>CM062603.1:15284513-16490667 GCA_031470985.1 Agastache rugosa
CCGGCTTCCGGATTGACGGCTGGCCCCACAAACCATCACAAGTCCTTTCTAGTTTGCTTTGTCCTCACTCACACGCTTCTTGATAAAACTTTCTTTGAAGTCTTATCGGAGGCTCAGAGCCGCTCCTTGTCCGTGGCTCTGCACCGGCGATCACTCCGTACTTCTGCTCCCGGCGTCACAGGCCCACCAGCTTCCGTTTGGTTCGTCCCCGAACCACACCGTACTGGGAGAGGTTCGGCTCTGATACCATCCTGTAACGATCCGGCTTCCGGATTGACGGCTGACCCCACAAACCATCACAAGTTCTTTCTAGCGTGCTTTGTCCTCACTCACACGCTTCCTGAGAAAACTTCCTAGGAGGTCACCCATCATAGAATTGTTCCAAGTCAAGCACGATTAACCTTGAAGTTCTTCCACAATGAGCCCTAGAAAAGAAGATGCATCTTGATGGTATAAGTAGCCCAATCAATTCCTTTAAGCTCTCCTCGAATATGCCGTCTCATTCCGACATATTCTTGAAATCCCTCTCATTCGGGTGTGTTTCTGTTCGTTCATGCCCATCCGCTTTGAAGTCTTATCGGAGCCGCTCATTGTCCGTACCTTTGCACCGGCGATCACTCCGTACTTCTGCCTCGGACATCACAGGCCCACCAGCTTCCGCTTGATTCGTCCCCGGACCACACTGTACTGGGAGAGGTTCGGCTCTGATACCATCCTGTAATGACCCGGCTTCCGGATTGACAGCTGGCCCCACAAACCATCACAAGTCCTTTCTAGCGTGCTTTGTCCTCACTCACACGCTTCCTGAGAAAACTTTCCAGGAGGTCACCCATCATAGAATTGCTCAAAGTCAAGCCCGCTAGAAAGGACTTGTGATGGTTTGTGGGGCCAGCCGTCAATCCGGAAGCCGGGTCATTATAGGATGGTATCAAAGCCGAGCCTCTCCCAGTACGGTGTGGTTCGGGGACGAACCAAGCGGAAGCTGGTAGGCCTGTGACGCCCAGGGTAGAAGTACGGAGTGATCGCCGGTGCAGAGGCACGGACAAGGAACGACTCTGATAAGACTTCAAAGCGGATGGGGCAGGAACGAACCGAAACACACCCAAATGAGAGAAATTTCAAGAATATGTCGGAATGGGAAAGGAATTGATTGAGCTACTTAATTATACCATCAATATGCATCTTATTTTCTGGGGCTCATTGTGGAAGAACTTCAAGGTTAAGCATGCTTGACTTGGAGCAATTCTATGATGGGTGACCTCCTGGGAAGTTTTCTCAGGAAGTGTGTGAGTGAGGACAAAGCACGCTAGAAAGGACTTGTGATGATTTGTGGGGCCAGCCGTCAATCCGGAAGCCGGGTCGTTACAAGTACTGGCTTTAAGAAAAAGTAAGTAAATGTTTGTAGGGATATTTTTAGTGGAGGAATGGATCCATTTAAGATGTATTGTTAATTTCTTAGTTGAGGAAAGAACTTTTTAGGAATAAATATGTGGAACTTTTAAGAGCAAAAGGATAAAAAAAACATATGCAAAAAAGGAAACACCATACTAATTTGGGACCACTAAAAAAAAGGGAAAAAGGACCATATGCATTATACTTTAATTTTGTTTTTCTTTTTTCGTTGTAGAATTTACGAAATCAAGTGTTAATTAGTGAGTAATTAAGTTTATTTTAGAAGTTCTAAGACATTAAAGCTACGAATTGAGACATGTTTTGAATGAAATTTAATATCATTATTTAATCCCGATAAAGTTATTCAAGGATAGATGCAGTTGCACAGGAGTACGTACTGAATAGTGACAAGGTTGAAATTTTTTAATAGAATTTATTCTTTGTTGAAATTTTATGACCGTTTAATATATGTGCTTGTTTATCTACTTAGCCAACTCATCATGAACAAACCAAATTCGAATTGCATTAGCTTGAAGACTCTTTGTCTTGGTGTAGTTTGAATTGACTAGAAAAAGAAAAGATATTTACAGAGCGATGTTATTGATTTGAATAAATTTATATATGGTCTAATATAATTAAGCCAAAGAAGAACACCCATAATTAAACTTACGGTGTTAGAAAATTTATGTCATATTTCTAGATATTTTGGTGGAATTATGTATTGGGCCGATCTTAATGGATTGTTAATAATGATATAGAAAGTTTTGATTTTAAGGGAACCAAACCAAACGTCAGATCCCAAAAAAATAAATAAATAAAAATAAATAAAGGACGTGAGATCCAAATCTTGAATGAAAAAAAATTCTCCAAATAGAAATATGTTGTGATAATACTAAACTCTTGATTACCAGAATATCACTGGAATCCTATATATCCCGCTATCAAGTTTTTTTTTTTCATTTTTTTCTTCAATTTCTATTTTTTGAGTTTTATAATTTGATTTTACCATTATTAATTACGATTTATTATTATTATTTACATTTAATTTGCAATATTTTAGTTAATAAAGATTATTTTATTAGGTTCGATTATTTTATAATTAGCTAGGATGTATGATGCTTCAATTCATAATTATAAAGCGTCAATTATGATTAATTATATAATAATAATTTTTAATTTTATAAGAAATATTATAAAAATAGTAAAATTAATAGTGGGACACAATCGGACGCAACCGTGAGCGTAGGTGTGTCATGCATGTGACCTATTTTTTTTTTTAGGATCAATGAACTTCAAGTATGCATGTGACCTATTGAATGCTATAAATCCACAAAGTTTAGGTTGAGGATGAAGTTGAAGGAACAAGTAACGTGTAGCTAATTAAGGAGAATATTTCGTGACATGCAATGATATATCTATCGTCTTCTCAGTTTGATTGAATGAATAAAATATTCAGCCTCCCTAACATCCATCTGTAACCAGTAACATAAGTCTAATGAGACTTGAGAGAGAGAGAAACCTAAGTCAAGCCTACAGAACATAAGTTAAGTATAATGAGACTTGAGAGAGAGAGAGAGAGAGAGTACCAAAGTCAAGCCTAACGAGGATTTATGTGTGTGTGTGTGTGTGAGAGAGAGAGATAGAGAGAGAGAGAGAGAGAAGCATAAGTCAAGTCCAGATCTACTGAGTATTGAGAGAGAGAGAGAGAGAGAGAGATGCATGTACGTACATTCGATACGATACTAAAAAGGAATATGAGATTCCAGCTATTGTCTGATATTTCTGCGTTGTAGCTGAAGGTTTTTTATTAGGTATATTTGATCCCAAAAAGCTGTAAACAGAAGGCATATACAATCAATTCCCTCATTAAGGAGGCAAAAATAACTCAAATTATAATGAAATAAACCAAAGTTAAATTTGGTCTTTCATTCTTGAATTTAAATATCACAAAAATTTCATTGGTGACTGATGTGGAAGAAGGGGAGAGGGGCGCCTGCGGAATGAGGCCGAGGACAAGGACTTGCAGGTTTGTGTGAGCATCCGCAGCGGTGCCATTTTGAGGCGGGCGCCCTTTTCATCGAGGGCGCGTGGTGATGGCGGAGGGCACAATTGCGCCACAATCTGGAGCGTGGCGGGGAGGCGGGCGCATGACATATATTACTATCTCTTTAGCCAGTATCGCGCGGGAAATGTACTAGCTAGTCTCCAATGAAAAATGAATTTAATTTTAATATTATATTTTTAATATTTTATATTAAAACATGATTTTATCTTTAATTTTAATTACAATATGCTAGTATATTAATGAGTTAAGCGCCAAATTTAACACAATATTTACATCATTTTGCAATATTCACGTGACTTTTCAATCGATGCAATTCAAAACATCATTTTTTCAAAACATTTGCAATATTAACCGCCCCCAAAAAAAGTATATATCTATATCACACATTCAATTGGTCTTACCTTAAATTACAAACTAGTACATCGGCCCGTGCGATGCACGGATACGACCTTTAAAAATCTATATAATTCCTCTATGTAGGGAAAAATCTCTATAATTGTAATGTGTTATAGTAATATTATACTCCCTTCGTCCATAAAGAATGTGTTTTTTGGTGGATGACACGAATACAACGCATAATCTTTAGGATTACTCAAAATTAACCTTCATGGCCAAATCTTCATAAATATGTAGAAATTTCTCACTCCCTAAAGATAATAATCTTCAAAGTCAACATATTCCAATGCTATAAACGTATTTTCGTTTATATATTAGCAGAAGATTTAGTGAATAAATCTACAAGTTTATCACTAAACAAACTTTTGTGGCCATAGTTCTTAGTGAACTCATTTGTGCAACACAACTTGAATTATTCTCATAGAGAATAGTGGGGGATACATCTCATATCATTACATTCATTTGAGATATTGAATCATGGGATGAGATAAATAACCAACATCCTAGTAGCCACCAATGTGAATCTCGATCTCTTTCATAAAATACACTAAAGTCGTTTTAACCTTGAAGATAACGAATGATATTCTCAATATCATTTCAATGCTTCCTTATGAGAGCATTAAATCTTGCTAGCAAGTTACTTTTAAATATTATATCAGATCTGATAGAATATATAGTGATATCGGCACTCAAAGTAGGGAACTTCTTGTTCCATAATATAATCGTTATCTTCTATATTCACTTCAAGTCAAGTGAAAATAATCATTGGGGTCTAACTAGATGTGATTTATAATAAAAATCAAATCTCTCTATAACCTTTCAAGTAGGTCGATTGGTGTAAAAATAATATGCTCCTTTAAGAAATGCTCGATCTTCAACTCGAGTCAATACTTAGGTTTAGCTAAATCTTTCATTCCAAACTCTATCTTTATGTACGAGTTGACATTTTCATCAATATAAGTCATTCAAAGACTTTTGGATATATACATGATAACATATATCATTATTCACATATAATTACTTTATAAGGATTAATTCACACTTGTTGTGAATTTATATTTCTCTTTCTTAGAAATTTTGAGTCCATCAAGACTTTCATATATATTCACGTATAATTACCCAACCAATATGCAGATCAATTATATCATTACTGCTATAGATATTAAATAACGGAACATGATGACATATTGATATACATTGATATATTGATATTGATTTATATTGACTCAAACGAAATCTTTTTTAAATTTCTTGCTCTTTATATATATTGATATTCATTTATTACAAAAAAATACATAAAATCTATATTGATATTGATTTATTTTATTATTAATCTCTTAATAGACGAACGAGCTTAGTATACATTCAATATAAATTAATTTCTTAATTTAAATTTTCCAAAGTAACAATATTTAGCAATCTCTTGATTTTGAATATTAGAATTACAATTAGAACGATTATTGGGTATATACTCTTATGTAATATATATATATATATATATATATATATATATGTTAGAGTATTCAAAAAACCAAATTTTGACTCAAATATCTCAAAATTATTGCTCCATACATCTTCGAATAAGTGTTCAAGCTATCAAAATGTATATATATCAAGATAGTGAGCAAAATGATTTTTAATTTTAATCCCTAATTATAGCATGAAAAATGAAAAATGTATTTGTTTTCCTTGAATAAAAAAAATAAATTTATAGTTTGACATAATTTTTGTAATCTATAGTAGTGGTTGTTATTAATGTTTTAATACAGGGACGAAATTAGATATACATTGATATATTGATATTGATTTATATTGACTGAAACGAAATCTTTTTCAAATCTCTTACTCTTTATATATTGATATTGATTTATTCAATCAAAAAATACATATTGATATTGATACATAAAATCTATTTCCATATTAAAGCAAAATAATTTGCAATGCATTTTCCCGCTTATTTTGCATGCCACATGCAAATAATTGTACACTTTTCAATAAAAATTAATAAATGTACATTTTATCATGTCATTTCAATTTTTCAAATTCAAATATTAAGCTTTGGAGTAGTAATTATTTTATTGTTTGTCACATTAATTAATTTTTGTGTTTGCTAAATGTATTATTTTGTATAAGAAGATTGACAAAGATAAATTTTATTAATTTGAAATATTTAATTAGATTATATAGTTATTATTTACATTTAAAAATGTAAAAATTGAAATACAATCGTATGGTGCAGGGCAACGCGCGGGTAAATCTAGTTTTATTTAACAGCACAATTAAAAAGGGAGTTATGGGAAATTATATAGAAAAAAATATTTTCCAGCCGCTAAGCATGTTCGTAATTGGGCTTATTATACCAGCCCATATACATGTGTAGGAAATTCGCCCAATATTTCAAAAAGCCCAATAATCAGCATGAATTACTAAACGCAATTCTAATGGTAATATATTGAAATAGAGTTTTGACAGTTATTTTTTGGAGCAATTTTAATGGTAATATCGTCATTTTATCTCCAACAGCAGTTTTTGACGCATAATTATCGACAAAAGATTTGCAGTTGTCCCAGTGGGGATGGCCTAGTGGTGGAGTGGTTGCCTGTTGACCAATAGGTCAGAGGTTCGAGTACTCTCGCCCACAAAAAAATCCTAGGTGGGGTGTGTGAGTATTAATATTTGTAATGATATTCAAAAAAAAAAAGATTTGCAGTTATTCCCCCATTATCTTTCCTCTAATTGAAACCGCCAAACTGTTTACAAAAACTAGCTTACATTATTGAATCACAGCGTAGAAACAATAAAAAATTAATTCTCTTTGACTACAAGAATTGAAAGGAAGAGAATAATAAACTTTGGATATATAGTATTTTGACCCTTATACAGTTGATTCATGACAATGGATTAAGATAAAGTTGGTTGATTTTGTTAATCACATGCATAATTACATATTGATGCTGCTAAAGAATCTCTTCGAATGCACTTCGTGTACTACTTTGTGCAACATTTTAAACATTGTATTCATCTACATCATAATTTGAACATCGATCTTTGTAACTCTTTCTCGAATAGAAACTGATAATGCATTTATGCATATTCCTTTAATCCCTTTCATTTTTGCAATATATATGAACTACAATTATAGATTATGCATAAATACAAGGGGATTCCCTTAGCTGTATGTGCTCTCAATTTCTGAGTCAACTGTTTATGCCAATTCTTGATGTATTTTCAAATGAGATAGTCGTTTATTATATCTTTATATTTACTCGCTTTTTCTCATTTAGTTACTGTTTATATAGGACATGATCACTTGGAAACAACCGCTCGATGACTCCAAAGAGAAGCAAAGATACCTATATGTAAAATTTAAAAGAGAAAATACACCTTTTTAGCCACATGAGATAGTAAAACACAAAAGTTGGCCACAAGTTTAATTTTCACAAATTATGGCAAACATTTGATTTTTTGGTCGAAAATACCCTTACTTTTTACTTTACCCACCTACTTTTTCTCTCTCCTCATATTTGTATTTTTCTCTTCTCACGTGATTCTCTCTCCTCTCTATTTTTTCTGCCTTCACCTCAGATTTATCTCTCTTTCACCTCAAGCTCATCTTTCTCGTTTTTTTTTTCTTCTCAGTTGGTTGGCGGCGGCGGTGCATTAATTAACGGCGACACGGCGACGTATTTATAGATCTGTGGAGGTATATTTTCGTAGAGCGGTGGCGGCGGTATATTTTTCTCTCTTTCAGGTCGATGAGCTCGAGCTCATCTTTCTCGTTTTTTTTTCTTTTCAGTTGGTTGTCGGCGGCGGTGGATTAATTCACGGCGATACGGCGGTCAATTTTCTAGATCTGCGACGGCGTATTTATAGATCGGTGGCGGCGATACGGCGGCGAATCCTCTGAAATATTTGCCCACAACTGCTTCTGTAATTATTTGTAATTGTATGGAGGTAATTATACATTTAGATCTAGGTTTCTCATGAAGCTCATGAATTTACAGTTCGTCGAATTTTGTATTTCTTACATTCGTTGGCATTCTTTGTTGTACGAATTGCATGTATTTCGTGCAATCTGATGGCACATGTGGTACGAATTTATATTAAATTCGTACCGAGGTGTGACACGCTGGTTACGAAATAAATGTAACTCGTACCATTCGCTAGATTCTAAACAGCATGCCACACTCTGATATGGTACACGGTACGAATATGTAAGGATCGTACCCAGACGATGATACTCTTGTTACGAATTGCAAGATTTCGTGCAATCTGATGCAACATGGGGTACGAATTTATATTAAATTCGTACCGAGGTGTTACACGCTGGTTACGAAATAAATGTAATTCGTACCATTCGCTAGATTCCAAACTGCATGCCACACTCTGATATGGTACATGGTACGAATATGTAAGGATCGTACCCAGACGATGATACTCTTGTTACGAATTGCAAGGATTTCGTGCAATCTGATGCAACATGGGGTACGAATTTATATTAAATTCGTACCGAGGTGTTACACGCTGGTTACGAAATAAATGTAATTCGTACCATTCGCTAGATTCCAAACTGCATGCCACACTCTGATATGGTACACTGTACGAATATGTAAGGATCGTACCCAGACGATGATATTCTTGTTACGAATTGCAAGGATTTCATGCAATCTGATGCAATATGGGGTATGAATTTATATTAAATTCGTACCGAGGTGTTACACGCTGGTTACGAAATAAATGTAATTCGTACCATTCGCTAGATTCCAAACTGCATGCCACACTCTGATATGGTACACGGTACGAATATGTAAGGATCGTACCCAGACGATGATACTCTTGTTACGAATTGCAAGGATTTCGTGCAATCTGATGCAACATGGGGTACGAATTTATACTAAATTCGTACCGAGGTGTTACACGCTGGTTACGAAATAAATGTAATTCGTACCATTCGCTAGATTCCAAACTGCATGCCACACTCTGATATGGTACATGGTACGAATATGTAAGGATCGTACTTAGACGTTGACATTGTTGTTACGAATTACATGTATTTCGTGCAATCTGATGCCACGTGCGGTACGAATTTATATTAAATTCGTACCATATCGTGGTACAAAATGGGTGAATTTCGTACTGTGCTAACAAAGTTAGAACTTTTATATTACAGTACGAAATGGTTGAATTTCGTACCGTGTTGCCAAAGTTAGAACTTTTATATCGTGGTACGTAATGGTTGAATTTCGTACCGTGTTATCATAGTTAGAACTTTTAGATCGTGGTACGAAATGGTTTAATTTCGTACCGTGATATAAAGGTTCTAACTTTGGTAACACGGTACGAAATGGTTCAATTTCGTACCCATATCGTGGTACGAAATGGGTGATTTTCGTACCGTATTACCAAAGTTAGAACTTTTATATCGTGGTACGAAATGGTTGAATTTCGTACCGTGTTACCAAAGTTAGAACTTTTATATCGTGGTACGAAATAATTGAATTTCGTACTGTGTTACTATAGTTAGAACTCTTAGATCGTGGTACGAAATGGTTGAATTTCGTACCGTGATAGTAGGTTCTAACTTTGATAACACGGCACGAAATGGTTTAATTTCGTACCCATATCGTGGTACGAAATGGGTGATTTTCGTACCGTATTACCAAAGTTAGAACTTTTATATCGTGGGACGAAATGGTTGAATTTTGTACCGTGATATTAGGTTCTAACTTTGCTAACACGGTACGAAATGATTCAATTTCGTACTCATATCGTGGTACGAAATGATTGAAATTCGTACCGTGTTACCAAAGATAGAACTTTTATATCCCGGTACAAAATGGTTGAATTTCGTACCGATATTGTGGTACGAAATGTTTGAATTTCGTACCGTGTTACCAAAGTTAAAACTTTTATATCGTGCCGCGATATAAAGGTTCTAATTGAGGTAACACGGTACGAAATGGTTTAATTTCGTACCGATATAGGGTACGAAATGGTTGAATTGCGTACCGTGCAACTATGTTGAAGTTTTGTTAAGCTGGGTACGAAATGTTGTTTTTCGTACTGTGTTATAGAACGAAACATACATTTCGTACCTCGTAATATTCATACAATAATTTACATAATAGTTACAGAATAAATACAATACTTTTCTAAGATATTACAGCAAAATATACAACATCGTAATATCTACATAATATTAACATAGATTAAGCATATTACTAGCAAAATATATATAGTTTTTGTTCGACATAAGTGCTTCTATAAGAATTGGAACAGGGGCTTCATCTGTGCTATGACCATAAATGGTCCTTGCAATGTGGTCTCGATAAAGTTCCAGCTGCTTTTGGTCTTTCAAGCTCTTTGGCAATGGCTTCGTTGATAGAATTTGCTCGACGTACATCAATGCGTAGAGCCCACAATTCCCGTCGTCTTGCTGCTTGAATGTGTTATTGACTTTAGCAGGTGGAAAGCATAGCTCCCACTGGGCGTATTGTGGTGTGTCACGCTGATTACGAAATAACTGTAATTCGTACCCAGAAGTTGACACTATTGTTACGAATTGCATGTATTTCGTGCAAAGTGATGCCACATGCGGTACGAATTTATATTTAAATTCGTACAGAGGTGTGACACGCTGATTATGACATAACTGTAATTCGTACCCAGAAGTTGAAACTTATTCCGAAATTACATGTATTTCGTGCAAGCTGATGCCACATGCTGTCCAGAAACGTTCGAATGTATCCCGTCCAGCTCGCACATCATCAACTAGGAATTACGAATTACGAAATTCTTACTAAGTATCATGTAAGAATTTAACAGTTCGTAACAGGTTTCAAGTGATACGCTGGTAAGAACTATGAAATTCTTACTAATTACCATGTAAGAATTTCACATTTCGTACCAATAATCAAGCACCAAGGAATTTCACGCTGGTACGAAATAAGAAATTTTGGCCACTTCGTACCATTAATCAAGCACGAATATATCAAATAATGGTAAAAATTTCATATTCCGTACCAGGTTTTCAAGTGATAAGCTGGTAAGAATTATGAAATTCTTACTAATTATCATGTAAGAATTTCACATTTCGTACCAGGATTCAAGTGATACGCTGGTACGAATTATGAAATTCTTACTAAGTACCATGTAAGAATTTCATATTTCGTACTAATAACCAAGCACATAGAAATCATGGTACGAAATGTGAAATTCTTACCAAGTACCAGGTAAGAATTTACAATTCGTACCATTAACCAAGCACCAATATATCAAATAATGGTAAGAATTTCATATTTCGTACCAGGTTTTCAAGTGATAAGCTGGTAAGAATTATAAAATTCTTACTAATTACCATGTAAGAATTTCACATTTCGTACCAGGTTTCAAGTGATACGCTGGTACGAATTACGAAATTCTTACTAAGTATCATGTAAGAATTTCATATTTCGTACTTATAACCAAGCACATAGAAACCATGGTACGTATACTTAGTAAGAATTTCGTAATTCGTACCAGAATTTCATATTTCGTACTAATAACCAAGCACATAGAAACCATGGTACGTAATGTGAAATTCTTACCAAGTATCAGGTAAGAATTTACAATTCGTACCATTAACCAAGCACGAATATATCAAATCATGGTAAGAAGTTTGATATTCTTACCACGTATCATGTAAGAATTTCACGCTTCGTACAAATACTCAAGTACGAAGAACATATTCATACGAAACAATTCAATATTCAGGTAAGAAGTTTAACATTTCTTACCACTAAATCATTCCAGATCTACATTCAAAAACAAATCGTACGAAACCCGCAAAATCAAAAAATTCAATTTTTTTTTTTCCAGATCTACATTCCAGATCTACAAAATTGATGAAATCTTACCAACAATTCACCAAAAGGATCGGTGATTCTCGATTCTTAGGGTTGTTCTTCTTCGTCCGTTCCAGATCTATCCGGTTCAGTGGTCGTTGGTTCTGCCGTTTCTTCCTCAGATCTCGCCGGCGATGTGGTCGGATTTTGTGCTTTTGGTTCTTGCGCCATGGATTCCGTTAGTATGCTTGCTTCTCGTGTTTCAGTTGGCGCGCTGGTGGTCGCCGCTTCTCTGGAACGGTTTTCTTCTTTTTGCTTGCTCGAACCATGGTGGAGACAGTGTGGTGGTGGAGAATATATGTGTTGACAGTAGGCGGTTGCGGTGATGGAGGCGGCGCAGTGGCGGAGACGGCGCGGTGATGGAGGAGGCGCGGTTGCAGAAAATGGGGAGAGAGGAGAGAGAAGAGAGAGAATTTGTTTTGGACGATTTGAAAAAAAAAAGTGAAATCTGAAAAGTTAAAAGTGACAACTAAAAAGTAACTTCCATCTACAAGAGGGGTATTTTCGACCAAAAAGGCAAATGTTTGCCATAATTTGTGAAAATTAAACTTGTGGCCAACATTTGTGTTTTACTATGTGTTTTGGCTATTCTAAGTTTTGCCTCAATTTAAAATATATATATATATATATACACTGATTAATTAAAACTAATTAATCAAAGTTATTTGGCATGCTACATTTTTTGTTGGTATATAATATTTGACATGCATGTATTATAAGTTTGTATTACTAAAATATTGTAAATGGTTGCATATATAAAACGAGAGTTTTTTTTTGGCCAAAATACTTAAAAACATTATTGTACGTGGATAAACATATTTTACTTTACATGCTTTTTTAGTCTCAAGATTGCTCAACTTTATTTAACTTAATATTTGATAGTTTATAATTTGTTTAAAACTGTATAATATTACTATCTCTTTAGCCTGTATCGCGCGGGAAATGTACTAGTCTCCAATGAAAATGAATTTAATTTTAATATTATATTTTTAATATTTTATGTTAAAACATGATTTTATCTTTAATTTTAATTACAATATGCTAGTATATTAATGAGTTAAGCGCCAAATTTAACACAATATTTACATCATTTTGCAATATTCACGTGACTTTTCAATCGATGCAATTCAAAACATCACTTTTTCAAACAAAATTGCAATATTAACCCCCCGCCCCCCCCAAAAAAAAAAGTATATATGTATATCACACCTTCAATTGGTCTTACCTTAAATTACAAACTAGTACATTGGCCATCAAGACCTTTAAAAATCTATATAATTCCTCTATGTAGGGAAAAATCTCTATAATTGTAATGTGTTATAGTAAAATTATACTCCCTTCGTCCATCAAGAATGTGTTTTTTGGTGGATGACACGAGTTTTAAGAAAAGTAAGATGGATATTATTTGAGTGGATAAAAGGACCTATAATTTTGAATTGTGTGAGGCTTAAAATATATTCTATCTGTCCAAATAGCAATGTCTCATTCTAAAAATAGAAATAATGAACTCTTCAAAAGGCTTGAGACCTACCACTTTTTATCTTTTTACTCGTTTCTTAATAACCGTGTCCAAAGAAATGAGACTTTGCTATTTGGACGGAGGGAGTATGAGAGTGTGTGGAGTCAAAAAGGAAATCTGACTCCACTCTTTATGGACAGAGGGAGTAGTATACAAAGTTGTGCATTATGTAACTAAAATTATAGTAACATTATAATTCTAACATTTAGATGCATTATTTATATGTTATATATTTGTGTTACTTTAAATCTCTCACATTATTGCGTTAATAAAAACAATTTGTGCAAAATGTAAGTCAATATTTGACCTAGAAAAATGATAAAAATAAATAAAGTATAGTATTGTTCACTACTACTTAAGCTTAACACACACCGACACACAATATATAAGTTGAGTGGATCAAAAATTACAAAATATGAATTTAAGCCTCAACATGCCCATTTTAATTAAAAAAAAGTAAATATTGTAACTTTATCTTAGTCACTACAAATATCTAATAAACACTACTCAGTTCTTTGGGCGGTGGATAAATCAGCCCTTGCAGATGCATAACATCGACATAATTTATTTATTGATGATGAAATTCGATTGTTGTTGTGTTGTAACACGACTGCATTTGAACTTCAGTTGCCAACACCCAACATCATCACCGACAACACTCTTTCTCTTTGACTGCTCTGCTCGATGCTTCTTCGCTCCTTCTCTCTAAGGCTTTGACTATTACAAAAGCGAGCACAATAGTGTAAAGACTTTAAATTGGTGAAAAATTACTTCTGCAGTTTTTCCATAATGCCCATAAACCCTTGGATTTTAGAATATGTAATTTGCCTTCAAATGTTCATAACAGAGCGCCAAATCTCTATTCAAAATCCAAAATGCAAGGTAAACAAATCCGCTGTCAAGAATCAATACAATTATTAGTGCTGATAATTGCATAAAAATGTCTTAAAACTGAAATCAAATCAGAAACATTTAGGAACAATATTTATGTAATACTAAATTTACACCAAATCAACACAAGTACACATTAATAACAAAGGAGTTGAGAGAATAACTAAATTACTCATGAACAACTATAATTTTACCATTTTCCAAATTAGAGAGGTCATGTCAGTCAACAAATTAATTCATGAACATAAAGATCCTATAGCCATATAAGAATTTAGAAGTCAAATACCAACAAAACTACATTAAATACATAAGATATTTGCCAAAGTAGAGAAATTAAATTACACAATAAAGTGATGAACAATATGAGAATTTAGAAAACATATTTCTTTTTCGAAAGTATTACAAACCCAAAAGAATAAACTGACATGAAAATTGTGCAAACAAACTCCAAAAATCAAGAGAAATTTAATATAAACTGCACCGATATTATTCAGGGAAAGGAAGAAAACAAAGGAAGATATTCATAGATGTAAAAGCAAGCAAAAAAAATAAATAATGGGGCACCAAACCATTTCTACGACCATCTCAACCTCTTTTACAGATCATTGCAAAAGATAATTTATCTATTTGAATTATCTAGAGAAAAACCAAATAGATTATAATGTTTAGGAAATTTTAAACAACACATTAGAATACATCAAGTTTAAAAATATTTCTCGAAAATGCAACCTCTTTGAACAGTGTCCTTTTACCAATTGAGCAATATTATGCAGAAAAAAGCATGTAGCTTTAAGCTGCAGTTGTCATTCTGTTAAGTCGTATCTTGCCACAATAGCCTAAAAACCTCTTTTAGGATCTGCTCATTACAAAGTATCTTGGACATGATCACTGATAACAGTATAAATGTTACTTTTTTATGCCATATTCAAAAAATGTATAAGCTTTAAGGTGGACAGTTGGATGATAGAAAAACTTACAATATGAAAAAAATGCATATTATAATCCACACTCATACATTGTTGAGCAAGACATCTATTAGAAGCAACATAGTTCCATTGTATGCAAAGAAAACAGAATGATCATTATTGACAACCAAATATTTGCAGAGTAGTTTCAAGCAGCCTCAAAGAGCCTGGTTTTTAGCTAGTGACTGCCACCAATGCCAAAAGTTAGTGCAAGAGAAATAAGCAGAATGTCGCATTCTATATATCTAAAGAAGGTCGAAATGTTACTTGCATATAATTTCTTAAGAAAAGTAATTCGCGAGATCATGGACATTTCTTTCTTATTTATAATGAAAAAGGTACAGTGATTGGATCCAACCTATTCTTAAAAATAAACAACTTGCACCCACCCTGTTTCCACAAAAGATCAATATTCTTTAACTTATAACAGATTGAATTGCTTCTATAGGAAAATAATCAGAGAAATATACACAATTTAAGGGGAAGAACGAACATATTAAACTTATTTGACATTGCTTGAAGATCATAACATTCTTTCAAATATAAATCCAAATTCAATCTTAATGGTCAATTCAAGAGCTGTATACCAGGCGAAAAACGAAAAAGAAGTAAGAGGAAAAAAAAAGAACACTTGAGTAATGATCTATTTCGCTCAGTAAAAAAAATTAATAAAAAAGAAAATTTTCTTTCTTTGGATTAGGATGATGATGCAAACATAACAAATTTCACCATCATATGAAGTAATAAAACACATAACTCTAATTTAAAAGTCAAATATTCACAGTAAGCAAGCCAATAATTGCAAAACACAAATCATGTATAAAATTCAATATAACAGAGAGAAAATCCAAACCTTCCCAACGACGCTTCTTCTACACTACTTCACCTTTTCTTTGTTGCAAATTCTTCCTCTTATTTTCTAATCTCTTTGTTGGTACACCAAAATCCTTCGACATCAATTCCACAAATTCGTCCGACTGCATAGAAGGATTCATGAATTGTGGCTACCATAAATCATTTTCAATCTAAAAAATTGGAGAAATTAGCGTTCAAAATTGAAATTTTTGTACCTTGTATCGCGCCGAAATTTTTTCTAGCCGGGATTTCTTTAATCGCTTCTAGAGAAATATTAGATACTTGAGAAAGAGATAGTATTTGCAGATTTGCAATTTGGTGCAACGTGATTGTAAGGTGAACGTGCAAGGGTGGAAGATGGTTGATTTACCGCAAAACTGCTCAACTGCCTTTTTTTTTAATTAAATATTTTCACATAAAATTATGCAGAATTCATGACCTTGAATTTGATGTAATTCACAAAATTGCCACTTAAATTGATTCGCATTGATTTCAATTTCACTATTATGTTAAAATATATATATATATAGATTACAAATTACAAAAAAAAAATTGTTTTTTGCAATTGCAACTTGAAATTACAAAAAATTATAAATGTGTTAAATTGGGGAATTAATGTTATATTGGAGGGTGTATTCAATTGGGATTCTGTTGGATTTTTTTGGACTTTAAAAAGTCTGTGGATTTAGAAAATCCATAGATTCCACGCAGAGTTTGGTTGACTTTTTTTATTGATTTACATGGATTTTCATCGACTTCACTGGATTGTGGAATCCACCAACCCAGCGCCGGGTGAAACTCAGCCACCATTCGAACTGGAAACCAACGACCGTTGAAACACAACCGAAGCTCGAAAGAAAATGTATATGAAACACACTTGTATATAAAAAAAATTATCCAAATTGAGGCGGCTTTGGTAATTGTTATAGGTCTCATTACACCCAAGTCTTTCATTAAGAGCAAGAAGTATTCTTTCTTCCACCGTTGCTTTGGTAAAAATATTACTATTATCACGCCATCCTCGAGTCGCAGCATCAACCATGAGTTCTAACAATAAGTCGCTTTGTTCCTTAGTCCATTGTTTATAGGATGCCTTCCTTTTTGTATCTTGTTGTGAATCCCCCATGATAATATTATTATATTAATAGACACAAAATATAGCTTATTATGATATATATACATATATAGATCAATAAATAAATCCAAATCAAAGCATAAAAATGCAATCTTCTCAAAACTAGTCCACTAAACACGTACACAATGCAAATCTTCACGAAATATAGCGCATAAAATTACATAAAAATGAACTCTTACATAATCATAAAAGTATCATAACATTATAACTAGGGCTGACAATTTTCGACACGACACGATAACCCGACACGAACCGACACGAAATTAATGGGTTTGGGTCAAGCCTTATTGGGTTCGGGTCCTATCGGGTTGACCCGATAAGGACCTGAAAATTTCGGGTCGGGTTCTGGTTACCCGATAAGGAATTATATTTTTTAAAATTATATTTATTTAATTCAAATCAAGCTTTTAAATTGATGACATATTTATTTTTCCTTTCAAGTCATCAAAAGATATTAAATTTTTGAATATTTATTTATTTTTCTCTATTAAATTTTATTTTAAAATATTTTTTCTTTTATTAAATCTTATTTTAAAATATTTTATCTCTTATTAAATCATTTAAATTTGGGTTCGGGTCATTATCGTGTCGGGTCAACCCGAATATTATCGTGTTAATTTCGGATTCGTGTCGGGTTCAGGTTTAGTCATTTCGGGTTGGGTTCGAGTTGAGCATATCCTTAACAAATCGGGTTCGGGTTGGGCCTTAACAGATCATGTCGAAATCAGGTTTACCCGAACCCGACCCAACCCAACCCGATTGCCACACCTAATTATAACATGAAATAAAATAAACAGAAGAAGACACCAAATATAGCCCCAGACTCGAAGATTTGGCCACTAAAAAAACTCCCAAATTTTAATGATCGAAAAGAAATTATACAAAATCCGTAAACACTTAAATCTCGTCCGCATACAAAACGAAAGATTTGAGATGCAAATCGTCAGTAATAGTAAATAGCTCCAACCAATCCATACACAAAATCCAAAACAAAGAGCAGCAAAAGATTGTGTAGTACTTTGTTAGAAAGAGAACAATGAATGGTTTTTTCTTCTGACTTTTCGTCTTCAGAGTTCTCTGAGAGAATACGTAGAAATCTTTGGTTGTTAGAAGAAATTTTGAAAAGTGAAATCTATTTATAATTTTGAAAGAGAATCAAATAAAATCCATAGAGTTTTAAAATTCATAGACTGTTGAATACCTAAAGATTTTTTAAGACTTTTTAAAATCCATATTGAATACCCCAGGATTTTTAAAGACTTTTGAAAATCCGGATTGAATACCCCAAACTTTGAAAGTCTAAAAAAATCCTACAAACTCCACAACCAATACACCCCATAAATGTTGTTTTTAGTTATTAAAACAAGTGATAAGTGGTTTGTTCAAAAAAAAAACAAGTGATAAGTGATTTTTGAGTGCCAATGTAGTTATCCAGTATCAAAAAAATCAATTAAGTCTAAATTTGAAAATAAATTACAATCTTTGATTACTAATTATCCCTCCGTCCACAAAAGAGTAATCCTAATAATGAGTGGCACGAGTTTTAATAAATTAGGTGGAGTATTTTGTGAGTTGAGAAACCCATATTATTTGTAGTAGTGTTGTAGTACTATTAGTTAATGGGTATAGTGGTATTTTGTGTAAATATGTGGGTACAATGAGGTTAATAATTAAGGGAATTTAAGTGGATAGTGTCCATAAATGGAATAATACTATTTTTGATGGACGGACGAAAATGAAAAGATAGGGCTAGTTTTCATAAACGGATGGAGTATGTCAAAATCAAAATTCTACTTCCTCTGTCCCTAAAATATGTGGTGTATACTTAATTTGTGTAAGATATAAAATATTAGTTAAATCATGTTAACTTGAGATGATATATTTTATTTCTGAAATTGGAACAAACTTTGAGAGTGTAAGCAATGTTTTAAAAATCGGATCGGACCGGCCGGTTGGACCGGGAACCGGTCATGGTGCCGGTCCGGTCAATCCCTTAAAATTTGTTGTGGGTCAAAACCGGGAAGAACCGGTCAAAACCGGCCAGAACCGGTCGGGTCATAGAACCGTCGCCGGTTTTAGAGAACCGACCGGTTCACTTTTTTTTTTCATGTGCAAAAAATTGTGTTTCAAATTAAATTTGAACATTGGACCTCTATGATGTTAGTCTAAGGTCTCAACCAACTCTCCTAACCAACACACTTGTTTAATATTCAATATTTATTATTATTATTAATTCAGAATACTATAAAAGTATGTCTAAATTTCAATTATAGTTTTTTTTCGATTATCAATTACTTTAGATACCAAATATATTTTTAATGTATAAATTTTGAATATATTTATTAAGAATATCTACACATGAAAAATATAAATATATTTATGATAGATTTTAATATGTATTTCTTATAAACTCATGAATATTTTAACATTTTATTATTTATTTAATTATTATTTTTATTTATTTATTGAACGGTTCGATTAAAACGGTTCAAATACGGTTGAACCATGACCCGGAGGCCTCACCGGTTCAATCTCCGGTCCGGTTTTTAAAACATTGTGTGAAAGTACAATTTAATCATTTATTTACTTTGGGATTAAAGAATGGGTAGGGTCAGTTAATTAGTTGACAGTTGGGCCGGACGAATTAAGTGCTCAAGTTGTTGGATTTGTATACGGAAATACTGATTTTATTTTTATTTTTATTTTTATGAGTATCAAGATTCCGTAAATTAAGTTGCATGAAGTGACCAAACGCTCCCTCTACGTCCTTTTTTTTAACAAATATTACAAGAAATTTTAAAGGTTACGTGACGGTGGACTTAAATCCGTGACCTTTAGTTCGGGCATTAACCACACTACCACTAGACTAACACACGCACACAGCTCTACGTCCTTTTACTTTCAACGCCACGCTCACTCACACGTGGCGCAGAATTTTACAGTTATACCCTTTCATTTTCATCCTTTTTCTTATCTTTTGTTTGAAAAAAACTTTATTTTAGATGATTTTATTTGTGGATTTAGAGTTTATATTTAATTATAAATTAATTTAAGAGGGTTGTTTGGTATTCACATCGAATGGTATGTTTCTAGTTTAGACTTTAGATGATTGAAATTCAATAGAAACGACATCTATTTTATCACTTTTTATTTTTCTTTGTAAAAAAGATTACTGAAGTTTTGTAATTGTTTGACATTATATAATGGACAAAAAAACAAAAAAACATACAACTATATATCACACATTGGAACTTTCAAAGCAGTGTAGCTTATACCAAATAAAAAATAGATTCAAATATATTTTAATAAATCAAGACAAATATTTCCTACCTTGAACGTGTCAGAAATGCAAAAAACAACTAAGATGCCTGTCGATTTCTGACTCAATATCATATATAAAGGGTATTTCAAAATATCTTGATTCACTTATAACAAGTTTTTTTACTTCATAAACTTAAGCGTGAATTTCCCGAGAATATAAATGAAATTCTCTTTTAAATCCGATATTTTTTTTTAATAATTACTGACTCACTGTAATTATCTCCTAATCTAATTTGGTGCTTTAGATTCTGGAAGCATCTTGTGAAAACTACACAACGGAATCATAATAAATCGACATAAAAACAAACGGATGAAAACAAAATTTTCGATTTATAAAAGTGTAATGTCGCTTAGCAATAATGACAATTATTAAAGTAATAAAGAGACGCAGAATTAATTAATTAATTAATGGTAATTAGTGGGAGCCGACGCAGGCATCACATTTATACAGATGGTACTTTTTCGTACATACAACTGTTCTCTAATAAAAAATACTTTAACAATAATGTATAGTAGTAGTACGGCTCATTTAAACGCGATTCTTTAATTGTTTTATCTTTTTTTTAGGAAAAAAATACGATAGGAGTATTTTTCTTTATTATTAGAAATTAGAAATTATATAAATTAAGAATTAACTAGTAAGTAGCCCGTCGGAATTCGACGGGAAATAACTTTATGTTTTAATTTATATGTATACATTTTAAAAATATTATTTCTTATTTAAAAGTTGTGATATTATTCGAGTTAATTATTAATCAAACTTAGAAAATTAATTTTATTTCACGAATCTAAATTTATAATTAGGATTGATAATGGATCGGGTATACTCATTCATTGTGTATTTTCTAAATCTAAATTTGTTTAGAATTTTTCTACATATTCGTCCTAATCTCGGTTAAAATAGTGACTTTATTGTACATACGCATCTCAAATCCGTTGAGTAATACTCGATAAAAATATGAACACTCCAAGTAAAATTATTTAAAATTAGTAAAATTCCTTCTTTCTATGTTATTTGAACTGTCTCGTTGGTTTATGCTAAATTACTCGATAAAAATATAAACAAAGTTAATATTAATTAAAATTCTTCTTTTTAAGTATATTTGAACCGTCTCGTTGGTTTATGCTAAATCGATATCTCTAATCTTTGCCAAAATGCGGGGGACAAATATTTACATCTTCAAAGTAATATTAATTAAAATTAGTAAAAATCCTTCTTTCTATGTTATTTGAACCGTCTCGTTGGTTTATGCTAAATTACTCGATAAAAATCTAAACAAAGTCACGATTAATTAAAATTAGTAAAAATCCTTCTTTTTAAGTATATTTGAACCGTCTAGTTAGTTTATGTTAAATCGATATCTCTAATCTTTACCAAAATGCGGAAAAAATATGTTTACATATTCAAGTTTTTCTTCTTTTTCTTTAGCTACCTATCCCACATTTGATTAATTCAATGTATATATTTTCTAGAAAGAATTAATCGAAGTTTTTAGAAAAACATGAATGAAAAATGAAAAGGTAACCATATAGACGTGTTGATTAAATATATTTATTTAGTCTTCATTGGGATTTTCATTTACAAATTTTCTATAGATTATTATATTTGAATTAAGAATGTATAAAATAAGAATTTATAAGAATGCATTCCTAAATTGTTATTATTTTGATATTTATAATAGAAAAAATTAATTAAATAGAGGAAAAGATAAATATGAGATGTGGTTAATAGATAAACATATTTCAAGAATAAGAAATTAATAAAAATTAAAATTAGAATATATATGAATTAAAATTAGATAAATTACCAGTATAAAGGAAAATTTGAACGGAGCACCGTGGATGGAGCAGCTTTATTTTCGTATTAGTAATTGATAAATTAAGAATTAATATATCGCACATTATTTGTGAACATTATAGGAGTATTTTCTTTATTATTTTTAAAACAATTTCTTATATCTTTCTTCTTTGCAATTCCTGTTTTCGAAGTGTTTTTTTTTTGTGTTTTTTTTTTTCCTTTTTTAATCGTCCCAACATCTTATAAAGGAATGAAAATTATGAAGGTGAAGGTAAATGTACAAGAAATATACAAAATTAAAGAAAAACTAAATGCGGACGATATGTCAACATTGTCATAGTAGGTGCTCATAAAATGATGTGTGACATATTGGTTCTTAATATTTTTTTCATTTTTTTTTTTCAAAATTATACTTCTGCATTGTGCTTCTAAAAATAAAAATCTTGGTGTTCCTTGCAAAGCCCCAAACTTCATTAATTCTCCATTAAAAGGTTACATAATTGTCTCGTACAAGAACAAGAGGGACATTTTGGTATTCCAGAAAAAGTACAAAAAAAAAAGTCATATATATATACGAAAAACCTTGTTTCCTGAATTTGATGTGGCTATTCGATAAAAAAAATAAAATTAAATTAAACATTAAAAAGATTTTTGTTAAATTTTCTAGTGAGAGTTAGATCATGAAGGAAAGCAATACTAACAATTAATATTACAAGAATTACACTTAGAAAAATTGAAGTACAAAATTATACCTTGCAAAGTTGTAAATCATGCACATGATATAATAAGGTTCAAAGAGCCGAATCACGTCAAAACGCTGAAACAAGTACTCATTTATGTATTAAAAAAAATAAGTTTATTTTTTCTCATTTATAATATGAATTTATTAGTGTCGGCCTCTACTTTCTCCTTAGGGCTAAACCCTATGATGGCTATGCTAAATATTTCTCTATTTCTCAAAATGTATTAAATGTAAAAATTCGGCCACTACTTTCTCCCTATGACAATGGTACAATAATTGTTAACTATTTAAATGATATTCAACTTCATAAATATCACACACCTATATATGCTTTTCAAACGATGATCTAATTGGAATGAGTTCGTGGCCGGCCGAAAAGGTTTTAAATTCACATTTTCACAAGTATTAATTAATTAATTAATTAATTACTCAAGTTGAACTTATTTATAGGACTTGAGTCATATAATTTCGTATAAAGGAGTACCAACTTTATAACCTCACGTAAAGGTACTATATATACAAGACAAGTAGAAAAATTTAAAAACTATTTAAAAAGTATTTAAATTAATATACTATTAATTAGAGAATATTAGTTGACGGAAATAACACACTTTTATTCATGTGTGTAAATTTCACTTGATTTTTAAAACGTTGTAATTAAAACACCGCATATTGATTCCTTTTGCAATTACAACATTCCCAATAATTATAAGCTAAGTTTGACAGATGTGTATCATAAAAAGAAATCGTTTTACTTGTGCAACAATACAGTTATATTAGAAAAGATTATGGATGTTATAATTACAAAAAAATGGTGTTACAATTGCTATGTTTGAAAGTAATGTGAGAATTGCAAAATTGGGTAAACATTGTGTCATTTTCGAACAGTTAATCGTTAAAAGGAAAAGGATCTAATGTTAATTTGTAAATTTTAAATGCAAATGACCCAACATAAATAAAAAAAAGTGCATACGCTTCAAAAAATTAAATAAATAAATACATATAATTGAGTAGCTGTATTTGTGAATCTATACGTCAAACAGAATATTTTTGTAAACAATATTGCGATAGTTTTTTCGTCCTTATTAGTAGGATTTTCTTACAAAAAAAAGCAGAAGCTGACGAGAACTTATGGTCTGAATATTTAATCTCTAAAACTACTCAGACGAGCAATGTACGTTTGAGGAACTGAAAGCTGATTATTTTCGTCTTTTTATAGTACGTATTGGAAATTTGGAATTGGTTTGGATGAATATTAACAAAAAAAATTGGCAAATTAAAAGTAGCTGCCTTGTTAGGTGCGATTATGTAGAAACATTTTTAAATAAAGATGTCAAGGATTGGATTAGAAATATTTTTGTGAGAAGAATTATATAATTACTTTTAAAATAAATTTCGTAGAAATTGGTTTCACGGGCTTGCAAAATATTACAAGTGTCTCATAAATTTTCGTGAAATTTGACTACACATGCAATTATTTCGACCAGTCAAATGGTTTACGTAAAACATAATTTTGTCTGAATTTGGTATTGGGTTGTGAACGATGATGGATGGGATAGGTCTTGAGATTTTGTAATTTTTGATAAATTCAAATCATTAAATTTTAAAGTGATAAGTGTGCTAGTTTTAAAGTTATGTCATAATTTGCAGAGTTTTAATAGTCTAGTGTTGATTCGACCTTATTAATTTTAATTTTGATAAACTTACAAATAAACTCCTAAAAAACTACTTATCAGATTACCACCCAATATTCTTTTGGTCAAATATATATGTAACTGAATTTTTATGATCAAATAAATCATATATTACAACCGCTGAATCTATTACTAATATGAAAATAAAGTTGGATCCTCCACGGTGGTCCGTTCAAATTTTTTTTTATTCTGGTAATTTATCTAATTTTAATTTATATATATTCTAATTTTTATTTTTAGTAATTTCATATTCTTGAAATATCACATGTTTATCTATTAATCACATCTCATATTTATCTTTCCCTCTATTTAATTAATTTCTTCTATTACACATATTAATTAAAATAATACTCCCTCCGTCCCATGATAAGTGTCTACTTTCTTTTGGGCACGGGTATTTAGGAGAGAAGTGTTTAAAGGGTAAAAAGATAAAAAGAGGTGGAGCCCACATCTTTTGTGTGAGAGAGGGTGTTTCCATATTAGTAAAGTAGACACTTATGATGGGACAGCCCAATAAGGAAATGTAGACACTTATGGCGGGACGGAGGGAGTAACAATTTCGGAACACATTCTTATAAATCCTTATTTTATACATTCTTAATTCATATATAATAATATATATATATATATGTTAATATTATAATTTTTTTTACGTTTCTATCTTGACTTATGTGGCACAGTGGCAGTATATTCATTAAAGTTTTCTTTATTATATTATACAATTATAAAATTATATTGTCAATTATATTATGTATAAAATTGTAAGTGCTCGAAAAGTATTAGTCATTCAATTTAATTATATGTATATATATATATGTGTGTGTGTGTGTGTGTGTAAATATTCATATATTCTAATTCGAATTTATCATTATGATTATTATTATTATTATTATTATTATTATTATTATTATTATTATTATTATTATTATTATTATATATGTATTTAATTAATATTTGTAATTTATTTGTATTTATCTTTCTGTGTGTAATGGCATTAACTTCTAATAAACTATTAAATATTGTAGTATTGATCTATCTATGTTGTTATTAAATTCTACAATAAAGTTATTCGGTCACACTGTGGCCGGCCACACACGTAAGAAAAAAGAAAGTTAACTGTAAAAATAGAAATAATCACATTTTTCCTTAGGGTTTATGATTCCCCAATTAGGGTATATTTCCTTTTTCAAAACCTATATTACCTTTTTTAGCTTGTGTGGTTGGCCACAGTGTGTTCAAATAGCACTACCCTAAATTCTAATAGACTTTTATATGTCATATTATGACACTAAATTATATATTATAAGAATTGTCACTCAATTATGTTTAGTTATCATAAATAAAATTATTTTTTAAGTTAGTCTATAAGTAGCGTTAATAATTAAATTTAAAGTAACATGCAAATTTTGAAAAAAATAAATTAGCATTTTAAGAAGCCAATAGAAAATTTATAAATGAAAATCCCTATGAAGACTAAATAAATATATTTAATCAACATGTCTACATGAAATCCTATTCATTTTTCATTCACGTTTTATTAAAAACTTCGATTAGTGCTTCCTAGAAAATATATACATTGAATCAAATATGGGATAGATAGCTAAAAAAAAGAACAAAAAAATTAGAAGATGTAAACATATTTTTTTCCGCATTTTGGCAAAGATTAGAGATATCGATTTAGCATGAACCAACGAGACGGTTCAAATATACTTAAAAAGAAGGATTTTTACTAATTTTAATTAATTTTAACTTTGTTTAAATTTTTATTGAGTAATTTAGCATAAACCAACGAGACGGTTCGAATAACATAGAAAGAAGGATTTTTACTAATTTTAATTAATATTATTTTGAAGATGTAAACATATTTTTTCCGCATTTTGGCGAAGATTAAAGATATCGATTTAGCATGAACCAACGGGACGGTTTAAATATACTTAAAAAGAAGGATTTTTATTAATTTTAATCAATATTAACTTTGTTTATATTTTTATCGAGTAATTTAGAATAAACCAACGAAACGGTTCAAATAACATAGAAAGAAGGATTTTTACTAATTTTAATTAATATTACTTGGATTGTTCATATTTTTATCGAGTATTATTCAATGGATTTGAGACGGGTATGTACAGTAAAATAACTATTTTAACCGATATTAGGATGAACATGTAGAAAAATTCTAAACAAATTTAGATTTAGAAAATATATAATGAATGAGTATACCCGATCCATTGTCATTCCTAATTATAAATTTAGATACGTGAAATAAAATTAATTTTCTAAGTTTAATTAATAATTAACGCGAACAATATCACAATTTTTAAATAAGATATAAATTTATTTTTAAAATGTATACATGTAAATTAAAACATAAAGTTATTTCCCGTCGAATTCCGACGGGCTACTTACTAGTTTGATTAACGACAACTTTTATTCATTTATTTTTATCGCCGGGTGGGTATTGAATACTGACTGACATTTTTTTTAAATATAAGAAACAATGATATGAATATTAAAAATTATTTTAACTAAAAAAAATAGGTAGGCAATTATAAATTAAAAAATAATATCTAAATACCCCCATTTTGGTGGCGTATTCTTTTTTGTAAACTTTCAAAGCTTTTAGGGAAATAAAAGACATACTAGATGTAATATTCGATATTTCCCTAACAATTGTTTTATATATATATATAGAAACCGATCCTCCTGTACAAACTACAAACCATGCTTTTTTCAATATACAATCATGTTTTTTAATATATACAATGATGTTTAATAGTGATTTTCTCGATTCATGCTTTTTGTATAAAAAAATGATGCTTATATAAAATCTACATACTATTTTCATGCTTTGATTATTAACAACCGTAGATCATACCATGATCAACGGTTGAGATTAGTTTGTAGGTTTTACATGAGAATTAGTTTTTATATGAACCAAATCCTATATATATATATATATATATATATATTTATATTTATATATTTTTATTCACTCATATTTTAAGTTTTATTTTTCTATGTTTACGAAAAAATTAAATACTAGTAGTTGTTATGTGAGTATTTAATTGTTTACCTTCGAGGTTATTTAAAACAAATTTTAAAGCTTTTATTGTTAATTAAATTTGCAGAAAAATGTGGGGCTTATCTATTCTATTACTATATTAAAGCAAAATAATTTGCAATGCATTTTCCCGCCCATTTTGCATGCCACATGCAAATAATTGTACATTTTCCAATGAAAATTAATGACTGTACATTTTCTCATGCCATTTCAATTTTTCAAATTCAAACATTAAGCTTTGAAGCCTAACAAATTTAGTTCACTCTATAATGATGTGTATGTTACATTTCAAATTCTCAAATTCAAATATTAAGCTTTGGAGTAGTAATTATTTTATCGTTTGTCACGTTAATTAATTTTTTGTGTTTGCTAAATGTATTATTTTGTATAAAAAGATTCACAAAGATAAATTTTATTAATTTGAAATATTTAATTAAATTATATAGATATTATTGACATTTAAAAACGTAAAAATTGAAATACAATCAAATGGTGCAGCTCAACGCGCGCGGATAAATCTAGTTAAAAGTAAAAGAAGAAAACTATAATTGGTCACTAAGAGGGAGTGATTTGCCCCTAAAATGAAATTGTTGCGTGTTTTTATTTTCAAATATAATTAAAACCGAATTACATTTCATGACTTAAAAATAATATTCAAAACAAAATATCTTCTAAGTATATTGTATGCACTTTTTAAGTAGACGCTGCAAATACTAAAATTGTGTTAACCTTTTTTTGGAGAACGGGGATGTGCCCAAGGACAAGGCGGAGGCTAGAAAAATTCTAGCTAGATCCACGCAGTATGTCCTCGAGGAAGGGATCCTCTATCGAAAGTCATACTTACAGCCTCTCCTAAGATGTGTTGGACCAAAGGAAGCGGACTACATATTAAATGAAGTGCACACAGGATCGTGCGGAAACCACATTGGAGCTCGGATGCTAGCTCAGAAAATCATGCGGTGGGGGTACTATTGGCCAACAATGGCAAAAGATGCGGAAGAGTTCGTGAAGAAGTGCCTAAAATGCCAGCTGCATGCCAGAGTGACGAGACTACCCCAAACCGACCTCTCTACTATTCAAAGTCCGTGGCCATTTATGGAGTGGGGCATTGACATCGTAGGACCTTTCTACCCGGCACCGAAGCAAAAGCGGTTTCTAATAGTCGCCGTCGACTACTTCACCAAGTGGGTAGAAGCTGAACCTTCCACAAAAGTCACAAGTGAGAAAGCTGTTGACTTCGTCTGGAAAAATATCGTGTGCCGGTTCGGTGTACCAAGAGTCCTCATCTCGGATAATGGAACGCAGTTTACAAGCAGAGAATTCCGAGAATTTTGTGAAGGACTCAATATCCAGCAAAATTTCACCTCGGTCAACCGACCTCAAACTAATGGACAGACCGAGGTCACCAACAGGACAATAGTGAACGGACTCAAGGCCCGCCTAGAGAAGGAGAAAACAGAGTGGATCCACAATCTCCAAAATGTCCTGTGGTCGTACCGGACTACGCCCCGAACTCCAACGGGAGAAACCCCGTACCGTTTAGTATACGGGTCAGAGGCAGTCATACCTGTCGAGATCGGAGCACCCAGTCCCCGAACTATCAATTTCTCCGCCGAAGCTAACGAAGAGCAGCGCCGAACCGACCTAGACTTATTGGAGGAAAAAAGGGAACAAGCCAGCATAAAAGAAGCTCGGTACAAACAGCAGATGGCTCGGTATTACAACCAAAGGGTCAAACCCCAACAGTTCCAGGTCGGTGATCTTGTGCTTCGAAACAATGAGATCAGCCTCTCAGAGAAGCTCGGCAAGCTCGAAGCTACGTGGGAAGGGCCCTACAGAGTACACGAAGTCCTCGGCAAAGGAGCTTATAAAATCGCCTATCTTTCGGGCGAACTAATACCCAGAACGTGGCACATCGCCCACCTAAAGAGATTCTTCGTATAAGCAACAAAATCTTGCATATAGAGTCTTAGGTTTTCTTTTTTGTCTTTTTTGTCCTTAATGTTTTGTTTTTAACGAGCTCGTCAAAACTCTTTTTTGGTCCTTTTTAATAAATTTCCTTTTTGTCTTGCATCTCGTGTCTTTTGATTTGCTTATACGAAGTATCCATCATATCAAAATCCCCTCATAAGGTCGAACTACGGTTCTCTTGCGTGGTCAGTAATGACCCGATATGGGGTAACAAATTCCTATAATGCGCAAAGGAAACCCTTTCCGAGGTCCGAGCTCGTCTCCCTCCAAAAAGGAAGATCCTACGAGGTCCGAGTCAAACTCCCTCCGAAGGATAATTAGTTCTCAACTGGGGTCGGAACCAAGTTCCCCCGGGAGGATAAAATACAAGGTCCGAACCGTGGTTCCCTTGTCAACACAAAGAGGTCCGAGTCCAAACTCCCTCAAAGATGCAACATGCAACAAAACCAAGTAGCAATCTTCAAAATGAACAGGAAAGTTCAAAAACTCAATATATATATTTTTATTTCTAACTATTTAGAACAGTTTGTGTGTACATAAATTACAGGCAGAAGCGAGCTAATCTAGGGGGAAGGATGTTTCTTGCTGAAGCTAAGCCAATCTTCCTCAAAGGAGGAAGGCCCTAGGAGATCATCAATTGAGATTCGACCTCGCCCCCGACCTCGACTTCCCAGGCGGGAGAACTTCGACCTCGCGGGGTAGCCGAACCGCGACAAACAGCTCGCCTACCCTAGCTCGGACCGACCTGATGTCCCCGCGAAGCCGTTTTCACCTCGCGAGCAGGCATTGTCCGAACAGAAGTAAGAAAGTCCGCACCCGCACCACATGCCAAAAGCGCCCGTAACTTAGGTCGGCGGTCCAAAATACACTTATACCTGCCCGCACTCTCCTTCAGCATCTCAAAAGCACCACGAAGCCCAAAGACTCGGACCCGAGTGCTTGGCTAGCGAGATATCTTGTTCCAAGTCCTCTTTTGCCTTTAATTCCGCCTCGGAGATGGTGATACCACGCGATGGATAATATCTTCGTACTCGGCATGCTCCTCGACGATCATCTCGTAATCTTTGGGAACGCGGCCGGCTCGATCTCGGAGCAACTTCCAACTCCTCCTCGGCTGAAGAAGCTTGGCACGAAGCAAGTCGGTACTCTCTTGAAAAGCGAGACGCTTGACTTCGATCTCGCAAAGTGCCTCGAACTTCATGCCATCCCGGCTCGAGCTCTTGGGATTTCAGCAGAATACACTTTTGGCTAAAAAACTCCTCAGCTCGGCGGCATTTCTCCCTCCATTGTTGAGCCATGGACCGTTGGTCAACCACATCTTGAGAAAGGAGAGCTATTTGTATGCACAAAGTAGAAATACCGACAGAATCCAAGCTCTACACTCAAGAAGAAGAAAACAAATTCATTGATCCGAAGATGTTCGGTACGGATATACAAAAAAAAAACAAAAAAGAAAAAAAACCAACTACACTAAAATATCGCCGACCTCGTATGCGAGAAGGTGGGCATTCGGAGGAGCCGTCAAAGTCCTTGTCGGCGGCCGGATCTTCACCGGCTGACCTCCTGCTTTCTCCTCCCTTCCTCTTCCGGGCCGCGCGCTTCTTCCTCGTCGCGAAGGGCATCGAAAGCGAGTCCGAGTCGAGGTCCCGGTCTACCGAGCGATCGACGAATTTGCTCGACGGACAGCAAAGTGGACGAGGCGGCCGAGTTTCCGGGATAGGAAAATGATCGAGGTGATCTCGGACCACTCGGCGTCTCGGGAAGGGAGGGGCTTCGTCCACTAGCCGCTCGAAGCCGTACTTGGAGGCATCCGGGCCGCGGGGAAGTCCTTGGCGGCCCTCTCCAAGGCAGCCACGGCGAAGTTCCGTTGATAAGCATGGCCAAGTCATTGGCGAGCTCGGAGAAGCTCTCCGGAGCAACAGAACCTCCTTGTAAATGCCCGCGGGGGAAGTTCGCCTTGGCTGGCGGCAAGGCAAACTTCCGGTCATCGCCGCGTTCGGCTCGGACTCAAGCTTCCGAGCTCTCTCGGACTCGCCTCGGCCTTCTCGAGCGGCGGCCAGCTCGGATCGGACGACTTCCATGTCCTCGCCGGCCTTGATCGGCTCGGCCTCGGCCTTCTTCGCCGGGCATTGGCCGGGCAGCCCGGCTTTCTGCGTATCGGCTCTTCGTCGCTCGTGATTCGAGGACATCTCCCCAGCTGTTGTTCTTCGGCCATCCCACGAACATATCAAGGCCACAGAAGGAATATAGTTAGCTACAGAAGCAACAATTAAGAAAGCGTGTCACTAAAAAGTAATTTTTCACCTCGGAAAAGGCGGAGACCCGACGAACTTGTTGGAGGGAGGCTGCCGGGCTCGCATCCTTGCCGTGACATCAATGATGTCCACTTCGGCGGTCCTGACCTTCGGCCGTTTACGAGGTGGTTTGGGGAAGGAGAGCGCGAACGGTGCCGCGCCCGGCCGAGCGGCCACGATCGGAGGAGGAGCGGATCGCCCGGACTAGCTTCTCTTAGCCCGCGTAGCCTTGCCATCGGCTCGCGATCTTCCCGAACTTCACGCAAATACAAATCAAGAGAAGAGTTAGGACGATAAATAAACACGGCACAACAATCCTAATAGCACTAGCGGGGCCTCGCCGTCGCGGATCCGCCATATTTTAGGGCTCAAATACGGCTCAACCCGCTTGACTAAGGAATCTTCATTGTAGCTCGCCTCGAAAGGACCGTGATCCGCCGTGACTTTTACGGCGGACTCACGAATCCTTATCGACCTCTTACATTACCCACTCGCAAGGCTTTTCTAGCCTCGAAATCGGAGTCGATGAAACTATTATGGCGGCAAAGAAGAATTTACGGTGCCACTTGTCCACCTTATTTTGAGTTCGCCGCTTGAACTCGATCCGAGCTGCCGGCGTAATACCGGCCACCGCTTTGAAGACGAAGAGCTCGTGAATGAGCTCGGCGGATATTTGGTAACCCGTCTACTCGCCACGCCCAAGTCGGTGAGCCCCTAAACGAGTTCGGCATTATCGCCTACGCGCTAAACCTAGGCAACTTGCGGAGCTCGAATACGGCTCGGGGAGGGTAATCGGAGTCCGGCGTGCGGTATTTGTCTCATAAATAGTAACAAAACCCGTTGGAGGAGAAGCGAGCCCTATCCTCGGGGGCGAGGCTACATTGGTCGGCGTCAACGGGGAAAATTATACGTTTTGGCAAGCAATCTAATCCTAGTCTCATTTAAGGACGAAGGGTAATCGGCCAGCTTTCCCCTTCACGCGCGGGAATGCGTTAACGTTTCAACGGTAGGTACCGGAGATCCTAATGCAAAAATGCTAAAAGTAACACTTACACTCGAGCCGACATCCAGAGGCAATTCGATATCGCTACTACTAGGCGAGAAGGGGAGGCCATACTTACTTCTTGTTCAAAAAGAAGGTAAATGCTCCGGCGGGTGATTTGCAAGCGTGCGCGGAAGGAACCAACGGAGTGAACGGCGCGATCCGGAACGGCGGATTAGGGATTTTGGGGAAGAAGGACACTTTTTTTTGGAGCAAGAGTTTCTTTTCTGCTAAGGGCGGCGGATGTGAAATAATGTGAAAAACAAACGTTTCAACTTCGGTGAATATACCTTTGAATCCCGCCGTTGCATCGCGACACGCGTGTGAACGTCGGGCCCGCCTCTCGGGATATGTACCGTCACTCGACAACGTTCGAATAGCCCGTTGCTTTTACATGCATTGGGTATGGGCGGGGTGTAAATTAATCTACCGACCCGGAGTCAACAAGGTCGCCGTCGATGCTCGGCTCGGCTTCATTCCACCCCGCTTCGGCTCGGCACGTCGGCTCGGTAAGAAGAAGCTCGTACGGGTGATTTGCGCGATCAATCACCTCGAAAATAAGCCTCGTCGTCTACGCGTCTACAAGTCTTCTTCCTCTTTTTTGGGGGGGGATGTGATAGTACCGGCCTCGTCACAGAGCCCGACCTAAGGCTATTTGGGCCTATATATTACGGCTCGGCCACGAGTTCGGCCCAAACAAAGCCGACGTACGCTTGAAGACCAAGTAACAAAGCCTCTTTGGAAGAAGATAGAATTCTACTACGAATGGGAATCGGATATGCATGTATTAAGGAACTAGATATGTATAAGGAGTCGATCTCTAGAAGGATTAGGGGCTTAACCCGAGGAGCTTATAAATAGATGCAAGATTAGAGGTGTAGGGGACATTTTCAATTTACTTCTCGAAGTATAATAAAAGCTCTCTATATTCTCCCCCGTGGACGTAGATCACATCGATCGAACCACGTATATCTTTGTGTCATCGTGTTATTATTTCTTTTAGCTACTTTCGCAAACCCTAGATCTATCAGTTATCTTTAGGATAATTGATTAATTAAACACACAACATCTTTATGTATATATATATAGGAAAAATTGCATTTCAAATAATGAATGCCTCATTTGATAAGTTTTACGTATTAAATTACCAACTTCCAATTTTTGGCAATTTAAACTCATATAACTTACCGAAAAATTTAAGAGAACTATGTAAAGCAACATCATTTTATCCTAACCAATCAGAATAAGACGATGTCGTTTAACCAAAAATTTATATTGAGAAGACTTGGGACAAAAATGACGGAGGGAGTGATATTAAAGCTGTAATTACGACATAAAAAGTAAAGCACTTTTCAGTCTTGTGAATGATATGAAGCGGGTCCCACCTTGAAAAAATTTCCTCCACTTTCGTATTTGCTTGGAAAAAATAGCCTCAGCCTCAGCCTCAGGTGGATTAAATCTTTTCACAAATACTCCATCCATCCACCGAAATGGTTCTTAATTTGTATCACGAATTTTAAGAAAAAAGTGATGTTAAATTTTGTGTGTAAAAAAAATCCCATATTTAGTGTACTTTAGTGTCCAGAACGATCCAAATAAAACTGTGTAGCATTTTCGTAGATGGACATAGTAAGGTTCTACGAAAGACTAATCCACGAAGATTTATACACCTAAAATTCTTCACTTTCCAAACATACATTTACCAAAAAAAAAGATAGTAATAATCCGTGAAAGATTCAATATAAAATTTGAATAAATCTACAGTATCAGGTCAAGATTTTTAAGAGACGAGATCAACATGCTAAAGATTTATTTTCTAATTTACAAAATAAGATCATTCCATTCCCACAAACTACATTTTCATCATCATCATCATCATCATCATGTCAATCACCATCTTCAGAGAACAATTTGCATTAATCTTCTAAAACTCATAATTTCTGAGAAAATAAAATAAAATAAAGTTGAAAAATCAGACATCTCATTGAGTTGCCAGCAGTCCGCCATTAAAACTCTGGCCTCAAGGATGTATTAATCAGACTATAACGGAAAAAAAAAGGGATACTATTTCTAAACGTCGTTTCATTCAAATCCCTAAAAAATAAGGGAAAGAAAAACTAATCCCACCATGGCAAAAAAAAAAAATCCATTGAAAATCAAGTTGAGCTTCAAACCCTAGTTTTGTGCAGCAGCGGAGCGAAGGAGTAGGAAGAAGACGTTTCTTTACAGGACAAGGGATCCGGGCCCACGTCAGCAACAATGCTGAGGAAATCGTCGAGGCCCAGCCCGCGGAACCGCTCCTCGTCGTCTTCGAGGAAACTGAGGATTTCGTTGAAGAAACCGGGTTCGCAGGGAAGAACCAGACCGCCGGTTGTTTGGAAGCCGAACTCCTCTTCTGCCTCGTTTAAGAGGGCGACGAAGACTGGGAAGTTGAGGAACCGGGTCGGGATGACGAAGCGGCTGCGCTCCGGTCCGACGTAGACGGCGAGCGAGCCGGATGGTGTCCGGCACCTAGGGCTGCCGGTGGATTGGTCGGAATCTGAGGAGGAGGAGGAGAGAGAGCGGCGCGACAAGCTCTTGGTTTTCCAGCGCTGGACCAGGTGTCTCAGCCGTACAATTTGGGAAATCATGTTCACTTTCCTGATCGCTGAAGCCATTTTTCACGCTGGTATTAGTATTCAAGAGAGAGAGAGCGCGGAGAGAAGCGATGAGAGAGAGAAGTGAAGAGAGGGAAGTGTTGCAGAGTTGCAGTGGGAGTAGAGTCCTAAATTCAATTGAGTTGTGTGATACAGGTCTCGAATGGCTAAATTAGCCTTGCCATTCTATTTACCACAATACCCCTGGCTTTTTTTTAATAGTATTATTATTGTAGATTTAAATAATTTCTGAAGAATTTGAGATTACTGATTGACTACGTGACGGCGTCACACATGCCGCCGATCTATGTTTAATATGCAAATTAGTTCAACTGTTATTACATATGATAACTATCACACTATTTGATAATCGTATTATCATGTTCATCCATTGATTTATTTATGTTGGATAATATATTTTATGCGCGGAAGTCGTTCTGAAATACTATTAAAATTAAATGAAACTAAGCATACTCACCATGTATATTAATAAAGATACCATTATTATTTATTTATTTTTTATTTTGTGGCTTAGTAAACCTAGGAATGGCAATGGGTCGGGTACCCACCCATTAGGCATTTCCCAAATCCAAACCCATTAAAAAATTTTCAACCCATACCCGTCCCAAATCCGATTAAAAAATTATTTAAAACCCATATCCGACCCAAACCCGTTGGATAATACCCATTAAAAACCCGCTAAAAACCCGAATGTACTAAAACATAAACACCAGTATTAAATAGTAGAAATAATAAAATATTATAAACATAATTTTAACATAATTATAAATAGAAAATTTCATTAAATTAAATTATATGTGGGTTAAAAGAATAATATAAAATCCTAATATTTATACTAATATAAATTATATATAAAATAAATATTTAATTACTAAAATTATTAATTCTTTGTATGCGGGTTAAAAAGAATAATAAAAAAATTACTAATATTTAGACTAATATCTATAATTATATTATAAATTATATATATAATATTTTGTCATCTTACATATATATAAATGGGTCTGGGAAGCGGGTACCCTTAGGTAATTTCCCAAACCCGATCCAAACCCGTCACGGGTTTGAATGTTTCTACCCAAACCAGTCCCAAAACAATTTAATAATTCCCAAACCAGTTCCATTAGGATTTGGTAAAGTCGGGTACCCGTAAAAATCCGACCCATTGCCATCCCTAAATAAACCCCCCATACTTTCCAAGTACATGTGAAGCATGCTCAATCCATATACTAAAAAGACATTTAGTGATATTTGAACCCAATACCACTGGATCATTCCCAAAAAAATAATTAACTTTATTTATTTACTACTATTTATTATATGGGTGCATGGTTTATTCACTGCTGCCACGGATGATCTCATTAAAAAAATATCATTAGCTTTATTTATAATCCGTCTTAGAGGATTCTTAGTTCGTCATTGATTTTGTGCGTGGATCTTAGCTTTCTAAATTTGATGTACTAAGTGCAACTAATTATTATTATTGTTATTATTAATTATTAAGGGGAGATTAAACTCTAAATTAATAATCACTTCTAACCCTAAATTTATGCTAAAATAACAAAAAGTGAGATAAAAAGTCCATCCAATAGATCTCCTAAATTGAGTGGACCCCACAAAAATATTTACACCTCCTTAGATTTTTCCTCAAATTTACATTCTCTAAGAGCATTTCCAGCAGAATTCTCAAAATTCTGCTCATAAATTTACTCCTAAGCTTCCCTATTTTTCCCCTATTTTACAAATGCATATAACAATTCTCCTATTTTCATTAACTATTTTATAAAAATGGTGGGCCCAACTCAATTTGTAAGATATAAGTAGATTTAGGAATTTAGAAAGATGTAAATTTGAAGAAAAATTTAAGGGGGTGTAAATATTTTTTGGGATCCACTCAATTTAGGAGATCTATTGGATGCACTTTTTATTTCACTTTTTGTAATTTTAGCATAAATTTAGAGTTAGAAGTGACTATAAGTGAGGTGTCGTAAGTGCTCTAAATCTACTTTTATCTTACAAATTGAGTTGGACCCACTATTTTTATAAAATAGTTAATGAAAATAGGAGAATTGTTGTATGCATTTGTGGAAAAATATAGTATAATGAAAGTTTTAGGAATAAATTTAGGAGCAGAATTTTGAGAATTCTAGTAGGAATGTTCTAACTTATAGTAATTTATAACTGACAATTTCTGCCTCTTTAAATTTTATATCTATTTTATCGATTTTTCGGTTGAGAACAATTTTATCACTAACCCTCTTTAATTAAAAAAGAAAAAAAATAATAAAACTAAGGGGGAATCAAAAAGAGGATGAGAAGAAAGAATGAGCTATCACTCTAAACTTAGATGAGAAGAGGATGAGAAAGAATGAGAACAAAGGTGCAATGCAATCCATATTCATTCAAGTTACGTACCACTCTAAACTAATTATCTTGTTTTTTTTTTGTTCCAAAACCTATAATAATCATTAATATATTATCCTAAACAAAATAATGAATTAAAACCCTCACCTTCTCTCCCAAATTGGCCCATATCTTGCCAAACTTTATTCTTGTATAGAAATAACTGTTGCTGATGTTTACGTACATATATTAATTCTTGATTAAATCTCGTATTTTTACATTATTAATTTAATTTACATGTAGAATATCAAAATAGATACGCCCGTACCAATTTTGGGTTGCACTTGATGGATTTCTAGGTAGCATAAAAGTTTTTTTTAAGTTGGACTATTTTTTCTTAGGCCTGATAGATTTTTGTGTCCACCCGGGTCAAGCCGACACGAACCCAAGAGTTCAACAGCTCTAACTATGTGTATATTTATAATGATATGATTCAAATTGGATAATGAAATACGAATATATAATAGACGATCTCAAATCGGTGAAGGACAAACAGTCTCGCCTAGCTAGTTCATCGAGTAGCTAGGTGATGGATATATTTTGAATATTGAACAATTTGCATTTCATGTGTGGCCCTTTTCATGCCGAACTGAGGTGCATTTTGAAATAATTAATACATTAATGTAGAAATTCAGTAACTTTCCTTATGTTTTTCCTTTGGTTCTACATTTCTTTTATAACTTTCCCTTTTCTGTTAATTTTAACCGATCCTTTATTCATATCAATAATAGAACTGGTCTTACTATTTGTCCTCGTCTTCTTTGCCACGTTACGTGTTGAAATGTTTAACTGAGTCAAACTAGTGAAGAGCTCAACACGTACACACACACATATATAGGGTATATTTACTTTTGTTTTTAAAATAAATCCACGAAATAAAATACTGAGAAATCAAGTCCAATATTACATTGTTTATTGAGTGTGCACAATTTTCACGATCCTAACAGGATGTTGATGATGATAACAATAATTATTATTATACTTGATGCGTAGGTAATTGGGTAAAATTTTGCATGGCTGCCAAAATTTCTGTTAAAAATATATTGTAATCGTGTTTAATTTCTTTTAATGTAGACTATGTAGTATACACTGATCTTCTTCTTCTTCTTCTTCTTCTTCTTCTTCTTCTTCTTCTTCTTCTTCTTCTTCTTCTTCTTCTTCTTCTTCTTCTTCTTCTTCTTCTTCTTCTTCTTCTTCTTCTTCTTCTTCTTCTTCTTCTTCTTCTTCTTCTTCTTCTTCTCTTATTTAGTTATTATTATTTTTTTTTAATGGTGAAAGAATTGGACGAAATTGTCTTCTGATCATACTATTAGTAATTGACATTTCCCTTATACATCAACATTCTATATATTTATTAATTGCTAATTGTAATTCCCTTAGCTTATTTTAATAACTGTACGACTATACGACTATGTATTCTTTCTAATTTTGAAAAATGGCATGCAAATGCATGGAGTGTAGTGTGATGTAGGCACTTCTAATTAATTTCGAACGGCAAGACGATTGTTATTTAACACACGACTTAAGTAATTATCATCTTGGAGAATCAATCAAGTTGCATAAATCGGTGGATTACCATCAATATAAATAATCAAAAATATATGTATTGCTTGATCAAGAAAGTACAATATATATATATATATATATATGCATACTGCAGCCGTTATTCGAAGTGCATATGTCAAATTAGGTAACCTTGTGGCCAAGTTATATTGTTTTGATAAAAATTAAGTTTTTTTTTTCTGTCACATACAATATGGTTCGTTATAATTAATTAGAGTATAATTAATTTGCTCACTGTAGTTTTTTGTGTCTTATTTCCTTTTGCCTTAATTTTTCCCCTTATATTATCTAATTTCTTTGGTCTGCTTGTAAAGTAAATTGTCGTAGTGAAAATGGATCGAATTAGTAACATATGTTGTTTGCTTAATAAATGTCCTTAAGTTAACGCAATTGATACTTGACGAAATATAATATTGTTCAAATATATATATATATATAGGGAGCGGATCTGGTAAGAACACATCTTATATAAGAATGTAAGAACAATGCATTTTTATTACATCGGAGATGCATAAAATGCAGAAACTAAATGCATAAATATTTTAATGCATAAACTACAATAACTTAATGCATTAACATTGAAATGCATAAATTAGAGTAATTAAATGCACGGTTAAATCTGGACCATAGATCATCAAAGATCAAGGATCCAAATTTGTTCTTATTTCTCACATAAGAAAGTGTTCTTATTTGATCCGCGCCCTATATATATAAAAGAATTCTGCAAAAGCGACACGTTTAATTAATTAATTTGTAATCTGCTATATTTCAAATTTAGTAAAGCAGCCACTCCAGTGCCTAACCACCCTCATAAGTCATAATTAAGAGTCTACAACAAATAACAACCAGAAATTAAAGACATACAGTATTCTTAAACAATAAAAAAGTATAAAATGTGGAAAATTTAAGCTTTTAATAAACAATAATACTTTTTGGACATATATGTCTGGACATAAAATGATATATTAATAATTTTTACTTAAGATTTATTAAATAAAATAATGTAATTTACTTAATTACCCTTAACTTCCATTTTTAAAATGATAATTCTACATATTTTCTTTTAATTACAAAACTAAATAAATAAGTAAAACGGATCCAACCGCTCTATATTCCTAAATAGACTGGATTATGTCCGGACATTTATGTCCGAATAGCATCACTCTTTAATAAATACCGGAATTAACCTAGCTCCATAATTCAAAGCTACTTTTCATTTGTCTCATAAAGATATATTTAAAAAGTTGTTGTAACTTTTATATATTTCTCAACGACTTATTGATGGCCTTTAATTGTTTCCCGAAATGCAGAATTTGACGCAATGATTATTAGTTTTACGATAAATTATATGTCTTCGCCTCTTAAATTTGTATAACCGGTATAATGCATGAATATTAATTATTTTAGTTTCTTTATTTAATTTTTAATCGAAACATCAATTTGTTCCAAAGGTGGTCTACTTTAGTGGAAAGATTTTTTATTTTTATTTTAATTGTAACTATTAGATTTAAAGATTGTGCCACCGTGTACTTGAATCCGGCACATTTAACCTTAGACATTAAACACTCCACCACAGGACCAATACACACACTACTTTAGTTGATACTTATTTGATATGGAACTATTCAAATTTTTTTTTAGGAATTGAACTATTCAATTTCTTAATCTCTACGATTTGTAATTTAAAGTTTGAACATTGTATTAAATATTCTTCTATACTTTTATTAGCCCTATTTACTTTTAAATTTGCCTATGATCTTTTATTACTACTTTCTATACGTACACTTCAGCCAGCGTAACAAATAAAAAGAACAGAAGATCAGGACACCCCACCGTGCTGGCGATCGCACCCATGTCCACCTTTAACACGGACCAAAATAAATATATACTCCCTCCGTTCTTTTATAAGTGTCCTTCACCGTCAAATTACGCATACCAAGGAAATAAAGAAATTTACATATGTAACCTTATTAATTACCATCATTAATGTATACATATAACTAATGAACAAATTACGATAAACATTAAATAAGGATAAAATAGGAAGAATGTCATTATTTTACTCTCAAATTTTGAAATATAACACTTATTAGAAGGACAATTTGCAATTTATGACCAATATTAAATCTCATATTGAATGATCAAATCCTTCGTCATAATTCTACCTTATCTTACTTTATTTTTTAGTTAATCGCGTTGATTATTATTTTTTATAACTATGATTTATACTCCCTCCGTCTCATTTATATAGGCGGATTGAAATTTTCATATGGATTAAGAAAATTTATTGGAAAAGTAAATTATATACTCCCTCCGTTTTTTAATAAGTGTCCTTTTTAGCTCATTTTTTTGTTTCTCAATAAATGTCCTATTTCAAAATTCTAGAGAAAAATAATGTAAAACTTCCCATTATATCCTTGTCATTAATGCAGATTATCAACTTGTTTATGTTTCTTATGCTATTAATTAAAGGTAAAGAGAGTAAATTATCAATTTTCTTAATATGTGTGTTTTGAAGGAGTATGATACTTATTAAAGAATGGAGGGAGTAGTAAATTTCTTAATATGCCACTATTTATTATTTGACTATGTATTTTTTATGAGTTAATCAAAGAATTAAATAGGGATATATTAGTAAATGAGCTAAAAAACATTACTTTTTATGGAAACAAACCTATATATTTGGGACATCCGAAAAAGGAAAACAAGTCTATATAAATGGGACGGAGGGAGTAATTATTTCTAGCTTTTAGCTTTGGGTTTTAAACTATTACTAACCAATTGCTAGTGTGATTGATTATTTTATTATTAAAGTTTTTTAGTAAATATATGTAATTGATTATCTCGACATTAGGATTCCTAATTACATTTAACTATTAGTTCTTTTAATTAAAAAACTATTTATTGGGACTGATTATACAGTAGAACCTCTATAAATTAATACTGTTGGGACCGTAAAATTTTATTATCTTAGAGAGGTATTAATTAATCGATAAATAATTTATTAATTAAAAGAAGTATTTCATCAGATTCAATGAATTTAAATTAGTTATCGAAGAATTATACTTCAACGAACTTGAATTTTAATATACATAGAAACATGCATGAATATTAAACATTAAGATCTTGAATCTAGCTATTCAAATTATTAGAACTAGATATGTACGTCCAATGTTACATATTGATATTGTCAAATATATATATATATATATATATATTTATATATATTTATATATATATATATATTTATATATATTTATATATATATATATTGTATATTGATAAACAAGCTATTATATATACAAAGTAAAAAGTTTTAAAATTCATACCAAATAATACAATGATTTATAATCTAAAAGGTGTCGAAAAAATAACTATGACAAACCAAAAATAAGAGGTATTATGTGTGTATAATTGAGATCACCCATCATGCACCCAAAATGAATTGCTAGTGCCGTCTTGATCAATATTTTCATTTGAAAGTTAGTCAAAGAACATTTTATGCAAACACACTAAAAATGTTATTTGAGTCTCATACTAAGTTATCATAGTTATCCTTGTAATTTTAGGAAATTATTAATTTATGATTTTGTTGGGACCATATATTTATATAAGGGTCTTCCGAAAAATTATTATTTTATTAATTTATCGAAATTATTAATTTACACTAAAGCCCCAACTCGGGACCGGAGAAAATTATTATATTAGAGAGGTTATTAATTTATCGAGTATTAAATTAAAGAGGTTCTACTGTAGTATGCTTTTATTAGGATTTATAATTAGGGCTTTATTTTGGCAATTATATTTAATCATATAAAAGGATGGTTTATACAATGAATGAGGTAGTCAGAAAAAACTAGTAAAATAGTGGTTTAAAAAACAATGCAATTTTTTGTATAAAAATAGTATAATCGAAAGAGTTGAACAAGAAATTAGCTCATGTTTAATTGCAATCTATGATGAATATTAATTTAATAACACATTTATCTTTTAATATATATATAGTATCTATATATATATATATATATATATATATATGATAGATATGCCAGTCACTATATTTGGCGCACTTTTCGATAGCACCCTTGACATTTAGGCCACGTATATATTTTTTATTTTTAATATTATTTTTTATTCTAATACCTCGAAAATTGTTACCGAGATCATCAAATTTATTGACTACATAAAATTAAAATCCGGACATTTTTTTATTGATCTATTTGAAGTTAAAGGGAAATCAAATAAATCGAATTTTGATTATAATATAATTGTAAATTTGATCATCCCGATAATAATTTTTGAAATATTAAAATAAAGAATAATACTCTTGTTGTCCACGAAGTAAATGCACTTCTTTTATTCTTCGTTCGTCCATGAAGAATATTCACTTTTCATTTATAAACACTATCCTGCCACTTTTTGTCTTCATTTTACACTCGGAATATGAGACTCTTACTACACTCACCATACACTCAACTAAAATTCTTAAAATCAATGTGACGGATGCATTCTCTTTGTAGACGGATAGAGTATTAAAAAGGAAAAAGAAAAATATTTACGTGAACTAAATATTAATGGTGCTAAAAAAAGTGCTTACAAAAAGTGATCAGCACATTTGTCCTATATATATATAGCAACCATGACTAATCCTGTCTAGACCTTTTAGGCCTCAAAATCTTAAAAACTTTGATACCAAAAGGGGTATGGTGTTATATATATATATAACTCATTTATTTTGCCTTACCAATATTTGATTTGATGACTTTCAAATAATTTGATTTGAGCATCATAAAATCTTCACGTGTCCAATCTCAATTAATTTTTAATGTATAAGATCTTCTACAAAGATGATGATGAGAAAGAAAGCGCATAAAACAAAACACAATTTTCATTCATAGCTGCCATCTTTACGAATTCTTGCTTTTTCTAGAGGTTATGACTCATGAATAGGGTTGTAAATGAATCGAATAATTTTGTTCGGTTCGATATTCGATTAAAATTTTTGATATTTAAATTCAAAATTTTGTGATTCGAATACAAATACAAATATTTTTTTCGATTCGATTAGTTATCAAATACGAATTCAAAATCATGATAATCGATTCGATATTCGAAAATATTCGATTCGATATATATTAACATATTTATATATAATAGTATATATTTGATAATATTCATAAATATAATATAATATAATATAATATAATATAATATAATATAATAATACATATATATTTAAATTAAAGACTACAAGTCTACAACTAAGAATAACGTGAACTTTGTTAATGCTGTTTTGATGAAGTTTATTATGATTTGTGGATTGTGACTTGTGAGTTGGAAGTTGAACACATATATCGTTTTAGCATCAATTATTAAGTGTTTGAGTTGAGTTTTGAAGTGTTTATTAGGTAAAATATTGATTTTAAATATTCTTTTAGAAATTTTATTCAAAATTCGAATCGAATATTGCAAAAAACAGGAAATTTCGAATCGAATATTCGATTCGAATCGATTTAAATAAATTTGGAAAAAATTAAATTGAATACGAATAAAAAAAAATATTCGAAACCGAATCGAATATCGAATCGAATACTATGAAATTTTTTCAATCGAATCGAATATGTTGATATTCGCTCCGATTCGATTCGTTTGCAACCCTACTCATGAAGCAATTTAGTCTTCGAGATGTTGGTCATTTGGTAATTCTTTCTGCTAACTGCTAATATCTGTTACTTTATTTTGATTAAGAGATTTTATTTGGAATTATATTTCAAATGAATCAATCTCCGAGTAGTTTTTACATTATTCTCAATTCGTGCCTAGAAAGTATTCGATAAAATTTTCGAAAGAAATAGTGTGTGTTGCTTGGTATTAAAAAAAATTCTACGTGGAAATAATAAAAAAAAAACAACTGTGGAAATAGTGGAATTGAAAAATATCCCCGTTGGATTTCCGGTGAACCTAATTACAACAAATTGGAACCAAAATGCAAACATTTGAAAGTGGCGTTCTAATTGCAATTTAAGTAAAGCTAAACTTTCATACGCAATTAACGCTAAAAAATACTTCCTCCGTCCCATTAATATTGTCTTGTTACTGTTCGACACGGAGATTAAGAGTAAGAGTAAAAAGATAGAAAGTTATCAGATCCTATTACTTTTAAAGGGTTAATTATTTCTTTATTTAAAACAAGATAATTTAAATGAGACAGTTCAATAAGGAAAATAAGACCATATCAACGGGACGGAGGGACTAATATTGAAAGGAAAAAAAAACAAAAATGCTCATGTAAGCTATATATCAGCGGTGTTCTTGTAAGGCGATCGACACGTCCATTTTCTATATATATATATATATAATGCATTTATTTTGCCTCACAGATATTTGATGACTTCCAAATAATTTGATTTGAGCATCATAAAATCTTTATGAGTAACATTTTTACCTTTTTTCCGGATTATTTTCCAGAACCTGAGGCCAGATAGGCATATAGCTGGTTTCCATCCTATACCCCAATTATCGCATTTTGTTCGCATGCTAATTAATTTATTAAAATAACACTACTATTCTTTTTGCTTTTTTTTATTTATTTAAATCTGAATGAACTACTTAGAAATTATCTAGTACTGTATATTTTATTTTTATTTTATTATAATAAAGTCAATATCTTTCTCTTGTTTTTTGTTTTTTTATGAGAGTGAGTCTTCCGTGTGATTCTGTCTTACCTGTGAAGTTAACCATACTGATTATTGATTTTAGAATAAAAATCGACGTTCTATTTTATTTATGTTAAGTCAGATGTTGACTGTGTCTCTAGTCTCTACCAATGTAATCAGTGTTTACAGTTAATTGGAATCTTAATCACTTACTCCCTCCGTCCACGATAAATTTACCACAATTTCCTGTTTAGTCCGTCCACAAAAAATTTGCTACATCCATTTATGGTAATAGACCCCACACACCTCACTTACTTTTCCACTCACAACACAATTTAAAACTATATAAAAGTGGGACCCTTATTCCACTCACAATACAATCAACCAATAAATTATTAAAACTTGTGCCATCCACAATGTGACAAATTTATTGTGGACGGAGGGAGTATTTTATACGCATTAATTCTGCTTGTTATTGTTTTTATTTAGATACGGACATATTTACCGTGGGCGTGATCTAATGCTTTCACTAATATATTCATGAGATAGGACCATACAGTAAAGACCGTTGGATTGTATATATATTTGATAGGGAGAAATGAGATTTTAGCACTTTTTAGATTGAAAATACTAATAATAGCACTATTTTTTAAAATATATAAATTCTAGCATTTTTGTATATTTTTACCCCTCCTTTTTTCATATCATTTATCAGATTTATTTTTAATAAAAAAACGCTTAAAGATTTAATTAGGAAGAATACGCTAAAATACAAGATTTCTGTTTTCACTTTTTACTTTCTACCATTCAACCATTTTTTCATTCATCTTCCCAAACAGTCTTCGTCCTTTAGGAAATCCTCTTTTCCGCCGTCTAGCCATGGTCTCCGCCACCGAGCCATAGTCGCCGCCGCCGTCAAGCAATAGTCGCCGTCGGATTATTTCGATCTAGACCGGTTCTTTCTCCTCTCCAAAAGTTGACGCCACAAACAGGAAACCCTAGCCGCCTCGCTGTGAAGCCATAGATTCCGCCGTCGTCAAGCAATAGTCGCCGCCGCACCGTTAAGCCATAGTCGTCTCCCAACTTCTAAACCTAACTTCCGCTGCTGCAATTCACATGAAAAATAATGTGAAATTACATTATAAGTTGTGTGATTTCATATATAATTCGTGAACTCACATGAAAAATAATGTGAATCCACATGAAGAATAATGTGAAATCACATTATAATATGTGTGAAATCACATGAACAATAATGTGAAATAAGATGTAGATGTGTTGCAGAGAGAAAATCGGACTTACACGGTAGAGGTAGAGGCGAGCTGAGGCGTCAGCTCTTCGAACCGTTGACGGGGCCAGTGGCGATGGAGGCGGCAGATGAGACCAAAGATGGCTCCGCCGGAACAGAGGTGGTGCGAGAAGAAAAGATGGTAGCATGGCGACGTTGCTGGCGGACGACCACGGTGGCGGCGGCGGCGACCCCTGCCATCACAACCGCTGCAGCCACAGCAACACCAAGTCCACCTGAACCCTAATTTCTTTCCAAACCCCAATATATTCCTCCTCCAGCAGAACCCCAATTTATTGGCTCAATTTAATCCCTTTCACCAAAACCCGAGCCCTGCTTTTGTTTGAGCCGGAGGAGAGACGAGCGAACGACTGTTGAGTTTTCGTCGGAATTCGATAGGACAGAGGAGGAAATTTTCAGGAATTAAATTGGGGATCTAGGGTTTAAAAATTGGATTTTCATTGGTGGTTTGTGCATGGAGGTGGAGAAGGGGTGACGGCGACACCACCAGCAGATGCGTCTCGCCGGAGAATTGAAGCAGTGGCAGTGATTTGTTGCAATTGAGTTGATGGAGAGAGCAGTCGAGAGAGAGGGGGTTTGAGAGAGAGGGGATTGCAGAAATGTTTGGAGAGAATTGGGATGCATAATACATAATATACATTTATTAAAAATGAAAAAAAGTATTTTAATTCATTTACAATAAAAGATAATTTAGATAAAGAATGAGGGGCAAAAAAGTCAAGAAGTGCTATTATTTGTATTTTTAAAAAGTGATGCTATTATTTGTGTTTTTTTTCCCTGAAAGTGCTATAATCATACATTATCTATATTGAAAATATGATATTATCTAAAAAAAATAATCAACTACTTTACAACGAATTCTTGAAAAGGACTGCTCAGACTAAAATTCATTAACTATATTAGTAATTAATTTATTATGATAATTATTGTGCAGAAATCCAACATTAGGTCCATTACCCGTTAAAACGCTGGCATCCAGTATAATCATTGACACTTACTCATTTTAAAATATAATCACCAATAAAGAATTAAAATATATAAATAAAAAAAATATAATCAAGGTTAAAGGAAATAGAGGGGAAGTTGTATTAATTTACTCTTAGAAATAGCCTTGATTTTAATCCGGGAGGCCGCAGTTCCGTTAAATAATAAATTAATTTATTGCGCATTTCCACGACATAATAAAATTAATTTATCATGCAAGTTATATAAAATTGATACTGTCTACATATGTAACACAGAGTTTGGTAATCACTCTTATTCCATACTAGATAATATTAGTATACTTTGTAAACTAGAATTTGTCAATTTTTTAAGTAGACCACACTTTTGACATCCACGTAATAGTACTTAATAAATTATTTTCATTTAAAATTTGATCCAGTCCATTTTTTTAGTACATGATAGTCTTGTTGACAATCGAAATTTTGCTTGAATTAATTTTTGAATTAAAGCAATGATGTGTAAATTTAATAATTTTCACATCAATTAGAAATGATATAATTTAATTTAATTTCATTCATATGTGATGATCTAGTACTGGAAAAGTGGGATCGATCTAGATTTGAAAATAAAAATCAATTTTCAGTCAATAGTAAAAGTGTGTCTCAAGAAAAAGGGTAAACTTTGGTCATAAAAGTGATACTAATGTTGTTGTCGTCGTAATAATTAATCACACACAAACTAACATGCATTATAGTTAATAATTATTATACCTCGAAAGTTTTACTGTCGATCTTATCAAATCCATACATCTATTATATGCATGTAATATAATTTTAAAAAAAACACAGACCAATTATTATTTACAAGATCATGGAAAAGTGTATATTCGAATTTGGATAACATCATTAAAATGATGGATTCGGACGACCTATTTCTTATCATCGATTAATTTTATGGATCAATGATATCATTTTTTTTGAAATATAGGTAATAGGTTATATACTTACTCGGTTACTCCTTCTATTCAAAATATATGTCATATTAGACATGTGAGCACAAATTAAGAAAATATATTTTTACTAAAGTTACCCCTAATAAATGTTAAATTGAAATTAGTAAAGAGTGAAAAATGTGAGTTTTGATGTGAGTTAGTAGGGACAATTACGGAATTATAAAGAAAAAAAATGTTAAAAAAATATTTATTGTACAAAAGTTAATAAAGCATAAAACGACATACATATTAAACAGGAGGGAGTATATACCAGTGAAATAATAAATATATATATTAAAGTAAACAAAAAAAAAAATACGATTTAAGTATTTCCCAAAGGCTAAATAAAACTTGGGGGTTGTGTAAAATTCCTAGTTTGTGTTAATCAAGGAGCCAATTCCTTAAATCTGGCCCCCAGTTTAGGCTAATTGAAGCCATCACATGCTTAAGATTTCATAATCACCTTGGATTCTTGGAATGATGGTAATAATTATTATATGGCTATCAGCCTATCACTTTGAATTTTAACACACACACACACTAATAGCTTTATGTCAGTTTGAAGGGGTGAAGCCGAATATCTTGACTTTCGAATAACGTACAAAAATGTGTGATTTTGTTAATTTTGGTTGGAATGATAGTGAAAACCACTATTGAATCACATGGAACATTGAAAATCAATTAAGATCTTCAATTGGAAAGGACAACTTCTTATTATATATGGGTCAAGAATATTATATGTATTTTCTTATGAATTACTTATAGAAATTACAAGTTCTTTTCTTAAAAGTTAAAAAAAAGGAAATAGAAATTAAATACTAGAAAACACAAGTTGAAGCATGTTGCATGGGCTTTTAGGTGTGAGGAGAGGCCACTTTATCGTTTGGTTCAATTAAAATCATGAATTTTGTATAATGTTTTTTCTTTGACTTGAATCCGAGACATCTTCATTTAACACACAAGACGTCTATTGTTTGGATAATCTGAAAGGATGAAATTTGATAATGTTTTAATTATTTATATAGGAAATTACCTTTTGTAGGTTTTATTCCTAAAAAAATTGTTCGAATTTGGCTTTATACTTTCAATTTTATATGTCAAAAGGAATTATATATAAAAAGGAAAAAGAGAATAATTCACAAATTGAAAACTCAAAGGACCGAAGTAGTCTCATTAAAAACCTCTCGAGAAAAAAATCAATGGGAAAATTCTCGAGTAGGGAAAAGAGTGATTGTCAAAATAAAAGAGAGTCTAGAACAAATCACTTTGAAGAAGTAACATAAAAATGAGATTACATATCCTTTACTACCAAATGAACAATATCAACATGAGGAAAATGCCACCATCTGTCTTCCATAGTATGTTTTGACATATACTTTGATCAGTAATATGATTTCATTCTGTTCTGGAAGGAATTCCTGTAACTTTTTTTTTTTTTTTTGAAAAGTAGTTTTTGTACCTTTCTTGATTAAAATCTAACTTCATGTGTTTTTGTTTATATGAAGATTGAGTCAATGCCTTTTTATTCAATTTGTCTACAAGGACCCAATATTAAATAAATGAAAGTATGAATACTTAGTTACTATCCTAATTTCACATAGATAATAAAACTAAATTTTAACAAATGTGTATTTTCATTATTTTTAAATATTTTTTATGGTCATTAAAAAAATTTATCGAAAGAAGGGACATAAATAGAATTGTCAAAAATTCAAAATCAACTCAACTTCCACCCTATCCAAATTTGGGCCAAACTGGAACATTCATAAACTGCTTTCCAAAACTTTGGGCAGAGTTAGGCTGGCCTAAATTCATTATTTGGCATATGGGCTTGGTTCGGCCCAAAAATATATGCATTCGGCTCACGCACGGCCCAAATCAATTTCGTTTTCGAGTTTTTTGGGCCATATAGTTTTCGACTCAGCCCGGCCCAGCCCAACACAGCCCAAAGATTTTCATAGATCTACACACTGAAACAAAGAATTAGAAAACCCACAAACAAATGGGGGGAGAGAGAGAGAGAGAGAGAGAGAGAGAGAGAGAGAGAGAGTTTTATGATGAAGAATAAGGTCTACACCAGCCAACCATATATCTACATTAACAATTCAGTTCAACCGAACTCACATGAACTGATACTATAATATTAGGAAAAATATCATATATTTTGATGTTTTCCCACAATATTTAGATGTTTTTTTTTTCAAGAAGAATTCACGCTTTTTAATCTTTCATAAAGTGATACACAATATTTTGAAAATTAAAAATTTGTCAACGTAACACGCTGGCATGAAAAAAACAAAAGTAATTGCATTAGATACAATCAAGAACATAAAAATTTGTTTGAGACATCTTATGGGTCGAGATCAGTTAGATAATACTTTATTTAGATCCATTCTCTATACCTATACTCCTTCCGTCTATGATAAGTGTGGTCCGGAGGGAGTGACACATGTTTTAAGAGTGGAAGAGTGAGTTAGATAGATGTATTGTGAGTGGAGAATGAGGCCATGTTTATTGTGAGTGAAGTTATTTTCATTTAAGGAAATACCACACTTATTGTGGACGGACGAAAAATGAAAGAAAACCATACTTATCGTGGATGGAGAGAGTATATAATTACATATTTATAAATTTATTAATTATAGTTGGTTCTTGATTCAGATATGGATATCATCATCCTACCAAAGTGAACTATTTTTGTGAATGAAAAAACGTTTGGAGAGGGATAAAGTTATAAAACCAACAAATTTCTTTGTATGGTTAAAACTTAAAACTGGCATCTCAATTTGTCAACAAATCATCACCATAAAAAGGTTCTATAAAAGGGAAACTTACCTTTTGGGCTATTACCCTCCAAGTATAAACATATTTTTATCCAACGTGGGCCCAACTCAAATATACCAGATCTTTTTTTTTTCTTCTTTTCTTTTTCAGTACATATACGAACGGCAAAAACTTGCGTTAATTTAATGTTAATTAAAATTATGAAATAAGTAATTTATTAATCATATTATTAAAACTAATTAAATAATTTTAAAAAAGGGGGATCTCACCGTGTGCGAGCACAATAGTCTTCCCCTCTTCTGGTGCGCTTCGTAGAGGAGTAAAACTACAATATGCATCAATAAATATTGTTCAGAGGTATGTAAGTACTCAATCAGAAAATTCCATAATACGTATGCAAGCACTATACCAATCTATTGGATGTACTGCATGTTTAAAATGAACCCATAATTTTTTATATATAATAAAATGGAAAAAGTTAAAAAAAAATTATACTCATAAAGCACATTCAATAATTTGTGCAGTACATCTAACTCGAATCTTACGCTATCTTCATAGCAACTGCACTATATCTGAGAATTAGATGAACTCATTCCGTTAGTTATAGTTTTAGTTCACATGAATTTTTCTTCAAAAAAAAAAAAAAATTCATATAAATTTCGGGACATTTGGACCCATTCTATCATAAAATCAGACTTAGCGTACACAACCACATGCGGCATGCCTAATAAATAGACTATTACATATAGTTTATAATTCATTTTTATTTAACTAATAAGGTGTGCGATAAACGTAATATTGCTAGATTTTAATAATATATATGACAAAATAAAATAATTATATGATAATAGATACTAATAATAAAATATTATAATAATAATATAATAGACAAATCAAATTTTATAAACAAGACTTTTTTATAATAGGTATAGATTTGTTCCAAAATTATAGTCCACTTCCTTAACATACTAATTTTAACAATCTTTTTTGAAACATAGCATACTTTTATTTTGGATGAGTAAATAACGGTGGTAGGAAGATTTTACGTAAGTTTACTTTTTCAAATATATTGACGATGATATTCTTAATACATGTGAAAATAGAAAGTTGACTCTAGGTTTCTGCTTTTTATCCTTTTCTTAATTTAATCATATTATTCAATTTTGCCCTTTTTTTTTCTTCTTCCTAATTAGGTCTGATTATCCCGTCATACTACTCAAAATTAAACTTTTGTCGGTGGATCCGGATCCGGATCCGGATCTTAGACATGTTGATACGTCAAGAATCAAAATTCCCTTATTTGGTAAAATACTAATCCCCACATAATTACAGTCGTAAACTCATTAATTTAATTCTGCAAATGCACAACAATATGATTAGAGATGGGGTGTTAAATGCTTCTTAATCATTGGAATTTGTCCCCACAAAATGATCATCATCATTCTAATTCGCAGATGAATAAATGTTTTCGAGATCCCAGTGAAAATCAAACCAGAAGAAGAACGTTTTATTACTTCATTTACCAACTGGTTTTGATATTTCATTTAACGCCACTCGACAACCATCTCTCTCTCTCTCTCTCTCTCTCTTCCACACATACGGTACCTCACAAGTGTATACAGAGAGAACAGACATTAGATTCGAAAACTTTGATTGCATTTTGTAAGGATGGGCGCAACGTGTTGGCCTTCTGCGCCGGAGGTAAGTAAATCTCGATTCACTGAAACTGTTACAATGGCGTTATTAGTTTTACTTTTTTTGTTGATTATCTAAAATCTATAGGATTGAATGCAACTGGAAATTTATCTGAAGTAAGTTATTCTGGAATTTTGTTGATTACTGCAATTTCACTGCTTCGGATTCGATACTCAATTGAGAAGAATGTGTATGTTTTTTAGTAGTAGTATTGATATACAAAACCAACTTTCATCAATTAACACGCGGGAATATGTATTAGCGCGAATACGTTAGCCATTGCTAGCCTTGCTACATTGCAAATTATGCTTCAGCTAAATAATGAGAAATATGTAATCTTATTTTATACCTTTTCTTGTCATTGTATTTTGATGTGCATCACATGTATTTGTTTGAACTATTTTGTTGGAATTATACTTCATGAAATGCTTCAAGATCGATTTGGCAACTAAATATCGAAGGCTTTGCCTGTTACTGCTTCAGTTGGATGCAATCAGAACGAAGGTTGCTGCAATGTCTGGATGCAATGTTAACGAGGTCAGAATTGTTGTATCTCCGTATAGGATTTGTCCACTGGGAGCTCATATTGACCATCAGGTATGCATTATGTCAATTCTTAAAGTGATTACAGTTTATGAATTTTGACAGTTATTTATTTTGTTGTTAGTGGACTTAAGAAGCCTTGTGAAACCCTTCTTGATGAAATATTTGGATGAGTTTTTCACTCACTAAGTTCTGACTTAATGTATGTTCTTCCTGAGCTTTTGATGTCTACTATTCTGAGTTAGTTAAAACACTTATGTACTTATGTAGTGTAATTTGAGACATATTTATTCTTTACCTAATACTTCAAGCAATCAATAATTTATGCAATATGCCGTAAATTTTTGGCTGTTAAGATGGTAATTGTTTCGTTTTGTGTGCTAGTTGGGTTTATTTTGTTTGCTATAAGGATCGAGGATATAATAATTGTGTTTCCAAAATTAAGGACCCCAGTCATTGTTACAGGGTGGAACTGTTTCAGCAATGACAATTGATAAGGGTATAATTCTTGGATTTGTTCCATCCAGTGATTGTCAGGTACTACTCTTTCTAAACAAATGAAATACTATATGAATAGGTGCAACTGTGATTGCTATTATTGAAGCTTAAGAAATCTTCATGAGCCTTCACACGTGAGATTCCAAACTGCTGAATATATTCTTACAATATTTCTATTGGTCAAGCAACTCTATCACAAAATTTTTTATCGAAACAGGGTGAAGAAATGAGCTTTTTTTACTGCTAGCACGAATTGTTGAGCAATACATTTTTTAATTACAAATTTCTTAAAACCTCATGCATAGTAACTTCTTTATATGTAATTTTCACTTCCCAAAGAGATACTTATACATCTTGGGACTCTTCTATAATTAATGTGATTCATGGAGGTGAGCATATTTGAAAAGATGTTCATGAAAACCATTTCTCTGAGAACTTCTAGGAGATCAGCAAGATTTTACTTACTTCGTTTTTATTTTTATTTTCTTAGGTTCTTCTACAATCTAGACAGTTCAAAGGTGAAGTTAAGTTCAGGTGATTACTAGAGCATTATTTTGATCTCCGAGTTTCAGTAAAAATTGTACAATGACTAACTTTCCCTTTTATTTTTTCTGATTTATTATGAGTCAATGAACAATCATCTTGGTTTGTTCTCTCTCTCTCTCTCTCTCTCTCTATTCATATGCAAACTAGTGATTCACACTTGGAAGTTCTTAAAACTAGATCCCTCCTATTATATCTATCTGAATTAGCTCATTGAAAATTTATATGGAGATATCTCAAACAATATTTTTAGATTACTGCTCATCAAATTTATTGGCATGTCCTAATTGGTAGAATCATCATTCATGATGTACCACTGGACGAGGAACCTTTATGTTTTTGTGTCATATCATTATGGTGATATCCAACTTTTTACTCGTGCCTTATTCTTACTCCAAGTAGCTATGCATACATTTTATGCTTGAAGAACCATTGGCTTTCAAAAAAATCTATAGTTGTTTCTGTAAAACCAAAATTGTTGAATCCTTGGAGGATCTAAATAGTGATGCTGGTAGTTTTACATAGAAATAAAAAAAAAAAATTCTAATTCGATATACATTAAGTTCATTCTTCACTGCTTTCTTCTGCTAAATAGAAATGCAAATGAGTACAGCATTCATGTGCTCATGAATAAAGTTTTCTGCATGGCTTTGGCTTCACAGTGTGGATGAAGAGCAACTTCCGGGAAATGCTTCCAAATTAAATAATTCGGGTTGTGTGAAGGGTTCTTCTATTACACATGAGGAGTGTAGCTGGGGAAATTACGCCAGAGGAGCAATTTATGCATTACAGAAAAGAGGGAACCATCTAAAGCAGGTTTTATTGCCTTTCTTTGACGAATGGTGCTTTAATTTTGTAGTCCAGATCAACTTCCTCGACCAAGATAAGATATTTGAGTTTTACACATAAGCAAATAGTACAATTACTCTTAAACTATGCTATAATACAGTCCGGTGTTAAACCTGCATTCTTTGTGGAAATAAAAGCTGATAGTTTAGATACTATTTCTGTGCTTGTGATTTGCAAGTAGGTTTTGTATATTGGAGCTTCTACTTACCAAATATCTCATTTTTCTATGTGTATAATTCATTTTTACTGGTGGATCATGCAGTTCAATGGGAATAATAATTAATGGGTACTGCTTTGATGATGAGAATTAATGTGGAAGTTTGAAATAAATGCTTTTAAATCTTTATAGATTCTTTTTCCCACCATTCGTTAGATTACTCATACTGATGTATTTTGTCATTACTTATAAAGCTATATACCACAAACTTCATTGTTATCTTGCAGGGCATTATAGGATTCATCTGTGGTGAGGAGGGGCTAGACAGTTCAGGCCTTAGCTCTTCAGCAGCTGTAGGTGTACATCTCTTCTTCTCCCATACAAATTTCATGTTATCTGGCTGCGCTGATTGGTTTCATGTTATCTTCTCCCATACAAATTTGAACTTTGCTTTGTAAACATTTAGCATAAATTTATTCACTACACAGTTTCTAGAATAGGCACGACTTATGCTTCCATGGTTATTAGGTAAAAATGAATTGTTCCATAAGCATTTAGCTACAGAATGCCATGAGAGGCTTCATGACATTTGAATTACGCAAAGGTATCTGAGCTAATATCTTACACGTAACTCCTTAGAGCCTTCACCATGTGGATTATTAGAAATGGATATTGGGTCCAATTCCTCCCTTAAAAGGCCTTGTAAGGGAGAGGGATACCTCACCAATATAAAGTGGCTCATTCCACATTCTTCAACCAATGTAGGACATTTTAACACGCCCCCTCACGTGCGCTATTTATTGACAACGATATTGTGGCACCCATCATTGGATTGGGCTGGCTCTGATACCATATTAGAAATGGATATTGGGCCCAATGTATCCCTCTCCCTTACAAGTTACAAGGTCTTTTAAGGGAGGAATTGGGCCCAATATCTATTTCTAATATGGATGAATAACTCTGTAAATTACCAATAATCTCACACGTATATCTATAAAGAAGCAGCTCTGAGGTATTCTTGCCTATTTAGGTTGGGATTTAGATGCTATCTCTTAAGTTGAGACAATAATTGACATTTTAAATGTTTGAAGCTCAAGCATGTTAAGGCCATCATTGGCATTTGACACACAGTTTGAGACATAAAGTTCAGATACATCTGGACTTGAACCTTTTCAAGCTTATTTTCTTCATATAATTACCATGATGCACTGAGGTCTTCTATCGAGTCTATTAGAAGTGAAATATCTCAGTTGAATAACTTGAATTTGGTAAATACCAGGAGTTCTATTGTAAGATTGTTAATTTCTGTAGGTAGTGTGTGCAGCTACAGTTTTTTCCTTCTATTTCCCCTTCTTCGTTTTCCTCTTCTTCCTGCATAGTTAGTGAAATCTCTTGATTGACAGGTTGGCGTGGCATACCTCTTGGCTTTTGAAAGTGCCAATAAGCTTATAATATCTCCGACAGAGAATATTGAGTATGACAGGTACAAATAACGCATTTGAAGCAATGGCTATAACTTTCTCTTGTGTGTGCGTGTGCGTGTGTGCAGACCCATTCAGATTTTGATCGCGCTTCACCAAACATGCAGGTTAATTGAAAATGAATACTTAGGTCTGAAAAATGGCATATTGGATCAATCAGCTATATTGCTTTCAAGCTATGGCTGTTTAACCTGTATGGACTGCAAGGTAAAAATTCCATATGTGCACAATCATATTTCAGGATTTGCCAATTTCAAACTGTGCGCTTTATATAGTTTTTCATTGTGATTCAGAATGTCTATGCTTCCCATTATGTTATTCTGCACAACTTTCCTATTCAAGAGTTTGGGGATATATTGGGATTTTAGTTTCTGAAGTTGCATTTCGAAATAGTTTGGGCAGTCTACTGGGTCCTTGATTGTCAAAATCTAATTAATTTGTATTCAACCAACAATAAGTACAAATTCTGGAATCTAAGTATAAAGTCCAAGGATCTATTTTTCTTTCAATGGGTGTTCAATTGGAATATTATGTGATGGTGTTAAAGTTCAACAATTTCTTATACTATTTCCTCCAAATTCCAATGATAGAAAAAGATTTTCTTGGCATCTTATGCATGCCTATGGACACATTAATGTACATCTTCAAGCTTTTTCATTGTTAATTTCTGTGCATTTACTGATAAGTGATAAGATAGTATGCTTTTGTAAGGGTGTACTTTTGCTCTGAACACATCCATAATCAGTTGAAACGAATAGGTTTTGTTTTTTATATTGTTCAATTTAATAGTTTTTGTATTAAATATTTAAGTCAGTGAGATCATTCTCTGACAATTGCTCTTCCTGTGCAGACCAAAGAACACAGACTTATAAGCTCTCCAGACTTGAATACGATAAATAAGCAATTCAAGATTTTACTCGCATTCTCAGGCTTGAAGCAGGCTTTGATAACAAATCCTGGTTACAATTCCCGAGTTACAGAATGTCGAGAGGCTGCAAGAATTCTGCTTCAGTAAGATCCTTGTCAGACACTGTTCTGCTGCCCATGTTATTAGTTTGTTTGGCCTTGAGAAAAATATAGCATTTCCTATCCCATAAAACATTGACAAGAATAGTACCTCCAACTTATACTTGGAATGCTTACACTACAGAATATTAGTACTTGCCTCAGAAAACTATTAACTGATCACAGAACCTTTTGTCCGAGTTGAAAAGACATTCAATACTAAAAACATTTTAAATAACTCAAATCTACCCATTCAACCACACTTGTTCAGACTAAAGAAATGACTTTCTAGGTTCTGTTTTAGCACAAAAGGTTTGTATGACTTATCTTTTCGAGTCCTTTTATCCTAAAGTTAGTGATGGAGTATGCTACTTCATTGGTTCCTTGACTGAGAGGACCAACACTGATATCTTTTATAGTGAATTTAAGGGAAGAATACAATATAAGAACGACTGAATTCGGATTGAGTGGATTTGAAATAAATGAAAATGAATATAGAATAACTAAAAAATGAAGAAATTGACAAAAATAAAACAATGGATTTACCATGTGTTTTGACATTCATTAACTTGTTAATCTTTCAACCCCAGACACTTTAAATAGGCGATTTTCCTTAAACCCCAGCTCTACAATGGGTGCTCTTTGCCTTCTAAACCTCTAAAATAGGTTGAAATATTCTCTTTTATCTGATCGTAATCCCTCTTTTCATCCGTATCATAATTCTTGCTTGTCAACTATATATTTTATGTCAAAACACAGCAGACAAGCAACCATACAATTGTTATTGATTTTCTTTCCCAATCACTTCTATGTATTTTACAGGGCTTCTGGGAATGAAGGGTTGGAGCCTGTCCTATCTAATGGTATGTGCATAGAGCTTTCTTATTTTTGAATGTTTGTGCAATTATTGTTGTTGGTGCTGAGAATCTGTTAAATTTTCTACAGTTGAACCACAAGTCTATGAGGAATACAAGGTATGTTACTTATTTACCCTTTTGAAGTGATGTATGAGTTTATTTCTATGCTTATTATTCTTCATGGGTACCTTTTTCGCACATCTTCACTGGTATATTGTCCCTTTAAATACAGCATATCATATATTAATTGTATTTTTTTAATTGGCTCGCAGCAATTCAAATAAATTACCGAATTCATGTGGTTTTTGCGATTTTGAAAGCGTGATCAGGGATTTCTTATGTATCCTCTCATCAGATAGGACTATTCTTAATAAATTGATCCAAACATTGTTCTCTATCTTTTCTTTCATCTTTGAAGCCAATATTTACAAATTTGGTGCAGATCAAATTAAATGCCAGTCTTCTGAGAAGAGCAGAGCACTACTTCTCTGAGAACAAGCGAGTTTTAAAAGGTATTAGAACTATTACTTTTTCTTATGCCTTCCTCTGCCTTCATTAGCAAAGCAAATATTCTGTTATTGACACTGAATAAAATCGAAGGGCTCGAGGCTTGGGCTTCTGGAAATCTAGAGGATTTTGGGAAGCTAATATCGGCATCTGGTTTGAGTTCTATCCAAAACTATGAGAGTGGTAAGATATCTTGCCACAAACTAGTGTGCTGATAAATTTTCCAGTAGTAACAACTTGATGTACAGAATCATAACCAGTTGATTCGATCTTGTATATCAAAAATAGGTTGTGAGCCTCTTATCCAACTGTACGAGATCCTAGTGAAAGCACCGGGTGTTTTTGGAGCTCGTTTCAGCGGTGCAGGATTCCGGGGGTGCTGCATTGCGTTTGTGGATGCTGACCATGCCTCTGAGGCTGTGTCGTTCGCCACGAAAGAGTACACTAAGGTTCAACCCAAGCTAGTAAGCCAGATCGATGAAGACAAGATGGTCCTCATATGTGATGCAGGTGATTGCGCTCGTGTAATTTGAATTTGAAATTATATCCATTTTTAACATATCAATTATACAAAATACACAGCTTGATTTCAAACATAATTCAAATTTGATCTTGCGGCGAGCCTTCTCATGTTCTTGCTCGTGACAAACAGTAACACCTTAGCTTCAAAAATAAAAACATAATTCAAATTTGATGCCATTAATGTCCTGCAATTATGCCAGAAGTTAATAGTTTGAGCGTTTGAGAAGTGTAGCACTATATTAGTTGAATGGGAATTTCTTATGTGAAGTTAGAAAACGATCTCGATGATCTATATATATTACACCCTCAAGAAAATTTCTTTTTGACAAACTCTTAAAAAAACAGTACCATTTCCTCACTAAGTTATTTATCTCAGCCCAATCAAAGAAAATTAGAAATCAAAATATATATAATTGGTACATTGGTTACAAAAGAGAGACAAATTAGGGCAAAAACAAACCCTAATATTGAAAATACTTTTAGATGACCTAATTCTTGAAACAAAACAAAAAAAAACATGTAGGAATGCAGAGTAAAATGAGAATTGTGTTTTGGGTGAAATCAAAATCACAATACCGAGCACTTGTCATGATTGACGATTGCAATGTACAAAACAATATGCCGACTGCAAAAACAAAATAAATGTCATCTCGTAACACAGCAGAGATAATGTGCATAAAATCAAGGAGTGCCAAAATTCAAGTTTATAATACCGAAAAAAGTAACCAATTTGAAGGGGTAGACCAAAGTAGATGATAAATCTACACAATAGACAACGGAGCAAGCGACGACTTCACACATCTGAAAAATAAGATGCAATTAGATGGCATAATGGCAATTAAAAGTGCCTCATTCTGATCACAAAATATTGTGTCTTCAAGTTCTGGGCTTCTTCTGAGAAGAAGAGTCTCCATTCTCAGCCTTGCGTTTGATGTTTAAGAAGTGCTCAACCTACAGCCAAAGAAGCCAAGCAACGAAACAACATTAGTTATAGAGCTACAACTACAGCCAACCAAAGTTCCTAGGATCTACATGTTAAACGCAAGCTCGTCTGTCGGTGAGAACCATTTTTTAAAAACGGTTTGGAACTTATACAGCCCTAACATTAAAAAAAAAAAACCAAGTAAAATTCCTGACCTTTTTATCGCCAAGCATGGGTGTCAAGCCCCCTGCCAGGTCCTTCTCTACAGTTGCAAAACCACTTCTTGGATCGCTACTTTGCCTGCACCATGAAGACTAAATATAGTTAACAGGAGAGGGCCAATGCATATTCATTTAAATGAAGGCATCTTAAATTTTTTTAAGAAAAAGCATAGGAAAATTGAAAGGAAGAAAAAAGAGGCAAGGTGCAAATAACAGTGAAGAAGCAGAGCACATAGCAGATCTTTCAGAAATGTCTCAAGAAATAATATATAGCCCAAAGATAGCCAACTGCTGGTAGATGTTTTAGGGGTGAATTTTTTTCGGAACATGAATAGAGATTTATCACAAGCAAAAACTACAATCCCAATACTATTACTATTATTCCTGTCCACATCTATGTTCACAGGCAATGGTATCTTCCAATCAGCTATCCAATTTTGTTAAAATTGTCACACACAACAAAAGTAGTTCTAGTTTCATATCAATATATCTATATCACAACCCAAAACACACGCACACAGTGCCTAAAATACTGAATTGGCACGTAACTAAAGTCAGACATCCTTTACTCCTCTAATCGAATTGGGTGATACTAACTTCAACTTTTGTTCACCAAACAGAAGGCGTCATATTGATACTTATAACCATTTTCATCCATGTAAGCGAGGCAAGACCATATGCAAGACATAATATAAAACAGTAGGAAAACCATACCCTGGTTTGACATTTCCACTTAAAACGAGATAAGGCGCTTTTAGCTTAGCTTGAGCTTCTCTCATTCTCGCAACTGAAAGAGATGGTGTATCAGCATTTTCCATCTGCTTTATCTTCAACTCCTCCTGATATTGTCTCATTCGTTTTTCCTGTTTCATCTTTCCAGGACCTTTTCCATGGAACTTGTGTGAGAGTAGACGAAAAGCTTCTTTTGGTGTCAACTGTTGAAAATGAATAATAATCCATTAGAAATGATTTAGTTAACTCTAGGCATAAGAGTGTAAGACTAGCAGATTTCTACTTTCTTAAGATGCAAAATAGAATTTACTAGTTCAATGTTTATTAGTAGTTACTTTTATCACAGTTACATCACATAATCATGTAAAGGACAAGTTAGTAGTTATGACCACCATGATGAACATATGCATTTGATATATCTGCCACATCGTTAAAACTCTAAAAAGAAGCTATTGTGACTCGTGAAGCATATAAAGAAAGATTGCAAGTCAGTTGATATTTCGTAATGAGCAAACCACTTACAATTCGTCCGTATTCATCTGTCCTCTCAATACGTATTTCCTTAGTTCCACCATCACCAACGATGCCAACAAGTTTGCTTTTCTTCTTATCCATGTTTCGACCACCCCATTCAATGGTTTCCTTGAGAGTTCCACGACCTTTCAGAAGTTGAAGAGCACTAGCAAGACCCTTACCAACTGCAGGTTCATGAATTGTCTCATCTGGAGCCACCTCCTCTTCTTTTTCCTCTGCGTGTGTCTCATCTGGTGTGGTCTCTTGTACATCAGTCCAGCCACCATCTACATCCATCATTTCTTGACCAGATGTGCTGGGTGCCACATCTTCCTCCATGAAGACATCTTCACTTTCAGGTTTTTTCTCTTCTGAGATAATACAAGAAAAACATCACGGGGGGTCCATTTTATCCAGCATTTGGGCAAAGAGAAAAAAACAGTGTAAGTATGGGGAAGGGAGTCAGCATGGTTCTGTGACAGATGACAGCATAGTCAAATGCCATAAACAAGGGAAAATATACAACATGAGGATTATGAGATAAAATGAGCCGATTTCAAAATCAGCACGGCCAGAAACAGGATTTAACTAAATACCCAAATAAGATTAAATGAGGTAAACAGCAAGCAAAAAACTATCAGAAAATGATTTCTAGCTATATCTGATAGATCCCAAACCCGAGTGAAGAGCGTCAATAGTCTTTGTGGTACCCAATGCTAAAATGCATCACTAAAACCAGCTGTAATTTCTATTGGGAAATATATCCTTCTAAAATGGTCTAATTTCAATAGTTCATAGTCATAGGCCAACAAAACTTTGAAGATAAAATAGAATCAACAATTATCCTGTGTCTCTCAAGAACTTTAGGCCATCAGAAGAGAAAGCAAGAATTTCAAAAATTCAATAATCGCATACCTTCATCAAGTTGCAGACCCCAAACAAATTCTTCCATCTCTGTGAAGACAACCTTGTTCTCTGGTTGATCCCCGGAGCTTACAATTGGATTATCAGAAGCTGACTCATTGGCATTAGAAGAGGCTAGGAGCTTTATCACCATCGGGCCAGATCTTTCATCTTTGCTTTGTTTCCTCAAGGCTATTCTTCTTGCCCTCTCCAATGATTTCCGGAGCTCATCATCATCATCACCAAAAGCAGGTGCATCTTCTTCCTCTGTCTGCATGGTACGTACTTGCGCTTGTCGTAGAGCCTTAGATGCCTCATCTGCTTTAGCTAATGCTGATTGATAAGCATTGCTCCTCATTTCAGCCTCAATCCTATCCTGTTCCTCCCGCACAATCTGCCGTCTCCCATCATTCCTAGAACCAAGATCCTCACCACCCAGTCCAGCAGCTATAGCCTCAGCTTCGAGGGCATTTATGTCTAGCTTCTCCTTCTTCCTCAAAGACTTCTTTTTCTTGGGCTTTTTAAATTTGGTCATTTCTTCTTGGGTGTAATAATCTGTTGATGTCTTCCCAATTGAATTTAGATCTTCACCATGACTGCTTGCAGACACTCCTTGAATTCTTCTCCGGAGCTGCCGTTGGATTACAAAACCTAAGTTAACTGAAATAATCCTAGTTATATAGCTTAAACCAATCATCATATACACTAAATAAATAAATTACCTCTTCCAATTTCCTTTCAGCTTCACCAGAAAAATGTCCACTTGAATCAAGAGTTAGCCCCTGTAGCAAAAAACCAAGAAAATTAAGATCTTAAATGAATGCACATGTTCTTGAGCACATTAGTGTGCACACATGCCAAAAGCTCATGAAAAAATATTACAACCAACCTCATCAGTGACAGGATCATCATATTGTGGAAGCATTTTTTTCTTGACACCTGGTTCATCACTGAACCTAATGTAACAGAATAGAAAAGAAACAATTAGTCTTGTAAAAATTGTAAGATGTCATCAAGCTCAGTGTTCGGTCAATCTTACTTATCATCATAAACACCAACTTTCTTCTTGGAAGCTCTATAAGCCTCATTCCTTCGCTTTTGCTCTCCAATCTCCACATTTTCAAGCATATCAACCTCTGGTATATACAATTTAACGTCACCTTAGGAAATCTGAGTCCAGAAAATACCCCGAAAGATGAAAAGAACTGAAAAAAGCAGCATAATAGATGCAATAAAAGAAATCAGTGTTTAAATAATACCTTGATTGATGTCTCCATCAGCGAGTATGTTTTGATCTTTGAGTGTCAGCACAACTGCCCCCCCTTCAAGTACTTTGTCAAGTCCATGAAGAACTTTGACTCCATCCAAGTGTCCTGTCAATTAATGAGAAAAGATAAGCATTGATAAAAGGCTGTCCCATAAAAAACTCCGCATCCAAACTTAATACACTCCAGGAACACTTAAAAAAAATATGACTTTTAGAATATGCAACACAGAGGTCTCTCAACATGAAAGAAACACTAGTGCATGAGTTTAAAGTCGACATACGTGTTGTGTCCTGAGTTGCTGGCTCATCATCACTTCCTTCATCAATCATGTTGTCCTGTTTCAGCAAACAAATTTCTTATCAATATCTTCCACTTATCATTTATTAGACAGAGAAGTAAAACAATCACCATAAAATCAATCTTAAAACCGAATAAACAAAAAGTCAAGGCAACCTGCTCCTCAAAAATTTTCGAAAGCTGCAATGCTTTCTCCTTCTCAGCATTTCTTTTCTCTTCAATCTTCCTGCTCTTGCTTACCCAACTTAAAATCTCGGGAGCACCTTCAGATGACTTCAACCTTTGTTCCTTCATTCTGACAGAGAAAGAAATCAACTTGTAAGAGTCCACCACTGATTTGACAACAAAACAAGTGGCATTCTTGTGAAGCGAACAAGACAAAATGTAATGTTAACATTTTCAATCAAAATTGAGGCTAATCCTCAAAATTATATGGTATGTTTAACTCCAACAAGAAAAGGCACATAGCATTCATTTCATGATGCCTGCATTAGTAAGGCTGAAAAACTGCCATGACAAAGATGAGGAAAGGCATTTCAATGCTACGGACCTCTAAAACATGCAAAAACATTTATAAGCATATCAAACATCATATTCTCTTAAACATAGAACGGAAAATGCTTCGAGGGCTTTAAAAAGAAGCATTAAAAGTTAACTTACTTAGAAATGCGCTGCTCTAACTGAGATGTTGTTTCACGATTATCGGCCTTCTCATTTTGGTCGAGAATTTTGGAGCCACTCTTGTCATCAGACTTATCAACTTGCTGCTTACTAGCTTGATTGCGAGTATACTCATTCCCAAATCTAGAGCGACCATCCTTGCTCATGTCATAACTCTCATCCTTCTGCTTTCGACTACTTTTGTCTCTCTCACTTGCCCTATCCTTTTCCTGATCTGCCAGCTTTTCCTTCTCTCTGTCTCTCTCCTTCCCTTTCTCTCTCTCAGTTGTATCTTTACCTCTATGTCTAGCATTTTCCCTTTCCCTATCCCTATCCCTATCCCTATCTCTGTAATTTTCTCGCTCCTTATCCTTTGCTCTATCCTTTTCCTTCTCTCTATCCTTATCTCTGCTCTTCTCTTTTACTCTCTCTTTATCTCGTCCTCTGTCAGCATCCTTCTCCGGCTCCTTCTCCCTTTCACGTTCTCGCTCCTTTTCCTTTAAATGATCCCTACGCTCTTTATCTTTCTCTTTTTCTCTGAGCTTGTCCCGATCAGGATCCTTCTCTCGGACCTTATCACGAACTTTATCCTTTTCTCTCTCATTCTTGTCCTCCTTCTTCCTATCCCTACTGGATGTTCGATCTTTATCCTTTTCTCTCTCAGAATCTTTATTTTCCTTAATATTGTCAAGGACCTTTGACCTTTCCTTATCTCTACTCCTGTGCTCTTTCTCCTCCCTTCGCCCACTGCTTTTACTCTTTTCTTTGCCACGGTGCTTGCCAGACTCTAGTGCTTCATCGGATTCATTTTCTTCCATATAATCATATTCTCCTGTCCACCTCTCCCTCATCGGCTGATCTTCATCCCGTCTTTCAACACTTCTACGGTGTGTAGCTTCAGCAAAATCAACCCCCATAACTTGTAGGATTAAATGATGAATGCCTTCAAACTGAATATGGTGTTCACGAAATATCTGATAGAATATAAACAAAATGAATTAATTATTGCATTGACTAAAATCTATGATCAAGTAAATAACTTAAGAAAATCAGTTAGACGCATTCAAGGATATTCACCCCACCAAATGAAGCAAATACTGGACATGAAATTTCTCAAATTTATGAACTTCCATAACAGAATAAAAGTAATGCGTTCAAGCATGAGTGTAGAGAGGCTAGTTGCAGAAGATGGAAAGAAAAACTAAAAATAAATAAAACTTTCAAAAGTCAGCATCCTATATTAGTTCTTCAAGTATACAGGCAAGCAACCCAGAAGCGAAAACCCAAAACTGATTTATGAAAAGCAATCGGATATAAATAATTTCAATCACCAATAATCGCGTCTTTTTTCTTGCTAAACCAACAGAAGCTTCGTAATTTCAATTTAATGAATTTAACAATCCTCAACATAACACAGAATTAACCGCAACAAACACGTCAATATGCACAACAATGTCCAGTCTCGGTAACAAGATAGCAGAGAGCTAATCTACTTAATTCGGATTCAATTATATGAATCAACCGATAATAAATAGAGGAAAAAGAAATTGAAAGTTCATCATTTTTCCGTTAATTTAAGAAAATTATCCCCTACATACCACGTTCCGAAAACAACATTCAGTTTCTCTTATTCATCTGAACATCAATTCATGCAAAAACCTCAAATTTATCTCAAATAAATAGCAGGGACGGAATTAGGGTTTCAATTGTTTAAAACCATCAGAATAAACCCATAATATAATTCTAATAATAAATAAATGAAACTAAATATCTTATACAGCAATAATAATAACGAAAAAGCTAACTCACCTTCAAAATCAACTGGAAAACTAGAGAGCGAGAGACAGAAAAACTGGAAGATGAAGAGAGAGAGAGAGAGAGAGAGGAAAAATATACGAGCAACGGTTAGAATTGGGCCGATAACTGGAACACTCGGTTCTAATTTTATTAAATGGGCTTATCAAAACGAGCTAATGGTGCGGGCTGGACCGCAACATTACGAGCCTAAAAACACCACCGTGGGCCACGGGTTGATGTGCCGGCCCGCGGCCCAAAAACCCTAAAAATAATAATGATTCAGACAAACAAAAAATACGGGAAATACAAAATTGACAGGAATTTCAAAGCACTAAAAAATCTTGATGATAGTTATGCATTCGAGAAAAAAGTACTTACAGAAATCTGAGAGATTGATAGAGTATTTAGAAAACACTAATACTTTTTGGACATATATGTCCGGACATAAAATGAATATATTAATAATCTTAACTTATAATTTATCAAATAAAATAATAGTGTTGGTTAGTACTCTAATGTATTTACTTAATTAATCTAAACCACCATTTTTAAAGAGAGAAATATGAATACAAAAAATACGAAATTAAACTAATAAAGTTATTTTGTGATTTTCACTAATCTTTCGTAAATACTATTACTTAATAGATATTTATGCATTCACTTGAATTAAATTACTCAAAAAATAATAAATTGAATGAATGTGGAGAAATTATAAAATTAAATAAATAAGTTAAACGGATCGAACCGATTTATTTAACTAAACTTGTTAAATTATGTCCGGACATTTATGTCCGAATAGCATCACTCACACACCTAAAATTTCGGCCAATTTTCAGATTTTCAGTAATAGGATGTCGAGCTGGCGATCTGTAAAAACTGTTAGGTGTAATTCCAACCCCTTATGAGTTCAAAATTTTTAGGCCGCTAGCTTTCGATATTTTGCAAAAAAAGAATAAAGTTTTTCGGACTTGCAAAATTGGGCATCTTCAATTCTAAATTTGGCATCCCTATGCCAAGTTTGAGTCCAATTTCATAAATTCGGGCTATTTCACATGTGCGACACATGTGTCATGCTAAGTGCAGCCCCAGAGATGTGGCTCTCCATATTAATTCCAGATCTGTTTCCTAATAAAGTGAATATCAAATCTCTTAAATTATATGCAATCTTCAAATTAAAAAAAAAAACAATTAAACACCATCTTGGTCTCCAACCTTCATTCCCTCTTCTGTACAGCACAATGCTATTGTTCATACATTTATCCACCTCGATATATAACGGAAAGCATAAAGAGATGTTAAAAAAAATCAATTTTCTTTTCAAGTAATTTCTCCAATGGCGGCGTGATGGAGAAGGGATGGAATGTGGAGGGGGTAGCAGGGGGGAGATGGGAGGCTTTACGATTTTTTTCTTTTTATTTTAATCTTTTTAAAAGATATTTTTGATTTTTTATTTATTTCAAACAAACATGTAAAATATTTTATTCTAGAATTATAGTGAAGAACAAAACCTTGTAATTTAGACGATTTTTTTTTAGTTGATTGATTTAAAGGCATTTCATTGGGATAGATGTGGAGGCAAATTAAATCTGAAAGGAAAGAATAGGAGGGAAAGATGAGAGATACCATTAGTCTTGATAGATTTTAAGTGAAGGACGTAATAGTTATAAAAACTTATATTTTTTAAGTGAACCGATTATTAATCAAACCGATGATAATAGAACCAAATTTTGTAAAAGAACCGGCCATATGGCTGGTTACACTGTAGCCAAATATCAACACCCTATAAATATATACTTCTAATAAAAAAAAGGGTAATGATTTATAATAATTAAAAATATGTTTATAACATATTACCCTCATGTTATTTTAGGATAAGAATTATGAGTATATTTGACTTTCCAATTTCAAATATTCAATCTATTCCATAATTCAAGTTAGCTTATAATCAAAATCTTGTTTTTTTTATTAATATAAAAAATAATAAAAATTTCAACCAGAATTGGACTCACGGAAAAGCACAAATAATATTCTCACCACCAGCCGGCACCCGGCGCCCCACGGCTCACGGCTCTCTGCCCACCAGCCGTGGATGGCTCCCCGCCTGCGGCCCCTGGCACGTCCGACGCGCCACGGCTCTTCCCGCTGCCCCTGGCACGCCTGGAGCGCCGTGGCTCCCCGCCCTCGGGCGCAAGGCACCCCGCCCCCAGTCACATAGCGCGAAGAAAGCATAATATGTCGCATAATGATTTTCTTCATTCATTAACATATTAAATATACATAACTATATTAATTGAAGTTTAATTTGTCACAAATTGACTAAATTTTAGTACAATTCCATAAAATTGAATATAATATAGTTCAACTGATGGTAATTAAACCTAGTTTCATAAAATTAGAGATTGGGGATGTATACGAATCAAATAATTTTGGTTCGGTTCGGTATTCGATTCGAATTTGATATTCGAAAATTCATAAATTTATTATTCAAATACAAATACAAATACACTTTAATAATATTCCATGAAATTAAGTATAATATAGTTCAATTGATGCTAATTATAAACTAATTTCAAAAAAATTGAGATACTATAGTTTAATTTATATTAATTGAAGTCTATAATGCACGGATTCTTCTAAAATACTACATTTACTACAAAAAAATGCATTTTTACCAACTGAAATTACCGACGGATCTATTTCCGTCAGTTATTACCGACGGAAAAAAAACGGTTTGTCTCTGGATAACTTACCGACGGATACGCCGTCGTTAATATTGCCGACGGACTTATCTGTCGGTAAATTTTAATTAATCTAATTAAAAATAATAAAAAAACTACTGACGGATATATCCGTTGGTAATATTAATCAGACAAAAAAATAATATTTGATCAAACATATTAATTAACGACGGATTACCGTCCGTGGGTAGTTTTTTTTATAAAGAAAAACAATAATAAATCAAACATATTTAATTAACGACGGATTATCCGTCGTTAATTACCGATGGATTGTGTTCCGTCGGTAATTACCGATGGATTGAATCCGTCGGTAAATCTGCAATATACTCAGCAGCGCGATTCTTCTTCCTCATTCACTCAGCCCTAATTTCTCCCCCCAAATCCCACCCGCCGCCGTCCTACCCGTCCCACTCCGTCTCGCCGCCGCCTCACCTTTGCTCTCTCATCGCCGGTATGTCTCTCTCTATCTCTCTCTCGATATTTCTCTCATTCTTTCTCACTTTCCCTCTCTCTCTCAGCCCAGTTGCTACCGCCGCTGCCTTCTTGCCGTTGTCGCCTCGCCGCCGCCCCGCCTCTGCTTTTTCCTCGCCGGTATGTCTCTCGATCCTTCTGTTGGTCCCAAGACGGATACCTTGGTGTCGAGGGGGGTGAATACACCAAGGTTTAAAAACTTTTCCAAGTTAAAACTCTTTTCAGAGAGCCTGCTATGTTCGATCCAGCTGGATGACAGCTTGATCGACACAGCTGGTTGTGTGAGTGTGTGTGTGCGGAAGTTGGTGGGTTTGGAAAGTCCGTCTATTGCTTCAAAAACTTTGCAAAGCTCTGTTTCTCTTTTCAGTTAGTCAGTTTATGCAGCTTGAGATGTATGCGTGAGAGGTTAGCAGAATGCATAAACAAAGCAGGAAAGAACAAAGCAATTTTAACGTGGTTCGGAGTAACACCTCCTACGTCCACGACCAGGTTCACTGGTAAATCACTACCACTTGGTTTCCAAGTACCAAGCAACTTCACAACTCTAACCCGAGCTGTGTTCCAACAGTTTACGGACACTGTCAAGCCTACGCCTTTCGCCATGCGGGTACCGAAAACCCGACTTACGCTTCCGGCACCGTAAAACCTGACCACTCGAATTACACGCTTCGAGCAGGCGTACCTTGAGCTAACCTTTCTAGGTTTGGGTTTGGGTAAGGGTTTTCCAACTATGAACGAGTTCTTACAATTAAGAACAAGGAGTATGATGAACTCGTTCAAACTAGCTAGGCTTAACATATTTCTATTTTCATCTATTCTGCCTATAACTGATTATGTGAACAACTAAGAACATAGCTGACTGGCTGGGTTCTTGAAAGATTTGGCTTTGAAGATCGTTGTTCATTTTTCTGTTTGCTCTTTTATTTCTTCAGTCGTCTCGCCAGACTCACCAGTCTTCTTTTTCTCTTCAATGGTGAGGAGATATATATAGGTGGAGATTCAAACTAGCCGTTGGAAGAGAGGCGTTTGAATCTTACCTACTCTCATTGACTTCTGGACTTTAACCTACGAAGTATGTCTGCATCTGCATAAGTTATTTCTTCTCTGATTTGACTGCGTCAGATAAGATCTTCTGACATCGGGATCTTGTCTTGGAGAAGGTCTTCGTCTTCGAGTTGCTAAGCGTCTCTGCTGTGTCTTCAGCGTCTTGGACTCTGCTGCGTCTTGACTCTGAGCTGTCTTAGACCTGTGCTGTATCATTAACCTGAGTTGTGTCTTCAACCTGAGCTGTGTCATTAATCTGAGCTGTCTTAGACCTGAGCTGTGTCATTGACACTAAGCTGGGTCCTTTACACTGAGCTGGGTCTTTGATACTAAGCTGGGTTTCCGTCACTGAGCTGGGTCTTGATACTGCTGGGTCTTTGACTCTGCTTGGTCTTGCTCTGCTGAGTCTGCTATGCTGAATACTTCAGCTGTGTCAGCTTAGCTGTGTCTTCTGCTACTCTACCTGTAAACTTAGAAACTCTATAAGGCTCAAACATGTGAGCTGAAAAACGCTTAGGCTTGTGCAATCATCTACTCGGTTGGGGTCAGCTGGGTTTTGGTATCAAATCAAAACTCTATTAATTTTCCCAACACCTTCTCTCTCTCTTTCTCACTTCATCTCTCTCTCAGCAGTTGCTACCGCCGCCGCCTCCTCGCCGCCGCCTCCTCACCCCCTTCTCCTGCTCTGCAGCTGTCTTGGTAAGTCTCTCTCTCTGTCTCTCTTTGTAAGTAAAATTCTTACTGTTTCAGTTTTGCATCGATTTCTGCATAATACATGTTCGATCATTTCTTTGATTATTGTGGTTGTATGATTCGTATGATTCATTTTGCTGCTTGATTTTCTTTGAATTTTGAAATTGATTTCTGGTTAGATTTTTTTCTTTTTCGTTTATATAGGTCTTGGATTGATTTGTTTTATTTTTTCACTACTTATGGAGGTCTAGGTTTTCCTCTCCGATTTAGGTGTTGTTGACTCTTCCATGACTTGGAATAATCTGTAGATAGTAGATACACGAAGAACAATGTGAATATCCAGATCCAAAGTTAAAAGGGACGTCCAATACTTAATATTAGTGGATAATCTGCATATTCTTTAATGTTCTGTGCTCCAATTTTAAGCTTTCCAACTTTATAAATTCATTATGTCTGTACAGATTGATGAATTCATTATGTTTGAATGTTCTGAGCAATAAGTTAGCAAAATGACTATGTCTTGAATATTTATAAGAATATATATATATATATATATATATATATATATATATATATGATTCATTACAAGCCAATCCTTGATTTTCTTATTTTTTTGTTCAAGTTGGAGCATTTTCATCTAAAACTAATTGATTAAATTTTTTTGCAGGGTCTTTCAACTTATGTGTCAACAAATCTTTCCACTAAAGGTTGATTTGTGGTTGAAAATGGGCAAAGAAGGAGAAAGCTGAAGAGATGAAAAATGATATGACTTTGATTGTTGCATAGAACAAATCATTTGCTTCATTATGAATACCTAGAGAACTATTGTCATTATGTAAAATTTTTGAAGATAAATTTATGAATACATTATGTATTGAATTACCAAATTTATATATTCAGGTTTTGATTATATCTTTTGAGTTTTGCTTACAGTTTCTAATTTATATCTTCCTACATAAAAATGAAATTTAAGCAAAAAAAAAAACGTAAAAAAAAAAAATTAATTATAAATAAAAAACATAAATATATATATATATATATATATATATATATATTTAAAAATCCATCTGTATTTACCAACGGAAAATTCCGTCGGTAATTACCAACGGAAAATCCGTCAGTATTCCGTTGGTAAATTTTGGCAACTATTTTTCCGACGAAATCAATGGCGATGGAAAATCCATTGGTAACAGTCACCGACGGACGGAAATCCATCAGTAAAAATTTAGCGTCGAACGATTTTCCGACAGACATGATCCGTCGGTAACTATTTTACCGACGAATTTTATGGATTTACCAACAAAAATTTCCGTCGGTAAAATGCGTTTTTTTGTAGTGATTGCAGTATCGGATACGCGTAAGGCGCGAGTGTGAGTACGATTCGCGTCGGATTCCTGAAGAACAAAAAATTAAAAAAAATCAAATACTCGAATCCGGTGCGTGGAGGGCAAGAATCCGATACGTGGAGGGTGCATATGTGGTTATTTTTTAAAAAATTATTTTTTTTGAGGCATTTTTGCAATTTAATAAAACTTTATTTATTATAAAATATGATTAATTAGATACTTAATTATAAGTACTTAAGTTGTGGAGTAAAAATGTCAAATAGCCACTCTGGATAGTGAAAAATAAAAGTTGTCCAAAACTTAATTTAACATAAATTCTGTCAGATTTTGGGATTTTTGGACAAATTTACCCTTATTCTCATTTTACAGTCAAATTTCTCTCCCATTTCTCCTATCTGTCCTCTTTCTCTCTCGTCTTTTCTCTTTGACTGAAAACTCTAACCTCTGCCTCTACCAACCATACATCACGACGACGGCGACGGCGCCGCCTCACAAAACATTTCGGTGACGATGTCGCATCACAAAACATCGATCTCAACCACAAAATCTTAGATCTGGTCCCGATTCAAATGCCAAAGCAGAGATCCGATTACCTCACAGTTACAGAAAAGCAAAAATCTAGATCCAGTCATTACAGTGCCGGTTTAGAAAATCGAGAGCAGAAAACGTGGTGAATTGGCACGAAATAAATTCATTCGTACCACTCGTACCAATTTATGATGCACCACTAATTGGTATGAAATGGATGAATGAGTTCATTTGTCCCTCTCGTACCAAGTTATGGTGCGCCACTAGGTGGTACGAATGCGTTCATTCGTACCACTCGTACCAAGTTATGGTGCGCTACTAGCTGGTACGAATGGGACGAATGCTTTCATTCGTACCAAGTAACGAATCATGCACAACTAGTTTGTACGAACGGAACGAATGGATTCATTCGTACCTGTCGTACCAAGTTCGCCGGAATCTACTGTTATTCTAAATAACGCTCAGCAGCAAAACTGCTGAAGAAATAGCAACAAAAACACCCCACGAACAGCCTTTCTCCCAAAAATAGAATCAAACAGCGTGTAATCCAACTCCAATAAGAAAATCAATCACAATCGAAAAATGATCGGAGACAACGAACAGATCTAGATTCGTTAGATCTAGAGTCGGCGTCCGATGCCATGAAAGCTGGCAGATCTAGAATAAAGCAGTAGATATGGTGGACGATGGTCGTTCGGTTCGTAGCGGAGAAGAGGATCGGAAAAGTGTCCGGAGAATGAGACGATGGTGACGGTGATGGCAGAAATAAGACGACGGCGACGGCGAAGGTGATAGTTCCGTAGAAGTGACAGATGGAGGGAGATGGATAGAGAGAGAGAGCGAGAGAGAGAAATTATTTTCATGGAGGTACCCGCTGTGCAATTCTGCAAGTAGAGAGAGAAAGAGAGATCCGATATATTTGATTTGAGAAAATTATAAAATTAAGGGTATTGTTGTCACATTACATTAAAATCTGACAAAATTTATAATAAATTAAGTTTTGGACAACTTTTATTTTTCACTATCCATAGTGGCTATTTGACATGATAAACTCTAAGTTGTGGCTACAGAAAAATGTAAAATAAATATATTTAATTTTAAAAATTTTAAATTTCTATATATTTCAGAGTTGAAATATATAATAAAATATTAATAAATAGATGTATCCTTGCCGAATCGCACCCTATAATTTTTTAAATTCATATCTCCGTACCCGTATCGTATCACTCCCGCACCCACTCCGCCGCACCGATGCAACATAGATTGAAGTTCACTTGTATAATGAGTCCACTTAGACAAATTTATAAAATTGAAGTTCCATTTGTCACAAATTGATTATACTTTAATAAAATTCCATGAAAATAAGTACAATATAGTTCAATTAATGGTAATTATAAACTAATTTTTTAAAACTTGAATTATAAACTAATTTTATAAAATTTGAGATACTATAGTTTAATTTATAGGATTCAATTTATCACTAATATATTGAGTCAATTGTAGACCAATTTATACCTAATTAATTTCCTATTTCAAATTTCAACTAGGTTCAATATGTATTTGTCTCGACTCATTTAATGTATTTAATCGAGGAGAGCGTCATGACGGGATGTGTGTCCAGGGTCAGGGCGCCATGGGTTGTGCACTTGGGAGCAGGATGTCGTGGCGCGCGCGCTTGCGGACTTGGAGCTGTGGGGCACTGGGCATCGTGGGGCGCTGGGTGCCGTAGGCAGAGAGCCGTGGGGGCGTTGGGCATCGTGGGGCGCTGGGCGCCATGGGCGGGGGGCCGTGGGGTGCTCGCCGCGGGCGGGGAGCCGTGGGGCGCTGGGTATCGTAAATAATTTTAGTCAATTAGAATTAGTCAAAACATATATATATATATATATAACTTTATTCTTGATCTAATAGATCAAATCATAGATCCTATAGAAAAAAGAAAAGCTATAGAACATTATCTTACTTTATCATCTAGTTCTAATCAAGAACAAAGACAAACTAAACTAACTAAACAAGTTAGTCAAGAAAGAGAATTATACTCTTATCAAAAAATATTAGATAAGACTAATTCTAGTGAAAGAAAACCCACAATTTCTGAATTAAAAGCAGAAATTAATCAGATAAAATCTGAAGTCAAAAACCTTAATGAAAGGTTTGATCTTCTTAAAACCAACAATTGGAAGAATGATTCATCATCATCAGATGAAGAAGATGATGTCATCTCCAATAGAGAAGAAGATTCTAAAATTAATCAAATTATTTTTAAGGATTTAATTTGGATCAATAAAATTGATCAAATCCGATCTCATAAATGGTATCCTGAAGTTACTTTGATTATTAACAAAGAATTTACTATTACTATTAATGCACTCCTTGATACAGGAGCAGATGTTAATTGTATTAGTGAAGGAATTATCCCTTCAAAATATTATTCAAAAACTACTCAATTTATTACTACGGCTAATAAGCAACCACTCATCGTAAATTACAAACTATCAGATGTTGCTATTTGTAACTCATGAGTTTGTCTTAACACATCTTTTATTTTAATAAAAAATATTTCTACTCCAGTTATTTTAGGAACACCTTTTTTCCAAATGCTTTTTCCCATTAATAAAATTAATGAGAAGGACTTTTTGCAAAGGTTAGAGGAAAAAATTTACATTTTCCTTTTTCATCGGTTCTTATTACTAAATCTATTAATTTAATTCAAAAAGTTTTAATAATAAAAATAAATTTATTTATTCTCTTAAGGAAGAGATAAATTTTAGAAATATTAAAGAAAAATTAATTTTGAGAAAATTCAGAATAAAATAAAAAATATTTTTCAACAAATTAATGATGAAATTTGTGCAGAAGTTCCAAATGCTTTTTGGAATAGAAAAAGACATGAAGTTAGTCTTCCCTATATAGATGGCTTTGATGAAAATAATATTTCCACTAAAGCTAGACCTATTGCTATGAATGAAAGATTATTAAAATATTGTAAAGAAGAAATTGATAGTCTTCTTAAAAAGGGTTTAATAAGACCTAGTAAAAGTCTATGGAGTTGTCCAACATTTTATGTTGAAAACGCTGCTGAAATTGAAAGAGGAGCTCCAAGACTAGTAATTAAATATAAACCACTTAATAAAGCTCTCAAATGGATAAAACATCCATTACCAAATAAAAGAGATTTAATTAATCGAATGTTTAAAGGAAATATATTTTCTTCATTCGATCTTAAATCTGGGTTTTATCAAATTCTTCTAAAAGAAGAAGATAAATATAAAACTGCTTTTACAGTTCTTTTTGGGCATTTTGAATGGAATGTTATGCCATTTGGTTTAAAAAATGCTCCAATGGAATTTCAAAATATTATGAATCAAATTTATAATCCTCATATGGATTTTCTTTTAGTTTATATTGATGACGTTCTAATATTTTCAGAAAATATAGAACAACATTTTAAGCATCTCAATATATTTATACAAACTACTAAAAGAGCTGGTTTTGCTATAAATATAAAAAAGGTTAAACTTTTCCAGACTAAAATTAAATTCCTTGGTCATTATATTGAGAATAAAATTATTATTCCAATTGAACGGATAATTTTATTTGCGGATAAATTTTCTGATAAAATAATTGATCTTAATCAATTACAACGCTTCCTTGGTTGCCTAAATTATATAGGTGATTTTTACCAAGATCTTGCACAAGATTGTAAGTTATTATTCCAAAGGTTAAAGAAAAACCCTTTACCTTGGACTAATAAGCATACGTGTTCGTTTTAAGAATAAAAGAAAGAGTTAAAGAACTCCCATGTTTGTCTATTGCTAATCCTGAAGCATTTAAAATAATTGAAACTGATGCATCTGAAATCGGATATGGTGGAATCCTTAAACTAAAGAATTCCAATAGTTCTAAAGAAGAACTAGTCAGATTTACTTCTGGAAATTGGAATGACTCTCAAAAAAATTATTCTACTATTAAAAAAGAATTACTTGCTATTGTCAAATGTGTCACTAAATTTGAAAGTGATATTTTAAATAAAAAAAAATTAATTAGAGTTGATTGTAAATCAGCTAAAGATATTCTTTTAAAAGATGTTAAAAATATTGCATCAAAACAAATTTTTGCTAGATGGCAATCTATTCTTGCATGTTTTGATTTTGATATTGAGCATATTGCTGGAAAATCTAATTCATTACCAGATAACCAGAGAATTCTTGCAGGGCAGAAGCTTGGAACACCATGGTAAAACAACGGTTCATAGGCAAAAGACCAATGGTTAATTTGACTAAAAAGTCAACTTCATCAAATATGGCTAAAAAGCCTTCTCAACAGAAATCAAATGATCAACAAAAATCAGATGATGATTTTCTTGATCTAAAAGATTTTCCGAAATTTAATCCTAACAAAGAATTTGAAGAAGATGAAATGGCATATGAAATTCAATACTATCAAAACGCCATCATCCTTCAAAAGGGTTCAAAAGAAGAAATTAGATACCCATATATTATTTTGGGATATATTAATTATTTTCCAATTGAAAAAGATCTAAAAGGTCTTTCTCCAAATTAATTGGCACAAAACTATCTTAATAAAGATATGCTGCCAATCTTTGGAAAGAAAAGTCGAGAATATTTTGAAGCAATTCTTACTGAAACTGGATCTGTTGAAATTCAACATATGGATCGCTGTAAAGAATACGCTTATTCTAAATGTATTATTAAGAAAATTCTTTCTTCCTCAGATTGGGGATTGCCTCTTTATCAAAGTAGGCAACTTGAAAATTATAAAGCACTCCCAAATTTTTATAGTTTTTTTTTATTATATTAAAGCTTGGGATAATCTGTTTATTTATGAAAATAATGCTAAAAAGCATTAGTGGTGGATTAAATTTGATCTTGATGATGTTACACAATACATCCCCATTTGGTTTTCAACATTTTTCTTTTCATGGGGGGCATCACCTTGTATATTTCCTAAGAAAATAAAAATGATTTGGAAAAAATTTCAACAGGTTAATGACAACCTTGAAAGTCTTAATGCAGTTTTGCAATTTGCAAATTGTTACTCTGTTCCATGAATTTTAAGATGGGACTATGGTTTGCAAGAGCAAAAAAGAGAAAAGAATAAAATTTAATTCACTCCAACAATTTTAGTTAGGAGAATTCTTATCAAATGGTGGCCCAAAGAAGATTTCTTTGGCGAAGGAAAAACTTATGATAGACGAGGAGTTTTGGCTATCAAACCATCTCAACAGATTTACAGAAGTCTCAATGCACAGAGTCCTTCCTCAGACTCCTTACTTAAAGAACTTTTCCAGAAAATGGATAAAGACTCCATTAATAATATGTGGAAAGAAGTTTTTGGAAAAGACAATCCAGAAATTACTAAAACAAGTTCCTCCTCTTCTTCAGTAGAGAAAAATATCTCAGATACTGAAATGAAAGAAATTGAAAATTTTGAAGAAGCCCAAGATCCCTACGAAGATCTAGACTGTATGAGTTTTCTTCTTGAAGGAGAACTACAAAAATAATTACTGCGAAATACGCACTCAGTGATATCATCATTTGTAGGTTTAGTAGGTTTTCCTATATAGCTTGTAGGTTTTCCTATTCATGAATAGTTTGTTACTATTTATGAATAGTGTGTTTCTTTTTGTTTTGTCGTTTCTTTTTCTTTTGGCTATTTAATAGCCCGTCCTCAGATGTTTTGAGGACAAGCTTTCCATGCTTTCTTTGCTTTCCTCTCTCTTGTAATATTCTCTTTTCCTCACTACTTTCCTCTCTTCGCATTGTAATAATTCCAGTGTAAAGCTCCCAAGAATTAATGTAAGTTCTTGTTTTATGAATCTTCCTTGCAATTCATATGAATTTTGGAATGCACCGCATGATTATGATTATGGTCATTATAAAAATTATAAATTAACTGTTAGAGATAAAATATCTTCTACAAGAAATTTTATTTCTTATTTAATTGAATGTATTGAAGACTTTGAAATTCCAGAGGTTTCAAAAAAGATATAATTTTATCCTACTCTTAAATCCGCTAAACGAAGCTTAAGACTCTTTGAACAACAAGGGTCTTTATTATCTGCTTAAATTAAGCACTCTGATTAAATATCCTTAATTTTAAGGAGATATCACGCTAAGTGGTATCAGAGCCAGTAAGCGTGAAGAGAAATTCTTCATCAAGAATTTTGTAAAATTTATAAGTTAAAGTTTGTGATTGCTCTACACGAGTTTTGCTTTAAGTCAGGTATCTGTAAAACCTGTAAAGCCTAAAGGGTAAGGTAAGATTAAATCCTTGACAGTATCAATCAATAACTTTAATGAATAAATTATTACGAACATTCTCAATGAAGAAATCATCTTCAAGTAGTTCAGAGAACTACAAGAATAAAGAAATTATCATTTCTAAAAATTTCGAGAGACACTTACATGACTGAAAATTACCAGATATTTCTCAAACTCAAATTTATAAAAAATGAAGCTTTGAATTCCGAAGCAATTATGTTGTAAAAACAATAGAAAAATCAATCCCCTTAAATGGAGGATTTGATTATTTCAATTTGCTTACAAAAGATCTAATTGAAGATCATAAATTACAAAAGTTTAAATTCCTTCATCTCGGAATGGTCCAAATTGGATTAAAACCGTTAACAAGAGATGGATTAAATATTAGTTCTTTAATTATGGTAAGAGACCAAAGGCACCTACAACTAGAAGATTCTTTATTAGGAATTGTTGAATCATCACTTTGTGATGGCCCAATATTTTTTAGTTATTTTCCAAATTATACAGTTTCTCTTTCAGATCCACATATTATGGATACTCTTACTCTAAATATAAAAACAGAAAATGAAATCCCTTTCTGAAAATACTGTTCTTGTTTATAGAATTTGCTATAAAGTTATGAACACTACTATTTCTAATTATAATATCAATGCTGATCTAATGAGATCTAAGAAAGAAGAAACAACTCTTTTTCTTACAGATACTGCTAAAGGAAATATAGTTGTACCAAAAACTATACAGTGGAATCAGGTTACTCTTCCAGAAACCTGGAGGCTTGAAAATGTAACCCCACCTGTAAAAGAAGAAAATAGAAAACTTGAAAGCATTATTCAGTATGTTGATGGTGATGTTGAAATCAAGTTTGAATCTAGAAAATTTCGTCTAAAATTAGATGAAAACTCTTCTAAAGCTTCTACATCTTCTATTCCTTTATCTGATTTTGAAAAAAATAAGTATTTCTGGGATTAATAAAACTCCAGAACAAATATCTCGACCTGAATATAAGGTTGAAATACCAGAAAGTAGGAATTCTAGGAGAAATCCTGGATCCCCAACTCTTTCTGATATGGGATATAGTAGTAATGTTTTTATGATTAAAAATAATATTTCCTTTTCAAAAAGAATTGAAAAAAGTCTTAATAAGACTAAAAATGTTGAAAAAAGAAAATGGTTTCTTTGTTCCTTATCATCAGGTCAAAAATCTCTTTATACAAAGAGATATGATGAATGGAATATAATAAATAATTATAACCTAGATTTTTTCCTTTGGTTAGAAAATTTATATTTCCCTCAAAGAAAAAAGGAATTTCCTGATTTTACTAATAAAATCTTTTTATCTGTTTTAGAGAAAAAATTTAAAATTTACATTCATGAAACAGGTGAAGAGATAGAAGAAATTCATCCACCCTTTTCAACTCTTGTTTTGAAAACAGGAGAAAAAGAAATCTATGCTACTCCTATTAAAACCGAATCTGGAAAAGGAGATTTTGATAATTTAATACAACAAAATAATTTTACTAATCTTGTTTTACATTCATTAGGTAATCAAACTAATAGGATTGAAGAACTACTTTGTCCTAAACCTATTAAAAAATGTAATAATAATTCCCTCATGGTTAAACCTCCACCGAATCTTAAAAAAGAAAATTTCTTATTAAGTTCTAAAAAAGATAATGATTTTCTAGATGGTTTAATTAATAGACTTCAAAAAATTAGTGTAACTGAAAAAGGTGAGAGTAGTTCTAAAATCATCTCAGTTATTACTAAAGAAGAAAATTCTTCAATAGAAACTTCTGATGAAGAAATGCAAGTTAATAAAATTGTTAAAGTTTCTAATGTTAAACCTTATTATACAAAAGCTACACCAATTGATCTTCAAATTGAAGAAGGTAAGGATTTTGCTCAGTTCAATGGCGAATCTATTACAGAATGAAATATTAATGGAAAATCTGAATATCAGATGAAAACTATTGTCAAGCAAATGCTTATTTATTCCTCTGCTGCTAAAATTAAAGGTAATAATGATAGGCAAATTGCTCAAGCTATTATTATTGGTTTTACTGGTCAGCTATAAGGTTGGTGGGATTTTTATATCTCAAAAGAAGCTAAGAATAAAATTCTTAGTGCCAGTATTAATGATCTTATCTCTAATAGAGAAGAATCTGATGTTGTTAATACATTAATTTATACTATTTTATCTAATTTTGTTGGAGCTAATGAACTTCAACTAGATAGATCTCAAAAACAGCTTATGAACCTTAGATGTTCAACACTATCTGATTTTAGAAGGTATAAAGATGTTTTTATGTCTAAAGTTCTAACTCGCAATGATTGTGGTATGAATTTCTGGAAAGAAAAATTTATTTCAGGACTTTCTCCACTCTTTGCAGAAAGAGTTTCTAATAAACTCAAAACTAAATTTTCTAATGGAAAAATTGAGTGGGAAAAACTCATTTATGGTGACATATCTGCAGAAATTACTGAAGAAGGAATTGTTCTTTGCAATGATATCAAGCTAAACAGACAGCTTGAATTGCAAAAGAATGAAAATAGAAATATAATTGGAAATTTCTGTGATCAAATTGGATTACAATCTGAAAATTTTCCTAATAGAAAAAATAAAAAACATAAGTTTAGAAATAAACAAAAATTTTATCCAAAAGATCCTTCTAAACAGTCTGTTAAAAAAGGATATCCTAAAAGGATAAAAAAGGCTAAAAAAAATGATGATGTTAAGCCTGTTTGCTGGAAATGTGACAAAATTGGTCACAAAGCAAATAAATGTTATGTTAAAAAGAAAATTAATAATCTTAATATTGATAGAGATTTAAAAGAATCTTTATGTAGTATTCTTCTTAATGAAGAAGAACAACATGATATTTTTGTTAATATTATTAAAGATTATTCTTCTGTTGAATCTTCTGATAATGAATCAGAAGAAGAACAATCAACACCACAGGATTGTGGTGAATATTGTGATTGTAATGTTTGTCTTATAAAATTTATGGGTCTTGAAATTAATGTTATTTCAAAAGAAGGAAACTTTATTCTTTATCTAATAGATCAAATCATAGATCCTATAGAAAAAAGAAAAGCTAAAAGTTATTAATAATAAAAATAAATTTATTTATTCTCTTAAGGAAGAGATAAATTTTAGAAATATTAAAGAAAAAATTAATTCTGAGAAAATTCAGAATAAAATAAAAAATATTTTTCAACAAATTAATGATGAAATTTGTGCAGAAGTTCCAAATGCTTTTGAAGTTACTTTGATTATTAACAAAGAATTTACTATTACTATTAATGCACTCCTTGATACAGGAGCAGATGTTAATTGTATTAGTGAAGGAATTATCACTTCAAAATATTATTCAAAAACTACTCAATTTATTACTGCGGCTAACAACCACTCATCGTAAATTACAAACTATCAGATGTTGCTATTTGTAACTCAGGAGTTTGTCTTAACACACACACACACACACACACACACATATATATATATATATATCAAAATATATTCATACAAATATCTTTCCATAATTGTAGGAATAATTGTATACCAAAATAGAATAGGGTAAATTAGTCAACATATAAAATAAAATTAATTTAATACAAAAACCAGAAATTATTTGAATCGGATTTGATGAACCGATTTTTAAAAATTCAAGGGTATTATGGCTTAATCATTATGGCAAAAAATCTTTTTCCTAAAAAAAATTCCAAAAGGTAGGTGACAAACAAAATTCAATAAAGAATCAACTGGTGCTATGTCAACTTCATAATTAATGAAAATACGATAAAAGTAATTGAAGTCTATATCAGAACAAATAAATTAAAGAGTCAAAGTTAATGCGTTGAACAAAGCATATGGTGGCCTTATGTGACTACAAGTACGTCTACATTAATTTCACCACAAGATTAAATAAGGTGGTCATTGACTCATTGTCCAATAATGATGTTCATAATTCACTTTTATTTAACTCAAAGCATCGTATTAATTTCATTTAAATGAGATCCATCTCATAAAGTATTTATAAAAAATCAGTTGTTCGATCAAGTTCGAATCTCAACAGTATATTTTAAAGGGCAAAACGCATATAAATTCCCGACCTTTTTTCAAATTCCGTTTTATTTCCTGATCTTTTAATTTTTTGCCTAAATTCTCCACCTTTTAATTGTTTTGATTTTTCTCCTGCGTTCGATTTTTCCCCAAATTTAATGCTGAGTTGGACTCCGGAAAGCTTACATGGCAAATCGGTCCGACGATACAAACGACGTAGTTTCAAATTCTTCTAAACGACGTCGTTTTATATCTCTAACAATCTTGAATATAAGAATAAGATTAGGGCACATATCTCATCTGTTCTCCTCTTTACTCCCTCATTCACGTCTGCTGCAACTGGTGAATTACATCTTTAATTTGTGGGTAATACAAATCTGGTTGGCGAGTAGGTGAACGTGTGCGAGTAGGCGATGGCTTCTTCGTCTTCACGTACGGGCTCAATGAATAATCCCGAACCTCAGAGGCTATGCAAATGTGAAGAACCCGAACGTGCGGTGACTTCACACAGTGAGGCGAACCCTGAGAGGCGTTACTTCTATTGTCGTCGTAGAGGCCGGGTATGAAGAATTGCACTTATTTCGATTGAGTCGTTTTTTTTCAATTGTTGAGTATGGAATTTTTTTTGTTTGTTTGCAATGTAGCGTGGTGATTGTGGCTACTGTGATTGGCTTGACCCGGAGCTATCGTCTTACTATAAGGATTGTTTCCAAAAAGTCAAGCTTGAAAGAGACTTGGCGGTAGAGCAACTTGTGCGGGAAAGGAGAAATAACAATATCATTGGTGCTGAAGAGATCGAACAGGTTAATGCACAATGTGAATTTGATGATGATTTGAAGAAATTGGCCGAAAATATGCAAACTATGGAATGGAGGATTAAGGGACTGTACCTGGCATTTGTTGTTGTTGGAGTCTTGGTAGTTTTTTGGCATTTAGGATGATTTCCTATTCTGATTTGACATGGAATTTAGCAAACTTGTTGTTGTAGTTGTTGTTCTTGTACTTTGCTGCTATCAAACTTGTAATTTGATGATGTTCTTTTGATGTTGGTTAGCATATGATACGTTTGAACAAACTTGTTGTTGTAGTTCTTCTAATTTGCTGCTATCAAACTTGTTGTAATTTGATGAAGTTGTTTTGATGTTATAAAGTTGTTGTAGTAGTTCTTCTAACTTGCTGCTGTGAAACTTGTAATTTCTTGAAGTTGTTGTAGTAGTTGTTTCTGCTATGAAACTTGTTCTAATTTGATGATGAGTTTTGATGTTATTTAGCATATGATGTTTTGGTTTAGGGGGTGATGTGAAAGCAGTATATTGTGTGTACAAATTATTCGTGAAAAGGTTTGGTAGCATCAACTTTCAATCTGCTGAATAGCAGCATGTAGAACTACAGCAGCATCATAAATGCAGCAACACGCAGCTCCTTCTTCTTTTCCCTTCATTCAGCCATTTTTTCGAACACCTTGTGAGCAGTAGCTCAATGGCAGCAGCATGATCAGCTTGTAGCATAGAGGAGGCGGATATAAGCAGCACATCATATTAGACATCTTGTGGACGTGTGGGATAGCATAGAATGAGATTTACCCCAACATGACCAGAACAACTAGAAGACCGCAGCAGCAGCAACTACCTCAATCATTCGTTTTTTTTTCTTTGTGACAATTTTACGAACACAAAGTGTTCGTGTGTTTAGGAGAGAACTTGTGCCAATATAATTCAAAATGTGCCAATATAATCCAAAGACCCTGCCATGATTTCATTGATCATATATAATGTAGCATACAAAATATATGGCATCAAGTGTACTTAAGTCACAACAAACCAAAGATCATACGAGTGTACTCAAGTCACAAATTTAACAAGTTTGAACCTCCTATAAGCTTATATTCAAAAAGGCCTAAAATCATTTTTCACTAAAAAAGCTTGAAGTTAGACAAAAAAAAGGCCACATGTCAATTTCTAAGCTCTATTGCCAAGCTGTTGGGTTCCTACTTTCTTGCGTTGAAGGACCCTCTTTTGCTCCAGTAACATTGCTCTCCGTAGCATTTGAGGAGGATGTTTTGTTTTGGTATGTCAATCCTGCTGTCCCGGGCATCTACAAGAGAAAAAAATTGGTCATTAGGACCTCAATTTCTAGCAACTAAATAGCTAAACATAAGGCTCAATTCAGTTACTTACATGTAAGTAGGTAGTTCCAAATCTCTTACTAGCATTTCTTTTCTCTTTTTCAATCACAATCTTCTGAGATGACGAGGTTGCTTGTGCCTGCTCTTTTCTTTTTTTTCTTGGCCTTGGTGGTTGGCTTGGATGTTTCCTTGGTCTTCCTCTCTTGCCCTGTTTCATGAAAATTAAATGAGAGTCAATAAGGTAAATGTTGAGAGAAATCAAATAGAGAAATTAAAGAGAATACCTTTGCTGGTTTTGGAACCTTTTCATTCTTACACGTCTTGTTGTTGTGTCCCTTTTGTTGGCAATTCGTGCATGTCATGACAAGTCCAAACCTCCTTAGCTTGTTTGGATTCTTTGGATCTTCTTCGGGATCTCTTCTCCTAACCTTCTTGGGTCTGCCAGGCATTTTTCTGATTGATGGAGGCTGAACCTTGTATCCCTCAGCCTCAGGCCACATTTGCTCACCAACCAAAGGCTCTAAGGCATACCTGTATGCTTCTAGATACCTTTCTACTATGTAGTAAGAGTGTACATATGCACTAGGTTCTTCACATTGAAAGTATATGGCAGAACATGCATGCACACATGGGATGCCAGTTAAGTCCAATCTTCTACATGTACATGTGGTATTTATGAGGTCCACAACAAACTTATGACCATTCAAATGCACTTCAAACTTCTTGTTCAAGTTTGGAAACACATAGGCCTGTACACTCTCAACTCTCAACCTTTCTAGTTTTTTCATAATAGCAGATGAGTAATTCTATCATTCACCATAGCCATCTTTTTCAGTTTTTCTACTTGTCTAACCATCAAACATTTCCTTATTTCCTCACACATATGAATGATATGCATACCTCTTGCATGTATGATATAACCATTGAATGTTTCAGATATATTGTTATCTATCATATCACTACATGTGTGCAATGAAAGAAAGGCCTTACAGAATTTTGCAACATCTCTTGCCACAAAATCTTCATAAGCAGCCATATTCTCTGCTTTCTTCTCTTCTAAATGATGCTTGTACTCCTGAACATAAGTACTTCTCACAGTCCTCCAAAATATGTTCTTCAAACTTGTGCCCTTCATCATCAGATGCTAGTTCAGTGTCATCTAATTCATCATCAGATGATTCACCATCACAAGGGTTGTAATCTGAGCCCTCACTACTCTCAAATTGCCATTCACCCTCATTATCAACAAAATTCTCTACAAAATCATCATTCTTATCAAAATCCCACTCAAAGAAATCATCATTCCCTGCCAAATTCTCAACAAAACTATTATTAAGTGTAACGTTCTCACCCTGCCCCTCTTTTTCACTAGCAACAGACCCAAAATCTTCACTAATATTCTCATTCCCCACCTCCTTTTCAGTAGCAATAGACCCACCCCCACCCTCACCCCCACCCTCACCCTCACTCTCATTCATAACATTATCTTCCCCTCCACCTGCTTTCTCACCTTCAACATATAAATGTAGAACCCTTATTTCTGGGTTAAGATGGGACAACATCACCATAACCTCTTTATCAAATTTCAGTACTCTGTATGACTGAGACCTGGGAATTTGATACCATAATTTTGACCAACTAACATAGCCTAGTTTCTCAACTAAATCTACCGCATTAAAATAACCAAATTTGTCTGGATCCAAGTTAAATATTCTCTCGCATTCATCCCCAACATACACATCATGGCCTCCTACACTCTTAAATCCACCACCATGATGCACATAAACAGCAAATAAATCGCTGAAAATTTTAAAAATAACATGAATCAGCAGACAACCCATGAATCATCAATAAAACACTAAAAACCAATTAATCACCAAGAAAGAAGCCCTAAAGCCCCATAAACAATAAGAACCCTAAATACCCAGATACTATAAGAACCCATAAACCCTAACTGAATGTTTAAAAATAAAAATTGGGCGAAAATACGCACAAAAAGTACATCAATAATACATATTCTACGGAAATTTGGGACCTACATGTTCCCCATCACTCCAACAATCTTAGGCTTCGTCGTCGACTTCTGGGACCACTTCCACCACGTTCGCGCAAGAAGATAAAGATGCCACGACAAAAATCAACTATAAACAATCTCTTGATACTAGATTCGAGTAATTGTTTAGTGTGTAAGGACCCACTTCATCGCATGAACTGGGTTTAGGGATTGGGAATGAAGACTATGTGAAGTGAAGAGTCACACGCATCTATCTTAATCATTCAGCAAATGACATTGTTGTGTAGTATACTAAACGGCATCGTTTTATTGTGAACAACCACACTTGCCACGAAAGCAAGTAATCTATGCCACATAGGAGCCACACGTAATCCATTAGGCCACGTAAGAAAATAAAATTAACAGCTCAGCATTAATTCCACCGGAATAATTCGCCGGGAGAAAAATCAAAACAATTAAAAGGTGGAGAATTTAGGCGAAATATTAAAAGGTCAGGAAATAAAACGGAATTTGAAAAAAGGTCGGGAATTTATATGCTTTTTGCCCTATTTTAAATAAAGTGTCACACCCAATTATCTTTTAATATGATTTACCTATCATGTATGGTTTGCATAATATTTCATATAGAGATAGACCCACCCTTTAGTATGGAGATCATCGGCTCTACCCAATTTCTTTTATCATTTTTCTTCACACTTAAAAGAAATCGTGATTCGTTGGAAATTTGTATCACGTGCCTCGACGCGGGTAGATTATGAAGAATTTTTTCCAAAGAAAATGACCTCGTTTCATAGAAAAAGATTTAAAAAAAATGAGCGTGACATAATTAACACGTTTATTAAAAAAAAAAAAATTGGCCCCGTCACACAATATTGAGGATGCCCCAAGAAAAATTCTTGAACCCACCCCTAACGTCACTTGAACATGACTTTTACCTGGTTTATCTCAAGTAGCGATTACCGATTGCTTTCATTATAATTTTTTTTATTATGTGTTCGAATTTCACTAATATTTTTAGATGGATATTTTGTATGCATTTATAAACAAAAGTTACCTAGTATCTAAATTTCATAAGAAAAAAAAAAAAAGGTCTATTAAGTTGATAGGATATAAGAGCATCTCCAAGAGTTTTGGTATAATAGAGGAGTTCTCTACTCTATTATAGAATAGAGAACACACATCATCTCCAACAATTACTCTACTTCCTACTCTATTTCAAAAAAATCATATTATTTCTTTAATTTTACACACTATATTAATGATAAGGTATAAATTAATAAAAAATAAATGCACAAAATCAAATAAAATGAAAATAATATTTTTAGTTATTTAAAATTAAAAGTTTCAATATTTCTATATAACCCAATGTACGAGCCTCATTCAAAGCTCTCATATTGAAATAATTGAGTAGGAAAAAGAGTACTCGTCTAATATTATTGCGACAAACATATACTACCTAATAATAAAATATTCTAATCCTATGAATTAGAATATTGATCCCACAAATGATCGATTAATGCATTTTGAAGTGTGAAATGAGCGTCGGCATCTTTGATTTCTTTAAATCGAGAGAGAAAATATTGAAATCTATCACCTCCCGGTGCAACAAAATTGACTTCTGGAGGTGGCAAGAAAAAGTTGTTCTTAAGCGAGCATGTTCCCAACAAGCCGATTCTACAACTTTGAATATGTTTAGGAATTTATTTCCGGGTCTTGAAGGTGATGGAAGTGGTGGAGACGATCTTTCTAAATTTTAGAATTCGTATCTTTAATGTTGTTGGAATCTAGTTTCTAATTTTCGTATCTATAAATGTTGTTGGAATCTAGTAATATATTGTTGTAATGTTGTTGAATCTTATTTTTAGTGATTTATGTTGTTGGAATCTAGTAATTTTATATTCCAAATATTTTTAATATACTATATAGTATAATTTAATATCTAAAATATAATTAAATGTCATATGTTTAATGAAGTACTACTATAACTAAATGTAATAAAAAAGGAAAAACAAAAAGAAAATTATAGAGAAATGAATAGTATTCCTCTACTAGTAGAGGGATACTATTCAAATCTCTATTATAGAGTGAAGGGATAGAGCATTGTTGGAGAGAAAAATGTCTCTAAAATAGAGATGAGAGCTATTTTAGAGGAGTGTTGGAGATGCTCTAACAGTATAGCACTATAGAGGAACAAAAGTTTTTTTTCAATTAATTCAATTTAATTCCAACCCAACCCAAAAATTGTGGATTTATATAGGGGTAATTCTATACAGAGCCCTTTATTTATCTACCGTCCCATATTTTATAAACAATAAAATAATAATATTTGTACTATTTTGTCCCTACAACACCCAAATAAAAATTTTAAATTAAAATCTTAAAAAAATGATGCCCATCGTTAAAGTCCCAAGAGAGAAAAATACGTAAGGAAATCGAAGAAACACAAGAAATCAAGCTTCACTGATATTGAATACAAATTATCTGTTGTTGGCTAAGAATATCATTATTCATTCATATATCTCTATGTAGGTAGAAGTTTTTTTTTTTAATTGATTGTGATTTCAACTTTTCCAATAGAGAGTTGGATTGTCAATGACGTTGAATACAATTATTCTTCGTTTTTCTTGAAAATTTCGGGCTATAATTTCAGCTATTTTTTTTTTCTTCTTCAGGGGATACAGTAATGATTCTATGGGCTCCAAATGGTTTACTTGGGCGTGTATATCTCCAATTTGGATTTTTATTTGAATTGTAACATTAAATTTAAAAGAACGTACCACGGGTTCACGGTGAATTTGAACCTGACAAATTTTTGACCTTAGACATTATTTACAATACCGTTAGGCTAACACACGTACACCAATTCAGATCTTCTATTGCCAATTTGTGTGATATTCTTTATTGACTCGTTGAATTAATAATATATGTTGATTTGAAAATAATTATATGCTCTAATTAGATTTAATAAAAACCCTACTTGCCATATATAAATTTTCAGAGTATCACATGTCATTAATCCAACAAAAGTAATAGATGATGCTCATGCCACACAAATTAACTATAAAAGATTATGTGGTAAATCTTTGGGTGCTTTTGTATTCCTCTTTCTTCTTTTTTTTCTCCCTCCAGATTTTAGGATTATAGTTATGGAGTTTAATTTAGTGCTATAAAGATAAAATAATACATTTATTAATAATTCTTTTATTTTTTAAATAAGAGGACAATAAAGCAAAAATTGAAGGATATGTTGAGAATCACCTTTAATGTAGTTGTCTCATCAATTCTTATGGTCCAAAATTTTCATAGAATGAACTTTTCATTTGCTTTGGGCAATAACTAAACTGTAAACAATTAATTATCTCGTGCTGCTATTTCCATTCCTAATAATATGCCTGATTGCAATTTTCTCATGCATATGGGAATATATGGCCCATATACTACAAATGATAATATTAATTGTATTTTTTCAAGCTGGCAATTTTAGGACATTATAATTCTACTATGACAAAAAAATTATATTTTAAATTCTCTTTTTTTTGTGAACAAACATTACAAGAAATTTTAAAGGTCGCGTGACGGTGGACTTGAACTCGTGATCTTTGGCCCGGGCATTAACCACTCTAGTACTCTACCACTAGGCTAACACACGCACACATAAATTCTCTTGTTTTGGCTTGGAACAATGTCATTTCACCAATTAGTAAACGATCAGTTCACTAGCATACCTACAAAATAAAGAAACGAAATTAAGGCTACGTTTATTTTGATGATAAGGCCGAAAAAGGAGGGAAAAGAAATTTTGTTCCCTTTAAATCTCTCATTTCTTATCATTCATTTTTTATTGATTAAAATTACACTATTTCTTATTCCTTCTTTTCACTCCAAGGAAGGAAAATATTATCACACCAAATACCTTTTTATGATAATATTTTCCCGGCCGGTTCGGACCAATCCGATCCAAAAAATTTGCACTATAAATCTCTTTTAGTGTCTGGTTGGATTTCATACTTTTAGGCTCGATGAAATTTCGGATCAGCCCGGCCCAATGTTTTCAAAAAGCTCGATGGTTGGGCCGTCCCGGCCCGATCGTTTGGCAGCTCTCTAAATATAATTAGAATGATTTTATTTTAATTAATTGCAGGAGATTTACTTAGTGTGCGATGAAGAAAGAAGAAAATATTGGCATCAACTTGCAAGAGATTCATACCCCAAACTGCTCGTCCTTGACGACGGAAGGTTGGCTTTCCGGCCAACATTCTTCGCCACACTCGCCATGTTCATGTGGGTCCCATTCGGACTCACACTCGCCATTGTCAGAGTCATCATCTTCACAATTTCGTGGAAAATCGGGATGACGTTATCACCCTTGTTAGGAACACAGCTTAGTGTTTCCAAATCGACGGCCTTCCTCAGCTCGGTCGCGAAGAGAAAGCACCTTGATATGGGCATTTTATACGTTTGCAATCACAAGACGTTGTTTGACCCCATGAACACCGTTGACCGCCGTTACTTACGGGTTAAGTAGGGTTTCAGAGATTCTATCGCTCGTAGACACGGTCCGGTTGACGAGCAATAGGGATCGGGATACTGATCTGATGCGCCGGGTGTTAGGTCGTGTTGGAAAATAATTACAACGGGACGGAAATGAAGGAGAAAAGAACTACACAAAAATGAACTTAATTAGATTACAAAAGAAAATAAACAGAAATAACGAACTAACAAACTTGGATTCATCGAGTCGAGGAAGACCTCTTTTCGCAAGACGAGATACACCCCGGCTAGTGCTCAAGGTATGACGTATTATCTTTCAAAGATAAAACGACGACGTCTCTTTCGTAATCAGCACCGAAATAAGAAAGAGCTCCGGCAAACGAAACAGAGTTTAAGAACCGAGCTTTGACACTATAATGCAGCTAGTATGGAATGCAAAATGCTTTGACAAAAGTTTGAGAGCACAATTCGTTTTTCAACTCTCAAAAGATGCCACTATATATAACACAAATAGAGGGAATTAGAAGGTCACTCAATTGATGGCTAAACCATCAATTATCGGCGGTTATATCACTTGGAATGTCACAAGCCGCCGATTTGCAATTGAAAAGCCAAAAGGCAGCTAACAACTCCAAGTAAATCATTAAGCAATATAAATGCTCAATAAATTCATGTGTGCTGAAAATGGCCGAAACCTTCCAAGCTATTAAACAGTAGAAGTGTTTAATTTGTTATGAATTGGGCAATTGGGCCGAGTCCAATTTCTAAACAAAGCCCAATCCAAAATCAAAGCCTACGGATCACGGCCCGAGCCCGAGCCCGTGCTCGTTTCTTCAATGATAAATTTGACTACAACAATTTATCTCCAACACACTACTCAAATATACCATTTCTCACTCATAAATTAATGGTTTTGAGAACATGAATATATTCTAATTATTTAATTCTCAATTAAATAATTAACCATCATAAATAATGATATAAAACCATTATATCCAACAATCCCCCATGAGTGGAAATGCCGTATGCAAGTATGCAGATACTAGCTCAGTACTCACGATACAATATTGCATTTGGAAGGTAACTATGGTTTTGAACCTTCCATAGTTAACACTATCGGATCTACTGGCGGACTAGTGGACGCGATGCCTTGAACTATTCCTCCTTAGCATATACCGAGTCAATAGCATTAACACAATATGTTGGGAAAATTATAAAGTTTTGATTTAATACCAAAACTCAACTGTTCTCCAACCGAGTAGATGATCGCATCAACCTAAGTAGTGTTTTCCAACTCACCTGTTTGAGCTCTAGATTTTCTAAGTTTACAGGTTCAGGAAGAGGAAGACAGCAGAAGCTCAAGACAGCAGAAGATCCAGCCGTGTTTACATCAGGAGTCAACTATCAGCTGAGTTTTCCAACTGAGCTGAGTTCAAAACAGAGCAGGATCAAGCTGAAGATAAATCGAGCTGAGTTCAAGACACATCTGGTCCAGCTGTACAGAACAAAGGGAACTAACTCTGAAGACGTCACTTCAAGTCAGTTTACCCAATCCAGTTCTAAATTCAAAAACCAGCTCCAAAGGCAGAGATCCCGGTGTCAAAGGAAGTCAATATACCTCGACCAATGAGGGATTGCCAAATCAGCATCCTAGACTTCAGAACCTAGGATATGACACTAATGAAGACAGGTGCAGAAACGCCCAACGACAGATTTCGAATTTAAGAAGAGTAGGTAAGATTCAAACGGCTCCTCCAACGGCTAGTCTTGAATCTCTACCTATATAAACCCGTCTTCAACCTCAGGATCAGATACGAAAAACTTTCTACAAGCTTTCAATCTCTGAATTCATCAAGCCTTCAAAAGCTCTCAAGTAGTTCTAAATAGTTCAAAGAACACTTTATCTTAAAGTGTTTCTAGTCCAGAAACTGCCCAGTTTTTCGTCTGATTCCTAGGCAGAGATCATTGTATATCTTAATCCTAGATTTCGAACGAGTTCATCTAACTCTAAGTTCTTCATTGTAAGAACTCGTTCATAGTTGGAACCCCAAACCAAACCCCTCTTTACCCAGAAAGGTTAGGTTAAGGTTACGCTTGCTTGAAGCGCGAAATTCAAGTGGTTGTAAGGTTTTTTCAGTACCCGTAAACTGAAAGGATACGCTTGACAGTGCCCGTAAACTGTTGGAATACAACTCAGGTTAGAGTTGTGAAGTTGCTTGGTACTTGGAAACCAAGTGGTAGTGAATTACCAGTGAATCTGGTCGTGGACATAGGAGGTGTTACTCCGAACCATGTAAAATCTCGTGTTATTTTCTTTCTCGTTATTTTCAGATATTGTACTAATTCCATTTGCATATGGCATCTTTATCAAATCTGCATACTCAGCTGCTCCCCAAAGACAGATGTGTTTTGTCTATAAACTTGCATAACTTGACTAAGTCGAAAACATAAAGAATATTTTCAAGCCGAGTTTTTCTAAGCAATCGAGCTAAGTTTTCAAACCACCACTTTCCGCACCGCCAGCTGAGTTATTAGCCCAGCTGACCTTCCTCAGCTGGATTTATAACTGAGCTCACAAACTCTGTTTAAACTTGAAAAAGTTTTTAGAAATCTATCTTTGGTGTATTTACCCCCCCTCTACACCAAAGACCCAGCTCAGAGACCATCAATTGGTATCAGAGCAGTGGTTCAAAAGACCGTTGTTTCTGAATCAAGAGATTTGTCTTGACAATCTGTCAGTGGTCAACTGAACAGATCCTCTTTTGGAAAAACTCATATTATTTCATTCTGTGCATATCTCCATTGATTCTTATCTTAACAGGAACCTTCACACCTTCTCGGTCGACAATTTTGCACTCTGGAAGTTCAGATTAAAAAGCTTTCTTTGTGCGCATCATGACATGATGTGGGGCGTCATCACAGACGGACCCATCATCATTTACAAACAAGGAAACGAGCTTGTTCTAGCTCAAGATGGTGGACAGCCAACGTATCAGCTCATTCTCAAGCCAAAGAATGAACATACCTCAGAAGAAAGGAAGCAAGCTGGATTAGACAGCTTCGCGAGGAACACCATCTTGTCAACAGTCTCCAACGCCTACCTTAGCAAGATCATCAACTGCAACACCGCAAAGAAGATGTGGGAAACCCTAGCCAAGCTATGCGAAGGGTCGGATGAGATAAAAGAAAATAAATTCACAATCTCCTGCCAGAAGTTTGATAACTTCAAGCAGCTTGTCAACGAGTCCATCGAAGGGATGGAACTCAGATTCTCAAATATCGTGGTAGAAATTGAAACCATCAGAACTGGAAAATACACCCAGCGTGAAAAGAACCTAAAAGTCCTTTCAGCGCTCACAGCTGAATGGAATACATACAAGGTGGTATACCAAAGTCGAAGTGACTTGGGTGATCTTTCAACTGAAAGATTATTCTCCCTGCTCAAAGCCAACGAATACAACTTGAAGATTACCATGAAAGAATCTTCAAGCAATCAGAATAATGAAGAGCTGACACCTGCGCCAAAGGAGATTGCGTTCAGAGCTAACTCTGAAAATCCACATACATGCAGTCAGCTGAGTCATCAAAGAAGGACAAGAAGGACATGAGCAAGGAAGAGCTACTTGAAGAGATAGCCATGCTGGTCAAAAACTACAACAGACTCAACACCAGCAAGGGCAAGTACAAGAAGTTCGCAAGAACTTACAGAGACAAGTACGCAAAGCACTCGACGAGAAGTCACCGACAAATGAATGTACGAAGGATGCTTCAACCGCAAGCGAACCGGGACACTACAGGCTAGGATCGTCCTAAGCTATCTAAGAAAGATAAAGACCAACCGAAAGCTAAGGCAAATGGATGTATGAGAGCCTACATCGCCGACGAGGAGTCGGAGTGCAACAAAATAGAGGATAACATGTCATTTTCAGACTCAGAAGAAGAAGCACTGATGGCTCATGATGAATGGGATACATGCTTCATGGGACAGACAGACGGAATTGATGAAGATGAGGTAATGTCAAGAACTCAAAATCTATCTAACCTCTCACCATCACATGAACACTCTACACAGGTTTCAGAATCAGGGCTACCTGATTGGGATTTAGTAGAGAAGGTTATGAACGATTCCAAGGAGCTTCAAGAGATCCTTGACATCATAATGTGTGAGAATGCCGAGCTGAAAGTGGAACTAGAAAAGAAAAAGGTATCAGAAGCAGCTGATACAACACAGCTCCAAGAGGAAGTTATTTCACTAAAAGACAAAATAGTGAAACAAGATCAGCTGATGAAAGACTTCTACTACGAAAAGAAACAATTGATGGAAGAATTGGAAAATGCCACAGCTGAATCAGAAAAGAAGTCAGTTGAGATTATAGAGCTGAAAAGTTCCGAAGAGGTACTATCTAAGAAGATGGTAGCTCTCATCAAAGCTACAATAATAATGGACGAAATCATAAGTGCACAACGTCCAGCAGCACTCAAAGCAGGACTGGGTTACAATGAATCGAATGATGCCACAAACATTGCTTCCACTAGTGGAACAAAGGTAATGTTTGTAAGAGCAAAAGAAAACCCAATTCCGGCAACTCAGCAACGACCGTTGAGGACACAGCAGGCATAAAAAAGGCCAGCTGTGAGACAACCTCAAGCACAGATCAGACAGCGACGTGCTCAAACTCAACAAAGACAGCAGGCTGCACAGTTCAGATACCAGCAACATCAACAACACGTCGAAAGATATCAGCCGAGATATCAAAGGACATACTCAGCTGGATATCACTCATATGATCACCAGCTGGAGCACCAATTCCAGCCGAGGTATCACAAGAAACAACAGAGACAAAGAAACGTCTCAGCTAGATACCGAAAAAGACCAGGACATCATCAAAGACATCAAGCTGGGAAGATACTGAGATCAAGATCCCACCAGCAACAACCGAAGAACACAAAGAATGTGTATATCGACTCAGCTGGAAGGATCATCAGATCAAATGACCCAATTCGAGTCATCAAGCAGATCTGGGTCGTAAAATGATCTCTGTCTAACCCACAAGGACCCAATTAAAACTGGGTATCTAAATTTTGATCTTTTTTATAGGTTGCATGGGAACGACGCATCATTGAGGAGTCGATGAGAACGCTATGGTACTTGGACAGTGGATGTTCCAAGCACATGACACACTTAAAGCATCTACTCCAGAAGTATATCGAGCGTCCAGGCCCACAAGTAACATTTGGTGACAACTCCAAAGGTCTAACCAAAGGTTATGGTACATTTAAAACTAAAAATGTTATAATCCCCAATGTTTCTTATGTACAAGGACTGCAACATAACTTGCTTTCCATTAGCCAATTCTGCGACAACGGTTTTTCTGTCAAGTTTGATGCACATGGATGCACAGTGAAGCACAAGGAAACCAAGCAGATACTACTAAGAGGGAAAAGAGAAGGAAATATGTATTTTGCTGACTGGAACAACAGCCCTCCTGAGACTTGTCTTGTATCTAAAAGCAGCAATGAAGTTAGCTGGTTGTGGCACAGACGGCTGAATCATCTCAACTTCAAGACAATCAACAAACTGGCTAGAAACCAGCTCGCTAATGGAATTCCAGATCAAGTTTATGACAAGAGTCATATTTGCAGCGCTTGTCAACAAGGAAAACAGACAAAGATTTCATTTTCTCTCAAGCCGATGCCCTCAACTGATCGAGTTCTTCAACTCCTACACATGGATCTTTTTGGTTCAAGCATCTCCAAAGAAGCTTAAATGGCAGAAAATATACTCTGGTCGTAGTGGATGACTTCTCAAGATTCACATGGGTGTCATTCTTGTACCAGAAGAGCGAAACAAGGACTAAGCTGCCAATCCTGCTGGAAAGGTTGTCAACTCAGAAGGAGTGCAAGACAATGTCAATCAGATCAGATCAGGGAACAGAGTTTCTGAATGAAACTATTTATGAATACTGCGAGAAGAACGGAGTTCAACATCAAACCTCAGCAGTACGCACACCTCAGCAGAATGGTGTAGCAGAGAGAAGAAACAGAACACTCAAAGAAGCAGCTACCTCAATGCTAGCCAGCTCTGCCATTTCAAAGAAGTTCTGGGCCGAGGCAATCAACACATCATGCTTCACTCAGAATCACTCTCTACTCACAACAAGGCAAGAAAAGACGCCATATGAGCTATGAAATAACAGAATACCATACATTGGATATTTCAAGATCTTCGGATCCAAATGTCATATCCTAAACAATGGAAAAACACAGCTCAAGACGTTCGACGCGAAGACTGACCGAGGAGTATTCCTTGGTTACTCTGCAATGAGTAAAGCATACAGAGTCTTCAACAGAAGAACTCAAACGGTCGAAGTAACTCCACATGTTACCTTTGACGAATCATCATTCGAATATAGAGATTCTATCAAACGAAGAAATGAAGGAGAATCTTCAAGGCAGATTCAGACAAGAGCTCAAGAGAATCGAATCAGGAATCTGACCGAACCATTAATATGGGATGATGAGCTAGAGGAGGAACCTCAAATCAATCAGGAAGCTCCACCAGCTGGAAATCAAGAGAAACCTCCAACGCCAAATCAAGGGTGATGGTCCCTGAGCTGGGTACTTGGTGTAGAGGGGGGGTGAATACACCAAGTAGATTTTTCGAAACTTTTTCAAGTTAAAACATAGAGTTGGTGAGCTCAGTTATGGATCCAGCTGGAGAGGGTCAGCTGGGTAAATAACTCAGCTGGCGGTGCGGAAAGTGGTGGTTTGAAAACTTAGCTCGGTTACTTAGAAAAACTCAGTTTGTAAAGATTAACTTAACGTTTTCAGCTTAGTCAGGTTGTGCAACTTTTAGAGAGACACAAATGTCTTTGGAGAAAGAAATTTGTGTGTGCAGTTTTGAACAAATATGCAATGATATGAAGGAGTTAGTACACAGCTGAATGTAAAGCAAAAGTAAAGAGAGAGAGAGTAAGAAGCACGCGAGTTTTTACGTGGTTCGGAGTAACACCTCCTACGTCCACGACCAGGTTTACTGGTAATCCACTACCACTTGGTTTCCAAGTACCAAGCAACTTCACAACTCTAACCCGAGCTGTGTTCCAACAGTTTGCGGGCACTGTCAAGCCTATACACCTTCAGTTTACGGGTACTGAAGAACCTAACCACTCGAATTACGCGCTTCGAGCAAGCGTACCTTTACCTAACCGTTCTGGGTTTGGGTTTGGGTATGTGGTTCCAACTATGAACGAGTTCTTACAATTAAGAACTTCAGAGTATGATGAACTCGTTCGAAATCTAGGCTTAAGATATACAATGAGTTTGGCCTAGGGAACAGACGAAAAACTAAGCAGTTTCTTAACTAGAAACACTTTAAGATAAAGTGTTCTTTGATCTATGTAAAACTGCTTGAGAGCTTTTGAAAGAATGATGATTTCAGATAATGAAAGCTTGTAGAGAGTTTTTCGTATCTGATCCTGAGGTTGAAGACGGGTTTATATAGGTAGAGATTCAAGACTAGTCGTTGGAGGAGCCGTTTGAATCTTACCTACTCTTCTTAAATACAAGATCTGCCGTTGGGCGTATCTGCACCTGTCTTCATTTGTGTCACATCCTAGGTTCTGAAGTCTAGTATGCTGATCTGGCAATCCCTCATTGGTCGAGGTAGGTTGACTTCCTCTGATTCCGGGATCTTCTGCCTTTAGAGCTGGCTTTTGAATTCAGAGCTGGACTGTCTTGAAGTGGAGTCTTCAGAGATAGTTCCTTTGTTCTGTACACCGGACCAGCCGTGTTTTGAACTCGCCGCTCGATTTCTCTTCGCCTTGATCAGCTCTTTGGATCACTCACCGAAGGTTGACGCCCGCTTGTCTTTTGCTAGCCGACTCAATCGTAAACACATACTGGTCGACCGTCGTCTTCCGCTTCCTTAACCTCGTAGAACTTACATCTAAGGCTCAAACAGGCGAGCTGGAAAACACTATTTAGGTTGACGCGATCATCTATTCGGTTGGAGAATCAGTTGGGTTTTGGTATCAAATCGAAACCTTATAATTTTCCCAACAATTTCCCCCTTTTTGATGATGCCAAAACCTAACTGAGACAACTTATGACGCATAAAAACTTGTGTTTTATTAATGTAAGAAGATACATTATAACACAGGAAAAAGAAAGAAGGAAAAATCTTCAAATCTTCGCCTTCAATCCTTCATTTTCAGATCCCGGTTAATGGGTCTTCTGCATCCGTTGCTTCTTTCTTTTGACTCGTCTCTTCTTCAGCTGATTCTGATTCAGCTGGTTCCTCTAGCTCAACAGTTTGCCTCTTCATTGACTTGTCTCTCTTCTCCCTTACTTCCCCCTTTTTGGCATGATCAAAACAGGGTGGAAGAGATACACCATCGACTGTTGCGATGTTTTAGTTTGGCGAAACTGTGGTTTTCAGCTCTGAGCAGCGAGGTTTAGAGTCTAAGTGGCTCAGCTGTTGTATTAGCTGGCTCTTCTTCAGTTGCATTAGCCTCAGCTGTGATTGCAGACACAGCGTCCTTGGCCTGATTCAGCTGGGGCAGTCCAGCTGAGTGCTTGGAGGGATGAGTTAGCACGGGAGATAGCATCTTCTGAGTCGGGCATAACTTCATTCCTTGCAATTTTGCTTCTTCAGACTTCTTAGATTGAATGAGAAAGTCTGATTCAGCACTTGAGGGACTTGTATTCAGCTCATATCATCATCATTCAGCTGCAGGTGATCGTTGGCTGGGTGATGTTTCTCATTTGAGCTTGGTGCAGGGACTTGAGCATCTTTTATTGAAAGATCTCGAAGATGGTGTCCCTGTGGAGCTGAAGGAAACTGAGGAGAAGGCGGTTGAAGTATTCCATCTGCCTTGGGGTTTAAGCTTGGTTGATCAGCTGGAATACTCCGTTGCGGTGTCGCTGACGATGATGTTCACGCAGGGGCGTGAACTTCTCCTCCACCGAAAGAAACGACCGCTTGAGGGCCTTCTGCTCCTCGGAGAGTGATTACGAATTCTCTCATAATGTCAGCTGGCTTCTCTGCTGACTGACTGAGCACCTTTGACTTGAGTCTTCGGTTTGAAGACAGTGCTTCAGTATATTTTGTCTCCTCAAGTTGTCTCTGATTCCTAGCTGGGACGGAGTTAGATGCATGATGCTTTGTCTTCTGCATCTTTTTCTGTGCCTCCTGTGGTGGAGCAAGAGCTTTGACATGACTGCTCTTGAATACTCCGGTTTTATCAACATCTGGTCCAGGTCTGTTGACGTTGATTTTTGTATCCCAGGGAGTTGTGTGTCCCGTTCTCTCTTTTATGTTGAGAGAAACAGTGGGGCTGAGGAGGTCTTTTACCTTTGTCATTCCCAGAAAGTTTTCTGCACCTTCCTGGTGGATGACGTTCTTGAGCTTTGCAGTCTCCTACTGCGCTGGCCTGGTTCTGTCGATGGGCTTCACCTTCTTCTGGACTTCCGTCTTCTTTGAGGTTCCTGAGAGTTAAGCAACTCTTATCTTGAAGCTTTGACAGATTCTTTAGGTTTGATCGGCTTCGGGAGATATCTTTCTGGATTCCATGTTCTTCTTCTGCATCTTTTGTTAGTAGAAACAAACAATACCAATTGATGGAAATAAGAAAGAATGCTGAAAAAACTTTCTAGGGTTGATGCGTATATCTTCTAGCATATTTAAAGAGTTTTCTTGATGAATGGACGATCAAGATTTGTCTATTGATAAGAAGATCTACGACTGGGAGTGATTCTCGCGTCATGTCAATTTCTTGATTAGAAGATGTGAGTTAATACGCGAGAGAGAACGGTTGAGGCGTTTTGACTTTTGCCTCGAAACTCCCATTATTCAATTCTTTGCAGACTTTTAATTAAGAAAGATTAGAAATGACAAGATGTGAGTTGACAGAAAACAGATTGAGTAGGTATAATTAATGTTGTTGCAAACCTCTCAGCTGATCATTGTAGTCAGCTGATACCTCGGTTGAGTGGGTGTGCTGGGTCATCGTGGCAGCTGGTTCCCCCTCAGCTGAATAATCCTTTCCTTTCAGCATCTGGTTTAGCTGAATTCTTTCTCAGCTGATATCAGTGACATTGATTCTGAATTTCAGTTGACTGCTTGCAGATTCAATTGGTCTGCTTCCGTTCACTGGTCCGTTCGTTCACTGCTCGGCGTGAAGCATCGTCTGGGTTGAGAAGTCCAAGTAATCCGCACAGCATTTTGAATCTTGCTTCTATCAACGGTTTTGTGAGAATATCAGCCCGCTGTATGTCTGTGTGAATTTTCTCAACAATCACATCCTTCTTTTCTACGTGATCTCTGATGAAATGATGTCGTACGTCTACATGCTTGCATCTTGTGTGAAGTACTGGATTCTCTGAAATGGCAATCGCACTTGAGCTATCACAGAAAATTGGAACCTGTCCAGTTTTTACTTTATAGTCATCCAGCTGATATTTCAGCCAGAGAATTTGCGAGCAGCAGCTTCCAGCGGCCATATATTCTGCTTCTGTCGTGGAAGTTGCGACGCATGTTTGTTTCTTTGAAAACCATGAAATCAACTTACTTCCTAAGAACTGACAAGTTCCTGAAGTTGATTTTCTGTCCAATCGATCTCCAGCGAAGTCTGAATCTGAGTATCCAGTCAGCTGTAGATTGTCTTCAGCTGGGTACCACAGCCCAACATTCTGAGTTCCTTTGAGATATTTGAGAATGTTCTTGGCTGCTTGCATGTGTGCTTCCTTTGGATCAACTTGAAATCTGGCACACACTCCGACTGCGAAAGAGATGTCTGGACGACTTGCTGTTAGATACAGCAGGGATCCTATTATCCCTCTGTATTTACTGGAATCAACTGACTTACCTTCAGTTCCTGGTTCAATCTTCCAGTTGGTGTTCATTGGAATCTTTACAGTTCTGCTGGATTGAACTCCATACTTGACGATCAAATCTTTCACGTATTTGGATTGATTTATGAAGATCCCTTCTGAAGATTGCTTGACTTGAAGTCCTAGGAAGAAACTCATTTCTCCCATCATGGACATTTGGAACTTCTCTGACATCATCTCTCCAAATCTTTGGCATAAGAAGCTTGATCTTGATCCAAAGATGATGTCGTCTACGTAGATTTGAACAACCAGGATATCTTCTCCTGACTTGATAGTGAAGAGAGTTCTATCTACTGAGCCCTTCTTGAATCCTTTGGATATGAGAAAATTTGACAGAGTGTCATACCAAGCTCGAGGTGCTTGCTTCAATCCATAAAGAGTCTTCTTTAGCTTGTAGACTTTATTTCCTTCTACTTCGAATCCTGGAGGTTGTTCAACGTAGACATCTTCTTTGATTTCTCCATTTAAGAATGCACACTTTACATCCATTTGATAGACCTTGAATTTGTGATGTGCTGCAAAGGCGAGAAAAAGTCTGATTGCTTCCAATCGTGCTACTGGAGCAAAAGATTCTTCGAAGTCAATTCCTTCCTGCTGAGTGTAGCCCTTGGCAACGAGTCGAGCTTTGTTTATGATGACGACTCCCAGGGTATCCATTTTGTTCTTGAATATCCATTTGAGTCCTATGACTTTGACTTCTTGAGGTCTGTCGACTAATTCCCAGACACAATTTCTGAGGAATTCGTTCAGCTCTTCTTGCATGGCATTTGTCCAAGGCACACTCTTCAAAGCTTCGAGAATTGATTGAGGCTCTGGCATTTGAGCTACGTAACACGCCATTAGAGTTGTGTCTTCATCATAGACCGTCAGTTCTAGCTCTACTGAGAGTTGAGCTGTGTCAGCTGCTTCTTGATGATCCGATGAAGCTTGAGTAGCAGAGCTTCTGGTTTTGACTTGGTCAGATGGTTCTCCAATGATTGCTGATGATGGATGATCTTCAATCCATCTTCTCCTCTTACGAATTTCTTCTTCCAATTGATTGATGCTTGACGTGGCTAAATTTCGTCTGACTTGTAGTTGCTCAGGAGTTAAATCTTGAGAGTTTGGCTCTCTTTGATTTAGATTTTGAGGAGATTTCTGTAGAGGCTCAATGGAGATGGAGCTGACTCACTCGTGTTTGGATTCCTACCGATGATGTTCCCTTGATTTGGCGTTGAAGCTTCTTCTCGATTTCCAACATGGAGAGCTTCTTGGATGATTTGAATTTCCTCCTCTGGCTCATTGTCCCAAATTAATGGTTCGGCCAGATTCCTGATTCTATTCTCTTGAGCCCTTGTCTGAATCAATCTTGAAGATTCTCCTTCGCTTCTTCGTTTGATAGAATCTCTATATTCGAAGGAGGATTCGTCAAAGGTAACATGTGGAGTTACTTCGACTATTTGAGTTCTTCTATTGAAGACTCTGTATGCTTTACTCACAGCGGAGTAACCAAGGAATACTCCTCGGTCTGTCTTTTCGTCGAACGTCTTGAGCTGTGTCTTCCCATTATTGAGGATGTGACATTTGGATCCGAATACCTTGAAATATCCAATGAATGGTATTCTGTTGTTCCATAGCTCATACGGTGTCTTTCCTTGCCTTGATGTGAGTAGGGAGCGATTCTGAGTGAAGCAAGCTGTGTTGATTGCTTCAGCCCAGAACTTCTTTGGAATAGCAGAGCTAGCTAGCATTGAGGTAGCTGCTTCCTTGAGGGTTCTGTTTCTTCTTTCTGCTACACCATTCTGCTGAGGTGTGCGAGCTGCAGATGTTTGGTGTTGAACTCCGTTCTTCTCGCAGTAATCATAAATAGTTTCATTCAGAAACTCCGTTCCACGATCTGATCTTATTGCCATTATCTTGCACTCCTTTTGTGTTGATAATCTTTCCAGCAGGATAGGCAGCTTAGTTCTGGTTTCGCTCTTCTGGTATAAGAATGATACCCATGTGAATCTTGAGAAATCATCCACAACGACCAGAGTATATTTTCTGCCATTGAAGCTTGCTGGAGTAACTGGACCAAAGAGATCCATGTGAAGAAGTTGAAGAGCTCGATCAGATGACTGAGCTGGCTTGAGAGAGAATGAAATTCTTGTTTGCTTTCCTTGTTGACACGCGCTGCACATATGACTTTTGTCATATACTTGATCTGGAATTCCATTAGCGAGCTGATTCCTAGCCAGTTTGTTGATTGTCTTAAAGTTGAGATGATTCACTCGAGCTGATGCCTACCGACTTCATTGTCGTTTTTTGATACAAGACACGTCTCCGGAGGGCCGTTGTTCCGCCGAAGTACATATTTCCTTCTCTTTTCCCTTTTAGGAGTATCTGCTTGGTTTCCCTGTGCTTCACTGAGCATCCCTGTGCATCAAACTTGTCAGAAAAACCGTTGTCGCAGAATTGGCTAATGGAAAGCAAGTTATGTTGCAATCCTTGTACATAAGAAACATTTGGGATTATAACATTTCTAGTTTTAAATGTACCATAACCTTTGGTTAGGCCTTTGGAGTTGTCACCAAATGTTACTTGTGGACCTGTACGCTCAATATACTCCTGGAGTAGATGCTTTAGGTGCGTCATGTGCTTGGAACATCCACTGTCCAAGTACCAAAGCGTTCTCATCGACTCCTCAGAGATGCGTCGATTCCTTGCAACCTAAACAAAAAGTTAAAATTCAGGTACCCAGTTTTAATTGGGTCCTTGTGGGTTAGAAAGAGATCCTTTGATGACCCAGATCTGCTTGATGACTCGAATTGGGTCATTTGATCTGATAATTCTCCCAGCTGAGTCGATGTACACATTCATTGTGTTCTTCTGTTGTTGTTGGCGGGGTCTTGATCTCCGTGTCTTCTTGTTTTGTTGTCTGGATTTCTTTTGGTTTCCAGCTATGTGCCTAGCTGAGACGTTCCTTTGTCTCTGCTGTCTCATGTGATGCTGTGGCTGGAAATGATTATCCAGCTGATACTCGTATGAGTGGTATCCAGCTGGGTATCTCTGATATCTTGGTTGATATCGATCAACGTGCTGGTGCTGTGGCTGGTATCTGTAAAATCCAGCCTGTGGTCTTCGTTGAGGTTGAGCACGTTGCTGTCTGAGTTGGGCTTGAGGTTGTCGCACAGCTGACCTTCTTGATGTCTGTTGTGTTCTCGACGGAGTTTGAGACTGTTTCACAGCTGTTCTTCTTGACGTCTGCTGTGTTTTCGACAAAGCTTGAGAATGTTTCACAGCTGTTCTTCTTGACGTCTGCTGTGTCCTCAACTGTTGATGCTGAGCTGCTGGGATTGAAGGTTCAATTGCACGTACAAACATAACCTTTGTTCCACTTGTGGAGGCAATGTTTGAGGCATCCTTTGATTCGTTGTATCCCAGTCCCGCTTTGAGTGCTGCTGGACGCTGAGCACTAATGATCTCGTCCATTGTTGACGTGGCTTTGATGAGAGCTACTATCTTTTTAGATAGTACCTCTTCGGTGCTTTTCAGCTCAATGATCTCAGCTGACTTTCTTTCCGATTCAGCTGTGACTTTTTCGACATCTTCTATCAGCTGTTTCTTCTCAGTGTTGAATTCCTTCATCAGCTGATCTTGTTTCACTATTTTGTCTTTTAGTGAAACGACTTCCTGTTGGAGCTGAGTTGTATCAGCTGTGTCTGATACTTTTGTCTTTTCCAGTTCCGCCTTCAGCTCGGCATTCTCATACATAATGACGTCAAGGATCTCTTGAAGCTCCTTGGAATCGTTCATTACTTTCTCTACTAGACTCCAATCAGGTAGTCCAGATTCTGAGTCCTGTGTAGAGTGTTCGTGTGATAGTGAGATGTTAGATAGATTTAGAGTTCGAGACGTTACCTTATCTTCATCGATGCCGTCTGTTTGTCCCATGAAGCATGTATCCCAATCAGGTTCATCATGGGCCATCAGGGCTTCTTCTTCCGAGTCTGAAAATGACATGTCATCCATTTTCTTGCACTCTGATTCTTCATCAGCTATATAAGCTCTCCTTCTGTCAGCTGCCTTAGCTTTTAATTGGTCTCTGTCTTTCTTGGACAGCTTTGGACAATCTTGTCGGTAGTGTCCTGGTTCCTTGCAGTTGAAGCAACCTTCACCTGTTCGTTGGTCACTCGACTTCTCATCACCGTCGCGTACTTATCTCTGTAAGTCCTAAAGAACTTCTTGTATTTGCCCTTGCTGGTGTTGAGTCTGTTATAATTTTTCACCATCATGGCAATTTCTTCGAGTAGCTCCTCTTTGCTCATATCCTTTTTGTCCTTCTTCATCTTGGAGGACTCAGCTGACTTGACATGAGCTGACTTTTCAGAGTTGGCTCTGAAAGCTATTTCTTTTGGAGGTGGGGTGAGTTCTCCGTCATTCTGTCTGCTTGAAGATTCTTCTTGAGTGATCTTCAAGTTGTATTCGTTGGCTTTTAAGAGTGAGAACAACCATTCTGTTGATAGATCACCCAAGTCACTTCGACTTTGGTGAACTACCTTGTAAGTGTTCCACTCAGCTGAAAGAGCTGAAAGAACCTTTAGATTCTTTTCCCGCTGGGTATACTTCCCAGTTCTGATTGTCTCTATCTCAATGACTATGTTTGAGAACCTTAGCTCCATCGCTTCGATGGACTCATTGGCTAGCTGCTTGAAGTTGTCGAATTTTTGGCAAGCTATTGTGAATTTGTTTTCTTTGATTTCTTCAGATCCTTCACATAGCTTGGCAAGCATTTCCCACATCTCTTTGGCTGTCTCGCACTTGATGATCTTACTCAGGTAGGCGTTTGAGACTGTTGATGAGATGGTGTTGGCGAAGCCGTCCCGTACCAGCTTGCTTTCGTTCTTCTGACGAGTAATCCTTCTTTGGCTTGAGAATTGGCCGGTATTCTGGTTGTCCTCCATCATGAGCAGGTACGAGTTCATTTCCTTGTTTATAAATAAGGATGGGTCCGTCTGTGATGACGTCCCACATCATGTCGTGATGTGCACAAAGGAAGCTTTCAATATGAATTACCAGATTGCATAGTCGTCTACCGAGAAGGTGTGGAGATTCCTGTTAAGATAAGAATCCATAGACATGTGCAGTATGTAATAAGATGAGTTTTTCTGAAAAACGGATCTGTTCAGTTGACCACTGACACAGAGTGTCAAGAGAGATCTCTTGATACAGAAACGGTGGTCTTTTGAACCACTGCTCTGATACCAATTGATGGTCCCTGAGCTGGGTACTTGGTGTAGAGGGGGAGTGAATACACCAAGTAGATTTTTCGAAACTTTTTCAAATTAAAACACAGAGTTGGTGAGCTCGCCATTGATCCAATTGGGAGGGTCACCGGGTAAATAACTCACCATGCCGCGGAAAGTGGTGGTTTGAAAACTTAGCTCGGTTACTTAGAAAAACTCAGTTTGTAAAGATTAACTTAACGTTTTCAGCTTAGTCAGGTTGTGCAACTTTTAGAGAGACACAGCTGTCTTTGGAGAGCAGCTGTGTGTGCAGTTTTGAACAAATATGCAATGATATGAAGGAGTTAGTACACAGCTGAATGTAAAGCAAAAGTAAAGAGAGAGAGAGTAAGAAGCACGCGAGTTTTTACGTGGTTCGGAGTAACACCTCCTACGTCTACGACCAGGTTTACTGGTAATCCACTACCACTTGGTTTCCAAGTACCAAGCAACTTCACAACTCTAATCCGAGCTGTGTTCCAACAGTTTGCGGGCACTGTCAAGCCTATACACCTTCAGTTTACGGGTACTGAAGAACCTAACCACTCGAATTACGCGCTTCGAGCAAGCGTACCTTTACCTAACCGTTCTGGGTTTGGGTTTGGGTATGTGGTTCCAACTATGAACGAGTTCTTACAATTAAGAACTTCAGAGTATGATGAACTCGTTCGAAATCTAGGCTTAAGATATACAATGAGTTTGGCCTAGGGAACAGACGAAAAACTAAGCAGTTTCTTAACTAGAAACACTTTAAGATAAAGTGTTCTTTGATCTATGTAAAACTGCTTGAGAGCTTTTGAAAGAATGATGATTTCAGATAATGAAAGCTTGTAGAGAGTTTTTCGTATCTGATCCTGAGGTTGAAGACGGGTTTATATAGGTAGAGATTCAAGACTAGCCGTTGGAGGAGCCGTTTGAATCTTACCTACTCTTCTTAAATACAAGATCTGCCGTTGGGCGTATCTGCACTTGTCTTCATTTGTGTCACATCCTAGGTTCTGAAGTCTAGGATGCTGATCTGGCAATCCCTCATTGGTCGAGGTAGGTTGACTTCCTCTCGATTCCGGATCTTCTCGCCTTTAGAGCCGGCTTTTGAATTCGTGAGCCGGACCGTCTTGAAGTGGAGTCTTCGGAGATAGTTCCTTTGTTCCGTACAAATTGGACCAGCTGTGTTTTGAACTCGCTCGAATTCTCTTCGGCTTGATCAGGCTCGCCGGATCACTCACCGAAGGTTGACGTCCGTCGTCTTTTGCTAGTCGACTCACCGTAAACACAGCTGGGTCGACTGCTGTCTTCCACTTCCTTAACCTGTAAACTTACATCTAAGGCTCAAACAGGCGAGCTGGAAAACACTATTTAGGTTGACGCGAACATCTATTCGGTTGGAGAATCAGTTGGGTTTTGGTATCAAATCGAAACCTTATAATTTTCCCAACAAAGGGGGAATGCCATCAGCTGGAAATCCAGACACAACTGAATCCCCAGCACTATCTCCAGCAGAGCTTCTACAGAAGTCACCTCAAAACACAATCCAAGGATAGTCTCTTTCTCAAGACTTAACTCCGGAGCAACTCCAAGCCAGACGAAATCTAGCCACTTCTAGCATCAATCAGCTGGAAGAAGAAATTCGTAAAAGAAGAAGATAGATTGAAGATCATCCATCATCAGCAATCATTGGAGAACCATCTGACCAAGTCAAAACCAGAAGCTCAGCTGCTCAAGCTACATCGGATCATCAAGAAGCAGCCGACACAGCTCAACTCTCAATAGAGTTAGAACTGACTGTCTATGATGAAGACACAGCTCTAATGGCGTGTTATGTAGCTCAAGTTCCAGAGCCTCAAATAATTCTAGAAGCCTTAAAAAGTGTACCCTGGACAAACGCCATGCAGGAAGAGCTAAATGAATTCCTCAAAAATTGTGTATGGGAATTGGTCGACAGACCTGAAGGAGTCAAAGTCATAGGACTCAAATGGATATTCAAAAACAAACTGGATACCCTTGGAGTCATCATCAGAAACAAAGCTCGACTAGTTGCCAAGGGCTACACACAGCAAGATGAAATTGACTTCGAAGAATCATTTGCTCCAGTAGCACGATTGGAAGCAATCAGACTTTTTCTCGCGTATGCAGCACATCATAAATTCAAGGTTTATCAAATGGATGTAAAGTGTGCATTTTTAAATGGAGAAATCAAAGAAGATGTCTATGTTGAACAACCTTCAGAATTTGAAGTAGAAGGAAATAAAGTCTACAAGCTAAAGAATGCGCTTTATGGATTGAAACAAGCACCTCAAGCTTGGTATGATACTCTATCAAATTTCCTTGTATCCAAAGGATTCAAGAAGGGCTCAGTAGACAAAACACTCTTCACCATCAAGTTGGGAGAAAATATCCTGGTTGTTCTAATCTATGTAGACGACATCATCTTCGGATCAAGATCAACATTCTTATGCCAAAGATTTGGAGAGATAATGTCAAAACAGTTCAAAATGTCTATGATGGGAGAAATGAGCTTCTTCCTAGGACTTCAACTCAAGCAATCAGCAGAAAGGATTTTTATAAATCAATCCAAGTACGTGAAAGACTTGATCGCCAAGTATGGAGTTCAATCCAGCAGAACAGTAAAGATTCCGATGAACACCAACTGGAAGATTGAACCTGGAACTGAAGGAAAGTCAGTTGATTCCAGCAAATACAGAGGGATAATAGGTTTCCTGCTGTATCTAACAGCTAGTCGTCCAGACATCTCTTTCGCAGTCGGAGTGTGTGCCAGATTTCAAGTTGATCCAAAGGAAGCACACATGCAAGCAGCCAAGAATATTCTCAAATATCTCAAAGGAACTCAGAATGTTGGGCTGTGGTATCCAGCTGAAGACAATCTACAGCTGACTGAATATTCAGACTTAGACTTCGCTGGAGATCGGTTGGACAGAAAATCAACTTCAGGAACCTGTCAGTTCCTAGGAAGCAAGTTGATCTCATGGTTTTCAAAGAAGCAAACGTGCGTCGCAACCTCCACAACAGAAGCAGAATATATGGCAGCTGGAAGCTGCAGCTCACAAATTCTCTAGCTGAAACACCAGCTGGATGACTATGAAGTGAAAACTGGACAAGTTCCAATTTTCTGTGATAGCTCAAGTGCGATTGCTATATCAGAAAATCCAGTACATCACACAAGCTGCAAACATGTGGACGTGCGCCATCACTTCATCAGAGATCACGTGGAAAAGAAGGATGTGATTGTTGAGAAAATTCACACAGACATACAGCGGGCTGATATACTCACAAAGCCGCTGATAGAAGCAAGATTCAAGATGCTGTACGGATTACTTGGATTACTCAACCCAGACGAAGCTACATCCAGCTGAATGGAAGCAGACCCAGCTGGAATTCAGAACCAACCTCAAAGAACCTAGCTGAGAAAGAATCAAGCTCAGCCAGACGCATAAGTTGAAGGATTATTCAGCTGAGGGGGAACCAGCTGGAAAAACGATCACTCAACACAATTATTCATAACCGAGGTATCAGCTGACTACGATGATCAGCTGAGAGGTTTGCAACATCATTACATACACCTAATCATTCTGTTTTAGACAGACATCAGTCAAATCATATCTTGTCATATCTAATCAAATTTAATTAAAAATCTGCAAAGAACTGAATCATGGGAGTTTTGAGGCAAAAGTCAAAACGCCTCAACCGTCCTCTCACGCGCATTAACTCGCATTTTCTAAACAAGAAACTGGCATGACGCGAGAATCACTCCCAGTCGTAGATCTTCTTATCAAACTATAAATCTTGATCATCCATTCATCAAAAAAGTTGATATAAATATGCTAGAAGAGATACGCAAACATTTGCAATAACTCTAAAAAGTTTTTTTTCGGCACTCTTTCTTCTTCCTCTCATTTGTATTATTTGTTCTACTAACAAAAGTTGCAGAAGAAGAACATGAAATCTAGAAATATATCTCCAGAAGCCGATCAACATGAAGAGTCTGTCAAAGCTTCACTATGAGAGTTGTTTAACTCTCAGGAACCACGAGAAGACGGAGTTCCAGGAGAAATTGAAGCTCATCGACAGATCCGGTCTAACGCAGTGGGTGATTGCAAAGCTCAAGAACATCATTCACCAGGAAGTTGCAGAATTCTTCCTAGGAATGTCAAAGAAAAAAGACCTCCTCCGCCCCACTGTTTCTCTCAAAATAAAAGAGAGAACGGGACACACAACTCCCTGGGATGCGGAAATCAACGTCAACAAGATTCTGACAAAGGAATTCAACCTGAGAGGAAGCCCAGTTAGAACTGGACGAGATGTTGACAAAGCCAGAGTATTTAAGAGTAGATATGTCAAAGCTCTTACTCCGCCACAAGAGGCACAGAAAAAGATGCAGGAGACAAAGCAGCATACATCTACTTCCTTCCCAGCTGGGAAGAGGAAACAACTTGAGGAGACAAAACAAGCTGAAGCACCGTCTTCAAAGAGAAGACTCAAGTTAAAGGTGCTCAGTCAGTCAGCCGAGAAGCCAGCTGACATTGAGAGAGAATTCGTAACTACTTTCCGAGGAGCAGAAGGTCCACAAGCAGTGGTTTCTTACGGTGGAGAAGAAGTTCATGTGCCAGCGTGAACATCATCATCGCCACCACCACAACGACGTATTCCAGCTGATCAACTAAGCTTAGACACAAATCAACTAAGCTTAAACCTCACAGCAGATAGAATACTTCAACCGCCTTCTCCTCAATTTCCTTCAGCTCAACAGGGACACCAGCTTCAAAATCAACTTATGGAAGTTGGAGCTCAAGCCCCTGCACCAAGCTCAAGTGGAAAGCATCATCCAGCTGATGATCACTTGCAGCTGGATGATGAAAACATGAGTTGAACCCCATAACAACCACTTCAGAAGTGGAAGGGGAACACTTAAGTCCCTCAAGAGTTGCACGTGACGCCTCCATCTCAAGGTTTGAAGACCTCATGCTTAAAGGAGTCACAAGCGCAGCTGAAGTGCTGAATCAGACTTTCTCATTCAATCTAATGAAGTCTGAAGAAGCCAAATTGCAAGGAATGAAGTTGTGCCCTACTCAGAAGATGTCATCTCCAGTGCCAACTCATACCTCCAAGCACTCAGCTGGAGACAAACAAAGCCAATGAAGTTGTGTCTGCAATCACAGCTGAGGCTAATGCTATTGAAGAAGAGCCAGCCAATGCAACAGTTGAGCCACCAAGACTCCAGACCTCGCTGCTCAGAGCTGACAACCGCAGCATAGCCAAACTAAACATTGCAACAGCTGATAATACAGCGAAGATCGCTAACGCAATTCAGGAAATTGCACAGCTCAATAAGACGATGGCGTGTCTCTCCCACCTTGTTGATCATGCTAAAAAGGGGGAAGATAATGAGACAAAGAAGAGGCAAACTGTTGAGCTAGAGGAACTAGCTGAATCAGCTGAAGGAGAAACGAGTCAAATGAAAGAAGCAGCGGATGCAGAAGAGAAGACCCAGCCAGCTGGGATTGAAGATTGAAGAATTGAAGAATTTTTTTTCCTTTCTTTCTTTTTCTCTTTTTATGCTGTAATTTCTTACATTAATAAAACACAATTTTCTTTGCTGCTCAAAGCTCACCCTGATGACAATTATTTTTTTTTGTCCAGGCTCTGAACTATGAACTCTTTTCTGCTGATTTTTTTCCCTCTTAAAACGTAAGGGGAAGCTTCGTAAGTTGTCTCAGTTAGGTTTTGACATCATCAAAAAGGGGGAAATTATTGGGAAAATTATAAAGTTTTGATTTAATACCAAAACCCAACTGTTCTCCAACCGAGTAGATGATCGCATCAACCTAAGTAGTGTTTTCCAGCTCGCCTGTTTGAGCTCTAGATTTTCTAAGTTTACAGGTTCAGGAAGCGGAAGACAGCAGAAGCTCAAGACAGCAAAAGATCCAGCTGTGTTTACAGCAGGAGTCAACTATCAGCTGAGTTTTCCAACTGAGCTGAGTTCAAAACATAGCAGGATCAAGCTGAAGATAAATCGAGCTGAGTTCAAGACACAGCTGGTCCAGCTGTACAGAACAAAGGGAACTAACTCTGAAGATATCACTTCAAGTCAGTTTACCCAATCCAGCTCTAAATTCAAAAACCAGCTCCAAAGGCAGAGATCTCGGTGTCAGAGGAAGTCAATATACCTCGACCAATGAGGGATTGCCAAATTAGCATCCTATATAAACCCGTCTTCAACCTCAGGATCAGATACGAAAAACTTTCTACAAGCTTTCAATCTCTGAATTCATCAAGCCTTCAAAAGCTCTCAAGCAGTTCTAAATAGTTCAAAGAACACTTTATCTTAAAGTGTTTCTAGTCCAGAAACTGCCCAGTTTTTCGTCTGATTCCTAGGCAGAAATCATTGTATATCTTAAGCCTAGATTTCGAACGAGTTCATCTAACTCTAAGTTCTTCATTGTAAGAACTCGTTCATAGTTGGAACCCCAAACCAAATCCCTCTTTACCCAGAAAGGTTAGGTCAAGGTTACGCTTGCTTGAAGCACGAAATTCAAGTGGTTGTAAGGTTTTTTCAGTACCCGTAAACTGAAAGGTTAGGCTTGACAGTGCCCGTAAACTGTTGGAACGCAACTCAGGTTAAAGTTGTGAAGTTGCTTGGTACTTGGAAACCAAGTGGTAGTGAATTACCAGTGAATCTGGTCGTGGACGTAGGAGGTGTTACTCTGAACCACGTAAAATCTCATGTTATTTTCTTTCTCGTTATTTTCAGATATTGTACTAATTCCATTTGTATAGTGCATCTTTATCAAATCTGCATACTCAGCTGCTCCCCAAAGACAGTTGTGTTTTGTCTATAAACTTGCATAACTTGACTAAGTCGAAAACATAAAGAATATTTTCAAGCTGAGTTTTTCTAAGCAATCGAGCTAAGTTTTCAAACCACCACTTTCCGCACCGCCAGCTGAGTTATTAGCCCAGCTGACCTTCCTCAGCTGGATTTATAACTGAGCTCACAAACTCTGTTTAAACTTGAAAAAGTTTTTAGAAATCTATCTTTGGTGTATTTACCGCCCTCTACGCCAAAGACCCAGCTCAGGGACCATCAATTGGTATCAGAGCAGTGGTTCAAAAGACTGTTGTTTCTGAATCAAGAGATTTGTCTTCACAATCTGTCAGTGGTCAACTGAACAGATCCTCTTTTGGAAAAACTCATATTATTTCATTCTGTGCATATCTCCATGGATTCTTATCTTAACAGGAACCTTCCTACCTTCTCGGTCGACAATTATGCAATCTGGAAGTTCAGATTAAAAAGCTTTCTTTGTGCGCATCATGACATGATGTGGGACGTCATCACAGACGGACCCATCATCATTTACGAACAAGAAAACGAGCTTGTTCCAGCTCAAGATGGTGGACAGCCAACGTATCAGCTCATTCTCAAGCCAAAGAATGAACATACCTCAGAAGAAAGGAAGCAAGCTAGATTAGACAGCTTCGCGAGGAACACCATCTTGTCAACAGTCTCCAACGCCTACCTCAGCAAGATCATCAACTGTATTCACCCCCTACATCAAAGACCCAGCCCAGGGACCATCACAATACCATATCAACTCCATTTGTTCTCACGTTCGTGTCCGTTTCGGTCATGGACAATATCTTTGAATTTTCATAAGTGTCTCATTCATTTGAAGCGGCCTCACTTCTCACTTATATAGGTAATTCTTCTCGAGTATCCTGCATACTCTACCTCCCCGAGATATTCAAGAATCATTAAAAGTCATAGACTTAACCTCTACCACAAATGTAGGTAACTATACTCTTTTACTCTCTAGGGCAATGATAAAAGACAAAAGTCTTATGAGTGTCTCAACTCGGATTTTTGTAGCTTAGTTGTCCCTTTGAACCAAGTTCTTGGGATCCTCCAGTCATCATGGTTGGGTTACCACTACAATCATCCTTATCATGTGGATTTCAATCTCATCCCCTTTAACAATTTGATAATTTTAGCTTCAATACAAATGTCACATTTGTCTTGTGAATTAAATTTACTTATATTCAGCTAATTTAAATTTACTAATCTTTTATTGCATTTAGATTAACATGTCTCAATCTACAATGCTATAAATCAGAGCACTCAAACAAGTAAGCACAAGAAATAGATGTAATTTTTATTGGCACTTGTTAAATGTGGACACATGTCCTTACACTTTAAACAACAATTACATCTTCGTCCCAATCATCGAAGTCCTTATCGACGTTGTAGACACTGTTCTTAACTCTTTCTTATTCGGCTCTTCATGATAATCAATAGTTTTGCCTTGTTTTCAATACTTGGGCAAGGTCGCTTATTGGAAGTACCAACACCTTCCTCGACCATGTTCGTCTTAGCTTTTATAAGAGTTTTGGCCTCGTCAACCCGATATTTCTGGTCCAACGCCTCCCAAATCAACTTGGAGGTCTTAATACCAGAGTACACAGAATAGAGACAATCTGCTAAACTGTTCAGCAAAACGATTTTACAGGTGAAATTGTCTTTTCTCAAAGTGTCGTATCCCACAAGCACATGGATATCCGTCTCGCCCTCACAAGGCGGAGACACCTCGTCATCACGGAGGTAGTTGGCTAGCCCCAAAGTCATGATGTAAAACAACATCTTTTGGGACCACCCTCTGAAGTCAACTCCCGAGAAGGTCGGAGGCTTCTCGGCAACTAGCATCATTACATATGTATGGAGATGAGCCATCACGGATTGAGATCCGCCCGTTTGCCCAAACAGATGGACAACAGAGTCAATAATCGAGCTGTCTATTTGCCCAGACAGGGAGACAACAGTAGCAGCAACGGTTGCAGAGTCGGTGGATCCGATGGTAATTGACTCGTTGGCTGGAATGGTGGACGACATCCTCAAGCAAAGGGATTAGTTTCAAAATTTGTTAAGTTCAATTAGAGTCCAAACTCCTCCAACGTACGTAAAACGTATTATCTCTTCTTGCGATTGTTGAAAAATAATTACAACGGGACGGAAATGAATGAGAAAAAAACTACACAAAAATGAACTTAATTAGATTACAAAAGAAAATAAACAAAAATAACGAACTAACAAACTTGGATTCGTCGAGTTGAGGAAGGCCTCTTTCTACAAGACGAGATACGCCCCAGCTAGTGCTCACGGTATGGCGTATCGTCTTTCAAAGATAAAACAACGACGTCTCTTTCGTAATCAGCACTGAAATAGGAAAGAGCTCCGGCGAACGAAACAGAGTTTGAGAACCGAGCTTTGACACTATAATGCAGCTAGTATGGAATGCAAAATGCTTTGACAAAAGTTTGAGAGCACAATTCGTTTTTCAACTCTCAAAAGATGCCACTATATATAAAACAAATAGAGGGAATTAGAAGGTCACTCAATTGATGGCTAAACCATCAATTATCGGCGGTTATATCACTTGGAAGGTCCCAAGCCGCCGTTTTGCAATTGAAAAGCCAAAAGGCAGCTAACAACTCCAAGTAAATCATTTAAGCAATATAAATGCTCAATTAATTCATGTGTGCTGAATAAATGGCCGAAACCTTCCAAGCTATTAAACAATAGAAGTGTTTAATTTGTTATGAATTGGGCAATTGGGCCGTCCAATTTCTAAGCAAAGCCCAATCCAAAACCAAAGCCTACGGCTCACGGCCCGAGCCCGTGCTCGTTTCTTCAATGATAAATTTGCCTACAACAAATTCATCTCCAACACACTACTCAAATATACCATTTCTCACCCACCAATTAATGGTTTTGAGAACATGAATATATTCTAATTAATTAATTCTCAATTAAATAATTAACCACCATAAATAATGATATAAAACCATTATATCCAACAGGTCAGGATGGAGACCTCGTCGTGTGCCCCGAGGGGACCACGTGCAGGGAGCCGTATCTGCTGAGGTTTAGTCCTTTGTTCGCTGAAATAAGTGATGAAATATTTCCTGTCGTGTTGGCATGTTCTATGGCACGACAGCTGGCGGATCAAATTACCTGGATCCTTTGTTCTTTCTTCTGAATCCTCGGGTTACCTATACTATTCGTTTTCTAGATGCGGTGCGTGGTGCCGTTGATGACGATGATTCGAAAGTTATGGTGGCAAATTTGGTGCAAAATGAGATAGGAAAGGCGTTAGGCTTTACGTGCACAAATCTAACAAGGAAAGATAAGTATTTGATTTTGGCAGGAAATGGTGGGAGCTATATTTAGATATGGTAATTAACGTCAAACCTAACTTCCTTAATTGAAATTATTGATACGACATACGTACAAGGGTTATTTATTTATTTATTGTTTGACGTGGGAATGACAGAGTGGTAGAGCTTAAACCGGAGATCTTTCTATTTACAGACAAGATTTATTACCGCTTGAATGTCTCCGAAGAGAATATTTATTATTTTGGAGTTTATGAATTAAAACAATTGTATTACGAGTCTTTTTTTATTATAACTAGCGTGTAGCCCGTCAAAAATCGACGGGGATTCATTATTTAACTAAATTATTAGATGCAATATGATTGACAAATATAAATTTTTTCAAGATCAATATCTTTAGTTTCTAATTAAATTCAAGAAAATCGTTGGTTTCTTTTGTTATTTAACCGAAAGTAGCATATATCCAATCATTTAAGTCGTTGGTTGTGGTAGAGGATATCGATGAACCAAGATGATGATGCTAGGATTCAGCTACCTAGACCAGTTTAAAATATATAATCTTGCAAATTTTAAATCCGATTAATAAGTACCCGTTTCGTCCCCTACAATAATATTTATAATTAATCAAACCTATTTAAATATAAAATGTCAAAATAATAAACTATAAATAATAGGTTGTTTGTCTCAATTAAAATACGAGCACAATAAATTAAATATTAATAATGAATAATATTATAAAGATGTATTCATGATGCATTTAATTTTCAAACCAAATCAAATATACAAATTAGACAAAAATTGGCAATATGCTATTAAAATTTGTTGTAACCAAAACAATTCACAATGTAATAATAATTAAAAAGTTAAATGATATTAAATATCCCCTGATCTACTCACTTTTTTCTCATCATTTTTATTACAATTTTTCAATCATTAATGCATCAAATTTGCTGTAACCGAAACATGTTAGCAATATGATATCAATATCTAATAGCAAAATATTTTTAAGTCATGACATTCATTCTCATGCCTAGGTGGCAATTCCTCTATTTTTCTTTTTTAATTATCTAAAATCTCAACTTAATTATATATATCCTTAACAATACAATAGCAATTAATTGTAATTAGTAATTATTCATTAATAATTTTCAATCAACAATTATTTGTAGGGGTTACAAAAGTATGATTCATGACAAAAATTAATTTGTTTCCAATTTTTATCATATTTTGTGCCTATATAAACTAGAATTATGTAGCAAGGAATACTCACAATGCACCTACTTTGTACTCCTTCATTTCACATTTCCCGATAAAAAAAATACGATTTTCATATGAAAGATATTTTCATAACAAGACCATTTCCACCAAGGTTATTCGGATTAGAGAGAGAAGTAATTACACCAGCGATGAACATATGGAAGTAAGTGTAAGACAAATATAATACCATAACTTTTGTGTTAGCAAGAACAACGAGACATGGATATCATTTGTATAACATGTATGGATTTATAATGTTATTTCTTTGAAATGAATATTGTTCCTTACATTTGTAAATATTAGTAGAAAAGTTGGTGGATTTGGTCTTAATTAAGTTCTTAAATTTTATTATTGTTTAATTTTTAGTGTCACTATTAGTAATTAAGGGTTAGTAGATTTAATAATTTTATGTGTATATATGTATTCTGACATATAATATATACATATTATGCAAATCAATCAATATATATATTGTATAAGCTAAAGCCTAGCAAATAATAAGTACCACCAAAATTATTTTTTAAATTGCAACATTTACTATTGAAATAAAGCATAATAATAGTATATTATAGTTTACTTATTGAATATTCAGAAATCTATCTAACTTTGTGTACAAATATAGTAATATCACGTAATTAGTGTAAATCAATTAATATGTAATTAAAATATTAATTAAATAAATAATCTTCATGACTTGACCTTCTAATATGAAATGGAGTAGTAAAATAGAACCGTTAATAATACGTTGATACGTTTCTATGATTGTATAGATATCGCATGCATTAGATACAAATCCGCTAATAATACCCATTAATTATATATTTTCATAATTATATATGGATTACTTTGTGTGCATACACTAAAATTTCTATTTTAATTTATTGATTGATATAATCTTTTTTTTTTATTAACCAACTCCTTTGTTTAGGGTTTGCAATATTGATGGTTAATTGAATAATAAGGATTAACTATAGCCTACAGGATCCAGATTCTATAAAAATAAAAATAAAAACTATACGAACTATCAAATTATAAATTATTGTCTATAAAATATATAATAGGAGCTTCGGATTGTCATTTTTAGAAAACTTCAATTATCATACACATTTCACCTTTCCGTAAATATAATAATTAATATTAATAAATTATTAGTCAATAATTTATATGTATTTGGTGGTGCGATGGGTTGTTGGGTTGTTTCCGTATGTCTTGGTTGTTACCATTGGGAGGGTAACGCGATGGGTGAAGAACGACATCAACCTCTGAAAAGACTTACAAGAGAGATGCAAATTTGGGTCTTGCGTGTTTGTGAATTTTTGGTCAAGGATGTGAGAGACACTTGAAGTGGAGGAAGAGATGTATCTATGTCATTACTTTAATCGAATTTGAAACATGTACAATTACATATTCTAAATAGATCCGGATGAGTGAACCCTAGCCTCATCATCTTGGTTCATCGACGTCTTCTGTCGCGGTGAACAAATCATGATAATTGAACGATAACTTCATTGTTTCGGTTAAATAACGGTTTTCTTGAATGAAATTAGAAATTAAAGATTTTCACCTCAAAAAATATTTTTATAACTACCAAACATATCGTCTAATAATTTATATTTTAATTCTTAATTTTCAAAGACTTCATACTTCTATTAAACACAATACACAAGAATTGAGCCTCTATTTATATTTTTCTAAATTATCCTATTTAATTGTTAATTAATCAAATTATTAAACAATAGACATATTATATATATACATATATATTAAATCTTATATCCCATATCGTTTTTTAACGAGGGTCCAACCATTTGAGAACTTAAATAAATACTTAGAATCAATGTTTATTTTCTCATCCCACAATTATTTTCCAAATTCAATTTAATTTGGCCAATTAATTAATTGGCCAAATAAATAGTTTTTTTTATTAGAAAATTTAATTTGGTCAATAATTAAATTTACTAAATAAAGAGTTTAATTTTTATTTTTTACTTTATCCTAGAAAATTAACTTCTAATTTGTTGGCATTTATACTATATATTAATAATATTACTTTGTAATATTTAAGTTTATAGCGAGTATTACTATGCAGATTTCAGACGTGAACAAGTTGTAATTTTTTTTCAATTAGAACGAAATGGGTAGAGGTATATAAATAAACGGGTCGAGTTATTAACGGATATTACTATACGTGTTATAGTGGGAACAAATATTAAAATTACTTCTTAATTGGGCTCGAGACGAGTTTGTATAATTTTCAAATTCATACTTGAAACTTATTTTTTAATATTTTGTTAATGTTTCCTTTGTAATATACAAGACTTTATCATGTATTACTATGTAAGTTTGGGACGATAACAAGAAGTAAAATTTTTTCTTAATCTGATTTGAGACGGGTAACGGGTATATAAATAAATGGGTATTTATATACTCCCTCCGTCCCGCCATAAGTAGCCACATTTCCTTATTAGGCTGTCCCATCATAAGTGGCCACTTTCCTAATATGGAAACACCCTCTCTCACACAAAAGATGTGGGCTCCACCACTTTTTATCTTTTAACCCTTTAAACACTCTTCTCCTAAATACCCGTGCCCAAAAGAAAGTAGCCACTTATCATGGGACGGAGGGAGTAATATATAAGGCTTGCTATGTTTGACTGAGATGTCTTATACGTATAAAGTATCAGTATTTTGTTTGATAAGATGTATAAAAAATATCTGCAATATATAACCCATTGTTTGGTCGGACGTATACAAATTTTAATAAAATAGAATTCATAAAATTATTTTTTTATAATTTTATATAATTCAATATTTAATCAAATTAACATCAGAATCCATTAATTCAAAGTTCTTGATTAGGATTCAAAATTTGATTTGGAGAAATGATTATGTAGATCGAATTTCTCCACATCGATCACCTTAAACACATCTTCAAGAAAAATCAGGTGTATATAACTTCAAGAAAATCGAGTGTAAAATCGAAATTCTACTTCCAAATTCATGGCAAAAATAAATAATACACCCTTGAAATATTTCTATCCAGATTCATGGCATAAATTCACAGCACAAAAAAAAAACAACGAAATATTTTTTACAATAGAATTTTATTCTTTCACAATCAAACAAAATACTGAAAAAGAGATTTAATAATTTAAATCAAACAATTAATAGCAATATACAAGATATATAAAAATAAACCAACCTTCAAGATAATGAACAAGAGGAAATACAACAGGAGCAGGAGGAAAAATCAGAGAAGAAGAACGACGGGAGCGAGAATAAAACTTGCGGGAGTGGGAAAGAAGAGTACTACCTCCGTCCTACCATAAGTGGCCAGTTATTTTGCTTTTGGCTACTTATGGCGGGACGGATGGAGTATTATTTTTTACTAGGTTTTAATTGATATGAGGGTTGCTTGATAAAAAAATGAATTAATATAGATTTGCTTCGAAAAAGATGAATTAATATATATTTGTGATACATATCCCACCAAGGAGGTGGTATACCTAACAACCAAAATTAATATAATATAGATGGGCCCGAATTTTATAAAGGGCCGTATACTTCGTACCAAACAAGATATTAGGGTGTCATATACATATTATACACCCTAATCATCCCTATCAAACGAGCCCTTAATATTCACGTTTATAGCATATATTACTATACGAGCTTAAGATGCAGACAAGTTAATTTTTTTTATTTCGATATGAAGGGTATGTGTATAGAAATTAACATGTTCAATTAATTAACGAGTATCTATTACTATGCAGGTTTTAAAACAAGTAAAATAGTTGTATAACTAATTTTTCTACAAATAATATATACAATATGGCAATCCCGTCGATGTTCGACGGGCAACATACTAGTTAAAATTTCAAAGCAGATCAAGCGAAAGAAAATTTAAACTCTTTAACCTCAATTCAGTTTTAAAATATCACTTTTCAAGCCTCAAAATTAAACATGCTTAATTTATATGGCTGATTTCAAGCCTTATAATTTGCATGAATTAATAAATTATAATTAATACATCGCAAGATTATTTTTTCTAATCCACTATATAAACATGTTAGCAACCATTATTTTGTATTCCAACCCAATCTCCAATCTTCCTTCATAATAGTAATCCCCACTCTTTATACTTGATTATTTTTTAAATCTCTCTCTTGTTCCAATGGCCCCTTTTTACAGTTTGATATAAACCGTATCGAAGATGTGGGAAAAAGCAAGGCATATCTTATTCTCAAACTTCATATTGTACGAGCATATCACACATATGGTTATGGAAACAAGAAACAAATTGTATCCCAAGAATTATTGGGTGATGATCGTTCTGGCGAACGCATACACGGCACAATTAATTTAAGCGATTGTCCAAAACTCAAATTTAAGTTTGTTGTAGGTAACATATATGCATTTATGAAGACTCAATTCCTAATAGCAAAATATATTAGAGCCACCATATCCATTTTCATGATGATGTGGCATTTTTAGAATTTTTCTTTTCTAATTTTCTAAAATCTCCAATCCTTGACACTATAAATATTAAATCATAATTATGCATTAACGCTTTTTAATCAACCAATTAAATTTAGTTGTTACAAAAGCAATAATCAGGTCAATCAATTAATAAATTTTCCATTTTTAAATTTATTTGTGCCTATATAAATTCTGTAATTTATAAATAGAAAAACATAAAAACGCATCTTGCTTAGTTTCCGATGAGATCGAAAATAGTGTATAGACAAAGTAACAGATTTGTTTGGAAGATCAATATTGTGTTATTATACACAATGAATTATTTTATTTTTTGAAAGAATGACGCTTATGTACAATTGTAGATGCATATTATATGATACATCATCGGCGATACCGACAACATCATTATCAACCGCTATAACTCTCTCTATGACCAGCACAACCGTCTATGCAAAACCCTTCTTAACAAGCACTTTTCTAGGAAGTATCAACTCCACAACTGATGACTTGGATTGCTTAATTAGAATCACCTCCGACGAGGATCTCGAGAAATGGTGGAGAAGTATAACCGAATTCACAATGATGCCCCGCTGAAGCTCGGCTATGGATCATGTATAGAACAAGTGTTCAAGATTATATAGATTTAATTTTCATGTATGAACTTATGTATGTAAGAAGAACATATAGAGAAACAAAATAAATGTTTATTCAATTTGTAATGTTATCTCTTCTGTAAAGAACCAACCATGAAATGCTTATAAACTAGAAGAAATTTTATCATATACAATAATAATTAATGTTTTTCAGGAATGATTCTATAAATAATAAACTTGCACTATTTGGTAATTTATTTTTATATATATCCGATTGAGAGTTGTATTTGACACCACGAGTATATTGGAAAATTTGTTTAAGTTCTCATAATTTATAGGTAATTTGTTAAGTACAACGTATACTCGCAACGTATTATATTTATAAAGTGTTTATTTTATATCTATATAAAATGAGAATATATTTAATTAAAATTTAAAACTAATCCGAAGCGATTGAGAAGTTTGATGGAATCTTTCTATGAAGAACTTTGATTGAGTTGGTATGTTTGAAGCGAGATATTATTGTAGTGCTGCACAACCTGTGAATTATGCTTCTAAATTAGGAAAAGAAATGAGAAAATTTTGTTTTGCTCCAATTTCTCTTTGTTTGCTAATTTTCAAAATTCTTTTTATTATGGACTCCGTTGTAGGGCCCATTAAACCAATATACATTGGGCCATATATTTTTTGAATTAGATAAATACATTATTATTCATAAATTTTTCAATTAGAGATACACACTGCAACTACCTAACACAACTCATATAGGCTATCTCTTTTGTGTGACAATCTTCTAAAAAATTTATATAGACGGTGATTTTTAAGGCAAAATTGTATTTGTGTGATGTTAATTGATGGTTAAATTTGTCAATTATCAATTATCAATTGTATTTATGTGCATTATTTATAGTAACAGGCTGAACTTCTTATCAGATGTAAGCTCATAATATGAGATGAAGCACTGATGATGCATAAATATTGTTTCGAAGCCCTGGACAGAACCTTGAGGGATATAATGTAGTTTAAAAGTACGGTGAATATTGAATCACCATTCGGAGGTAAGACAATCGTGTTCGAAGGCGACTTTAGACAAATATTGCCTGTCATACCAAGAGGAAGCAGACAAGAATTAGTCAACGCAAGTATCAACTCTTCTTATATCTGGAATGACGTTCAAGTGCTTAGGCTTACAAAAAACATGAGGCTGCGTCTCATAGATTCTGAATTGGAGGCAACTGAATTACAAAAGTTTTCTCATTGGGTTGCAGCTGTAGGTGATGGACTTTTAGGTGATACGAATGACAGTCATGCAAACATAGACATACCAGACGATATTCACATTAAATTCTTGGGAGATCCCATAGAAGCAATTGTTAAGGATACATATCCTTCATTCATGGATGCTCCAGATGACTTGAGTTACCTTCAGGACAAAGCCATACTCGCTCCAACACTCGATATGGTCGAATCGGTTAATGAGTACATGATAGACAAGAATAATTTTGTAAACAAATAATATTTGAGTTCAGACAAGACATGCAGCTCTAATGCAGTTATTGATGTAATGAACGATTGATGAACCCAATTTTGTGTTCTTATTTCTTGTGTTTTGTCTTTTCTTTTTGTGTCTTTATCGAGTCAAAGTGTGTCTGGGAGGACACAAAGTCGAGAGAAGGTGTGCAGGGAAGAACAGGTGGGATGCTGGGCAAATCCGGTATCTGTTGTTGAGATGCTGAGATGGCGATACGATGCAAATGGGCAAAGAGCTGGAAGCTTGTAGCTGGGCAACAACGATAACAGCAAATCTACAAGTCAAGAAGCACCTCCCCATATTCCTTAAGCCAACTGAGAGAGTACCCGGAGGAGTCAGGATCTTGGGCAACATAGAAGCAGAACAGGATGCAGACAACGAAGGCAAGATGTAGGTCGGGAGCAACTGCAGATTTCTTTTTCTCTAAGGAAGAGGATAAGGATCGAAGATTTTTTTCCTTATCCTAGATGAACCTTATCAACGAAAAGATCAGCCAAAAAAGGAAGGAGATCTGCAGCGGATCTATACAAGGAAGGAGACGTCAAGGATGGGAGGAGTCCTTGTATATAGACAAGAGAAACTCGTATATATCATGTGAGTTCAGGAAAACAAGAAATGTGTTTATTCTGGATTTAAAATTAAAGGTTTGAAATTTAAATTTTTTATATCGCAAATGAAATATAAGGTCATATATTTGTGGGAGAAGCAGAAAGAGTACGTTCTAGAAAAATTTCGTTAGTTTTTTAATTCTAGCTATATAGGAAATTAATGATCGAATTTTTGGGGTTTTCCGGCGACAATTTAAAACTCCGTCGTTCAACATTTTCATGATTTCAACAAATAATAGAATCAAAATTGATAGCAAATGTTATAAATTTTCAAGTTTATATACGAAAATTTTATAAAAATTTGAAGTTAGTTTGATTGCATTTGGGATGAAATTTTGAAAAAGAAGCCATATGCAAATGATGTTGTACCGGGGTTGTTTATGTATTAATTATAGATTAATTATACTAATTAATTACACTGTAGCGTCATAAATATTTTTTATCTGAAAATGTAAAGCCGAAATGATGATTGTTTCTCACCAACTACAACTTTTCCCTCCATCAACCATAATTTTATCCTTGAGAAAATAATTAATCCAAAATTTAGTGCTGTTTTTCTGGTTAATTAAAAAGAAAATAGAGTAATTAAAAATTAAGTGTTTCCACTTTCCAGATTATTCCGAATCTATATCTTCATTTAGTATACATTTCACCACAATTTTACGAGCCAAGATTCATGCATGAGTCGAGTGATTCAAGTAATATTCTGAATAAAAAATAATGACATAAAAATAATAGTTTTATATAGTACTTACTACTTTATAAAGAATTATTTGGCATGATGTTTTAAATGCTCTTCAACACATAGTAATTATGATAGTTGGGTGAAATTATAGTAATTTATTGGTATAAGTTATACTTGAAGTATTATTTATCTCACTCATAGGTGATATACATAACAAAAATCAGTATAATTAATACATATGAGCCTGAACTTAATAAAGTGACCAAATAAGATATTAGAGTGTCATAAATATATACGATCACTTCATATTAAAAGTAGTATTTTTGCAACGCGCGGTGTATCATTTGTATTCCAAAATAATATTGTTATCATCTTTATTTTTAAATCAGTTGAATTTTTTCTCTCACGAATTTTAGTTAATTTGTGAAACAGTATTTACAATTTTGTGATTTTCCAAGAAAGAAAGCTGTCATTCATTTGCTTTGGTAAATAATGCTCGTCCGCAATAACTCGCAAAGACGCAAACCATATAAGAGTTACGTGCAATAACTCGACCTATATAAAAGGTGTTTATACAATTTGAATGACATCATAATCAAGAACTCGCCCACGCTATTAACTAATTAAGTCGGGCTTCGGGCCTCACAAAATGGATTAATTACTTGTTAAACTTAACTATGATCTTTATATATTACAAAATATTTGTTTTCAAGGCAAGCACTTACTTAGGGAAAAATTGCACAACATATATACTCCCTCCATCCCAACTCAATAGGCCCCAAGGTTCGGGCACAAATATTAAGAAAATGAGTTGTTTATAATAAAGTAGAAAAGAAAAAGAAGTTTTTTGGAGGGTATTTTGTCAAATCAAGTATGAGAGAGAAAGAAGAGAGTAGCTTTTTTTGTAGCATTGTATATAATATATGAGTTATGTTGAGGGTATTTATTATGTGTTGAGTGTCTATTTTAGTCAATCTATTAAATTGAACGTCCGAATAAGAAAAGTGAGCCTATTAAGTTGGGACGGGGGGAGCGAAATAAATTAGTCGGCATGTGTAATTGAATTATTGAGATCATAATTGTAGGTGAAAATGATATAAAAATAAATAAAAAATTGTAGGTGAAAATAATGCCAAAACTGTACAACTAAGACATAAAACAAGGTGCTGCAATTACAGCTGTCCATTAATTCCATATAAAATATTGTCCATTCCAAATTTTGAAGTATTATTTCATATGATGCAATTTTTTTTTTTTTTTGAAAAGTATGATGCAAAATTTATATCTGCATGTTCTAATTAAAAGAGTGATAGGTTAAAATAATTTATCGATTATTTCATTTTCTATTTTATCAGTACATTTATTTGTGTTTAGAAAATTCATGAGGTATAAACCGGCATGTATAATTGTATAAATGCATTATAAAAGTCATGATGTATAAACCTAAAATAAAATATAAAAAATAGAAAATTGTAACATCGGATTAAGGGATGGAGATGTCCAAAGCTTTCAATTTAAATTTCGGATTATTTACAATTAAGGCAGGTGACGGTCTTTTATCACCCGGCCTCTCACAATTAATATAATTGAAATTTATTTTCTTGCGTTAAATAAAGATGAGTGTACTGCTATATATACATGTTTCACCTATTTTACAAAAGAATTCTTAACTTTATTTATTTTGTTTTAAATATTTTCCGCCTCTATAAAATTTGTGCTAATTATATATTCTGATTTGTTGTTCACTTTATGGCATGAACTTCAACAAAAGCATAAAATGCCCTAAACTTTGACATGTTTTGTATTTTATGACATAAGAGCACATTTTCAACGATGGGTTGCCGACGTGGGTTGACAGAGACTCGCCTAATGTTCACTTTAGAATTATTAAAATATGATTAATGTCATACTCCGAAATTCATATCATTTTCCGTCACCGAAAATTTGTCCATATGTCATAAAGTGAACAACAGATCAAAGTTAAGTTATTTTAGGCCTTTTTTTTTCAAATCATAAAGAGAACTGGTTGTAATTCAAGTCAGAACATATAATTAACCCTAAAATATATAAGCATTTAATTAATGATCACGAGTGATCAACGGTTACTTGATACAAACATACGAGCGCAAAATTTCTTTAAATTTGTTTCTTCGGTTAGATGTGAGATGAGAACCAATTACGTGATGTTTATTTAGATCAAAAGATTATTATGACATCACAAGATATCTAAGATGGATAGAATCTTGGCTACTCTCGCCATTGTTGGAACAATTTTTTCTGTGAGCAGAGTGTCGAAGACCGTCAAAACCACCCATCTAACAAGAAATCGTGAGGATCGTACTCGTATCTACTTAGAGGTGTCAAATGGACGTCATATGTTTTATGTTTTTATAGCCCCGAAAAAATGGCTTCGTGTCCTTCGATATCAAGTCGAGCCCGGACGAGGCGAAACTAGGGCAAGTAATTGATATCTGCCATACATACATACATACATACGAGGCGTGGAGTGGAAGCTCAAATGGAATGGGGCAGGAGCTGCCCAAAAATAAACGAATAAAAGGGTGGGATCTGATAATTTACAAATACATATGTGAAACTGCTATATAACAAAGCAGAATACCACAAAGTAAAATGCTACAAAAGAATCGACAGTCCTAGCTTTTCTTCTCTTTTTCTCGACGGATTTCTAAATACAAAACTAGAGGGATTCCTCTTTCTCAGTCTGCCGCCACGAACGTCTTCTCCTCATAATATTTCTTCTCGCTCGCTTCTTTCTTGGCATTTCGTTTCTGTCGAAAATCAACAACACTGCCATTGTTCACATATGCTTACAGATGAAGCAACGAAAATTATATCTAAGCACGTCAAGAGCTACACGGTCAAGATTAAAAAATGTTGCATCATCTTTAGCTGTAAATGTAAATACTAAAATGGCTCAAACTGGGGGGTACATATATATATTATCATGTCGAGGAAGGGAAAAATCGGATAGAATACGTAACGCTGACTCCATATATTGGAATAATCTAGAACCGATTATTATCCTTCATTTATATTAAATTTATCAACTTTCGAGAAAATCCAGATAATTAAAGGTTCAAAGGAAGATATGTTAGAGAAGAATACCAAATAAATCTCATGATTGGCAATAATCCTCTGTGCTATTGAAGTGGTAGTGATATCTTTCGGGCTCTCGACCATCTGGAAAATCCCCATTGATTTTGGAACTGCGTAAGGATCCGTTTCCCCCTGCATTAATTGCCAATTTTAGCAGGATGCTTTCATCATAATTCTCTGCAGATCAAATTATATGCAAGTAAGAAAGAATTCGACTTACACTCAAGAAAAGGTTCTTCTCAGCTACTGTCCCATGCACGACCGAGGATATGTTGAAAGTGGTAATCTACAACAAGAAAATAAAAATATATCAGTAACCAGCCCAAGCAAGATTACAGCGAAAAGACAATAGCACGATCACAACTTGAAAACATGGCAAGGGAGGCGGAGTTTCTAAGGATGAAGATGTAGCTTCTCACTCCACCGAAATAAATTATTTGCAGTTACTGACATCTATTCAAAAGACCAAGAATCTTAATTTTTTCTTCCATAGTCAAGCAGAAACAGGAAGCAAGACTCAACAACTATGCCCGGGGCAAAAAATGTTACGTGTGTGCCAAGGCCATCAAGGGAATGCCAACAGAGCATCAATCATTAGGAGGTGGTCAAATCTCTGTATGTCTCAACATATTGACGCTCAAAGTGTAAGATGCTATTAATTGTAGAAGAAAACTGCAATGTGTCTCATTAAGTGAGGTTTAGCTTAGGCTAACATGATAAGACTCGTCTCATTAACTACACTTCACTTCCGCCTTCGCCTATCTTAAAGTGAGGCGCAATTGGAACTACAAAATTTTGGATAGAACTCATTTGTTTTCACAGCATACAACAAAAATCATTGATATGTAGAGACACATTACCATATCTTTCGTGATTTCCCAAGGTGCACCAATAATGACCTCATCAACATAACGGCATGCCAGCACACTAAGACTACGTTCGTGGAGATTCATCAGTGGGAAATGACTCCCACGAAGCTCACTGCAAAAAAGAAAATCACGAACAGGAACAAGATAATATGGCTGGTGAGGCTGCCTCTCTCCAGGATTTGCTAAATTGAGGAGTTATTGATGAGAATATTGATTTATAACTATCCAAGAATTACGAGAGCAAAAGATCCATACCTCACAGTCTGATCGGGATAAACACCAACAAGAAGGAAATCCCCAAGTGCCCTGGCACGCTTTAGAATCTGTAAACCCAAAAGCAAAATGATCAATTGGCAGTAAGAATTGAGTAGCAAAATAAGCATTTCATTGCATGCGAACTACTTTAGCACTGTGCTTGGGTCTTCGAGTATAGTGGGGAACAGTAGGGAAGTATTTTCTTTTTTTAAGGTTGTAACTTCCTACTTGCCCTTTTCAGAATTTGTCTTTTCCTTACTAAAACTTAAGGCTAAACAGGTAAATATTTACTTTGAATGATCTACCAATGATCTACCATTTAAAAGATACTAAATCATAAATTCCCTTCAGTTGTCATTGGGAGCAGGATGTAGATTCTATGATCTAATTAAGAAACAAAAAAGCTACATCTAGTTGATAAAGTTCTGTGAACTGAAGCTTCAAAAAATTCTACAATACCTCCACATGTCCAGCATGAAAAAGATCAAAAGCACCGTCGATGTACACAACACGGGAATTTGGTCCAGGCCCCTGAATAATTCAGGAAAATAATATTTTGTCAGCAAAGCCTTCAGCCAAAAGAGTGAAGGATCTTTGATAAAAGTGCCTAGTTGACGAAAATACCACAACTTAACCACTCTGTTATGAACACTGCTACTGTGTAAGCCAAGAACATTATAGCATGCCAGGGCCCAGTATGACATAAATTATATCTCACTTTAATGAGTAAATTAACAACACAATCTAAAAGTAATTGTCTGTGATTTTTTACCACATTACAGTACAATAAAAAAACATTAAGTTTCTTTTTCAATTCTTTTGGTATTACTCTATTTCTACAAAATTTGGTCTTAATAGAAACTAAAGGAGATCATGAAGAAGGATATTAAATTTCTTCCATTCGATTGGATAGAACAGTGAACAAAAACAATACAGCAACCTTTTGTTTTTATATATTTTTTAAAAAACAATGTTAAGCCATTGCAAGACTAGTACATTCACTATTTAAAGGTAAGTCCAATATATGGTCTATAAAGTTTTAAAGTTTATCAGAAACAGTGACCTCGAGAACATTATTACTGAAACAAAAACCTTGGTATCTGGAGTTTATATATTTGATAAGAGACAGAATATATAAAAGTATTACCTTGCCATTTGAAAATTGCACAATTCTTCTTGATGTAGGCAGGAAACTTGAAATGTGGCCATCCTTTGCTTGGACTTTGTTAACGGGATTGCTGTTTAAGTTTTCAAATTCACCAGCTTGAGATGATTCTGAGCATAGTTTGTCAGCCTTAGCATCCTTCACCCAGGAAAGTATCCTTCCTGCATAAATATCAATATCAGAATTACAATGTGATATAGTCATCAATTCTTAGAGAGGTGCTCGAGCACTAGCTCCTTCTCCACTGGGGATGCTTATGATAGTAAAGACTCAAAACATTGACCTCTTGGCATAGCTCATTTTTTATATACAATCCAGGAGATAAGAAATGTGAATAAGTTGAGCAAAAGGAAAAGAACAAAAAAAAAAATAATAGATTATATGAATATGAAATTAATACCCTGAAACATGAGAGACGTAAACAACACTTGAGTGCTTTCAAAAAATAACTATAATTGACACGTTAAATCATTATAGGATTCTTCCAACAATAACAAGTAAACATTATTTACCACAAACAAGAAAAACGTAGGATACGGGGAATACAGTACCTACAATATCCGTACTGGAGACACCTTCTGTGCGCTTGATCTGCTTGTAGCGACCAACTTTCTTAGCTAGAGCATAAGCATCAGTTCCATCAGGAAGAAGACAGGGATCATCACCGTGTATTATATAGTCAATTTTATGCTCCTTGAAAAGTAGTTGCATAAATTCTTCGGTAATTTCATAGGGGGCATTAGGAATGACTTCATCCACCCACTTTAGTCCACTAACAAGGGCCAGCCTGGATAAAGAAAAATCAAATTAAAAAGCCAACATCACATTGGGTTGAAAGTATGATTCATCAACCAGGTACAATTCTAGTATTGAAACGTTAAAATTGCCTTGACCACAAAACATGAAGTAGATACAGCAAAACATCAATAACATGGTGGCTGTCAAAATAAGTTATGTTGCCCTATTTAAGATAAGGGAAGCATGGCAATACACAGAAAACAATTAGGCAATAGAACCTAAAAATCTAAATTAATTCAAAAATCTATGAAAATACGATAGCACGGATAATGCCCCAAATGCTAATCCTCAGCAGATGTATAATTCAAAAAATAGTTAGAAATAATCAGACACAAGCTGTGGTGGCCCAAATCATTGAGAAAGTAAAGAATCACAGGTTCATAGTTTAGGTTGAACGATGAAATTGTAGAGAAGAAACATAAATTTAACAAACTATTTTTCTTAGCATACTATTTATTGTAAGAGTTCGCGAGTTAAATGAATTTATTGAAATGCATAATATTCATGCATACCTCTCTTCCATAGATAAAACTGGAGGGCCTTTATTGGCTATGATTTCTTCATCACTAACAACTCCCACAACCAATTCATCTCCCACTGCCTTAGCTTGTCTCAGTGCATTGGCATGACCATAGTGCATCAGATCGAAACATCCATCCATATATACACGAACGCGTTTCTTTGCAGATTTTTTCTTGTGGAAAACCCTCAAGTCGGGGAAAAGGTGAGGCATGGTTGGAACACCAATCATACCAAAGTAGCTCGTTGAGAAACTGAGCAGTGCACAAGTGATCATTATACCACCAAATAGATGGGGGTAGAAACAAACCCCATCTTTAATCCAACTACTGCTCTCAAATTCCATCTGCCTTCTCTTGCTTTGGTCTCCGCAGGGCTTTGTAATCAATACAAGCGGAGACACAAACCTTGAACGAAATTACACCAAATGTGAGTAAAAGCTACCAAGAAAGTGCAAATTGCAAAAATTCCAATTCTTTTGAATCATATCTGAGTTTTGAGCTAGATAACTAAGTATATATAAAAGGATTTGGATGCTACAAAATTCATACCAATAACTAGAAGTTCAATAACTTTAGTTTAATGGAATTGAATTTCTCACAATGACCATATCCCAAATCATACCTTCAAATCAAAATGCAACAAAAAGAAGACATGCAGTGAAGAAAGAAAAATAGAACAACAAAATTGAAAAGGAAAACATGGCATCAAAATCTGCCAAAATTGAAACTTATAAACAATATAAAAAACAATTCAACTCAGTTATTCGGAAGCATCAGATTTCATCAGAACAATTCATAATTTGAAGAATAGAACAGGAATTTTCGAGAATAAGTTTAAACAAGATCTGCGTAAAATATAAGCCCCATGCCGCAAGCTTCGCAAAGACACTCCATTCAAATCAAAACAGCAAATCTATGCTTCAACCACATCCACATATAACCCATCAAGACGTTACCAATTCAACAACAATGTCATCACACGCAATGTAAAAATCTCTAAATGAAACGAGTAAAATTGAATTGTAAATAACGAACCAGAGAGAAGCAGAAAAGGGTTTGGTGAGAACTTCGAGAAATTAGAGGAAAAGTGTAGAGGTAAATACGCGTATTAGTATACGATTACAGACACACACATAAATCTGGGTATAAAATCAAAACAAAAGGAATATATAAAAAAAAAAAACACGAAATTTCTGGTTGTTTCTTTGCAGTACAGGTGTGAGAAAAATATTTAAAAAAATGAATTTCCATCCATAATGTAAATTGCACAAAAAGTTAACGCCTTTGGCAGAAAACAAGATTCTGCAAGAAATGGGGTGTAGTGTCAGACGAGAATCTTCACCTTTTTCTTGGTTGGTGCCTCCCGCGTCACTAATTTTTGTGGGAGATTTCGTATTTCTCTGTAAGAAAAAATGGTAAAAAAGATGGGATCTTTTGTTCCGAAAAGAAAACAAAAGATGATTGCAAAAAAATTGGGAATCTCAAAATAAAGGGAGATTTATGGGAAAAAGAAAAAGCTTAAATATCTTGAGTTTTCCATTCCATGGTGACCACAGAATTTGGGCTGATTGGGATTCGGTCGTCGCTCATTAATGAAAAATTTCTTTCGCTTAAGCAGCAAGAGAAAGACAGGTGCGATCTGTTTGATGCGGACGCTTATTACACTTCGATTCAAAACTACATAACATAAATTAATATCCCGGACCCACCTAGTTGGAATACAATATCACCAAATGTTTATCACTTCAAATTTTGAGTGTATATAGTCAAAATTCATATGTCAACATCGACGGTAAATTTACTTTTTATCCTAATTATTATATAGAAAATTGAATAATTAAAAAAAAACTTATTTTAGTGTAAGAACAATTATGATGGTTTTGGTTTAACATCATTTTTGTATAAATTTTGAAATATGACACCTATTTTATAATATTTTTTAACTATGACTCTTTAATAGGAGACGGAAGGAATACTTTATTCATCTCCAAATAAATGTCACCTGACATAAAAAATTGTATACCGAATAAGTTAACAAATTTATGCTTTTATATTTAATTGGTGTATAAAAATTGAATAATTAAATAATTTGTATTGATAATGCGAATAAAATGAAAAGTTTAATATTTTTATAAAAAAATTGAAATATAATATTTATTGGGGACCCTAATATAATACTAATATAATGTAATAGGCGTGTCTCACGCCACTAGCATGGTGTGGTGGAGTATGTCATTGATTGTGTAGGAGTTATGATTCAAACGTCAAAGTAAGCATCATACATGGTCAACGTGCTGAATATGCACATCAAACATATAAACAATTATATTATTCACTCCGTCAACGGTAATTGTGGTCTTCGTTTTTTTTCTTGTGATCTCACAATAACTGTGATCTTTCTTTAAATGTAAATCATTCCACTCGCAATAAACATGAGTTTCATTTTCCATTCACAATGCATCTATGATATATCTAATCCACACTATCAATCTTAAAACTCGTGCACTCCCTCTGGATCATACTTATCGCAGACCGAGGGAGTATCTTAATTTGCTATTATTTTTTTTAACTTAATTTGCTTACTGCTCTAGTGTATGGTATTACTTCCAATTGAGTACATGCTTTATTTTTAGTAGGCGTGCAAGTTCTTGATGAAGAAGGGGAAAGAAAAATGAGAAATAATTGAGATTATTGTTATTTTAAACATTTTTTTATTTGTAAATACGATCATACATTTTAAGATATTTTACAAAATATTCTGATTTGTACTAGTAAATTTAAACTAGTAGTGAGTACGTGCAACTTCCCATTTATTCAATTTAATTTTTTTATATTAAAGAATAATATATTTTTAAGGCTACCAAAATCTCTAATAGTGTAATATTATTAATTGTCCACTTGAACAAAATGTTTGCAGCTATATGTATCCAAATTAGACCAAAAAGAAAATCATTATTCTACTGTTACTAGACCAAATTTCAAGCATATAAATTGTGTGGATCAACAACAAATTGTGCACTTAGTTTTATATTTCTAAGTTTTTTAAGTTTGATTTATAATTTCTAACAACATTCAATATGATTTACTATCTATAGAAATTAATGGAAAATATGAATGTTATAAACAAGATAATTATCGGTGGACTTTTGTATTTTCTAATTTTTCAATTTAAATTTTGGCAATAACTTAGCACCTATAATTCTATTCACGACTCATGTTGATTAAAAATTTGTAAAAGTAATAAACTCAACTACTCATCATCTCCATATCATTCAATATCTGAATGCAATCTAGAAGAAATGATCATCATTATTTTTTACCGAATGAAGCAAAAATTAATCAATAAAATTAAATTAGTTCCAATTAAATTAAAAAATGAATCCACGAAGAATCTTAATACAAATAAGCAATAAGAAATCTAACCTACCAATCATATTTTGTGTGATAGAAGACGTTAATATGTAAATTTCATCTATTACTAATACGAAAATAAAGTTGCTCCATCCACAGTGTTCCGTTCAGATTTTTCTTTATTCTGGTAATTTGTCTAATTTTAATTCATATATATTCTTATTAATTTCATATTCTTGAAATATCACATGTTTATATATTAATCACATCTCATATTTATCTTTTCCTCTATTTAATTAATTTGATCTATTACACATACTAAAATAATTACAATTTCGGAATGTATTATTACAAATCCTTATTTTATACATTCATAATTCATATATAATAATCTATATTTTCCTTTATTATGGTAATTTGTCTAATTTTAATTCATATATATTCTAATTTTTATTTTTATTAATTAAAATTTTATTAATTTCATATTTTTCAAATATCACATGTTTATCTATTAATCACATCTCATATTTATCGTTTCCTCTATTTAATTAATTAATTCTATTACACGTATTAAAATAATAACAATTTCGGAATGTATTATTATAAATCCTTATTTTATACATTCTTAATTCATATAATAATAATCTATAGAAAATTTGTAAATTAAAATCCCTATGAAGACTAAATAAATATATTTAATCAACATGTCTACATGGAATCCTTTTCATTTTTCATACATATTTTTCTAAAAACCTCGATTAGTGATTTCTAGATAATATATACATTGAATCAAATGTGGGATATGTAGCTAAAGAAAAGAACAAAAAATTTGAAGATATAAACGTCTTTTTCCGCATTTTGGCAAAGATTAGAGATATCATGAACTAACGAGACAGTTTAAATATACTTAAAAAGAAGGATTTTTACTAATTTTAATTAATATTAATTTTGTTTAGATTTTTTGTCGAGTAATTTAGCATAAACCAACAAAACGGTTCAAATAACATAGAAAAAAAGGATTTTTACTCATTTTACTTAATATTACTTTGAAGATGTAAACAGGTTTTTCCGCGTTTTGACAAAGATTAGAGATATCGATTTAGCATGAACCAACGAGACGGTTCAAATATACTTAAAAAGAAGGATTTTTACTAATTTTAATTAATATTAACTTTGTTTATATTTTTATCGAGTAATTTAGCATAAACTAACGAGACGGTTCAAATAACATAGAATTTTTTTTTTTACTAATTTTAATTAATTTTACTTGTAGTGTTCATATTTTTATCGAGTATTACTCAACGGATTTGAGATGGATATGTACAGTAAAGTCACTATTTTAACCGAGATTAGGACAAACATGTAGAAAAATTCTAAACAAATTTGGATTTAGAAAATACATAATGAATGAGTATACCCAATCCATTATCATTCCAAATTATAAATTTAGATACGTGAAATAAAATTAATTTTCTAAGTTTGATTAATAATCAACACGAACAATATCACAACTTTTAAATAAGGTATAACATTATTTTTAAAATATATACACGTAAATTAAAACATAAAGTTATTTCCCGTCGAACCCCCCCTCCACGGTGTTCTATTCAGATTTTCCTTTATTCTGGTAATTTGTCTAATTTTAATTCATATATATATATTCTAATTTTTATTTTTATTAATTAAAATTTTATTAATTTCATATTCTTGAAATATCACATATTTATCTATTAATCACATCTCATATTTATCTATCCATCTATTTAATTAATTTCTTCTATTATACATATTAAAATAATAACAATTTCGGAATGCATTCTTATAAATCCTTATTTTATACATTCTTAATTCATATATAATAATCTATAGAAAATTTATAATTGAAAATCTCTCTATGAAGACTAAATAAATATATTTAATCAACATGTCTACATGGAATCCTCTTCATTTTTCAACGTGTTCCCTCCTCGGTGCTCCGTTCCGGTTTTCCTTTATTCTGGTAATTTGTCTAATTTTAATTCATATATCTAATTATCTATTACTAATAGGAAAATAAAGTTGTCCCATTCACGGTGCACATTTTTTTTCCGTATTTTGACAAAGATTAGAGATATCGATTTAGTATAAACCAGAGAGACGATTCAAATATACTTAAAAAGAATATTTTTCACAAATTTTAATTAATATTAACTTTGTTTAGATTTTTATCGAGTAATTTAGCATAAAATACATTGAATCAAATGTGGGATAGGTAGCTAAAGAAAAGAAAAGAAAAACTTGAATATGTAAACATATTTTTTCCGCATTTTGGTAAAGATTAGAGATATCGCTTTAACATAAACTAACAAGACGGTTCAAATATACTTAAAATGAAGGATTTTTACTAATTTTAATTAATCGTAACTTTGTTTAGATTTTTATCGAGTAATTTAACATAAACCAACGAGACGGTTCAAATAACATAGAAAGAAGGATTTTTACTAATTTTAATTAATATTACTTTGAAGATGTAAATATTTTTATCCCGCATTTTGGCAAAGATTAGAGATATCGATTTAGCATGAACCAACGAGACGGTTCAAATATATTTAAAAAGAAGAATTTTTACAAATTTTAATTAATATTAACTTTCTTTAGATTTTTATCGAGTAATTTAGCATAAACCAACGAGACGGTTCAAAAAGAAGGAATTTTACTAATTTTAAATAATTTTACTTGGAGTGTTCATATTTTTATCGAGTATTACTCAACGGATTTGAGACGCGTATGTACAGTAAAGTCACTATTTTAACCGAGATTAGGACGAACGTGTAGAAAAATTTTAAATAAATTTAGATTTAGAAAATACATAATGAATGAGTATACCCGATCCATTGTCATTCCTAATAATAAATTTAGATTCGTGAAATAAAATTAACTTGCAAAGTTTGATTAATTATTAACGCGAACAATATCACAACTTTTAAATAAGATATAAAATTATTTTTAAAATTTATACATATAATTAAAACATAAAGTTATTTCCCGTCGAGTTTCGACGGGCTACTTACTAGTTTTCATAAAAACAAAAATTATTTGTACTGTATAATACTTTCCTCTTTTTATACCATGAATCACTGTTTGTCAAGTTGATCATTTCATGAATTAGTTGTTTACTAGGGGTGATTAGGGTGTATAATATATATTATGCACCCTAATATCTCGTTTGGTACAAAGTATGGGGCCCTTCATAAAATTCGGGCCCGCATGAGTTATACTTATTGTTGTTATTATGTTATACCATCTATGAGGTGGTATAAATAATACTGCAGGGCTTGTTTGCTAGGGGTAATTAGGGTGTATAATATATATTATACACTCTAATATCTCGTTTGGCACAAAGTATGTGGCCCTTTATAAAATTCGGGCCCGTATGAGTTATACTTATTGTTGTTATTATGTTATACCATCTATGATGTGATATAAATAATACTGCAACTAAATATAAGAATAAATTACTATAATTTCACCCTCTTACCATAATTATTATGTTTTGCAGAGAATTTAATACATCATACCAAACACAATATTAATTCTTTATACGTATTAAAACAACCCACCTAATCATATCAAACCTTATCCCATACTTCATAGCAAACGAGTATAAGAATAAATTACTATAATTTCACCCTCTTACCATAATTAATATGTTTTGTTAAGAATTTTATACACCCTACCAAACACAGTTTTAATTCTTTATACGTATTAAAACATCCGACCTAATCGTATCAAGCCTTATCCCATACTTCCTAGCAAACGAGAATGTATTACATTTTTCTGTAGCTATTCATAAAAAATTGTTTTTGTTTATCCTTTTGATCCAACGCCTCGGAGGCTTGTGGAATTCTTTTGTTTATCCTTTTGATCCAACGTCTCATAGGCTTGTGGAATTCTTCTAACAATACATACCTTCATCTAGTTTTATTCTGATCAACTCTCTCGTGTCAACAAATTCTTTATGTTTTAATTATAACCAGGAAAAAAAATTCAAATTCAAATTCAAATTTAGTATACAAGATGAAAAACATAAGGAGCTTAAAATACCTGAATATATAGTAGTAATTCGTTTCTATAAAAAAAATAATGGCTGATGCTAACTAAATATCTTATAGTTTTATACGTAACTATTATAAAATGAGGAACAATAACTTGTACAACATTATTGGCGAATTAGGATGGTTGTATAAGTATATCATGCAATATTCTATAAAACTAGCTAGCGTGTATTTTATCTAAAATCGACGGGAATTCATTATTTAATAAAATTATCAGACGCAAGCAGTTGTATATATAGAATCACATCTAGATATTTTCCTAACTTATTAGCATAAAAAATTGATGATATATCGATCCAAGTTAATTGAATTCACACATATGATAAGCAAAATAATTTCACATTAAGCAATAAGCACTTCCTTTGAATAGTGTAAATGCATGCATATCCAAAACGTGCCATTTGGTAGAAAACCTAGTTAGATCATAATCATATTTCTTAATATTCTCTCTCAACTATACTCAATCTACCTGTGTAATTAAAAAGAAAATGCATCACGACTACTCATGCCTTTGTAACTTTTAGGATATGAAATCCAAGTACCAAAAGGCCCCGTTCGGTTGCATCAACAAGCCCTGACTATAAACCAGATACAACACAATATCATGTTTGGTTGATAAGATTAATTCACACTAAAGCCCGCTACTAACTTCCATGATTAGTCGGCCCATTCTAATTCTCGTGACTATGAGTAGTGCCCTCCCCCAGCGACAAATTTAGTCTGGAGCATATACCATTTTGTCCTCCACAAATTCACGGTAACAAATCTCCTTCCAAGCATCTCATCCTCCCTCTCTCTCACCTGTATCTCTCCTACATGGTGAATTATTTTGTTGTTAGAATGAAAAGGCCGCAACGACGACGTTGATTCATGGTGGCAACAGTGCGGTCAGCCGTGAGATTGTGAAGGGGATGACAATGATTGCCGGTTGAGATAATCAACGATTCTTCACCGGAATTGGTAGAAGATGAGAATAAGAGAATTTAGACATGAAATTTCAGAATCGAAGAGAGAATTGGAGAATTTAAGATATTTTATTGTTTTATTTGTGGTGTCACAGATTAGGAATCAGATTTGAAGAACTCACCTGAAGGAGGAGGAGGAGGGCACGGTGGTGGACGGGTGAGCGGCGGCGAGAATTTAACAAAATTGGACCGAAGGAGAGAGAGAGACTTGTGTGTGTCTGTGTGTGTAGAGGGAGAGAGATAAAAGGAGAGATGGTATGGAATGGATGAGGCTTGTGTGTGTGCGTGCGCCAGAGAGAGAAAAAGAGAGATAATGTATGGATGGATGTGCTGAGGGTATATGAGTAATTGACTAAATTTGTTTTGAGATGTATAAAAATTGTAAGTTCAACCAAACACAATTTTAATAGGCATGATTCACTCTTTGTTTGTCCCGTATTGTATCCGACTATTATCTAGTCTAGCAAATCGAACTGGGCCAAAGAGTATTTAATCTCATTAGCACGTTTTGAATTTGAATAACTTGTACGCATTAATATATATAGAATGAAGACTTTAAATATAATTAGGTTGATACGAAAAATATACTTACATTGTTGAATTGGAAGAGTGATTTTATTTTTTATGCAATAAAAAAATAATGAAAAAATAATATGTGCATTAATACAGCTTCGGAAAGAAAACAAAGAAATTCTATCAAAAGAATCCAATCGGAACAGGGAGTCTGGACTGACGACGAGGAAAAAATTGAGCAGATTTTCATGAATTATTTTCACAACATTTATAGTTCAGAACCAACAGAGATGATGGATGAGGTAATCGAAGATGTTAATCCTGTGATTACTGCAGATATGAATAACCTTTTATCGGAGGATTACACAGTGGAAGAAGTTACCACCGCCCTTCACCAAATGCATCCTCTAAAGGCCCCTGGTCCAAACGGAATTCCAGCAGTTTTTTTTCACCAAATTTTGGGAGGTGGTCCGTGAAGACACTTTGGCCATGGTGCTCAATATTCTCAACTCTGGAGAATCTCCTAAACCTTTGAACCAAACAAATCTTGTCCTTATCCCAAAGAAAAGAACCCCGGAAAATCCCCAAGATTTCCGACCCATTAGCCTTTGCAATGTCTCCCTTAAGCTCATTACCAAATGCATTGCAAACCGCCTTAAGCCTTTCCTTCCAAATATTATCAGCCAATCCCAATCTGCTTTTGTCCCAGGGCGTTTGATAACCGATAATGCCCTTCTTGCTTTTGAGCTTTTTCACTCTATGAAAACGAATCAATCAAAACGCCTTGCTTGTTTTGCCCTCAAATTGGATATGTCCAAAGCATACGATCGAGTTGAATGGTCGTTTCTGATTAATGTCATGAAAAAAATGGGGTTTGGGAGTCGGTTTACTGATAACATCATGAAGTGCATTTCCACAGTCTCATTCTCAATCCTCATTAATGGAAAACCGTCTCAACCTTTCACCCCCACTTGAGGACTTAGACAAGGAGATCCTCTATCTCCCTACCTTTTCCTCCTTTGTGCCGAAGCCTTTTCTTCCATGATTTATAAAGCAGAATCTCAAGGGCTGTTACATGGGGCACGAGTGTGTCTAAAGGCTCCCGCTATCTCACATCTTTTCTTTGCGGATGACAGTCTTATTTTTGGAAGGGCAAATCAAAGTGAAATTGATGTTGTTAAAGTTATTATTGATAAGTACACTCATGCATCTGGCCAGCGAGTCAATTTCCAGAAATCAGAAATTGCTTTTAGTCGGTGTACTGATGATGATATTGCAGCTAATCTGGGAGCTCAATCAGGAATTCCTTTGGTTGAAAAACATAGCAAGTATTTGGGATTGCCGGCGATCATTGGGCGCTCCAAAAAAGATATTTTTAGTTTTATTGAGGAAAGAGTGACCAAAAATCTCAAGACTTGGAAAATTCGAAGCTTATCTCAAGCAGGAAAGTTGACTCTCATTAAGTCTGTTGCTCAGTCTATCCCATCGTATGTTATGAGTTGCTTCAAACTCCCCTACATGTTGCTCCATCGTCTTGACAAGCTTGTGGCAAATTTCTGGTGGGGTCAGAAAGCTAGCGAAAGAAAGATTCATTGGTGCTCTTGGAAAGCAACATGTTCCTCAAAAAAAATGGGTGGCATTGGTCTTCGTGATTTTGAATGTTTCAACAAAGCCTTCCTTGCTAAACAAGGTTGGCGAATCATTACTCAACCCCACTCACTCCTAGCTCGGAGCCTTAAAGCGCGTTATTTCTCACGAAGTAATTTTTTGGAGGCTAAAGTTGGATACATGCCAAGCTATTCGTGGAGAAGCATTGCTACAGAGACATTGCTGCTTCGTGAGGGGACGAGATGGACTATCCGTGATGGTCGGACGACAAAAATTTGGGATCATAAATGGGGCCCAAATGATCTCTTTCTTAACCGTCCCTCCCCATCTTCCTCTGTTTTGCAGGATATCTCGGTGGTTCGTGATCTTTTCAATGCTGAAGGTACCAGTTGGGATTATTCTCTCATTTTCAATATTTTCCCGTGTGCAGTGGCGCGAAGGATTTGTTCCATTCCAATTTGCCCTCTCGGCCAGGAAGATTGCCTCCGTTGGACACTCTCTCGTGACGGATCCTACTCCGTTAAATCAGGTTATTGGTTGGCGAAGAAGCTTAAAGATGCTGCTTCATCGACACCTTCTTCGTCCGCCAATAACTTAGGAAAATGGAGCTGGTTCTGGAATTTGCGTACCCCTCCAAAGATCAAGCTTTTCACTTGGAGGTGTATGAGAGGTATTCTTCCGACCATCTCAAATCTTCGTAGCAGGGGTGTGCCCATTGATCCTATTTGCCCTAAGTGTGGGTTGGGAGATGAAACTCTTGAGCACGCTCTTCGAGATTGCAGTTGGGCTTCTCTCTTCTGGCAGGCCTCTCCTCTTCGCATCTCGCCTCCTCTATCGTCTCGTGATCCGATTCCTTTACATGACTGGATATTAGGTATCGTGCAGAGAAAACCTTTGGAGTTTGTTGAAATCTTTATCTCTCTTTTGTGGATTGTGTGGAAGGCTCGAAATTTGCTCATATTCCAAAACAATGACCTCTCCCAAGTTCATTGCTACGGTATCGCTCTCTCTACTCTTTTTGATTTCCAGGAGGCTAACAGGAGAACTCTCATCGACCAAAGCAACGAACCAGCGAGAATTAAGTGGCCACCTCCACCGCCCGGATGGAGCAAGTTTAACTCTGACGCCTCGATTGGAGATGATGGTTCTACGGGTTTGGGAGGTATTTTTCAGAATAGCGAGGGATCTCCAACAAATTTCTTTGCCGAGCACCTCTCTTTTTGTGAGGATATTGAGTTAGCAGAGGGATTAGCGTGTCTCAAGGGAATCAGAATGGCATTTTCGGAGGGGATTCGAAACCTTATTGTTGAGATGGACAACCTCAACCTTGTGTTCTTCCTCCAACAAAACAAAATTCCAAGGACTCAAAGTGGAACAGTCATTGCTGAGATCCTCCATATCGCTTTGGGTTTTAACCAAATCTCATTTCGATGGATTGGTAGAAATGCAAATCAATTTGCTCATTGTTTGGCCAACTTTGCTCGTAATCATAGGGATGAACTTGCTACTCTTGAACTCTGTTCTGTTTTGAGTTTGTGCAACTTTTCCCCTGATGTAATTCCTGTTAATTAATAAAAATGCAGATTTCCTGAAAAAAAAAAAAAAGATATCCTTGACATCAAGCACAAATTTTATTGAAAAAGACAGTCATTTTCCATTAGATTAAGAAAAACGTTCCCAAAGAGAAGATTCAATGTACATGTAATATTATATCTCCACGTAGCAATTAAACTACTAATAAACCAATAAATACTTATAATTTTATCTAGTTGTCTTTTTAATATCTATCATTTGCTACGAAGTATGAAATAAGGCTTGATATGATTAGCTGGGATATTTTAATACGTATAAAGAATTAATATTGTGTTTGGTATGATGTATTAAATTCTCTGTAAAATGTATTAATTATGGTAAGAGGGTGAAATTATAGTAATTTATTCTTATATTTAGTTGGAGTATTATTTATACCACCTCATAGATGGTATTAGATAATAACAACAATATGTATAATTCATACGGACCCGAATTTTATAAAAGGCCTCAAATTTTATACCAAACAAGATATTAGGGTGTATAATATATATTATACGTGGTGCATTCTCCATTCATTATTCTTATTTATTTTAAATTCTCATTTTAAGTACTAGTAAGTATCCCGTCGAAATTCGACGGGAAATAACTTTATGTTTTAATTTATATGTATATATTTTAAAAATAATTTTATATCTTATTTTAAAAGTTGTGATATTCTTCACGTTAATTATTAATCAAACTTAAAAAATTAATTATTTCACGTATCTAAATTTATAATTAGGAATGATAATGGATCGGATATACTCATTCATTATGTATTTTTTTTAAATCTAAATTTATTTAGAATTTTTCAACATGTTCGTTCTAATCTCGGTTAAAATAGTGACTTTACTCTACATACGCGTCTCAAATCCGTTGAGTAATACTCGATAAAAATATGAACACTCCAAATAAAATTAATTAAAATTAGTAAAAATCATTCTTTCTATGTTATTTGAACAGTCTCGTTGGTTTATGCTAAATTACTATATAAAAATCTAAACAAAGTTAATATTAATTAAAATTAGTAAAAATCCTTCTTTTTAAGTATAATAATTCTTTCTGCGTTATTTGAACCGTCTCATTGGTTTATGCTAAATTACTCGATAAAAATCTAAATAAAGTTAATATTAATTAAAATTTGTAAAAAATATTATTTTTAAGTATATTTGAATCGTCTCATTGATTTATGCTAAATCGATATCTCTAATCTTTGCCAAAATGCGGAAAAAAGTCTCAAATCCGTTGAGTAATACTCAATAAAAATATGAACACTCCAAGTAAAATTAATTACAATTAGTAAAAATCCTTCTTTTTATGTTATTTGAACCGTCTCGTTGGTTTATGCTAAATTACTCGATAAAAATTTAAACAAAGTTAATATTAATTAAAATTAGTAAAAATCATTCTTTTAAGTATATTTGAACCGTCTCGTTAGTTCATGTTAAATCGATATCTCTAATCTTTTCCAAAATGTGGAAAAAAAATATGTTTACATCTTCAAATTTTTTTGTTCTTTTCTTTAGCTACCTATCCCCCATTTGATTAATTCAATGTATATATAATCTAGAAAGCACTAATCGAAGTTTTTAGAAAATCATGAATGAAAAATGAAAAGAATTCCATATAAATATTTTGATTAAATATATTTATTTAGTCTTCATAGGGATTTTCATTTACAAATTTTCTATAGATTATTATATATGAATTGATAATGTATAAAATAATGATTTATAAGAATGCATTCCGAAATTGTTATTATTTTAATATGCATAATAGAAGAAATTAATTAAATAGATGGAAAGATAAATATGAGATGTGATATATGTGATATTTAAGAATATGAAATTAATAAAAATAAAAATTAGAATATACTATTAGAAAAATTACTAGAATAAAGGAAAAACTGAATGGAGCACCGTAAAGGGAGTAGCTTTATTTTCGTATTAGTAATAGATTTTTATTTATATATTTATTATATTTAATATTTATTTTCCATATTTCCAAAAACAATGGATGGAAACCTTTATAAATATTAAAATTCAATGTATATTTTCTCATTCTGCAATTATTTTGCACTAGCAATTTAATTTGAACAATCAATTAGTATAAATAGTCTTATTTTTATTAAAAAAAATATAATTTGACCAATTATTAAGTTGCAACTATATTATCTATATATTTATAAGGCCAAAATGCATACAAATTCCTGACCTTTTCTCAAATTCTGGTTTAATTTCAAACCTTTTAATTTTTGCAAAATAAATCTCTACCTTTCAATTTTGCTTAATGTTCACCCGACGACGAATTTGGGTGAAATTCAAAGTGACGTGGAGTTCAAAATGATGCCGTTGGATTCGGGGCCGGGCGTCGGAGGGATCTGCGATAATCTCGATTCGAAGCAGGCGAAGAACAGCCGCCGTTTTGAACGCCACGTCACTTTGAATTTCACACAAATTCGTCGTTGGGAGAACATTAAGCAAAATTGAAAGGTAGAGATTTATTTTGCAAAAATTAAAAGGTTTGGAATTAAACCAAAATTTGAGAAAAGGTCAGGAATTTGTATGCATTTTGGCCTATTTATAAAGCATTATATATTCGAATTCCATTATTTGGTATTTAATATTTAATATTCTTGAATTTCACATTAAATTTGTAGTGATCTTCACTTCTTGGAAAACATATATAAAAAGATTTTATTTTCCAATCAAAATAGATTCTTATTTAATTTGACCAAATAAAGATTAATTTTGAACAAATAAATAATTTTTTCATAAGTATTACAATAATTAATGTGGGACGAGATGATCAAAGCTAAATATGATCAATAATACGTTGCAATCTCATGAGTACACTAGCGAAAGAGATCTCAAAATTTTAATTTGTGACGAGATGATCATACGTACAAAACAATTAACATCATATAAAATGAAATCCGTGACAGATTGTGATGTAACAACAAAGTTAATTTTTTATATTTTAAAAAATGGAATAAAATTCTTTTTTAAGGAGGTAAATATAATAAATTCTTACTCTAGGAAATTATTAAACAAATCTTCAATAGTTCATTCGGCAAATTGGGTGGGCCAAATAAATAGTTTTTTATTGAAAATTTTAATTTGGTTACATAATCAATTTGGCCAATTATTAAGCTTGTCAAAGTGAAAGAGAGACAAAGACATAACAAAAGAAACTAAAAATGTTCTAAATAAAAAATAAAAATATTTTCACAATGTGGTATGTTAATATAAAAATATTTTAATATAATTTTTTTTTCAATAAGAGATATAAAATTATAATTTTAAGACAAAAATAAAACATAAAATTAGGACAAATGAAGTACATAAAAAATGTGTTGAATTTAATAATTGAATAAAAAAGAATTTCACATCAATTTTTTTAGTAGAGTGAATGACCGCTAACCTTACTATTTCAATTATATAAGAAAAGATACTAACAATTTTCTTGAGTTTTATTAATATATATATATATATATATGTGTGTGTGTGTGTGTGTTTTTTCGGAGGAAAAACATTACGCCCCTACTCAAATCGCTTTTAATAAAATTAAAACTTTATATAATAGCACACAAACTACACACAAAAAATTAATGGAAAACCTAAAATAATGATGGATTTAATTGTCACTTATAAGATTACTCATCATTGTTTAATTAATGTTCTAAATCTTTTTTTATTTTCTATTTTCATTAGTAGATCCTCCTAGGGTTTTATATTTTCTCCCAAAACACTTTATTATACCATACATACCGACTAATAATAATTATGCCGAAATAATTCCATCCAAAGATATTCATGTCGCCATCTTTCTAACTATATATTGATTTGTTTCCGTTCGTATAGATACTTTAATTTTAATTTTAATTTTAATTTTTTGTAGGTTATTTCGAATTAAAATTTATTTATTATTATAAGAATCATTATTTTTTGTTTGGCCTAGAATCACTAGTAATTCTTTAATATTGCATGTCGACGCAATTTGCCTAATTAATTGAATTCCAACGGCATAATAGCATAATTAATTTCCATGCAATTTATTTCCTTTTCGGACCACTCTTATGGGAAATGGCCAAACTTAACCGCCGACTCTACCAAAAATTCCAAGAGAGAACGCGTTTTCCCTCTCCCCCTCTCTCTCTCCTCTCTCTCTCTTCTCCTTTTTCCTTTTTCTTTTTTCTTTTTTCTGGGGGAATGCACTTTGACAGTTTGCCCTTTCTCCACACACACACACGCACACACAAACACACACCAGACGTAGTCAACATTCAAGAACAGTCATCGTTCCCCCGATCCATTCTCTCTCTCTAGAAACAAGCTCAGGAACTAAGAAAGAGATGAAGAGAAAGCCGCCCATCCGGATGCCGTCTCCACCGCCTTCGTTACCATCATCATCATCATCATCATCTCCGCCATCACCATTATTATCACAGCACGAGCACGACGGCGTCGTTTTGGAGGCGTTGATGGGCCCCTCACTCCCGACCGACCTGATCATCAACATCCTCTTGAGGCTGCCTGTGAAATCTCTGGGTAAGTTCAAATGTGTTTCAAAGGAATGGCTTGAATTAATCACAGACTCGCACTTCGTTTCCACGCACAGAGAGCTCTGTCTGAGCAACCCAAACATAGTGTTAGTGAAAAAGATTCCTTTCTTAGAGGGGCCTCTCATGAAAAAATGCACCAAGATTGATGTTTGTGCCCTAAGCTTTGATGGTGTTTGCAAGAATCTTGAATTCTCTTTGTGTCTAAACGATGATGAGAAGAACGTTGAGATGTTGCCTTCGAAGTGGGATCTCATCTGCTTTGTGAGTGAGAGTGGGTTTTATGCATGTAATCCTAGTACACAGGTGATGGTGAAATTGCCCGAGGCCAGTTGCTGTACCTCGGGCGAGGTGAATGCCGGGATGGGGTACATTAAAGAGAGGGATGAGTATGTGTTGGTGCATTTGTTTGATAGAAGCTTGGATATACATGTGGATTATGACATTGGGTGTGAGGTGCTGAGGTTGAGAGATGGGAAGGATTGTGGGTGGAAGGTGGTAGATGCCAACTGTCCGTTTGTTGTTCGTGGATGGGGAGTGTTGGTGGAGAATGTGTTCTATTGGATGATTTGGGATGAGTACAATCAGCCGGGGGATGAGGCCATCGTGTCGTTTGATTTGGAAAAGGAGGAGTTTGGGACTGTGTCTCCTCCTGAAGGCTGTTTTGACCCAAACGGCGCCTGGTCTCTGGTGGAACTAGGAGGGAGATTGTGTTTGGTGGACAATGTGACACGGCCGCTAACTATGGATATATGGGTTTTGAAGGATATTGAGAATCACACGTGGGTTCGGGAATATAGTATACAGATGAACGGGTATACTAATGACATGCTGAACTTCATTGTTCCATTGGATTATCAGGATGGGAAAATTGTGATGGATGCAAAGCAAGAGAGTGTTGACTATTATGACGTGAAGAAGAAGCACATAAAAAGGATGGACCATCTGATTGCAGGAGAGTGGAATTGGCTGCGGCTTTATACTGAAAGCTTCTTTTCCTTGGGAAGCAAATAGATGTTTGATGCTTGATGCCAAATTTTAGTGGCACAGGCACTTCATCTGTTGTCTATAATTGCGATTGTTTTCTTGTGTCCTGATATTGTCTGGTTTCAAATTCAATTCAAATTGTTAGGGGTTTTTTCTTTATTAAGTTTTTAATGGCAACCAGGCTATGTTAGTCTTGACATGCTTATTTCTCATAGCTTTGTTTGGACAACTGTTCTTTTGGTCTTTGATAGCCAAGTTGTTCTGCTCTAAGAGTGATTAGTTGGTGTATGATTTTGGAAAGACAATTGTATTTCATTTGGATTTATATAACACTTATTTCTTCATATGGTTGTCTGACATTTTCTTTTGGGTATATGTATATGAGCTCCTTTTGATTGATGATAAAATAGTTCAATCTTTGGCATGCTTGTCAAGAGCAGCATGTATGTAGGTTCAGTTATCCATGACACTCTGCCCTCTGAGGTATCTTATTTTATTACTATAATCTTCTGACTTTTCTTTCACTTTGTAATCTATATGACTTTGAAGTCTAGTTTTGAAATCCTATGTAAAAGATTTGGCTATTTATGATGCTCCTCTTGCTCATGCTAGAAAGGCCCGACTTGATGCTTAAGTGGCTTGCCCCACTCGCGCATAACATGATCAGGTGGCAAAGTGAGTGAAACTTTGAGCAGCAGCAGATTGTGACAAGGAAAAATGCTATTTTGCTTCAAGCACTGTCCTTTGCTGTTCAAGAAAAGACAGAGGCAGTCTTGTGTGAGCTGCTTGTCGGTTTAAACTATTTTTGTCGGTACGAGCAACAACAGAATGCATTGCTGGACGGTTCGAGTAGTTTTGATTTCGAAGACTGCATGCAGTGGCAATTACAAGTCAGTAATTCATTATCTTGATTTTATTCTTGGTTTTGTTTGCAGTGGTTTTATTATTTCTGGTAGTAGTTCTGTTACCATTTGTAGTTGTACGATATAATGTAGATTATAATACTTCTACCATTGTGAATAAAAAATCCGTATTATGAAAAGAACTTGATTATTGTGTTGATAGTCAGTCATTGATGAATTTGGCTTTGAACTAACATACTTCCAATCTATGATTGTTGTTGCCATTATCTTCCTGGTAAAAATATTAAATACTTAACCTTGAAAAAGATTCGGTTTATATTACAGTGATTCGAACATCCAATGATCGATGATGACTATGTTATAAGGCCTGAAAATGCTACTGAGGCATGCTAAAAAATAATTAGTGAAGAAGGAATGCTAGAGGATTGAGAAAATAAGATTATATTATATGATGCATATATTCTAATAGAAATTATGCTTATCTGCTCTTCTTGATACATATCATGGGATTCGTTCGGTATTTTATCATGCAGAAAATATATGTAGTTTGTTGTTAGCCTTCCTGTTCTATAATCCTAGAGTATGCCAACTTTGTAATTTTGGTTGCTTTTTTAACTTTCTAAGTTGCCAATGTCCCTCTAGCTGAAAATCATTGTAAAATATTATCATGCTACACATTATCCGGTTAGATTTTAGAAAAGCATATATGCAATGCGCTTGTTGAGTGATATTATTTATATTTATATATATATAATGTATTTGTTTTCTAGTGGCCTCGTTGATGTATAAGCCTATGTGTTGCTGCTGATTAATCCATGTATTGTGTGTGTGTGTGGGGGGGGGGGGGGGACGGCCTCATTCAGCCTCAACATCATATGATATCTCACTTTTGGGGCTGCTGCTGATTTAGTTCCTTTAGACTACATCATGTGTACCTGTCAACTGCTTCTCTCTCCTCATCTCATATCTCTGTTTGTTTGCTCTGATTTATTTGTGTTTGAATATGGAGCAGCATTGTCTTGATGCTGATTTGAGCATGTGAGCCCCATCATTTGTTAGGTTCTTAAAAAAATTAAAATGCTGTTTGTTTCATATAACTAAGAAAAGATTACTATTTAATATTAAGCGCAAGCCTTTTTCTCCTCAAAATGAACTGTTGGTTCCGTCCATTTTTTTTTCTTCCCGTAAAAAGAGGTTTTCTTTAAAAACTTTACAATAAAGGTAATAGTGGGAACATTATTGATTTAAGAAAATTAGAGTTCGGTATTTATTCCTATATCATAAATAGAAAATAATAATTTTTTAATGCGTAATGAACATAAAATATTTTAAATTTTATCTTGAAATTATTTTTCAGTGCCAAATAGCCTAACTGGCAAATGGAAATTTCAAATCTGAGAATTAGAAAAATTCATTAAACTATTGAGTATTGATCAAGTACCTCTTTCTTAGTTATATTGCTTTCTCGTCTCTTTTGTTCAATTTTATCATCCCCTTGTTTTTGAACTGTTGGAACGAGTTGAGACAAGCTCCTAAGCACTGCATAGCTTGACATGTATTATTCCCTTACTACTAGGCATATCTTACAATTAATTGCAGTTATGTGCAGAACTGTGAAAGATAAAACCTTTATGAGGTCAAATGCCTTGCTGAGTTCTTCTGATTCCACATAACCGAGAATGTATCGATGTATTGGCTGTGTCTTCACTTTCAAGCATAATATAGCACCAATGCATCTGTCTGCTTGGAAACAGGCATGCAAGGTAAGCCCTGGATGTTAATGCTAATTGAGGGGGTCTCGTGTAGTTTCTTTTTACTTGTGAATCAAGAAGTGTTCTTCTCTGTTTAAGGCGATTGTCCTCTTGGAAAAAAAAATTGAGGGAAAAAAGCACGCCCAAATTGGTAAATAAAGTGCTTTTTATTTATTTGTTATGCAATTTTGAATCATGCATGCAGATAATTAAAATTCGCCGATTGCTTGGGTAGATTGTCGGTAGACATGATGAGCACTAATATATAACATATATTTGTTTCTAAGTTATGGCCCATAGTAACATGCTGTATTATATATAGCTTTGTGCATCTGTTTATAAACCATTATGTGAACAAATAAAAATCACAAATTTCAAACTTGGCATAATAATTACCTAGGCAAAATATCTTCGTGTTTTTTTTTTATTGGCAGTAATATGTAAGTACTCCAGGTTATATGTCCCACTCTAATTTAATCAAGCTGAAGCTCTGATGGACATTCTTCTGCAATATAATTTTATTTTGTTGGTTTTTTAAAGTGTTGCGATGTCATATGGTAACTGAAACTCTTGAGATTTGGTTTCATCATAAGCATGAGTTCTTAGTTTGTCTAACATATATTGCTCTTTCATAAAATGTTTTTGTGCAGTTTGTTAAGAGTGCGATTTTGTGTTAGCATCATTACATAACTTCATGTGAACCCACATCTGTATGCATAATGGCAACTTTGCTCTTTACAAGCTTTATGATTATTTTACACATCACTGAAAGAATAAATGAAAACCTGTATACATATGTGCTGCAGGCGCTCATTCCAACCCCCCGAGAGCATGGATTGGTTTAAGTAATTAAAGACAAAAGGAATCTACAACAAATCGTGGTATCAGACCATCGAGCACTCTGGTGGAAACCCTTGTGGAAAGCGTTTAGAGTCAGTGCAATAGTTGTAGATCATGTAGTTCTTTTGAACCCATTTTATTCTTTCTATCCCAGGATTGTCCAGTGACTCTGAGAACCATGAGCTGGCAGATGAATTCTTGGAGCAAGAACCGGAAGTGCTCGTGCAAGCCAGCGCGTTAAAGTTTTTATAGGAGGCCGTGAAAGGGGCTTGTGTCCAGTCAGTTTTGACGAGCCCCCCTCTTGTCGCCCAATCTTCTGCATCCCACAGGCTCGAGAAGATCCACATTGGCTGGTTTTTGGGGTAGGGTATCCCTTTGGATTCATGATTCTTGAATTGTCTGATGGGAGTTCCATCTACTGAGAATCTGTTCATTGAAACATCACTTTAGTTTCAGTATGTAATCGAGGATCGTAAACCTTAGAAATATGAGGATTGAGAAGAAATTACATGATGCCTAGAGGGTTCCAGAGGATGGAGTAGGTGTGGAAGTCTTGTGTCGGATCAAACCAGAGATAGAACTGCTGTTCTCTATCACCTTTGCCTTGTCCGAATACGTTTGTATGCAGAATGTAAGGATCCCCACTAAGGTTGCCAAGAAATTCGAAGTCGATTTCATCGTGATTCGAGCCCAAGGAAGATAACTGAGAGAAAGGAACAGGATGGTCATGAGTATCAGTATATGTCATCTGAGAAACTGTTTATGAAAAGGTGTATACTTACATAGTAGGTAGTAACTGTGCCTGCGGAGTTACCAGGAACGAGCTTGATCTGCATGTCGATCTTCCCAAACAAGTACTGATTCTTGGATCTAAATCCAGAACCAGAAGCCTTGTCCAGGGACAGCGTAAGAAGCTTCCCGTTCTCGAGTATTTTTGCCCGACCTTCCCCCCATGTGATGTCGAAATCCTGGTTAAAGTCGGCAGCAGCAAGAGCTGCCACAGCGAAGGCTGCTAGTAACAGCACAGACAGAGGAAACATCTTCATCCTGAGGTAATAATCAACTTCAAAACTTAGTATATATATCTATGTTTGTGTTTTGCTTTGAATTGTATGAAAAAGTTGGTGGTGTGCATGAAAATGAAGAAGGTTTTAAATAGGGTTTTGATTTTTGAAGTGAAATAATGCAAGAAAGATATGAGTTGGTGGGAAAAGGATGCATGCGTGTGGAAAGGGAATAGGAATATGAGATGTGTGTGTTGACGTGGAATTGAAGAGGGACCAAAGACAGCCAATGTAATGACGTGAGAGTAATTGATTCAACATGCATGCAATCAGATTTTATCAAAAAAAAAAAAAAAATACTATTAGTTTTAGCTTTCAAGGAAGAAGGGGGTGGGGGGTTATTTTCACAGCTGTTTGGATGTAAGTATCTGGTTTGTTTATGGACCTCAGAAAAGATTGATTTTAAGCAGCTGGACATCATTGGCTTGCCACAAGTTGAGGCAGCAAGTCAAAGAAAGAGAGTGGCGATGGACGGACATGACACGATGATAAAGTATACGTGTATGAGTTCGAATCTCATCGACCGGGTGAGACTGAGAGGGGTAAACAATATCTATCTATCACTGCTGCAACATTTTCACAGACTTTCCGTTTCTTGGTACTTTTGTTTTTTAGATTTATCATCAATATTCAATTGAATTGGTTAGTACTGTTTATTAATGGAGTACCTTTTAGTTATAGTGGAGTTGGGTTTAACTTTAATGAGACAAAATAAATATACTAGAAACTAATTAGTGCTTTTTTCCCTAAAAATAAATAATAAAAAATAAAATAAAATAAAATTAGTGTTCGTCTTTATCAATAATTGTCAAGTCCAACTGTCCAAGTATGTGTTACATAGAACACAAGTGAGACTACCTATTTTTCATTTAAATTATTTTTTCTTGGCTAGTTAGGTAAAAATAAAATGACATTATCTACTCGTGAAATAATTAAGTGTCCAACTGGAGAGCAATTATGGGCCACTTTTACTAGTTAGATGAGGGGACTCTCCAACCTTATGTCTCTTTCAAATTTCAATTCTTTGGTCAACTATTCTCTTTCATTAAATTTAAAATTTTATTTTCATTCATTTTTATGGTGTGAATTATTTGTATAATATTTTCTCTTCTACTTGGCATACCGAGTGTATGGATCACACCATTAACAATTTAATACATATTTTATATTTAGTTGGCAGCAACTTATAGAACAAAAAATAAAGCATTGTAGAGAAGATTTGGATTATCCTTTAAACATATGTTGCCATCATTTTAATTATTTCGTATTATTAATCAATAGCTACACTCCTGCATGACGTTGGAATATTCTTTGTTGTGAAATTGTGTGTGTAGCATTATTGATGGTCTCCTCACTTTCATAACATGAAATATATTGCTAAAACAAAATACGAAATAAAAGAAATTCTAGTAGTAAAAAGTAACATAATCATATACGTACATCGGACATATATGCTAAGCTTACGTAGCGTATGTAGTTTACTTTTCTTGTATGATTTACGAGAAGTGCACCCAAAGGTAAGTTTTAGTACTAATTAATAAGATATTTATAATAAATTATAAGGAAGTGCAGATAAAATATTTTTTGGGTGAAGAATTTGAAAGATTATGATGAATTTGGAAGAATTTTTAGTATCTTTTTTTCTTTTCTTTTTTTTTATTGTATTTGATTGTATTCAAGGAAACGGATCTGTGAAGGAAAATAATTTGGGTGAGCCAAACAAACATTGACTATGATTCATTTATCCAGACTTTATAAAAATACCTGCAACAGTATTTTATTAAATTTGGATTACGAAATACTCCCTCCGTCCCATTTATATAGGCTTATTGGACTTTTCACAAGGATTAAGAAAAATTATTGGAAATGTAAATTATATAGTAAACTTTCGAATATGCCCCTATTTATTCTTTGACTATGCATATTTTATGAGTCAATCAAAGAATTAAAAAGGAATATATTAGTAAAAGAGTTAAAAAACATTACTTTTTATAGAAACAAGCCTATATATTTGGGACATCCGAAAAAGGAAAACAAGCCTATATAAATGGGACGGAGGGAGTAGTAATTATTAGTTTTAGAGCTTGTGTTAATTATGAGGACGAGGAATTATTTAATTAGGGTTTTCTAATCCCCATACATGTAGATAAGGATTTCAATCTTTTTTAGATTGAAAAAGACGTTGGTGTGACAAATAATTAAGCATCTACGTCAGTTATATGGGCTAAAGTTTCATGAAATAATTAATCCCACTTCATGAGTTTATGACAGGTCGGTTATCCGACTTTTGATTTGAGCTTAAGATGTTAAAGACGACAAAATTAGTTAATTATATCCATTAATACAGCTAATGACACTAAATGGCACATTTATTTTATTTTATGACGGGATAATTCACAATCGCTATTTTCGGTGCACACTTAATAACCCAACTCTTGTTTAGCTATCCTACAAATTGTACATAAGGAAACATTTATCTTTTAGTCGAATAAATAGTGTGAGAAGTGGTAATCTCAAACCAATTACTCGAAGCAACATTCTATATATTTTATCTATTTCTTTAAATATTCTTGATATTTGATTTTTACTCCTTGGACAATTATACTCTTCTAGGTTTTGGTAGGGTAAAATGTGAGTGCAATCTAAATTTTTTCAATGTATGGGCTGATTAAGTAATAGTAATAATTTATAATGGCATGTGTTGACTGGTTGAAGTAGATATGACGAAATTAAGTTCTCGCAATCGCTATACTCGAAGAAAATATATTGATTTTGATTAGTATGGTGGTGGGTGTATGTGGTAGCCGTAGGGATGTGTTGTTTAATTGAACGTAATGACATAATTATCCAAAATTTTGAAAAGATAAGAATAATTATTTTTCTAAAATAGTTAAAGAATTAATTTTTAGAACTTGCATAATAAAAGAAGTTCATCTTCGAGTACTTTGACTTAAAACTAAAGTTTCTCCTCTTTTTTTTTTTTTGAGTTGTAAAGTTTATCCTATTTCAATATATAATTGGATGATTCTCTTGCTTCCTCAAGTTTTGACGGTTTCGTTTACATATTTATTTGAAACACACGCACACACACACAAAGAAGAATTCTGTCATTTTATTTTATTAGAGTGCAAACTCTTATCACATCTTTTTACAATTTTGAATATATTTTGTCTTTCAAGTTGATGATATTCACAATGACATTCATAGATTGTGAGTAAAAATAGTTGTAAGTTATATTGTAACACCAAATTGTGAAGGAATAGTTCTATTTCAAGCATCAAATTATTAAAATTAAAAAATCCACATACCAGAATAAGCCTATTTTTAACTTACGTTACCCAAAATCAATTCTTATCTTTGTGCATAAAAGCCACTCTTCTACCAATTAGTCAATACAATATAAAAATTTATGTATGGAAAATAGAAATATTATATAGTATTTCTTTTTTGTTGAAATGAGTTTTATTTCTAATATTGTGCAATATTGCTTTTTCCCATATTAAAAGTCTGAACTCGTCGATGTGATGATGCCCGCTCACAAAATACACACATCATTTACATATGCATGTCACCTAAAACAATTGGGAAAAGAAAAGAGGAATAATTAAAAGAATATTTTTTCATGATAAGATAAATTAATATGACTAGACATGTCATCAGATTAAGACCAAAAGATCATAAAATTTCTAGAAATTTCAAATTTTCATTCTTACCATGTCTTTGTACTCGAAATGATATTTCATGTTACATAGAGACCTTTCTCAATAAATACAATAAATTATTAGATATAGATTGTACAAATCTGAATAGAGATGAGGAGACGGGAAAAGGAGGTATTGGAGCTATAGTAAGAGATGCTGACGGCAGAATAGTTTTGGCTTTAGCCAAACCTCTGCAGCGGAAATTTTCTATTCTTGCCGGTGAATTAGTAGCTATCTTATTTGGACTTTGTCTGTGCATTGAGCATAATATTGCTCCTGTGGAAGTCTACACTGATTCCATATTGGTTGTTCATGTCCTCCAAGAGCAGGACAAATCCAAAAGTATGTTGTGGCCTTGTGGGATGATCTTTTTGAAGCTATATCGGAGGCCAAGCAGGTGTGCGTTCTCTCTGTGAACCATATGCGTCGAGAAGTTAACAAAGCGGCACACAAATTAGCTTGTTTTGGTAAAAGCTTAGATAAAGTTATATATTGGTTAGAGAAGTGGCCCTCGTGGCTCTTGAGTATTGTAATGTCCGATTCCAATTAATATATTAGTTTTCCCTTTCAAAAAATAAATAAATAAGGGAGGGCGCTCCAATACTTTTTTCTAATAAATAAAATATTTTATTAAATATTAAATATTGTAAGTTAATTAAAAACTAAAAGAAAATCATCTTGATGGATGAAAGTGAATTTAATTTTATTACTAAATATTAAAAATAAAAAGGCAATATTTGCAAGTCAATTAAGAAAATGCGCAATGCATGCTCAAAGAAAGAAAGAAAGAAAGAAAATTCCCAATGCAACCAATTTCGATGTACAATTGTTTTTGAACCAAACAAAATAAATAAAAATCACTGAATTTAATAAAATTTGGAATTCTACATATGATAGTCGCAAAAGTGGTGCCCCTCATATAGGTAGTGGATCGAATCCTCTGACCCAACATTTATATGTTCCACAATCAACCCATAATAATCAATTATGAATTAAAAAATTATAACTAAATTCTTAAAAATAATTATATGACTTAATTGGGTATAATCAATCCTAAATAACAACTATAATTATACTATAACACAAAAAGCTTAAATTAAAGAAAAAACTATCAAAACGTAAAATAAATGATCCCAAGTGCATAGGTAGTAGCAGGTGTATGTTTTTGGGTATCTAAGAAAATGGCACTTGTGAGCTAAAACCTATATATCTAAACGATTGCTCATATGAATTTACTTCATCAAGATAAAAGAAGAATAGTAATAATAATAATAATAATAATAACAATAATAATAATAATAATAATAATAATAATAATAATAATAATAATAATAATAATAATAATAATAATAATAATAAAGTAAAGCTTAGAAAGGCGTATTGGGCCTTATCACTAGGCATGACTAAAGTCCATCAAAGGCAACGACCATTCAAAGTTAAATTGGACTACCCAATGAGGCAACGTTTGATGGTATTTGGAACTTCATTTCTCGTTAAGTTTGAGTTTGAGACTATCAGCTATAAAGTTTAGGCAGTCCAAACCGAGCCTATAATAATAATATTAGTACAAAATGATCCCAAAATTCAATTGGATATCTATTTTTATAGCTAAAGTTAGTCTACTTTGGATCGGTCAGTCAGGCCGATAGACCCGACCAATTTTTGACACCTCATAATCAATAAATTTAGGTATTAAAGTGTATTGTTCATAATTATAGACGTTTTCTCTATTCTCGCTCCATTTTCAAGAAGAAAAAAAGAAACAACTAAAAGTAGCTCATAAAAGTCGTAAATACTAGCTAGCTAATTATTTATTTGAATATATATATATACATACATATATATAAATATATACACGTGTTGTGTATAAAATTAACTAATTAGAATTTCACATATAGGAGAACAAGAACCGAGAGACATTCTATAATGGGGGGGAACCCCACCAGCACTTGTCCATTTATCAATAGCCATAAAAGAAATAAATAAATAAAATTTGTTACATTAATCAAGGACCATAGGATCTCTTAAAAGTGAAAAAGATTGGAGTGTAGGGGACAACCCTTCAAAGTGTTTAATTTACATAATTAGATTATGAATTTGTGATTGCAAATTACAATTAATTCCTAAATACTGATGATGATGATGACTGCTCGCATTCGTCTTTCTACAACAAAAAATTTATAATATCGAAGAGAGACTTTAGTTGCATGATAATATAGACACAATTGTTTTACGTAGAATCTTATATTTATTCTAAATAACGACTTCATGTGATAGGGTTGTGTCCAATGGTGTAACGACATGTTGGTAATAATTTGGCAATGTAGAAATTGATTGAGCATCTGGTTCTTATCTACTCTCTCTCATCAACAACTAGTTTTTATGCTTTTTCCAAGTGAATAAATTAAATAATTTCTTCTTGCATGGATCTTGGTGCTTCTAATTTAATTTCTAGATCTCTTGTTTCTTGTTAATTGGAGCGGTTAAATTCGAATTAAGTCCAGTTTGATAATGACGAGGATGAACTAATTAGATAGGACAAATTTCTTGATAGGCGAAGAGATTTCATTAACAATTGATCATCCTTTGCTGCAAACATTTTTGGATGAAATGATTCTTGAAGACAAAATCAGTCACCAAATCTTACTAACAAATTAAGTCGGAGAGGAAGAAAAAGAAAGACAAAAATCCGACAGAAAAAAAAAAGAGTTGCGGAAAGGGTGCGAGATAGAATGCAACTCGTTGTTGGTTCCATATCCTTACATTGCTCCTCCTGGAAAGGAAAAAATAGAAAAAGAATTATAAATAACAAAAGTATGAGTAGAAACTTAAGATTCTTGAATTTGATAAATGGGGCAAATAGTTAATTGTAACTTGATATTTGAAGTCATTATCTCAAAATTATTTTATTTTTAAAAAATTGGTGCATTATTCTAATTTGTATCAAATAATTAATTTCTGACACTTGAAAAATGACGTATAATGGAATTACAAAGTGCTTGTACCAAATGTTGTCTTGTCCATTACACTGTTTTTCGGGTGTCCAAAATTGAGAGTCTTATATTTGATACAAATTGAATGTGTGAGATACAAAATTATTACTACTATTTTTCAAATGTTGAGATAATTTTGATGGCTGAGTCCAATAATCAAATTAAAATCAGATACTAGTATTTATTAATTAGCCTACAATGATATATAAATGTACGTATATACCATAATCCTTAGGCGTGTGGCATTTATAACACTCCATCCTGCTAGCATAGTTGTGAATGCCGCATCCAACTCTGTTCATATATGCACCAAACATTCAGATCCATTATAATTAATTAAATCGATGAAAACTAATTAATTAATATTGCAAAAGTAGTGAAAAAAAAGAAGTATGTATATATATACCTGGGGCAAATCCAGTCACCGGTTTTCCAGCCAGGAATGGCATCATATCCGTAGCCGCCAGCAGCGCCATACCCACAATAATCCTTTGAAGCGCAGCAACGGTAGCAGCTGCTCCTGCTGGCGTAATTGTGTGCGCCGCAGTTCATTGCACCGCAGTACCAGTCTCCCGCCAATACTTCCCCCCCACCTTTCTGCTGCAGCATTGCTGCATTTCCGTACGCCGACACCTCGGCTGCCCCCGCATACTTGGGGCACCCGCAACGCTGACACGTGTCCCGTTTCGAGAAATTTAGGTGCTGGCATGCCCCGCACATCCAGTCTCCTTGCCTGCTCATCTTCTCTCTCTTGATTATATATATGTCGTGCAGAAGAAGTTGAAGCGAAAAATTAAATGGGATGGGAGCTGAGGAGGATTTTTGTTTGTCGTTTGAAGTTGGTGATTTTGGGGAATGAGTTGGTGTGGGCTTTATATACTAGTCTAGCGGAATGGAATGGGCTCATTTGTGGGGCCTACGACCTAGCTACATTAATTCATCTCTCTCTCTAGATCAAATGTGTCTGTGTCTGGTTTTGGATGAGATGAGAGGAGAGGGGGAAGAATGGTTAGGATAGGAGGAGTATGGCTGCCATGGTTTCCACAAGTGAAGTGAGTGCAAATAATGCAACTTTTTGCATGATATGATATTCTGTTATGCATTATTGCTGGAAAGAGAGGAGTTTGAAATGCTATATTCTCTATATTCCTTGCCCATTTCTGGTAAGGTGTTATGAGGGGAAGATGTTATTTGAGAGGACACGTCACCCTCCGACAGCTCGGACGGGGTGGGACCTGGCGTGCATGCTCGTTTGCCCATTGATGGTACACGTGGATGCCACGTGTGTCGATGATTGCATGCGTGAGCCGGTCAAGTTATTCAACAATATTTTGAGATGGGAATCGATTCTGTTATATAATGCACACCATCCAGTGACAATTAAATTCCATTCTAGCTTACAACATATATCATCTGTTTTGATTCTGTCTAAAAGCAATAATTCAATACCCATTTGAAGATAGATATATCATACTATATGTTATGTCCACTACCACTAGCATTGTATTGTTAGTATGCCACCAATCCATTTTTGTCTTCATCGATCGCCTAGCTCGCTCTTTCTTGCAATCACATTTCCAATAATGCAGATACCCCAGAATCCTTCGCCCTACCTCTTGTAATGTAACAATTATTTTCTCTCTCTCTCTCTCTCTCTTGCACGAAATCAAGGAAGCCAAATTCAACAGAGTTTTCTGAAACATCGTAAAAGATCATGTGAGGGAGGCCGACTCACAAATTGGGTAAGAGTATATTCTGCAGGAAAACAAAATAAAAATAAAAATTGGTGTCCCAAATAAGCGACTCGATCTACTAACAATTGATGTCATATATATAGTCATCATATGCAAATTAATCCTGCAGAATCTCCTGCCTTTTGGACAAGATATATTAATATCCGATCAGAAGCCTCCAATTTATGCATCAATGTGAGCGCGCAACAACTTTTCAGTAATGTTTGATTTGAGTTAATAGTGAAAATCTTTTCTTAATTTCTTTGAAACAAGCAGAATAACTGCAATGCATTTTCCCGCCCAATATTGCATGCGCCATGCAAAATTTCTTGCTGCCTCATCACGCATGACTAATATTTTTTCTTGAGAAGCCGCTTGACTTTCTATTTTCTCAAAGACAACTATACAATGTAACTCCTCATTTGTTTTTTTATAAACATTTCGTCTTCCCTAATACCTTCTGCTATTTCCAATGTACATTTACTTTTTTAATAATCATCCCACGCGCAAATTGGATAATCATTATATTTCTTCTCTATTTTATTTTTCTTCATAATAATTAAGAAAGCTTAAGAAAGCAAATTCACATTTCACCAGCAAATTCGAGAGCTCTGTGATAGACAAACAACAAAGCTTCAAAACATTGGGTAAGCATTAGATTTCTTGAGTGCCAATTTATAAATATTAAATCAATAATCTTAGTAATTACATTAGTGTCAATTTATTGTATAGATTATCTTGCTGGTATATTTTTATAAATATGAAATCAATAATCTTAGTAACTACAAATAAAAATTAACATAGGAGAGATTTTTTTCACGAAAAAGAAAGAAAGAAAAACTCTCCATGTGCATCGCACGGGTGACACTCTAGTGTAATTAACAACGCAAAAAGTACGTACGATAGGTCGCACCGTGCGAACATTTTTTCCCATCTTTTTTAATTTATCTATTTTTCTTCTTTTGTTTTGCTTTTTTCTTTATTTTTCTCAATAGGATTTATTAATCTTCAATTAGAGTTTATTAATATCCAATTATAATTTATATTAATTAATATATATATATATATATATTTAAAAAGTCAACCCTGTGCCGGCATTGATCAGTTGCAACAGAGAGTGCCTCATGTAACAAATACGGTTTCAACACTCCTTTAGTTCAAGTTGATCAACTCGATAAGTAACACAAATTTACTCTTCGATTCACGAGTTTTAATTTGTGAATTCACGAATTCTAATATGTGAATTCACGAATTTTAATATGTGATTTCACGCATAAGAAAGGAGGTCGCCGGAAGGGAGACGACGACGGCGACTAGGCCACGTGAGTCGGTGACGACGACTTTGAAATCCACGACGGCGGCGGAAAGATGGTCGACATGTATGAAAAAAATGAAGAAGATACGTATAAACAAATAAAAAGATGAAAATAGATTGAGGTTAACTTGTGTGCAACTCAATTAAAATTTGCCCGAACTAGATTCGACAAATGTTAGGTAATCCAAGCTCAAATCAAACAAGGTCAAACATTTGTTGTAATAAATATGGTATGATGGTAAGTAAAGGTAGATCAATTGGGAACAATTTAGGAGTTGACATTTATATATCTATTTTTATGTCCCTTTTGGGTGTGAATATAGGGTCCCCGCCCCCAATAGCTAGGCTGACATGGCAACCAACGCATTTTTACCTAGGATTTGATAAGGAAGAATCATATGAATCACCACCATTTTTCACCGGACAAATGAATATTCTACTTGTCCACATCTACAAATAAAATAAAATTAATTAAAATAAAAATAAAAGAAAACTCAAATTAGAGAGCTGATCCCTGTTCTAGCTTTATTCTCAAGTTGTGACCATATTGAAGAAAGGGGTCTAATTCTCTCAATAATACTTGAAAGAATCCACATCTCTTCCCATAGGTGATGAGAAAAACAGCCATTCTTTTGCATTATTGGATACTGATGGAATTATAAAGGTTTTGACAGCAGTCTTCTTTTTTTTTTTTACTTGGGAAAAGGGAGATCGCTGGGGTTTGAACCCTAAACTTCACTACAACAGTTTAATTTGTTCTTCATCGTATCATCACTATCTTAGAGAGGGAGAGATAGAGGATTAATTGTTTGCCATAACTTTGATCATTTTGTGATTGCGACACGATACCTTTCCCTCTATAATCTTGATTCTCATTTCACGTGCCAATTCATGTCACTCTTCACTCTTCTGATGTTACTAGTATACATCAAGTGGTATAATTATGCCATCGGTTAATACTTTACTATATTAATTAGTATCTCGCCTCGTGCGATGCACAGTAGACTTTCTTTTATTGTGTATAAAATTGTAGAGTTAATTGTATATAAATATGCGAACTTTGCTAAAAATTCATATTGCACATATATTTTCAATTTTCTCTGATAAATCACAAATTTTAAACATTATTCATGTTGCATATAATTTTTTTTCCATCCAAATTGAATATGACTTGGCGCTTATGTGGCAGTCAAACATATGTCTACCTCTCTTCCATCTGGCATCTATAACGACATCATTTAAAAAAAAAACTCAGTACAATATCGTTTCATATTCCAATAATAAATATCAAAAGTGTGAATGCTTCCATTTAATTTTCATCTTGTATACGACAGTAGGTTAAGAAATTACGATTTTAAGGCCAAAATTCTACTTGAAATCAGCAAAATGTGATTGCAATTAGAAAAAAGAAAAAAGAAAAAAATAATCTCACAATATTACCAAAATTTTAAAATGTCGGCTACAAAGATAGAAGAAGAAACGGTGGCACATCGGGGCAGCTGGATGGACTATTAAAAAGTGTGGTTGAAATTAGAAAAATCCTTGTTAAAAAAGAATTAATAAAATAATATTGCAACTTAGTGGACATTTAGGCGGGAAAACAAAATGAGTTGATTTTGCTTTTATATATACTAGTATGTCACCCGTGCGATGCACGAAATAATATTTTATAATATGTATTCTGTATAAACAAAAGACAATAAGTGTGAAATTATATCAATTAAAGACAATATATATTTCTCTCAATTATTCTATTCTTGACTATGGCGAATCGGATCAAACCTATGGGACTTAATTAAGGAATGATAAATGATATGAGAGAGAGAGAGAGGAGAAAATAAGATTCTCACTTTTTTCTCTCATTCAAAATCGTGCATGAGATTTCATCTCATACGGCTCCCAAGTGATAAAAGAAAGAAGAACTCATCCCAAAGGTGCTTTCGGCATCCAGGGGTCACGGACCGACCAGAACCCTATTAGCGCACTCTTAGTCATAACTAGGGATGACAATGGATCTTGGACCCGGTCCAGATCCGTTTTAATTGATCTGGATCTCAAAATTTTGGACCCGATGGATCCAGACCGGATCTGGATCTATATAAAAAAATTCGGGTCGGATCTGGATCTTGAATTTTCAGATCTGGATCCGGCCCAGATCCGACCCGCGGATCCATATTATATATATATATATTATATTTTATATCTATACTTTTAATAGTTTATTATTCAAATATTCTATTTTATAATTACAAAAAATCAATACACTATTTTTAATAAGTAATAACAAGAAAATATGTGGATTTTTTATATATTTTTTTTTAAAACACTATTATATTGATTTTATCTTATTTTATATTTATTTTGTTAAAAAAAATACGGATCCGGGTCCAGATCCGTAGACCCACGGATCTGGATCTGGATCTCAGATTTTCGGACCTAACGGATCTGGACCGGAAAAAATTTGGATCTGGATCTGGATCCAATAGGATTCGGTCCAGATCCGGCCCATTGCCATCCCTAGTCATAACGCACTCTTAGTTATAAATAGGTAGATTTTTGTTTGAAGATTTATTATAAAGATAGAATGTCAATATAATACTCTCCCACAACAAATTCATTTTTTCATTACTTCCGACCCTTTAAAATGATTCAATATTTAAGAACGAACACACATATTAATTAAATGGCAATTTATATCAATAACTATTTTTAAATTTTAATTATATATGTTTCTTAGATCACTAATTTTATTTATATTTTACTCATCATATTTATACCTACTTCTCATCCCTATGATCATTGTAGACGAAAATAAGATTTTACACATTTTAATAAATAATTATTATGTTTGGAATAGATGGATGAGATTTAATGACCTAATACTAATTAATTTCTTATGGATGAGATTGTTTTCGCAAAAGATAAATGTAATAACAAAAAAGGATGCAAGAAAATACTCCCACATCCCATTCATAACAGCTCAACATTATTCGACACTGAAAATAAGGAGAAGAGTGATTAAAGAACGTAAAAAATAGAAAGTGGTAGAACCCACAGTTTTTTGTGAAAAAAAAGAGTTTCCTTATTTGAATTGAGCCATTATAAATGGAACAATCCAAAAAGAAAAGTGAATAATTATGGATGGAACGGAGGGAATAATATTTAAAGATGAAAAATAGAACTTTATCTTTATTCGTGAAAATAAATAGTTACCATAATTATTTAAACTAATTAATAAAATATAAAATGCAATAAGAAAGAGATAAGGTTGGAGACCCCGCGCCACTTCTTCTTCTTCTTCTTCTTCTTCTTCTTCTTCTTCTTCTTCTTCTTCTTCTCACCACTTCTCTGTCAACATAATTCTTTTTGGACAGATATATAGATTAGTATCATATTGCTAATTGGTTTGAAGAAAATTCTATAACATTTCCAATACTTTGTCGAAAACTAAGTAACCTAAAATCAATGCTACGTCCCCTTCACAAAAAAAAAAAAACACTGCTACGTGTTAGAAAATAAATCTAAGTTTTCCTCTAATCAACACATTGATCATTTAGGCCTCTAGATGGAAGATTGTGGATTTGTAATCCACATACAAACACTTGTTTCTATATCTTGAGCAGATTTATGCAGTGTCCTTGTACATTAACTCTTTCCCCCTCTATTGCACGACTTTTTCCTACAGTCAGTTGAAGAAACTCCCATCAATATCATCCATCAAGAAGTGAAACTACATAACAATCTCATTATGCCAATATTATAAAATTCACATTATTCACCCAATCAAGAGCTTCTAGCACTAATTTTGGTCAAATCCTTCTTCGAATACATTTTATCCATGTAACTGGTCATGAATATCCTTCTTCGTTAATAAAACAAATGATTTCAAAGAATTTCTAATCCAACTTTCAAAAATATATAAAGCAAACATGTTTATGCATGCATTCATATTAGCTCAGGCTTTACATTTCAAGAAATCATTTGAATTAATTTTTTTACATCTTCATCCAGATTATTCCTTTATATTTATGCACTTCCTAAAGGCATCATCATCCAAATTTAACAAAGTAAGGAATATGAGAGTTACTGAAATTTAGTTTAAGTGAATAATCAATGATTGAATCAATGATGGCAATGAACAAAACAGAGAGTGAAACTACGATCAAGGCCGTATCTTTAAGAAGAACAACAAAATAACCAATTCAATGTTAGCGATAATGTAATAGGTATATACCCAAAAAAAGATCAAATGTTCCATAAATAGAGAACAAAAAAAAAACGAAACAACGGCTCTGCCACTGAAATAAAGGTGGTCAACTATTTTAAATTTAAATTAAGAGAACGATAACTGAATCTTGATATCAATGGATCACAAATAACAATAAGATAGTGAAAGAGTGATATTAACGGCCAGTAGAGAGCTCGACAATGAGAATTCACGTTTCACAAACCACAAATCGAAGAGAGAAGTAACAATTCGATGTAGTTTTGGATAAAGATAAAAATGTTAGAAGAATTGGGGAAGAAAATGAGTAAAACTTATTCGCCTACCCATTTTCACAATATGGAGGAAGAATCGGAGATATTGTCGTGAGGGTTGTGCTTATAAAATCTCCTCCTGAAAAGCGGCAAGTTACATGAGGAAATCATTGACGACGGTCGATATTTCCGTTTGAATCTGATCGCTAGGGAGAGAAACATGGGAACTTTCAAATTTCAATTGTTATTTGCAGAAAAATGAAGAGATAAAAAATGAACAAGCGTTTATTGGAAATTGAACTAACCCACAAACAATTCAATTTTAATATATTTATATATAGATTAGCTTGAGACATAATCCTGTGATCCACAAAGATGTACAAATTTAATAATAAAAAAATTATGATAGTGGGGTGAAATTTGGGCGGGAAAATGGGTGGGGAATTTGATTTTTCCAAATAAACAGTCCATTTTTTATTTTTTTTTGACGGGAACAATCCAAAATAACATTTGTAAAAGAATTGTGTTGTTATCGCATTGCAAACCTTATTTTGACGTTCTCGAGAAAGCATTGACACTTGGTAAATTGAAGACTGATTTGGAAAACTTTACTCGATTGTAAAAGCAGTTGGACAAGCTGCCAACACAAATTGATGCAACTTAGTTGCCCAAGTATTTTTATTTAAGATTTTTTTAAATAAGTTTTCCCCCTTTTACGTACTTTTTCATGTGGTTTGCAGATGAATATGAATGTACTAAGTGAATTAATTAGAGAGTTAGGACAAATTGAAAGCATAAATGGAGATGAATGCAGCCGAGTTTGAGAAGACTAATTTTGCCTTACTTTTTAAAGATCCGTTTTATTAAGAATTTGTCACACTCTTTGTGGATGGAGATAGTAATAAATAAAGGATATATACGATAAAGAAAAATTTATGAAATAATACTTTGAGGTACATATACATATACAAACAATAGTATAAAAATAGTAATATAAAAAAATATTTTTTATTGAAAAGTACTTTGATTCATATTTAAGGACGTTTGAAATTTTCGTCTTGTAAATATTGATCCATCGAAAATACAATTAATTATAAAATTTTCTAATTGTTGTGTGTGTGTTAGCCTAGTGGTAACGTGGTTAACACTCGAGGCCAAAAGTATCAGATTCAAGTCCACCGTCACACGATCTTTAAATTTCTTGTAAAAAAAATCTAATTTTTTTTTATGAAATAATAAAAAGAAATAAGAATTCGTCTAGGTTCTAGTTAATTAGTTGGAGAAGAACGACTCAATTCCCAATAAACTCTAAGCTCCAAAACCCTCACTGCACTCTGCACATCGACTGATCTCCACCATATTTCCTCTCTCCAATACTCTGATTCCAGATTTGGAGTTGATAATGGCGACATTTTTCCAGAGACTCGCTAAGGCTGCACCGATCGCTTTCGGAGGCCAAACAAAACCCGTTTCTCGCCTTCGATTCGGAGCTCTTGCCGCCATTTCCGGTGGAATCTCCGCTTACTACTTCTATTCGTCGCCGAATTTGGTAAATTATCATTTTAATTTTGATAATGTCGGCAAATGTGTTATGCTTTGATGAATTGTTTCGTGGGGAGGTTTTGATGGAATCAAAACGTTGAACGATTACTTGTGCCTTTATATGTAATACTAGTAAATTCGTCGTTTGTTGAACGATTACTTGAGCTGCTATATTGAATTGATAACTTGTTGCCGCGGCTTTCTGTTTTTTTATCAAGGTTGGATGGAGTTACTGTTTCCTTCTTATTCCAGGCTTTTTGAATGTGAATCAGTGCTATACTATACATGTGTCATTTCTAGAATGTGGCTGGAGCGAGTGAATTCAAATGTATGTGTTAGGTGTCACGGCTGAGTTATGAAAATAGAACAAAATGCTTTTTCTTTGGTAACTCAACATAGCTGGTTGGTTGTTGAAGTCATAAGACAGATTAAAAAAGTGAAATTGTGTTCTCTCGTGAGTTTTTCTGAGTACGTATTGTTTGGCATATTTATTGAATGCATTTCTGTGGTCAATAGACTGCTTCAATCTCGCTTCTATTCCCGAAATTGAAGAATCGGAATAATAATGGCAGTATGGCACTGCAAATGATATTCTGATTTAACCAGGCAAAGATCATAGAAAGGGAAAAATTCCAAGCAGCTTTCTAACCATCTACGTTCTATTAAATTCATGTAGAGCGTTACCTACTAGCAGTGCCTAGTCTGCATATATGTTATGTGTCCGTGTGTGTTGTGCATGTTTGTAGTTATATGTCGTGTATTTATTCATATTTTGGGAAATCTTAAGCATCGGCGGATTTCATGCTGTAACTATACAGTTGTCTGACTGCCTGAGAGGGTGCATCACAGTTGGTGCTCTCTCAATTTAGTTTTCATGCTGGTTTTTTAACCAAATATGTAAAAAATTGATTGTTATATAATTATTTGTTTTATGCATTTTTCAGTGTGTGACATTTGTATTATATCATTCAGGGTTACTTAGATCAACTTGATGAAGCCGCACCAAAAGTTGGTATGAGCTGTTTCCTCCCAGTGGATCTACTGACTAATACATTCTTGCTTCTGGTCTCAATAATTCCTTCCAGTTGTGTCTTGTGCATCACATCAGATTAATCTCCAATAACTTGAGGCTAAGCCTCTTGATTGTTTCATTATATAATTAAAGCAAGAAATTTTTATATAACACATGAAATCGTAAAAAATAAGGATAGCATGGTTTCTATTTTGTGATAGATAGAAAGCGTGATTGGTCCTCTTAGGTTCAACTATCATTAGACGATTCATGGTAAGACTGTGAGATGATAGTAAGAATGCCATCCTCTACCCATGCATTTCAAATAAAGATAATGCTCACTTCCATTTGGCTGTGCATTCCTACTTCCATTTGTTTATTTTGTTTCTCTTTCATATTTTCCAGATTGACGGTTCTCTAAAATATAACAAGATTTTCAGTCATTGCCATTGCAGCAACCAATTCTTGCTCAATAAGATTGAATCTTAACTTCAAATCTATGCATGTGAACACCATACCAAGAAGGGGCTACGTTTAGATTTAATCTCCCGCATGGGATAGATAAAATATAATCTCCAGATTTCAGAATGCTTTATGTGCATAGATTTGATGTGAAAGCCTTAAATTCTCTTGTCCACCTGTTGTAAACTTTCACTTCTTATCTAAATCTTATTACAATATATAACTATTTATCTTGTCTCGTTTACCTTAAAAAACTTAATTTTTGGATTTCAATGTGATACCTATGGAACTGCATTATAGCTTCATAATTCATTTAATGAGACATCAAAAATCAAGTTAGAGAGGTGATCATTATTTCCCTTTGTTTGGTTGAAGGTAACAACTAACAACACACATCTGGGCATAACATAAGGCTATATTTTGCAGCATCTGCAATTTATCCATGATACCCACATAAATAATTGAATGTAATTTCTTTCTGGTCTATCATAACAATTTTCCTCTAAATAATTTATGTTTTTTTTTTCAGCCCTAAATCCTGATAAATGGATTGAATTCAAGCTCCAAGAGAAGGCACAGGCCAGCCACAATACTCAATTATTTAGGTCAGCTTGTTATCTTATGGCTTCTCAAGTAGCATTGTGCTCTAGTCTCCTCATTCTCTCCCTTATATCGGAGTGTTTTTGCTTGTAAATTGTAATTGAATCGTTAGATAGTTCATTAGTATGCCGCATAACTATCTGTTCAAGGAAAGTGAACCTTTGGTTGCTGCACAGAAGAGCAAACTATTTAGAGTGCAAGCACTGTGATAGATGAATTCTGCAGGTCTCGAGAATTAGATGAAGTTAAATTATAATATCGTCTTTCTGGTTAGTGTGGAGCTCATCCTGTTTCTGCTTCCATTACACTATGTAGGTTTCTGAACATATATTTGTCATATATATTTTAAGGTGATGGTATCACTAAAACATAAATAATTCAGGAATTGAATTGATATGGAGATTAGTATTGGTGTTCAAAGATTTCTGTATTCCATTGCAGTATTGATTTCCTTTTATCCTATCCCATGATCGGCACTATTGCTAAGTAGTGGTCAGTATTATTCATAAGTAGTGGAGGCATAGGGTAGAAATTCAAAGGGAGCTGTTATGCTTGTGAAAATATTATGGATCAATTTGTTTCTATTTTGATTGGATAGGTTGATTTAGACTCTAGTTAATCTGAGCTCAAGGTCTCCTGGCGAAGATGCTTTAACACATGCAATAATCTGACCTCAATCACTTCGAATATCTACTTCAGAATATTGTTAAATCCTTATTATTTCTCTCAAAAATCATTGTTCATATTATTTCTCTCTCAAAAAAAAAAACAAAAAACAATATTCATATCATTTGTGTAGTTTTGTTAAAATCAACCTTGATACTATTTCTGAATCTATTATCTAGATTTCCTTCAATTATATAAAAACACCGAGAGAGTGAAAATTATCCAAATTAAGTTTGTATGGCTTTTGGGTCAATTGAATGATGATTTTTTTTTTTTGAGGAAATTGAATGATGATTTTGGTATGGTAGAAGAATCTAAGAATTATTAGCACATTGAAAAGTTCAATATGCAAGTAGAAAAATGCACGGAAATGTTAATGTGCCAGTTATGCAGCAAGTGTTTATGGGCATAAACATTCCATGAATCTTGTCCACTGGATCTAGAAATTTGGACTGATGTTCGCATTTCATGGATTCTTTTACTGTATAGGAATTGTTGAAAAATAGGCTAACTGATGGCTTCTGACGTAAGAAATTGTTAGTGAGGTTGACTACTTTTCTGTTAAATGGGCAGGTTTTCATTTGATCCTGATATGAAGTTAGGCCTTCATGTTGCATCCTGCCTTATTACAAGGTACTTGATCAGAAACTCAATACATTGTATATACTTCTTTCTATGTAAAATGACCACTCAACATTGATTTTCTTGTAGGGCCCCAAATGGCCAAAATGCGGAAGGGAAAACCAAATATGTGATTCGACCGTAAGTCATACTATTTAGATGTTATGTGTGTGGTCCGTGTGGACCATTTTTATTTATTTATATTAAGTTTGACTCAATGGCTTAGATTCTCCTGCCATGCTTCCGGATCTTTATTCAAAGATATTTATTCTCACTGCTTGTTATCTTCATGTTGATAAAATTGAGAGTTGCATCTGCATACCTTACTTACATGACATTTAATGTGTCTAATTTGATCATATCTGTAGTTCTATGATTATGAATCAGAAGGAGCAAATAGGAGTTCTGAGATAAGCTAAATCACTTACATTCTTTAGACCATTCCAATCTTAATACATACCTATCGAATATGAATTTGCACGATACCTGCATTTCAATGAGATGCATCATGAATTTTTACTTTATTAGTTTGCTCTGAGATCGACCAGTAGTCAATAAGTTATTCTGAAGCTTATTGTTCTGCAGTTACACTCCAATTTCAGATCCAGATTCAAAGGGCCACTTCGATTTGCTTATTAAGGTAGTCATTTGGAAACATATGTCTATATACATATGCATATATTTTTCATCAGACTTTGTGCTTTTATCTTAAAAGAACATCAATTTGTTTGATATTCTATAGGTTTATCCAGAAGGTAAAATGAGTCAGCATTTTGCTAGCTTAAAACCAGGAGATGTGGTGGAAGTGAAAGGGTAAGTAATGTACCATTAGCTATAACATAAGGTTATACATGTTACGTGCCTATTAACATTCTTTGTATGGCCAGGCCCATCGAGAAATTCAGATACAGTCCAAATATGAAAAAACATATTGGCATGGTAAGATTAGTGACATTTTACTCCAACTTTGCATCTTATTCCATACTAATTTTTTTTCATCAAATTGCTAACTACAGCATCACGCGCCTCATTACGAGAAATAAATTTGACTCCTCTTGAGTTTGTCAAAGTTCTTCAAGATAACACAACCCATCCCCCAAAACATAAAAGTTAAATTCTAGGTTACTTATTATCTAGTTGATTAAAAAGCTCGAATGTCTATATTTCAGATTGCAGGAGGATCTGGAATTACTCCAATGCTGCAGGTGATAGATGCCATCCTTAAGAACCCCGACGATAATACTCAGGTAAGCTAGTAAGTCAAAGATTTCTGGTTTTGTTCTATCGACAGGTTAGCATTACAATAGTCGTTCTTTTACATAGACATTGGATAATGAGCTTCTACTCTTTTAGGTCTCTCTGATCTATGCTAATCTATCTCCTGATGATATACTTCTCAAGAAGAAGCTTGACACACTTTCTGCCAGCAATCCGAACTTGAAGGTACTGTGAGAACTATTATAAAACTTTCCTCTTATACTTCTCGACAATTAATCTATTCATATATTTTTGAATTTGTAGGTATTCTACACTGTTGATAACCCAACAAAGGATTGGTTGGGAGGTCAGGGTTTCATATCAAAGCAAATGGTAGTGAAAGGCTTGCCAGGTCCCAGTGACGATACACTTGTACTTGTAAGTTTTTTTTACCATCAATACTAAACTGTCTGATTTTGGGTGTAAGATATTCGTAAAACTACCCATTTCTACTATTTGAAAGTTGGTGTTTTTCTTACATCTCACGAGGAAAATTTTAGATACATCTCTAGTTTACTAAATTGCTCATGAAGGTAGTTCTCTCTTGTTTGGCCAGGTTTGTGGCCCTCCTGGAATGATGGAACATATATCTGGTGACAAGAAAGATCGGACGCAAGGAGAGGTACATATTCGAAAACTTGAAAAATGACCACCCTTCTCTAAAAATAGAATTTCTTTCTTGTGTATTATCTTACAACCCTTATTCATTTTACTGTATTGGCAGCTGAGTGGCATACTGAAAGAGCTTGGGTACACAGAAGATATGGTTTACAAATTCTAAGTGACTGCCAATTTTGATGGAATAAATGAAATTGTAACAGTATACTGCTGCTTATATTTATGCATCTTGAGTTCAAAAACCTCAAATGTGGCCTCCCATTTTGGCTTCCATGATGAGTGAACGAGAAGTCATGAGATATGAGGTTGATTACTTGTATTAGCATATAGAGTGTTAAAGTGCATCTGGTTTAAGATGAATAAACTTAACTGTGGACCCAAATTTTGACGGATTCTTAACATGGCTCTCTATTCTAAAGTAAATCAGATTTCAAGACTTGTGTATAAGTTGATTGAAATTTTGTTCGACTTTCATTCACCACTTCTTGTTGCTTTTGGCTAAGCTTCTCAATTCTCATCACAGATTATAATTTTGCAGATTTTAGTAGAGTGGATATGTTATTATAATTTTGCAGATTATTACGCAAAGACGAAGGCTAAACGAATGTTTTATTTAAGGGAAAATGGTCAAATACACCTCTAATGTTTCCTCTCAAGTTCAAATAAGCCCCTGAAGTTATTTTAGGTACAAATAAACCCTTAATGTATATTTTCAGGTACAAATAAGCCCTTAATATTACTCCCTCCGTCTCATTCAAAACGTTCCATTTCTTTTGGGCACGTTTATTAAGGAGAAGGGTAAAAAGATAGAAAAGTAATTGATCCCACCACTTTTGAAGATTTAATTATTTCCTTATATGGCAATGGGACATTATCAATGGGACAGACGAAAAAAGAAAATGGGACGTTATGAATGGGACGGAGTATTGATACACATGCCATTCCCTATTATTAACCCTCCAAAATAATTTTTGCCAATTTTTTTTCTTTTTATTTTAATCTTTTAAGCATGTTTTATCCTTATCCAATTTCTAAACTATTTAATTTTATAAAAATTACAAATTTATTTCTTCTTCATTATTATTAATTTTTTATTATAAATTTTAAAAAAAATACTACTATAAGTTAAACGAATATAATTAAAATTTCAGAAAAATTCTTTTCGTAGTATTATACATTTTTATCATAATTATTTATTATTAAGACTACTATAATATTTAATTTGTATTATACATTATTACATATTATTTTTACCCCTATTACACATTTTTTTCTTAACCCTTAGTTTGATTCTTTTTTTTTTCGTGTTCGCGGAAGTCAGGATTAGGGGTTTTAATTTAATGAAATTGTTCTACTACCAAATTAGTAAACCATTAAATTAAGTTGTATGCTATTTGTCATTTTATTCTTTGCATTTATTTTTCTATCTTTTTTTACGTCTACTATTCTGAATTATTGATTTTATATTCAAGTGAATGTTAATAATAGTAATAATGAAAAAATGATTCTGAAATTTTAATAATAATATTAATAATAATGAAGAAATTATTTTGAAAGTTTTATAAAATTAAATAAAGTTTTTAAACATGCTTAAAAGATTAAAATAGAAAGAAAAAATTGGCAAAAAATATTTTGGAGGGACAATAATAGGGAATGACATGTATGTCAATATATATAACATTAAGGGCTTATTTGTACCTGAAAATATACATTAAGGGAGCGTTTACTTTGCGTGATAGAATAAATTGATAAAACATATGATTGACTATATGAAGGATTAATGATCAAACAAGTTCAAAAATAATCAATCTATCAAAGTAAATGGTGGATTAACTTATACTATTTTTATCTATCTATCCTATCACACAAAGTAAACGCCCCCTAAAGGTTTATTTGTACCTAAATTAACTTTAGAAGCCTATTTAAACCTGAGAGGAAACTTTAGAGGTGTATTTAATATGCATTTTGCATAGGACTAAAGTTTTACTATTTCATACGCAGTTCGAGTAGCGGAGACTGAAAAATAATTGTAAAGGACATACTTTTGTGTGGTCAGCCACATGCATGTGGCTGAATTTGGGTCGAGGATTGACCCGCACCCCACCTAATCAATACAATTAATTTAGAAATATTATTATTTTTTAAACTATTACCTAAAAGAATTTTAAAAGTGAATAGAAAACAGAAAATTAACTAAATGAAAAAGGAGGGCCGAAAATAGAAAAATAAATAAATAAAAGGCAGTCTGTTTTTGTGTTTTCTTTTATTTTCTTTTTCTTTAAGAATTACAGAAGATATATAATCTGTTACAGTTTATCTCTCAAAAAGGAAAAAGGGTTTATAGTTTATTAATCGTTTTTGAAAGATGTATACTACTCTAGTAAACAATTGTATTGATCTTTTTTTTTTTTTTTCCCTTCTCTTTTTTCTTGAGGGAAATTGAATTTCATTCAGATAGAAGAGGGAACTGTATTGATCATTTGCAACAATTGAATCCCTACGTTGCAGGAACCGATACATGTTAACAACAGCGCCTCTAACTAACCATCGCCGTCGGGCCTTAGCCATGGCTGCCGCCACCGCCGCCTCTTCTTCTCCGGAGTCACAGCTGCCCGCAGCTCTCGCCGCCAGAGGCTGGTGTTTGAGAGATACGGACCAAATTCGAGAACTCATCACCACATCTGCCACCGTCGGATCAGTGGAATCAGAGCTTCTCAATATGGACTTGCGATCGATTGGCGGAAAATGCTTGCCGCAGCCTTCTCTTCTCTGCAAAACCTCTCATCTTCAAGGTCCAATTGTGCTTCAGGTAAATTACTTTCCCCATTAATGTAGCTCTGTTAATTGTGGAGCTATCGAATTCAGAAATTCGGCGAACGAAGTTGAATCGGATTTGTCGATTGTTCAAAGTAGTAGTAATGTGATGACTTCTAATCGAAGGCTGAAATATTTTCTTTCTTCGTTGCAAACTGTAATGCGGAACTGATGCAAATGGGAATGGGAACCAAAATAATATGTTGGCTTGGTAGTTTAGGCTTTAGGAGTTAGGGGAATGATTCCCCAAACAGTAAATATCATTCCCCATTTTTCAAATGAGCCATTCCCCGCAAAAATGAAGGGAAAGGAATATATTCCTCATTCTTATCATTCCTATTCCCTTGCCCCCAAACCACCAAGCACCCAACTGTGATGGTGATATATGATTTGCATTTATATTAAATTTGTATTTTGAATCACCTCAAAGTAATCGAAGAGAATATTGTAGAGTTATGTACAGAGTTTTGTAGTGCATGCATTTGTTTGTATAGTGGATAAGGTGTGTCAACATCTGAATGAGAAAGTTATAGTTTCTGGTTAAAATGATTAAATATGGTTTCGGACTAAACTATATGCATCTGGAATAAAAGTTGTCTTCCCTGGACTTCACTAAAGCACTTAACTCGAGCAAACTTACACTTGTTCTTAAGCTTTATGCCGTCTTGTTTTGATTGTAACTTGTATTTTTATGTTATCAAGAAACTATGTACTCATGGATTATCTGACCTTTCACAGAACTGTATCTACTGACAGGTGTGCTCAAGCAGAGATATATCTCGGAGTACTATGGCTGAGGCTTCAGAAACATCAGGCAACCGACGACTGTTACAATTGAAGCTCACTGATGGACATTCTGAAATAACTGCTATAGAGTACTCTCATGTGCCATCATTTCCTGATGATATTAGCCCCGGAACAAAGGTTTCCACTCTTACACTTCTGAAACCAGTTAGTTTAAATCATGTTACAAGAATCTAACATGATTAAATTGCCATCGGTTCAACTAACCAGATAACTTAGCCTTTGGGACTGCTTGTAATTAAGTTCTTTGATTGTTGAACAGCACTCATACCTTTTAAGCGTACTTGTTTAGCCATCAGATGGAGCAGACGGGAGCATATGATTTTGAAATATGTAAATATATGGTGCTACTTACTTGTTGTCTATGTTGATATGGTAGTCTTTTGACTATAACTCACTGATGCACCTTTGTTCATGTTTTTTACTTTGCTTGGTGCTTGTGTTTCAGGTCCAGCTGCAGAGTAAAGCTGATGTACATAGTGGTATTTTGTGTTTGAACAAAAAGGTCATTACTGTTTTAGGCGGTGTTGTTCAGTCCCTTTATGAAGAATGGCAACTGAAGCGCAAGTATATGAATATCTCTCGCTCCAAGTTAAGGCCATCACTGGAAAATGAATCAAGCTGTCCTCCGCCATTTGAATTGCTCCAAGTTCGGACGCATGGACGAGGAGGAACTTCATCTACTAAATACACTTCGTCTTCTGAAGGAATGCATTTTTCAGTAAATACTGCAGGTTCATGATCGAGTTGAATTTATTTTTCATCTAAAACATCATGTTATCCCATAAACACAAATACCTTCAAAGATAAAAATACATCTTTTTTTTATAAGAAATGAAACATTCTATTCAATAATAAGTGAAAGTTTCAACGTGAGCACAAGTTAACCTGCTAAACACTGATAAAACTAAAGAAAGAGCTCGTCTCCAGTCTCTAAACAAGTCTGAGACAAACAATATATTAAGCTGGAGTCTTTTGATTTTCTCCATAAATCTTATTTTAATAGATTCAGTTATGCAAATTCCTTGGATGGAACCTGATAAATTTCCCTTGCTGCTGCGTTTTTAGGTTTGATTAGGCGGTCCTTCAACATTGCTTTCCATTGTGGAAACTTATACTAATATTTTTTGGGTCTCATGGATTTCAGGGACATCCTCAAATGAACATCGACAAAGTCTAGCTGCAAGAGGTGACCGCTCCAATTTGAGCCAGACTGCCCAGATCCAGAAAAATAATGCAACTAAAGATGGTTTAACGGATGAAGTGAAGCTGCTTCACACAAATGAAGGAAATCTTGAGAATGCAACTGTCTCCTCAGATAGACCCAAAGGTGGTTAAATTAGCCTATGGGTCTCTGGTAGAACTTCTTCAGTGGTGCATAATAAATTTTTTATTTGGTTCATTCTTCTGAGAATCTACTTTCTTGCACTCTAGTGTCGTAGTATTATAGGTGAACCCCAACGTTACCTGGCTTTTAAATTTTGAAATATACATCTGAAAATCTCAAGATTGTTATTTCTGGTGCTTATGCCACAATAACATATCTGAATCTATTACAGTAGCGGCATCTGTACCAGTTCAGAATCAAGTGGCTGCGCAAAAACTTCTCCAGAAGACAAGTCAGCCTAATTTTAGCGATCGCAATTCTAGATTTCAGAGGCGTAGGGGAAAGGATACAGAAGATGACTCATCTTTGCTCACACTTGATGAGTATGAAAGGAGGAAAACTGGAAAAAATCTTCAGACAACACATGAGCACCACCATTACAATCGAGATGAGGAGCTTGCTAGAAAGTTGCAGGAGCAATTTGATTTGGAGGAAAACCATGTAACCATTTCTTGCCGGACAATATTTCATATGAAGTACACTTTTTCTATTATGTTGATACATGCATCAAACCTTATTTCTATTGGCTGTCGCTATAGTCACCAATCGGCATTGAGAAATATTCCATGATCCGTAAAATATGGATATAGATTTTTCAGTTTTTGTACTTGATGATATGGATTGTGAGTGATTATTTGTTACATGGATTAACAAAAGCTTAATTGCTATCAGGTGGTTTCTTTATCTGAACTCATATTATATGTTATACATTTAGGTACAAAATGATCCTCATATGATGGATGCTAAAAGTATAAAGATGAGCATGTTCAGTTTTGAAAGGGACGATACTGGATCTTCCGGTAGAACTGAATTCAGGGGAAGAGGGAGAGGAAGAGGAAGAGGGAGAGGAAGGGGAAGGAGAAACTGAAACACAGGTAGAGTTCAATCCGAATTAATTGTTCGATTTCTTTTCCTTTTTTACTTAGTGCTACTGTGTACACCATAGTTATCCTAGAATCTGTGATTTGCAAATGCTTTAGAAAAAAAATCTAGGACTTATGCATTTGTGCTTTGCTTTAGCAAATAGTTAGCATTTATGTGATGTTTGTTTTGCTTTGCTTTTTTATTAACTCATCAGCATCCTTAATTTGCAAATTTGAATTTGCAATTTCCTCTTATTTCAGTGTTTCGAATTTGAAGGGAAAAAAAAAACTAGTAAAATGTGGGAGATAAATAAATATTCGATGCGGAGTAATGAAATCAAAAGAATTGTAACAAAGTTTGATCTAACTTTTGTAGACCACTAAAACTTATGTGGCTAATTAGTATACTGAACTGTGAACTTTGTTACTTAAAGTTTAATTTTGACTCTTTTAGTAGCACAGCATAGGATCCAACCTTAGGAGTCGTTGTCGTGGTGATTGATTTTGACTGGCTTTTTTCCTCTTTGCTTCTTTTTTCCATTTGTTGATGAAAATATTCGAGGACTAAGTCATCTTCAAATTTACGCTTTTCATGAAAAAAGAAAAAAAAGCTCTAACTAACATGCGCTGTCGCTCAACATTTTGTATTTTCTTTTGGCTTGTTTCAACAAATTCCTTAACGAGGAAGAGACATCTTACCCAAAAAGAAATGAATGATAAAAGGCTTACCTAAATTTAGTAAAGCAGTTGTAATATAGATGTATAGTTATATTTTGAAGTTTGTACTGTTTATAAATAAGTGGTAGAACTAGAAAGACCTGCTCGTTCAATAGATTTGTTTAATTTGTTGTTTATTGACTGCCGTCTCGACAATTTGTTGTTGTATGTCTGTACGGCTTTCATAAGATTATTACATATGTTTCCTAGAGAGAGAGAGAGAGGGGGTTGCTTGTATAGCATCAAAATACAAATGATAAATACAAAATGGCCTTCGAACAAGGAAGAGCCAAAAACAAGAGAATTACTTGTGATAAAATAGGAGAAAGAATCAAAGAGAAAACAGTTGGCATCCCAGACACGTTAATTTGAATAAGATCACATAATTCCCACAACCAACAATCCTAATATGCTCTACAAAAAAAATGAAAAATCATTGCACAATCAAACAAGAGAAGGCGAGAAGGCCTTCAAAAAGAATATAAGAGAGCTAAAAGGGAACCAATTTCTTCATTCTTGGACCTTCCTGCATCTTGGTATGTCGAAGTCGAACATATTTCCCCTTTGGCATTTGCAGGATTAATTCCAATTATTTCCAAATTTGTACGGAAACTGTACTTGAGTCGGGCTACGGTGTGAAACCGGGTGGTGAAGCCCTCGACTCCATGGGAGGCGTCTGGCTGTCCGATCCTCCTCTCAATGCATCGTCTGAGGAGCGTAGCCCGTCGTCCGTGTCCCCCCGATTCATATCCTCTATCATTCTCACCACTTCTTGCATAGCTGGTCTCTGATCTGGCACTGTAGCAACACAAGCCATACCTATCTGCAGAAGCTGCACCATCTCCTCCTCTACATTATGATACCTCATTAGCTCCACATCAAACACCTCAGCTGTCCATTCTTCTCTCACTACACTCTGGACCCATCTCGGCAAATCGATCCCTTCTTCACCTAAAGAAGCCTGGTTAGGTGCTTTGCCAGTTAGGAGCTCTAACAGCAACACCCCGAAACTGTAAACATCGGACTTGAACGTGACTTTACGGGTCTCGAGAACCTCAGGCGCGCGGTAGCCCATGATGCGATGATTGGGAGGAGACGAGTTCAAGAAGAGAGGGTTAAGCCCATAATCGGATACGGAAGCATCAAGATTGTCTTGTTTGAGGAGGATGTTGGAAGACTTTATGTTGCCATGGACCACATTTCCAGACACATGGAGATGGGCAAGTCCTCTTGCAGCACTCATCGCTATCCTCAGTCTGCTGTCCCATTCTAGTGGGGTTCGCCCCGACCCTCGACTACCTACACAGACAACAAAAGATCTAAGTTACCTAACATTGCAAGTTTGTGTCCACACATAATAGTGATGATGAGTGGAAAATGTAAAATACCAATCTTTTTCTTAACCAAGATTGGGTCAGATGTGCTTAATACCATCGGTCCATCACTGAGACTAAGAAACTCAGTAAAAGAAAGAAAAACACAAATACACACACACAAGAGCAAAAGCCCTTGCGTTTGTTGATGTATACATTTTAAAATTTATTATTACAAAGAAGTAAGCAATAAATAAAAGAATGAAAAGATCACATGGAGTTCAAGAAGTTCGTGCATGCGGACAAGGTGGAAAAACAGAGCATGACTTAATAATTTAATATGATTGTCACAGATATTTCTGGATAATATACCACATGCAGACAGTCATACTGTACTGTCTTAAATCTTTTTATTTTATTTTTTCATTTTGAACAAAATATTCTTAATCTGTTTCATCACCGACAAATTGGCAATGGAATGTATGTCACAGTGCCTACATGTGCTTTAGCCTAAAGAGCTACATTTATGCAAAAGGTTAATTTCAAGATTAAAAAAAGGGCACATGAGTCAAAAGCATGTGACATCTATAGCGTAATGTAGGGGAGAGGAGCTTTATTATTATTATTATTTTCGATAGAAAGTTGGGGCACATTTAATAAAGAAACATAGAGGAAAAAGTAACATCATTTCTTCTATTCTTTCCATTTTATTTTCTACATTTAATATATATTCATACTATTTTTTTTTTTTAAGAAATATATATACATACTTTAAAAATAAGGAAAGGTATGTGGGTAGGGCTGTTAATCATTGTAGGAATGCTTGTAAAGGGGTCATGCCCATTACTGCTGATTTTTATTTGAAAACTAATCCACCAATTCAATCATATAATCCATCAGAACTGAAAAGAAATTATTATTCTTGATTATCTCAAATCATACATAGTTAAATGTAATTAGTGTCAAAGGCCACCTTAACCGCGTAAAAGTTGAACAAAACAAAGAAAATAGAAGCCGGCCATGGAGAAGAAAATGTAGCATTAGTAAACCAAATACTTTTACATGACTTTTTCAAATATAGATTATACTAATGAAAAAAAAAAGAACAAACTTTTAGTAAATTTATATCAACCTAAAACATCTCGAATCCTTAATGAAGAAGCCTCAACAAGGTGAAGTTTTTTGCAAACTAATATCTTATGATATTAAAATCCCAATGGCACTTAAAACAATCCCAATGGCATCACAAAATAATTCTTTGAAACATGCAAGCCGACCGGGTTGATTGATATAAAGAGGAAAAGTAAAAATCAAAGATAGTTAGGTAGCAAATCCAATTATTGCATTAGGCTATTAAACAAGATTCTACATATCTTTGGCGGTGGAAATTAAATTAAATGAAATAATTATTCCAACAAAAAAAAAAGAAATTCCCACAAAATAATTTCCACAACCAGCCATCTTCTTCAATGTTTGCAGAGCAAGTTTGTAATAACAAGAAAAATAACAAATTAATGATAATAAAAAAAAATAAATCGACAGAAAATAATAGAGAAGAAGAAAGATTACCATGAAGAAGTGCAGACAGGCTGCCGGCAGGCATGTAATCATAGACCAACAATTTCTCATCTTTGGAGAAGTAATAAGCCCTCAACGGCAGCACATTTTGGTGCTTGATGTGTCCCAAGATCTCCAATTGCTGCTCGAACTCCTTCTTCGCGGCGGCGACGTCCTTCAGCCGCTTCACCACCACCGTTGTACCTTCCTCCAGCACCGCTTTGTAGCTTGTACCTACACTCCCCTTTCCCAGAACTTCTGCCGAAGCTCTCAACAAATCTTCCAAGTCAAAACTGTAGACCCCTCCTTGAAAGAAGACTAGTTTATTCCTTTCCGCCCCTTCGGCGGAGGCCCCCGTGATGTCGTCTTTTGAGGACGATGTTCCCACCTCCCCTACTGCTGCGGCGGCGGCGGCGGTGGTTGCGGGCGGTTTGTACGCTTTCGTGGTGTTTTTTGTTTTTCTCTTCTTCATTAGAAGGAAAATGAGGGCGAGTAGGAGCAGTAGTGCTAGTATTCCGCCGGCGATGGATATTCCGACAATGGCGGCGGTTGAGAGCTTTCGTTTCTTCTTGGGGGAGGCGACGGGAGGCGGGGGAGTTAGAGTCGGCGACGGCGCGGGAGACGGGAAGAAGGGGTTGCACGGCGGCAATGGCGCGCCGCACAAGTCAATGTTATTCGCGAATGCCGATGAGGGGAACCTCGCCAGCGCGGCGGGGATGGAGCCGTTGAGGCGGTTGTTGGAGACGTCAAAGCCGTCGAGCCCCGGCGTGGCGATGTTCGGCATCTTGCCGGAGAAGGCATTGTTCTGCAGGAAGAGGCCCGTGAGATGCGTGAGATTGTTGAGGGCGAAGGGGATTGGGCCGGTGAATTTGTTGAAGGAGAGGTCGAGGCGGGTGAGGCGAGTCAACTCGGTCAGACTCGGCGGGAACGCACCGGAGAACTGGTTGTTTTGCAGGTAGACATTGCGGAGGGATTTGAGCTGGGAGAGGTCGGCGGGGATAGGGCCGGAGAGGAGGTTGGAGCGGAGGCTGAGGACTCTGAGCTGGGTGAGTCGGCCGAGCGAGTTGGGGGGAATCTGGCCGATGAGGCCGACGCCGGGGAGGCGGAGAGAGTAGACGGAGGAGTTGGTGGTGTCGCAGCCGACGCCGACCCAGGTGCAGGCGGAGACGGAGGCGTTCCATTGGAGGCGATTCTCGTGGGGGACTTTGGAGAGGAAGTCGAGCAGCGCCTGCTTGTCCTGAGTCGGCTCGGGAGCGACGCGGTGTGGACTCAGTAGCAATGCGAATAGTAGTAAGAGCGCTGCCATTAGTGGATTTGTTTCCATTGTGAGCAGGCAGTGAGGTTTGGCGGAGAGTAAAATCATCGGAGTGGTGGTGGGGAGCCGCGGCGAGGAGTCATAGCCATGAGTGCAGAAATGTGGGTGGGGGGAGAAAGAGAGAGAAAAGAAGAGAGAGAGAAGTAGGTGTACAAGTATGGTAAAGTGGGGGTGGGGGGGCAAAAAGAGAAAAGCAGAGGAGGTGTGGATGTGAGTGAGTAAGTGAGTGAGTGTGTTTTTTGTGGGCTTGGTGCTTCAGAATTACGCTTCCAAATGTGTAGCGAAAGAAGCAACAAACAAGAAGAAAAATGAGAGAGAGAGAGAGGGGTGAGTTGTACGCGAATACGGAAAGCGTGAGTGAGGAGCTGTACATTTTGTCGTGAACGGTCATTTTCTGTTTATACGAAATTGCAATACAAAATTTTTCTTCTTTTTTTTTTGTTTTTGGAATTCCACTTCCTCACTTACTCCTACTTGCACATTTTGCCTCCAAAATTCGTCTTATTTATCTCACAATACAGTATCATTTTTGCTGCTACATTATTATTAGTATTCTCTAAACAACAAATATTTTACTTGCTCCATTTTAATGTTGTTCCTGTGAAGCTCCTCTACTGATAATGGTTATGACACGTGGCTCATCCCTGGATTTCATTTTGAATTTTGTAGATATATGTATGTCTTATTATGCTACTAAAATTGATAATTATAATAGTATACTTACTACATCCCAGAATAAATAATATGTCCGGTTAATTCATGTTGTTCGGTTTTCATTCAATAATTAAAAATAAAAAAATTAATATTAATTGACTTTATTAATATGCAATTTTTAGGGGATTATTTCTTACATTAATATAGTCCTAACTCCTAAGTGCCACATGGGATTGCTCTTCGATGTGAATCTATTAGTATTATCGACCCATTCTTACTGATTAAAGCCCAGATAAATCCCCATTCTTGGAACCCCAAACATCTTGCCGACAAAACAAAAAAAGAAAAGATCTCGAAAAAGGAAAGTGGCATCTCCACAAAAATAATAGAGATAGTATATGATTATAGTAATTTCAGTGAAAAAAAATATTAATAATAGCATCATTTTTTAAAAATATAAATAATATCACTTCTTGACTTTTTTACCCTTCATTCTTTTATTTTCTCCCTTTTTTTTTTCTTTTTCTTAAAACAACAGATATTCTCTCTCTTTCATAACTCTCGCTCTCTCTTTCTGCTCTCTCTCCTCCTCTTTTCGTTTCTCTCTCTCTATCGCAACCAAACAACAACAGCACCACCGCCCTTCATCTTCACTTCAGCCCGGGAAGTTTTCCTAATCTACGGCAATCAAAGCTAATGCCTCGTGGAGATGGACCTTTAACTGTGGTCGCCCATGTTAATGATAATTCTTACCGCATTTGTCACAGCCCCAAATCCCGAAAGACGGCTAAGCCGGGGTGCGACTAGGGGTTGGAATTAAGAAGCGGGGAAGAAAGGGGATTAATGAATAAATGTAGAATAAATCTTGAAGCCATGGTCTCCGCCGCCGCACCATAGCCGCCGCCGCCGTCGAGCAACAGTCTCGATCTTGACCGCCTCTCTCTCCTCTCCCAAAATCGACTCCACAAATAAGAAACCCTAGCCGCCGCCGTCAAAGAATAATCACGGTCGCCGTCCGTTTATTTCGATCTGCACCGGATCTTTCTCCTCTCCCAAAATCGACTCCAAAACCACGAAACCGTAGCCGGCGCCTTCAATCCATAGAGTACGCCGCCGTCCACCATAATCGTCGCCGCCGTCGAAATATAAATCGCCTTTGCCGTCAGATTTTTTTGCCTTCTTAAGATTTCCGCTTCATTATTTTTGGAGATAGCGATGAACAATTGTTTTCACATGTTTTTTTATGTGAATTCCCATTTTTTATGTGAATTCCCATTTTTTTCACGTGAATTCACATTTTTTTCATGTAAATTCTCATTTTTTCCACGTGAATTTACATTATTTTTCATGTGAATTCGAGTTTTTCACTTTTTTCAATTGAATTCTCATGTGAATTCTCATTTTTTTCACGTGAATTCACATTATTTTTTATGTGGATTCGAGTGAGAGGAAAAAAAAAACAAAACGAAAAATGAAAAAATAGAAAAATAGAAAAGAAAGAGGATGGGTAAAAATGTACAAAAATGCTAGAATTTATATATTTTAAAAATTAGTGCTATTATTAGTATTTTCAATCTAAAAAGTGCTAAAATCACATTTCTCCCAAAAAATAGTACTACATTATTTTTATTCGTCGAGATGGAGGAGAATGAGCCATTATTTTTATTTCTCATTTATGGATACACAAATTGTATTGGGCAATGTAATATATTAAACCAAATTTGAATACCAATCCCTTTCTTTACAATCCTAACCATACTGTACTGTTCTAACAAGTACTAGGTGGTGCAAAATTTATAGTGATCGTCACTATCCGTACTGTTCGTCCAGTTTATCCTGTTTTATTTATTTAATTAATTATTAATTATTTTTAATTGGAATTTAATAAATTTTAATTAGAATTAATTATCTATGATTATTCCTATTATCTATGATTAATTACCTTAAATTCTTTGATTATCTCCTTATTACGACCAAACCTAAGTTTTTGCCAAATTTATAAATACAAAATTGAATAGGCGGAACAGAATAATTTGAAAATAAGTATATGAATGAAATATTTGGTTAAGTGACTAAGTCGAGTACAAATAATGAAAAGGAGGAATTTTCTTCTCAAAAAAAAATAAAAAATGAAAAGGAGGAATTTGGGAAGAAGAAGAAGAGCCAACCAAATGGAATACGAGGGGCAGAGTTCACTGTATAATGAAAAGTCAAGATAGATGATGGGTGGTAGACAGCTCTCTCTCTCTTTCAGTTTGACAATTGGCGGCATGTGTTCTACCCGTACCCCTGCGGCAATGAGCAAATCTCGAACCAAACCAAAAATTCAAACTGCACTAGATCGAAATTTAAAGTTCGGTCGATTTTTTTAACAGAATAGTGCGGTTCGATTTAAAAAATAGAAAATCGAAATTATTTTATTTTGGTTCGGGTTGAGCAAAAAATTTCGGCTTCAACCCGAAAAATCAAAATATTTTTATATGTTATTTTATTATTTTCATTATATCTATATTAATGTTTAAAAGTAATTCAAATGCTAAATTATCACCAATGTTGCTTTGCTTTGGTTGAACTAAGAGTAAATTGCTATTTTTTGTGCAAAAGTATTAGAAAATACAAAATAAAATAGGTGCAAACGTGGTGAAAAATATGCACATAAAAGCGTATAAAATATTTCGGTTAAAACCGAATAAAACCGAACCCAAATCGCAAATTACAGTTTGAATTCGATTTGGTTACACATCTAATACGATTCGATTTGATTTGAAAAAAAATACAATTCAATTTTCGGTTAATTTTAATTCGGTTCGAATTGGGTCCGAACCGCCCGAATGCTCAGCCCTACCCCCTGCCTGCATCAAGGCTCAAGCTAATGTACTTTGAAAATTTTACGGAAAGGTTTTTATGCAAATAATTTTTTATATGAATTATAATATGTCAGGAATAGATAATTCCAAATGTCAATCAATTAAACTACAGTGGTATTGTATATCGTTTCATGAGTTCGCAAGTATGGACTCATTCAATTTCAACTGACTGTTTGTGGAATTGGATCGGCGATGGAGTGGATTATTCTGTCACAAAGTCTAATTGTTTTTTTTAACACTGATTATTTTTATTTTTACTTTCAACATTGATTGAACTTATAAAACCACTTTTAACACATTAATGTATAGTATCGATGATGGAAAGTAGCAATAATTAGAACAACTAACATAATATCACATAAATTTAAAACTTCGGGAAGAAACAAATCTACCATAGTTTGCAAATTATCCACAAAAATTAGTATTGGCAAAAGAAATGGGTGGGTGATGTTGGCATCAACGTGCGATTAGCATAATTTCGAGTTGACCCGGCACGACTCATACATTTTACATTATAATTAATAATAATTTAATTAGGTTTATCATGTGTAACTTGGCCAATAATTTTACAGTTCAAAATACTTTCGTCCCGACCCAATTTTATACTCTTGGCCGATAGACACAAATATCCCAGCCGAGTCCAACCACTTATATACAAGTCATTTGCAATAACTTCAACCATATAAATGACAGTAATAATATAATTTGGTTGATTTACCAAAAAAAAGAAAAAAAAAGCACCTAGGTCCAATTAGAACTTGGAACCAGTTACACATGAAGACAAAATTAGTATGTAAGCCTGTCCTATCAATGAATTAAACATACCTACTACACTAGTTAGATCCTACTTCAAAATAAAGTCGAGACTTATTTTGGTCAAGCAAACATAAACAAATCAATTGATAAATTTATTATCTATAACTGTAAAAATAATGTAATAATACAGTTGAGCACATTAATAATACTTTGTTATCCGATCTTTCCCTCCATAGTTACTTTATGGACTAACCTTTCGAAAAATATAAAAATGGTCTGATCTTTTCCTTACTGTGATACTTATGACAGCGAGCAAAAATCCGGCGACGGAAAGATGAGTGAGACGACCTAATGCTGGTGTGGATATTCCCGCTCAATTTATTAGATGATGTGGATATTCTCGGCGTCATGCATTTATGCTATTTCTTGAAATCCTTAAATCTTAATTAGTCAAAAATAGATTAAGATGATTTATATATAAGCATTCATGCTGTTTCTTGAAGTCCTTAAATCTTAGTCAAGAAATATTGATTGTGTATTAAGATGGCGACGATCACGACATGTATTTCATAACTCTTCCATTTTGACGTTAGTTATGCCATTTTTTTTTTTAAATAGTTATGCCATTTAATCCTTATTGAAGTAGTTTTAGTGGTAATTTAATTAGGTTGCATTAGGATTGAAGAATTTGAGTAAGAGTGAAGTTTGAATGACATAAGTGGTAGATTGACTCTCTTAAGCTTTCAATTTTTTGGTAAAATTCATGAACATATATACCTATATATATATATATATATATATTGATGATAAAACCATTATTTATGCTAGTTTTTTTTTAGAGACATTATTTATGATAGTTGGAACGAAGGATTTGAGAAATAAATTTCAAATGCATCACCCTGATCTGTAACATACGTTTTGAGATAATTGAGTGGATTTAAATTTCACTTGCATTAATTTTTATTTTTTACTGATGTAAGTTAATAAATGCGATATTTTATGCTCAAAACTTGTACATATATGCAGGGGTGGGTTCCTGTTTCTTTTTTCTATTAATTAATTTAACTAATATTCAATTTATTATAGATGATACTAAATCCTACTTGATGATTAATAATTATAATTGAAAGTAATAAATCTTAATTGAAATTAATAAATTATCTCAAATTATCTTTAATCCCATAATTACCTAATTAGCTCCTAAACAACAATTAGTGCGCCCCCGCACACAAGTCTGCATGATATACAATAATGTATTTTTTCATGATATATATAATTGTAGTGTATATACTATAATAATATATATGTTTTACTGATAATGTTGGATCAAGAAAAGATAAATGGTCTATATTAATTTTTAGTTCTGAAATCAAAATCTAAATACTATATTGGATACGTTTCAAATATCGACAATTGCACAAACAAAAGCCCAAATCTATCTTGGGTGAGATTTCATATTTAGACTCTGTCGCGTACGACCAATAAATCTTAATTATGTAGATTCAAAGAAAAAAATAAAAAATAAAAAATCTCAACGATGGTTTCTTTTTCGGCCTAGCCTACTAACTTTTGGGCTTCATGCATATCATTGCTTTGTAAATAATTTTTTTAAGACACATGATACATTATAAAGATCATAATTTGATTATATTACAAAAATTATATATAAATTACAGCAATTAATCAAATTAATATACAATAATATCATATAAATGGAAAGACAACTCACATTTTAATGGGAATCGAACCAAAAATGTATTATAGTTTGAATTTGCCACACTTGATTTTTTTAAATATAGTTTACTTTTCTTATATCGTTTGTAGACTATTATACAAAAATATAGTTTACTGTACAACAACTACAGGTACCCTTGTAATAATAATAAAAGAATGGTTAATTATATTAAAAGTAAATATTCATTATCATTGTTGACTTTTCAATATGCAATGGTGTTAAACTTTTTAATTCTAAAATTCCTTATTTCTCGAGAAAACTTTGTTATTAAATTCTTTCTTTCGAATTGAACTTAATCTCGATTTTGAAAATATTCATTAAGGTTGCTTTTGGTTTGAAAGAGATTGATAATATGTGATAGGATATGATAGGATTATATGATCAATTAATAATCAACCCAAATTTAGAAGGACAAATTATCACTCAATTGATAGATACGACATGTGATTATATTCGATTATTTATCAATCAAGTCTTATTAATCACCAAACGACCCCTAAAAGTGTGTTTTCTTTGATGGAACATGATGGAAATACATATATTTTAACTCATTTTCTCTTGTTATGTATAGTGGATAATTTTTCCTGGGCAAGATGAAAAATATTTTGGCAGCCCTCTTTTATTTCTTTTTTACTACACTTGTGGATAATTTTATCATAGGGTGTGATAATATTTTTATATGTATCACAAGGGATAAAAAGGGTAACCATGTGATCAAGGGGGAATCATGAGATAAAGTTTTATTTTTCATCTTACATGAGATCGAAGGACCATTATTATGTAATAAAGTTTTCACATATTTTCTATAATAAATTTACAAACAATGAGAAATCATAATATGCTACTCATACTGTATAAGATTTCGGACGTATATATAACATTGTTCTATAGTGGCGTCATGACTAAATATCAGAATTCTGATTTCCATCAGTATTTACTAAATTAAAATATTTTGTACAACCCACCTTTATAATGACTGCAAATATATAAAGACTAACTATTTTGTTTATTTCGAATGTCACGGAAGTCTTATAAATCGAGTATGTTATACTTAAATTTCTAACTACAATTTACAAACGATTCAATTGCACATGAATAAATATATCTAGCGCACAATCGTTATTATCCGAATAACAGTAGCACATTTTCACATCAAAATAAGAAAAAGAAGTAATTATAATATCACTCAATTGGTTAAGAAAATCTAGGGAGATAATAAAATAATATACTCCCTCCATTCTCGAATAAGTGTCCCGAGCCGTTGAAATTTTTGTTCTCAAATAATTGTTCTATCGTAATTTTCAATGCAAATTTTAGTGCAAATTGTCACATTTATCCTTTGACTCAAGTTAAAAAAATTAATTTTTTTAATTTTTTATGCAATAATTAGGAATAAAATATGTTATTTTATAAAGTGAAAATGAAATAGATGTAAATGCTCACTATTTTTAACCGTTGGTGACACTTACTTGGGGAGAGGGTGTACGGGTACGCATTTTGGTATCATCGATTAAACCCCACGCGTAATCCAAACGCTAGTAACGGCATTGCCCTAACATGATTCGTTAATAAAACGGAACGGCGGAAAACGACGGCGCAATTTAAATAGATTCCGTCAAATTGCACGGCGCATATAACCGCACGCAACTACACTTCCATTTCCACATGACTTCTATGCATAATTCCGCCTTTCTCCGCCGCTGCGACGCTACCTCCGCCCTTCTGCCGCCGCCGCACACGACTGTTCCCGCAAAATTATCATTTCGTTCGCCTCAAGCGCGGTGCTCTGCTATTCGATCAGCTGCTGAAATGTCGTCGCAGACTCCTGCTCCTACTGTTTCAACTGTTACTATTTCCTACGATGAATTGAAGGTCAGTGCGCTCGTTCTTTTGTGGTTAATCCCGATATCGATCAAATATCACTGTGCTGGCGTTGATAATTATTGGGAGCATGTATATATTTTCTGATGCTTCGTCCTTATGATAGGATACACGTGCTGATTTATCGGAGAAAATAGAGCTCGGATTTGGCCCCATGGGCCTCGGAATTTTGTCCATATCGGATGTACGGAGTAATTTTCTTGTTTCTTTTATTTACTGAATTTAATATGAAGTCTCTCACTCTCTCTCTCTCTCTCCTCTTCCTCTGTGCGCTCGCGCGCGCGCCATTCTTAAAACTTTTAAAAGAGCAGATCATCTCCCCTTCTACACAAAAATGGCTTCTCAGTCCTTAACTTTTCAAACAAAGTGCAAAAGACGGTGTGCGTATGATCTGGAATAACGGGAAATTTGCGATTATTGGAAGACATTTCTAATTGCGATATTGTCAATGTGTGTTTAATGCGATGCCAAATTATTTAAATTTCATGTCAAATATTAATATTTCGGAAGAAGGAGAGTATAAATCCTAATTATTCAAAGCATACACGTATAGAAATGGAAAAGAAATACACCATACAACAAGCCTTTCTCAAAGTATATAATTTTCTAATTCAAAAATCTTAGAAATCTATATTGCAGTTCTTCTAGTGTTTAAGAGAAAAGTAACCATATACGAGCCTAATAATTGCAACTGATGTAAAAAAAATGCACGTACTTACGCATATTATCAATATTGTAATTGCACTTGGTTCCTTTTTTTGTAGGTTCCAGGTTATCCATTACTGCGTCGAAATCTTCTATGCCTTGCACCTAGGTATAAATTCAATGAACCATTTTCATTATGTCTTCTACAATGAAATGGAGCCTTGATTTTCTTCAGTTGGCTGTAAATTAGATTATCCATGCTCTGTTGCCTCTCAGTAACCTAGTGATAGTTACAAATCAGATTGGCTAGCCTCCCGGAAGATCTAAAGAAGCATCTTGAAGATCCTAGCAGTAGGTAGGTTAATCCTTTTCTCATTATCCTTCTATGTCTTTGTTACTCACCTTGGGATATTACTGCTGAAATCCTGATGCCTTTAGTTCATGTTGCTCATATTTTTCATGTTTGTGTAAGGGCCTTCAAGTTTTCAAAAGTTAACTCTGAATCTTGATGAGTATATATAGGTACAATATTGGATGGAGTCATGGAAAAGAAAAACTCGAATCAGGAAAACCAGGTAACTTATCTGGTCCTGGACATATAGATTAGCAAAAATTTGCAACATTCTGTCCTCATATCACACAATTTCCGTTCTCATTCCAAGAGTCATATGTTTCAGTCACATCATCTAATTTTCTATGCTACTATTATTCAACACTTTCTAACCTGTGTGAATTTTAATCTATTTAACAGATATGTTGAAAGGCTCCTTTTATGCCAATCCAATACTTGATGTCCCCACAAATGAGCAATCACTTGTTAAAAGGTAATAAGTGCTGCTACCACTTTTTTCAGCAGTAACAGCAATATCATGAGTATTGCATAATGGATAGCTAAAAGGACTGACATTAGATGTTCATAGTTTGTTGCTGTAGTGGAGAATTAATTTTTCTCTCAGAACATGCATGAAATTTTGGGCGTCCTTGGTTTTTGTTTTGAATTAAAAAGTCAATGATTGATAATTAACTACCTAGAATTTACCTGTTCAAATTTGATTGACTGGAATCTGTCAATTATGTGCGGTAAAAACTTGAACATTGAAATATACAGGGTATATTTAATTGCACGTCACCCATGTTGACATCTGAGAAAAATGCATTAAAGAATTATTTGTACTTGGTTGAGAATTTTTAATTTGATCTATTTAACTTCGAAGGTAAATACTTTTTGAGAAAGTTGGCTTGTTGGTTCTGATAACTTATATTACATGAAATAACATGAGAGACTGCTATATTTTCTTGTGAAGCTGTGATTGTACAGCGTTTTACCATTATAATCAATATTACCAGCGCTCTGATGGTTCTGATGTTTTTTTCCTATTAGGTATCCATCTTACTGTGGACCAAATATATGGCCTCATGATGTGTTGCCAGAACTTGAACTGGGTATGAGCTGGGCCTAGCTACTCTGAATCAGTCTGATAAATTATCTTCATATTCTCTACATTAATCGTCACTCTAGGGTAGTGTAATTTGTTGGAGTTTTAAGTGTACTTTCTGTATCTGTCTCCAAAAAAAAATTGTACTTTCGTACTTTCTGTATCAATTCTATCTTGGAAACTTTTTTCCACATCTTTAGTTTGCTATTGATTCTTATATGAGATTATTCACTTTATCCAAGACTCTGCAACTTATATAACAAAAAAAGTTAGATTGTTTCATATCTTTGTGTATTTCTTCTGAGGCTAAACCTTGGTCCTTGACTAGTAAGCTGAAGTTCAGATGTCTTATACCCATCTAATATTTGATGTATTTTTTTGTTCTACTATCTAGTCAGTACTTGGAATATTTGTCTATAAATCAAATGGTTTTAAATCTTTTCCATCAATATACATTTTTGTCTGTTTGTTTTCATTCGAGTCATACTTGTGCTCTTTATATTTTTGTGTGATTGTATCTAACTAAGTAATCTTGTTAGGATAGTAATATGCAATAGGAAGTTAGTTGGTTATTTCTTCTCTTTGTAACTTTTCTTTGGTCTGGATCTGGATACCCAACTTCTTATCTTTTCTTCCCCTACCACGTGTAGCCTTTAAAGATCTTGGAAAGTTGATTCTGGATGTTGGGTTGCTGTTGGCACATCACTGTGATCGATATAGTAAGTTCTTTACCTTTGGATTTTGTTTTCTTGCTATGTTTAATTTTTTCTTTCCAGTGTCAATTTCAATTATTTGAGGCCGTCCAGTGTCTGATCACTACAATGTTTGGGTAAGTGATGTATTCTATGTGCATAATGCAGCATGGTACATTTAACAAGTCATGCAATATGCTTATCTCAATTTTAATTGGTTGTTTTTGAAACTTAATAACAGGGCCCTTGGTAATTCTAGTTCAAAGTTTTGTCTCGAACAATCTATTGCTGGGTTATGATCTAGGGCTGTCATCTTTGTTCTTACAGCAAAAGATTCTGGTTATTGTTTGGCAAAATATTTTTCAAATCCCCATGTCAAATCAATGAAAAGGAGAAAACTGGTGTGTATCCCTAGTTGTGGAATGAAGATGCAATTGAACTGATCCTTGATGGGTACCTATATTAAAGAATGGCTTCAAATCCAATATTTAGTATTAAGTATATCTTACAGCTGTAAAAGAAACCAAATATAATTTGAATGCACTAATATTGGTAAGCTAACATATTTACTTCATAATATAAAAGCTTTTTTTTGTCCTTACTTTTCCCAATTGCATATTCTGTTGCTGTCGAAGGGCATGAATTTTGCATTTTGCTGTGATACACTAGTTTGACTATCTAATTTGTTGCTGCTTGATCTGGACTTGTCTAGCTTCAAATGGGTTCAAAATGCATGGAAATGACAGTCTGCAGCAAATACTTCTTCGGTCTCGATGCCACAAAGGCCGTCTCCTTTATTATTTTCCTTCCCATCAGTGGTACATTTCTTTCCTTTCAAACTTTATGTGGAGCATTTCCTAGGATCATTGTATCTTTTTTAATATGAATTTACTGTGCCTTCATATATATGAACAGTCTCGCTACTGTAACATAATACCTCTCACTTACTACAAAAATGAGATACGCTTTTTGAGTATCTATTTATCTTTTGAAAGATTTTATTTAAAAAATACAAAGAACTAACATACTGATTAATTTATAACTATTTTTCCGGTTGAATATTTTCTTCATAATTTTTACAGCCACATTAATAATGTTGGATTTTTCAAATTTCACTAGTATTGACCTGCCGTCTGCAAAACATGTGTATTCTATTCGTTTATTTAGGCACATTTTGATTGTTTGCCTGTCTTTAAAAAAAAAAAAAAATTATAAATGAGTAACTCTTACGTTTTTCTTCAAGCTATTTAATTATTTTCCCTTTACTTCATTCCTATTACTATTGAATGGTGAATTTTGGAAGGACCAACATTGTTTGTGAAAGAAATATGAAGCGGAATGAAGATTTTCTCTCAAAAAAATGATTATTAATGAATGGCTTTCTTGCAGCACTTCTGTTGAAGATGGTGATGGTGGCTCTATGTCATCATGGTGCGGATGGCATACGGATCATGGTTCCCTTACAGGTATGCAAATTTTAGATCTTATATTACCATTATCGAATCTGTGGAACAAATCTTTTTTCTTTTCCTTTATTGTGACTAATGGATGTTGGCATCCATTATACAGGTCTTACTTGTGCAATTTTCACGAGAGATGCTGGGGAAATACCTTGTCCTGACAGCAATGCTGGCCTTTATGTAAAAACACGTTCAGGTCAAATAGTCAAAGTATATATCTTTCTGCTCATTGCCATAGTAGTATAAATGTGTTAAGTGTTTTATGTGCTCAAAATGTTACTCCCTCCGTCCCACTCAATTTGTCTACCTTTCCTTAAATGGATGTCCCACTCAATTTGTCTACTCCCAAATAAGGAAAGAATTAACCCTTTAAAACTCTTCAAAAGTGGTGGGACCTACTCACTTTCTATCTTTTTACCTTTATTCTTAATCTCCGTGCCGAACAGTAGGTACACAAATTGAATGGAACGGAGGGAGTACAAAGTTAACTCGACCACTTAACAACAATTAAAAATATTACATCTGTATGCTACATGTAACGCTCACAAGAGCTATTCATAGTCTAGGCAAGAAAGAAATAGTGATGTAAGACGTATGAAAGAGTACCATGAGTTCGATGTCCAATTTCCAGCCTGTTGTCTTTGTATCAAATCAAGAAATGTTTCCTGAAGTGAATCATGTCTCCTTTTACTTCCACCTGGCCCAATATTAGCATTCTGGTCTGGTCTCCACTCTGGTATTTTTCTTCAATTGATATTGTAATATGCAAATCTTGACAGTTATTAATATAGTGAGATGTTGTGCCCTACTGATGTGTGCCTTTTTTTCCCTCCTTAGGAATATTCATCGATAAAATAACTGTATATAAAGTTCCTTCTTTTCACAATTTCTATTTCTTATGAGTAGAAAACTTGATTCACCGACTGTCTTTTTTGGACAAGTGTTGCAATCTTTGCAAGTTTTGATGGGAGGAATAGTTTGGCATTTGAAAGAGCAGAGAAGCAATGAGGAATTTGGGGTCTTTTTCTGATTAGAGTAGATTACCTAAGAAATAATGTCCCAGGCAAGAAAATCTAAATTGTGATGGGATACAAAATGCACTTGGGAGTGAGAAGATGCACCACCTCTCTCTTTTGCTAAATTGGCCTCATTTAAAGAATAAACAAGATATATATGGAGGAGCCATGAAAATCTCATATCATAAACCTAAAAACCAAAAGAAAAGAGATGGAAAAATGACGAGGAGGAATGCAATGGTGACATAAGCAGAGGAGAATTGTTGCATTCCAGAGTGTTGTTTCTTGGCCTCTGCAATCAGAGCCTCATAAATTATCTCACAGTTGTACAGCTAAGATAGCAGGAATTGCATGGTTAAATTGAATTTCTGAAAAAAATCCAAGAATCTCAACTAGGCGTTATGCTATCCCAATTCATGACCTCTACCCCTCTATAGAAACTTTTTTGTGTTTTCAATGTTGACATGTAGTTACAATTGTGTGCCAGGTCATAAAACTTGCTTTTAATTATGGTAATGAGTTGTTTTCTTCTGTGCTTTACTGATATAGGTGGTGTATGGGGGAGATGAGATTGCCTATCAAATAGGTGAAACAACGGAGATACTGTCAGGAGGTCAACTTTGCGCAACACCACATTGCGTTCGGGTACTCTGGCCATTTGGATCTCTCTCTTTTTTTTTTCAATGACAGCACTGTTTAATAATGGATTAGTTAATGCTGGTAGTACTGTTGGGTCTCACTATAATGCGACCAATACTGACAGAGTTTCTAGCTTTTTTGCTTCTCCTTTTAATCTGTTCAGGATTTGGCTTAAGATGTGTATTTCTGTTTCCATTTGTCTTTTTAGTAGTAATAAACTATTGGTCTGATATAGTCTATTCTTGAAATGACAACTCGCTGACACTGCATGAGAAAATGTCAACCTACACTTGATTCATCGAATTTGTTGGACTTAATAAGTAGTAAGCATGTGAGACTGAATATAGATTGAGCTTTTAGGCAAGAGATTATAAACTTTTGTTTGCAATCTAAAAACAGCTAGTATAATTTCTAATTATGTGCAAATTGTTGTACAATATAAAAAGGTGAAAGCATCAGATGCTGTGATCTGAGACCAACAATGACCAATCCAGTCTATTTACTTTAGTTTTTATGTAAAAGAGTTTCAGTGTGTCTTCTTGTATGTTCACTACATCTGAAAGGTTTATCTTGAGACTGGATTCAATATTACTTTGTCGACAGATGTTATGGATAGGGTTTATGTGCATTGGGGTGCTCGGCACCAAAGGCCTAGCGGAGAAGAGGCTCAAGATTAGGCTTTTATTGCTAGTTATTTGCGTATTTAATTATGTTATTGTTAGTCGGGTTTCGGGCATCCGTGTCATAGCGAAAGGGGTATTTAGGATTTTGATGGTGTTTATTGCTTGGTGAGCCTTGTTACTTCCTCATGTCGTTTAATAGCACAGTTTGTTTATTTCCGTTAGATTCTGTTTTCGTTCCTTTTACCTTTACTAGACATGCTTCTGCTTCCATTTCTGAAATTGCAAGTTACTGCTGGCCTGGTTTTTTAACCATGCAATTCTAGAGTGTTATTTTGGTGGTTTGGGTGTCATTTCCAGCATTTCTCAGAAAGAGTGTAACTTCTGTTATCTTTTATTGAATTCTTTGAAATCCTTCTAAGGATCTTTATGCTGATGCAATGATATAACTCTTGAGTACTACGATGAATACATGTCAGCTTCAGTAGTTTCTACCAGGAGCTCACTACGTCTTTTTCCAAATAGAATCAAGAAAGTTTCATTCAGCAAATCAAAGATTGCATGCATATTTTTGCAAGTTCGAAATAGCAACTGTATTTTCTCGTTGATGAAATAATGATTATGCATTGGCAACTGGGTGCAAAGCTGCTAAACTATAGAATTTCTTGTTATTTCTGTTTCATTTCCCACCACAACATATTGACGAAATTCTGAATTTCTTTAGTTGATTATTATTATTCTTTAATCATGTTTTGATATTTAGGCACCAAAAGGGGAGGCGGCATCTGGTGTTGAACGTTCAACATTTGCTTTATTTATGCAGCCTAACTGGTATGTTTATTTACAAATCACTCAATCTCTATGTTGTCTCTTATATTTGAGCTAAACTAATATCTCGATCATAATATTAATTGAATATGCGACGGGTTGATTAGATCATTTGCCATCTTACATGGATGATCTAGTCATTACCAAGTCCTCCAGCTTCTAATTGTCATCTCATATCTATTTTTTAGATGATTTGATCAATGTTTTTTATATTTAGGGATGAAAAGCTTAATTTTCCGGAGCTGGTGAATATTCATGAGGTGAGTCCATTGGTTTCTATCACCATGACAAACATGAAACATGTGATGAATCTATATTTCAATCATAGAAAGTAATTTATATATATTGTTTTACTTAAACTTATTTATATTTATAATTTTAATTTATTTATGGTGTTGGTGATTTGTTACAGTTTATCATGCCTAATGAGTCGATTTCTTTTGGAGATTATACCGAAAAAGTGCTGGACAAGTATTACGACCTCAATGCATAAATCTGGATGTTTTAATACTGTTTCTTGTAAATCAACATTCAAATATTCCCTATAAATAAATATTGGTCTTATATAATTGCTGTGCATTTGGAGTTTAGGGGCGTGATATAGTTATATGAGCATATTAAATTTCTCTAGCTCGTCGGAATTTACTTCTCTTTCCATTTCCTTTGGATTACAGTTGTAAAATGAGTAGATATGTAAATCTGTTATTTATACTGGTTGGTCTACATTTTTGTCTTCGCCCGGTTACTATCCTACCCTATGATGCAAGGATTCTTTTAAAAATATCATGTAGCCGTATCGGATTCTCGTTATGTAATACCCCGCTTTTTCATAACTAATCTTAGTAAATAATTAAGATAAGTAATTAGAATAATTTTAAAAATGCGAAAATTAGAAGGAAATTAAGTTCCAGCATTTAAATTAATTCGGCAGCCCTAAATTGCCGAATTTTGATGATTTAAGTTTTATTTTCGTTTCGATTAATCCGAAATGAAATATTGAACGTGTTTATGAATATGTGCCATTATATGTGCATTATTTGAGAAATATGTGCTATATTTGAAATATTTGATTCTCTCGGGAATTATGAATTTTCTCCGGGAATGTTATTTAATTTTCGGATTTTATTTCCGGAAATTCCTCTAGGAAGTTTATATTAGGGTTTGAGAAACCCTAATAAATTTTTATAGATCGAGAGCTTTTTAATTAAAGCCTCTATGATTATTTATTTAAAGATTGATTAATTAATTAGAGAATTAATTGATCAATTAAGATGGAATTTATATGCTTAATGTTTAATTAATTAATTAGATGTTTAATTAATTAATTAAGCTAAGTTATTAAGCATAATTTTTCCTAGGAAATAAAGCTTGTATCATAAGCTTGATTATTATTTCCTAATTAATAAATATCTAACAATAATTAGTGATTAATTTAATTACTAATATATATTGTTAGTAATTTAATTAGCACATGTGTTAATTGCTAACACTAATGTATATTATTTTATTATTTAAGCTTGTGCCACCTCATTATGTTTCCAACATAATTATGAGGTGTGTTGGATGAGTAGCCAACATCTTAATCCAAATTCAATGTATTTTGACTAAGTATGTTAGCATATATTTAAATCATCCTCATTCATCTCTCCCTCACCATAACTCTCGACACACACACTCATATACACACACCACAGCAGCACATACACACACAAAACCTCCATTGAAGAAGCATCTTCAAGCTCAAGAAAGATCAAGGTTTAGCTCCCAAATCATTATCAAAGGTTAGATCTAGTAGCACTCAAGTTCTTAGCTCAAGAATGAGCATAGAAATCCATTTTCTTTATATTTTTAAAAATTTTCGAAAATCATGAAGATGATGGTAGATGATTTTGATCTTCAAGTATTATGTTAGATCTATGATTCAGATTATATTTCTATCATTAAATCATTAAGAATCAAACCCTAATCCTAATTCTTGATTTTTCGAAATTTATAAATAAATTAGGGGTTTTTCATTCTTGATTTAATTAATCAAATTGATGATTTATATGAGCTCATATGATGTTTATAAGCATGATGGATGATTGAATTGAGCAAAAATTTATCAAAATTCTTTATTAAATTTCAAAATAGCCGAAAATTAGGGCTAAATTTTGAAATATTGATCTTGATGTTCTATGCTTAAATTGATGTTTAATTTAAGCTTATATGATGTTATTGAACATGATGATATATGAATTTAATGAGTTGAATTCCTCCTTGCCTTAATTTTAATTTAATTCAAAATTAGGGTTCCTAGGTTTGAGAATTTTTTATGTTGAATTTTTATGATGAAATTGATGATGGATTTGAGCTTAGAATGATGAAATAAGCTTATTGTGAATTTATGAGAATTTTTGAAGCTCATTTGTTTGAATTTCAAAAATTAAAGTTTGATAAAAATTTAGGGGTTTTTAAATTAAAACATGAATTGATTAAGTAATGATTCAAATAATCTCTATGATTATATTTAAGAATATTACAAATGAAATTGGAGAAAAATAAATAGCCTAAACCCTAATGTGTAATTTTCGAAGGGTTTAAAGAACTAGGGTTTCAATTTTCTCCAATTTAATTAAGTAATAATGTTATATTTGAGGTTTATAAATTAAATAAACATGTTTGGAAGTGATTAAAATGAATTTGAGCAATTAACCCTAATTTTAGAGAAAGGGCCGAAAATTATATAAATAATAAGGCCATGTATTTCATTTTTTAATTAAGAAAATAATGATGAAAATGAATTCTACGATATAAATTAAGCATTGTAGAATTTTTCGGAATTTTAATACGAAGTCTTAAGATTTTTCTATTTTCCGGCTATTTTTCCAAGTCGGAGGTTTATACGTATAGAAGATCCAGTTTAATGATGTAACTATGTAAATATGCTAAATTTAGCATAAAAAGTACAAGGAATTAATTTGAAATTTTTCGGAGCTCGTTTGACGAGTCGAAAATATTTTTAAGTTAAAGATATGAATAATAGAGATTAAATATATGTTAAATAAAGGATAATGAAGATAGTAATCATCAATTAAATGTTAATGATGATTTTGCCATTAATTATATATATATGTTAATGGTCATTAGTTGCTAATGACGTGTTAATGACGAATTAAGTATTAATGATACGTCATTAATAAATAAATATGTCAAGGACATATTTTATTAATATAATGTTATGATTATATGTTAATAAAGAAGTTAAGCATTTTAATATGCTTATTAAATCAGATGAAGAGCTTAAGTGTTTAATAAACACTTATATGATTAAATGATATGTTTGATTTCTTTGGAATGATAATATGTTTAAGAATAAGTTTAAATGATGGATGAAGTGATTAATATGAGTTTAAGTATTAATTATATGCTTATATGCATTTATGAAGTTAAATGCCGAATTACATGTTTATATATATATATATATATATATATATTCATGAAGTTTAATGATGAATTATATGTATATATGTTTATTTATGGAGTTAAATGAGGAATTATGTGATTATATGTTTATTTATGAAGTTAAATGAGAAGTATATGGATTTATGTTTTAAAATATATCTTGAAGTTATAATCGATTATTTATCGATTAAGAAGTCAAGAAAGAAAGAAAGTAATTGGAAAAGCTTAGTTTTAATTGCCGAGAGAAAAACCCTAGAAAAAAAAGCCAAGTCGAAGTAGAAAAATGTTAAGAATAGAACCGGCATCCCTCATTTAAATATTTAATTTTTCTCGCTCTTATGTTTAAATTTAATTATTAAATGAAGGAACGAGCGGGACTGAAAAGTGAGGGAAAAGCCGAGAAGTTAAAGTGTAGATAAGTAGCACCATTTCAGGTGGGCTTTCTAAACTAAAGAAATGTCGATGTGACTATATGATTATGATTATGTGATGTTTTTAAATTGATTGACTTGCCAATGTTTAAAGTGTTCTTGTATGTTACCATCTACCAAGGAAAGACGAATTCGGTCCTACGCAAGGTGGGATTTGTGTACACAGTTTGTAATCGTGCGCTTTCTTTTTGGTAGGCCGGTTACAAGTGTTTGAGAAGGAGACCTACTTCTCAACACTATTAAGTGATAGTAGATTCGGTACATACATGATAAGTATTTTGACTGCAGTCACTTATAATGAAAGGAAAATGTTTGAGCATGCACAGGTTTGTTTATAAAAGTTACTTGTGCTATGCTTTATGGCAAGATTCAATCTATAACTCTAAGCAGCAGTTTTCAATTATTTTGGCATGTGTCCACTGAGTGCGAAAGTACTCAGCCCTGCATGTTATTTTTAAAATGTGCAGGCTGGCTCGGATGAAGATGGAGTGTGCTGGGCGGACTTTTGTTGTTGACCTCTTAAGTTTTTGTTGTTGTTGATGTTGAGCAGGGTTATATGTCTTCATACATATAGTCAAAGATATGTCATGATGTTTTCCGCTGCAACACTCTGAATTTATTCAGTAATGGTTGTCTTATTATGATGTGGAAGCTATGACTTGATAAACCTTGTTTCCGTTGCTAAACTCTGATACGAGATGGTGTTGTCTTTTGACCATTCTCGGCTATTTTGATTTTAAACTTAAAGTATAAATTGTTATTGAGATCGTTGATTGATATTTGATTCGACTTGGTTTGATTTGAAAGTATGATTTATGGTATGATGGGTTTTTGTTGGATAACTGGGTCGTTATCTTATTCTTTGATTAATCATAAATTGTGTACGTTGTGTGACCCACCGGCTTGGTTATCTTCATTCTAAGTCAGGCTGCGACACGTTAGGGTGCGATTCTCGTCGAATTCGCACTCGATTTGTCATGTGGCGTATCCTTCCAAATAAGAAATAAAAAATAATCCGATTAGTGAATCCCGTGCAGGAAAGTCACGAATCCAGTGGGTGAAGAGTGTGTACGGGGTTGAGTTTGCGAACTTTATTTGAATTATGACTTATGTATTCAGCTAATGATATTTGAATTGTTATTTTGTTGCTTAATTAAATTAAATAATTGAAAAAGGGTAAAATTTATTTTACACACTTCCACTTTACACAAATGAAAAATACACACCTCCTCCAAAACAAATGAAAAATACACAACCCTACAAAAGTAACCCTACAATGGCCCACAAAACATCACTTCATTCCACAAAAAACAAGGCTCATGCCTTGGGAAAGAAAAAAAAATACTGTGCGCGGCAGAAGGAGGAGAAGAAAAAAACGACCAAGATTCGGTCATGAGGATTTTGAATAAAAAACCACTTTTTGACCCACTTTCTACATTAAATAACCCCCAGGTCCCCCACCATCTCAAAAAAAAAAAACGACAAACCCTACCCACCCCTTCAAATCCCGACAGCCACCATCTCTCTCTCCCCACCCAATTCCCAATTTCCCGACCCCTACCGTGTGTAAAATAAAAACCATCTAAAAAAAACGGCAAACCCTAAATCCCGACAGCCACCATCCCTCTCTCCCCACCCAATTCCCAATTTCCCGACCCCTATTTCGTGCTGGTCCCTCCACCCCAAAAAATCCGACGCCGGTGGTCCCAAATTTCACTGAAAGGGATCTTCAAGAGCACCGAGATGGATCTTCAAAGTTTGGTGGATACAAAATCATGTCGGGACAACAGGTTAGCGGGATCTATATTAATTTTATTTCCCTCTCGGATACAACAATTTCCCGCTCGAGAACACACAATTCCCGCCCGAGCGGGATATAGTATGGTCGAGCGGGATATAAGTTTGTTATTTAGTTAACTATTTGCCGCTTGATTTTACCTATTTTTCGCTCCAGCGGGATATTACGTAGTCGAGCGGGATATAGGTTTGTCGAGAGAGAAATAGGCTTAAATGCATGATACTCATATTAGTATTATTTTCGTGGAATTTCCGTATTAATTAGGTGAATTTAAACTACGTGCATAATTGTTTCGTAATTTTTAGTAATATTTCGTTAAAGTGGGTATAATTATTTTGTGTTGCGTGATTTTTAAAATTCAGTAGGTAATATCATGATTCATGTAAATAGAACTATTTCCCGCTCGTAATGTACTATTTCCCGCTCGACTGAACCTATTTCCCGCTCGAGCGGGATATTGTTCTCGAGCGGGAAATTGTCTTATATTCATGTATTAATTCAGTCATTTTTTAGTATTATTTTCGTGAATTTTAGTTTGAATTTGGCGAATTTTAAATTGTGCAGTTAATTTCACGTGAATTTCGTGAATTTAATTTTCTAAATTTTAAATAAATAATTACTGATGTTCGTATATTTGATTGATTTTCTGTTGATTCAGATTACGTTCAAGAGGGCTGATACGATTAATCGTCAGTCGACGATTAGCACATACTACAAGACCAAGGTTTTAGTAGATGTTCGTAAGACATTGTTGTTCGTTGGTGGGCAGGAGCTACTGGATAGGTTTATAGCAGGGTGCTTTGGGCACTTTATTTATTGGAAGCCGGGGCAGAAGTGCAGTATGGCCGTGCATCACGTGTTGTCACGTGAGATTAATTATCCGAGCGCTCAAGAGTACGACATGTGGTTTCATATAAATGGGGCAAACATCCGTTTTTCCTATTCAGAGTATGCCCTTATTACTGGCTTGGTCTTCGGGTCGTCCGACTTTAGACCTTCGGACAACCATGACGTACGAAGGGTGGAGGTGTATCGGTATTTTTGTAATGGGATGCCGATTAGTGTCGCAGCCCTACTGGATCGGTTCACTAATACGCGGGAACTGGTTAGAGATGAAACTGGTGAACTGTATCTCCGGGTGGCTCATGTGTTAGTATTATATCTGTTATTACTTGTTTACGATCCGAAGAGGTCTGTTGCTGCGTGGGTGTGGAAATTGGTGGACGATTTAGAGGCGTTTCTCAGATTTCCTTGGGGGTCCTACACTTATCTGAATCTGAAGCACTACGTTCAAAACATACAGAGCTCGCCGAAGTACCACTTCTACGGTTCAGTGTGGGCTTTCCACGTTTGGTCCCTAGAAGTACTTCCAGATTTAGCTACCGCTGTAGGGAGTCTTGCTTCGCCGAATGCACGACCCAGATGCCTTAGATGGAAATTTAAGAGCGAATCGGAATGGAGCTTGAGCCTATATTTTCTCTACAGGTATTTAATTATTTAATTAATTAAATTTATATGGACATTTATTCTGTATTTAATATTTATTTTGTATTTATTGTAGGTCCCTCGTGTCACTCTGTTGGAACCATATGGCGACGAGGCGCAGAGTTTGTACATGCAGTCCACTTTGTACCCAAATGCCCTTGCAGTGGACTTTGTGGTGCCGCACAATCCGTTACGGCATGGGGAACAGTTCCCCCGTCATGAGCATCAGGCAAGGCAGTTTCAGGAGGCTGCTGAGGAGGTTGATGAGGCAGTGGAGCATGTCCCTCGAAGGAGAGGAGCACAGAGAGAGGCGCCTGATTTTGTTGAGCATGAAGATCATTCTGAGGAGGAACGTCAACCTCCTTCTCAAGATAAGGGGAAGCGTACTCGTCAAAAGGGATCATCATCTTCGAGCAGCGGAGGAGATCACCACCGTCGATACAGTGACCGTCGGTGGATGAGACAGGAGTAGGAGAAATCTGAAGATCGTTTGCTTGAAAAAATGGATAAGAGATGGTTGCCTCGATTTCAAAAGTGGTTTGAAGATTTGTTTGAGAATATACGATGTGGATCTTCACGGCGTCGCAGCCCCGTATACGAGCCCACTTTTCGTGGAATGCCTACTCCTGCATCACGCCGGCCGTCTGTTCATGAACCTGCACACGACACTGCTCGACGCCAGCCGTCTGTTCATGAACAAGTTCCTCTACGAGAGCCGTCTGTTCATGAACAAGTTCCTCCACGAGAGCCGTCTGTTCATGAGACACACTTTGTACAGCCGGAGGTTCCTGCCCGTCATTCATTGCCTGAGCTTGGATCTTCGTTTGCCCCGATTGAGCAGTATGGTAGTTTTCTGCACGATCCATATCGTCATTCGATGGAAATCCCCAGTGGTCGTGATGAAGCCTTGTGGCAGGGGCTTGGGCAGGTAAGTATTTTATTTAATAAGCACGTATTTTTCAATTATTTATCATTTAATTTAGCACTTGTACTAATTTAATTTTCCGTATAAATTTAGGCAATTGGAAAAGCATTTGAGAACGTCCAGGCATCATATGCTGGACAAGAAGCTGTGATGAGAACGCCCATCGATGCAGTGCATATTTCTCAGGTGGGTGCTTCGGTGGATGAAGATGATGAGCCGTTCCGGGTACCTCGAAGAGGAAATAGGAAGAAGAAACATGCAGCCGCAGTCCGTACACCCATGATTGCTAGTAGGGCACCAGCAGAGCTTGATATCCAGTTGGTTCAGGCGTACGAGTTGTTTCTAAGTGGCCCACCTGACCAATTTATGGTTGTGACTGCGAGTGGGGGTTATCTTCCGCATCAGTGGTGGAGGGTGTTAGAAAATCCACACACTGACATAATCGTTGGGGTAAGTAAATATAATTATTATATTTACTTCACTTGTTTAGTCTATTTATTTATTTTGGTTATATTTGTTGAATGACATATGAATTGTATTTGTGTTTGTAGGTTTTAGACCTGTACCTGCTATGGTTGAGGAAACGAATTGCTCACCGTGACAACGTGCTGGAGAATGTCACGGCTAGAAACACTGTACTCTTGGATTGTGATGTCTTCGTAAGTTTTATTGCATGTATTTTCTAACTAATATTCATTTCTTATTTCCAATTTGTTTTCTATTTTCAGTCTATAACTATGATGTGAATTTCAAACAGCTCCAACTCCAAGGTGAATGGGAAAAAAAGATTTTAAGCATAGAGATCGAGACGCCGTTGAGGGGAACTTGGGCGTTGTATGCAGACTGGGAGGCTCCTAAGAGCATATGTTTTGGAGCGCATGGACTCAATGCAGGTGACGAGCAGTCGTCGTTTTTTGATGCACATCACGTAAGTAAATAACTTCTCTATTTTGGATTTTCTGCAATTATTTATTTTTAAATTAACTATCATGTGTACATTTAATGCAGATCATTATGGTATGTCTCATAGGAGGCCATTACGTAGTAGTCCGAATTGATATGTTAGCATGGATCGCCGAGTTGTATGACCCCTCTATTACAGCAAGGATAGGAAAGTTCAAGAGGAGAGTTACTCAATTAGCACCACTTCTGAAGTTTTGGGCTCGGGTGCTCGATTGTTCATTTTATTGGAGGCATAACCGGATTGGAAGAGCAGCCGAGGAAGATCCATTGAAGCTCGTTGTCCCTCCTGCAGTGGATCAATTCAAGCAAATAGACAATTACAGTTGTGGGCTATATGCATTGATGACTATTGAGCGATTAATCAGTGGTTCGCCCTCTATACCTTGGGGTAATACACACACCAAACAGTATAGGAAGAGGGTAGCGACCGCAATCTATGGCATGTGTCATCCACCAACGGAGCAGGAACGGGAACAATATCAAGAAATATGTAGGGCAGCTGCTTCATCTTCCAGAAATTAAATTTTGTAATGGCACTTATCCGAATTGATATGTACGCAGACTATTTATTATTTTCATGCTATATATTTCCAGTTTTATCGTGAATATATTAATCTAGCCTAACAATTTTCATCGCCACTATTATAAATATTAAGAGAAATTCAAAACTGACTAAAACCGACCGAAAATAGAAAGATCCCGCTCGAAAATGTGAAGATCCCTCTCGAGAGGGATCTTCACATTTTCGAGCGGGATTTTCACATTCTCGAGCGGGATATTAATATGCACTACGGGGATCTTTATATACACACTTTATGTATTAAAAGCCGACTGCAAAGTGAAGATCCCTCTCGAGAGGGATCTTCACTTTGCGAGCGGGATCTGTATATACACGAGAGGGATCTTTACATTTTGTGATGTTATTTCCATGCAATAACTTCTTTATTTATTCATTAGATTATATTTATTCAATTATGTGATACATGACTTCGGCGAGTATGGCCATATTCATGACATACACTACATCTCTTACGAGCTTGACTCTCCGTAACAGCGCGTCGCCGGTTAACTCTCGGACGTCCGGGAAGAGAAGTGATAGCTGGAGGCAAGACCAATGTATTGTCTACTTCAATTGGAAGAGTCCAATCTTCTTTGTGCGGAACACGAAGTATAGGATATTTGTATGCGTCTATCCAAGCTTCTCTTTTGTAGTACAATTGCACGTAATCATATATCGTCTCTCTATTTTTGCTGCAATTTCAACCAATCACACAATTAGAGATTTTAAGTGATAAAATTATCAAAATCAATGTGATAAACTTATAGTATTGCAGCAATAGCATGAGAACAAGGCATTCCATCCAGTTGAAATTCACAGCAGGTGCATGTCTTCATATGGAGATCTACTTTGAAATATCTCTTACCATCATGTACGTTGAAGATCAATCCGTGCACGAGCCGCATTGTACCTCAATGCTTTATTCATCCGTTGCGTCGCTTTTTAGATGCTTCAGCTTAATATGTCGTCATCGCCATTCGCCTCTTCACGTCTCTCATCAAACCATTTCTCGATGACATGTCCGATCGCATCAATCATTGAGCATATGGGAAGCCGTCGAGCCCACAACATCGCCATTCCACGACTCGCCGCATTTGATGTCGATTGGCTATAACGTGGAACCGGACAATGCTCTCCGAGCCCATTTCTCCGGTCCAACACTCATTAATTTCTCGGTATGCGGCTTCGCTCTCTCGACGGATTTTGTTCATTGCATTTTCATAAACTCGAATGACGATATGCATATGCAGCTTGTTCATACAAGGTAGTAACCACTTTTCCGAACCGCTTCAACTTGTTGAGTAAGTGATAGTAGCACGTACCGTGAACCGCATCGTAAAACACTTCACTAATAGCGTTACCTATCGAGACATGAGCATCGTAGACAATGACCGTATCCGTCGCTCCCATATGCAACTCTAAAACTCTCGAGGAACCACTTCCAAGAGATATCATTTTCGATTGGTCCAACACCTATCGCCAATGGGAATACCGCTCATTGGCATCCTTCGTCGCGCCGACAAACAAGATACCTCTATTTCTGCCCTTGAGATGAGTGCCATCAATTGCGATCACAGGTCTCATATTGAGTGGATAAGCAAGTCTGCAAGCGCCGAGAGCCACAAATAGATGCTGGAACTTCCCATCATTTCCAACCGCGATCAAGAACCGTGCTGTGATTTGATTCCTTAAGCATGCGAAGATAGCCAGGCAACATCTGGAAGGACTCAACATACCCTCCGTATATCATCTGTATCGCAGTGTGTCGTGCTCTCAGGGCCAAATCATATTGGATTGTGATACCGAACTCGCGGAGCACCTCCTCCACAATGGCTTTCGGCTTCATGATTTCACACTCCCTCCGTATTTTTCTGGCAACGTAGGCTGCAATAACATTCATGTGGACTTTTTTGGGCGCCACACGTCCAAGATGACGGGTGCATGCATGATCGCCATTAAATTGGCGGACTATCCAAGCATCAGAGTTTCTGCGGGATGATGCTCGCAACTCGAAAGGGCAATTTTGCAAATGCCTGCAAATCCATCTGAGACGCTTCGTATCAGATGATACAACTTTGTATTCAGCTCCAATCTCCATGTGCCACAAGCCGGCTGCAATATTTAGATCATCTTTGCTTTCAAAAATAGAACCAACCTTTAACTCAGCATCATCTGTCGGGTCATTTTCTCGTGCAACGAGTGAAATCGTAGCATCGAGCGGAATCACTGGAACCAACCAACTGGCAAGATCCTCGGAATTCACTCCTTCATCCCTACGAATCCATGCTGCATGCTCTGCAATCGTGGATTCTATCATGTTATCCTCCGACTCTTCACTATCGGATTCGGGTTCAGATTCTAGAATATAACTTTCATCATCTCCTTCATTTGTATCTTCATCATCGTTGCTTTCTTGTTCATCATTGCGAGAAGTTGCTCTCCTTGTGAAAGAGGTCTCTGGAATGTGCATTTGGGGGATAGAGGAATATTCGGGTGTGGATGTCGATCCGTAATTACCTCCAAATGAATATGGATTATCAAACCAATTTGAGGAAACCATCTGTCTTTGGATATGATCCATTTCATCCGAATATGTTCCGCCGAAGTCGTATCCAAAGGATGAAGAGCGCGGTTCTTCAAAAGAAGGAATATATACGTCCGTATTGTTGTGAATCACGTATACAGTTGGGAAAGATTCCATCATGCACAACTGATCAAATTGGTGATCGGTGCGCAAGAGGGCTTTCATGGTGCGTCCTGTACGAGACCGCGATAAATAATACAACTCGTACTGTGTACTAATCGAATTTCCATTCAACATAATATCGATGTTGTATCTCAAATTTATGAGAGATTGAGAGGCCGCCATAAGTTGAATAATCTGTTCAAATCCGCCCACGTACGTACAATCGTGCCATTGTCCGCCGTATTTGATAGTGAAGTACTTCCATTCATCCATCTATATAAAATTAAAAACGAAAAATGATTAATAAAATAAATTAGAATACAAAACCCCAAAATCCCTCTCGGTATACCTATTTCCCGCTCGAGCGGGATTATGATGTACCGAGCGGGAAATGAGTTATGCGAGAGGGAAATAGTTCCATTTAATGCGTTGCATAATTTATATCTTAAAATATAATTTTCGCTCATTATAGATTGATCTAGTAACGAATCCCGATTTATTTTGTATAATTACTAAATAGATTAATAAAAGATCAACATTAGAAATTAAATGAACTATAATGCTGTAAAAAATCACCTCAATCAACAACCTCCGAAGATGAGTGAATTTGTAAGTCAATTCTCTAATTTTTTCGTAGATATTTGTAGTGAATTTTCTAATTCTTCGTAGATGTATTTTGATCTTCGCTTCAATGTAAGAAATATATAGAAGTGAAAAGTAAAACTGGTATGGATTCACGTGAAAATTGTACATAAAATGTACAATTTAATTTACAGCTATACTACATTCAAAAGGAATAGGTGTGGCGTGCTCGCATTGTGCAAGTAATTCACGCGGTGCACGTAAAAAATTGAATATCTCTCTCGAGAATTGAAGATCCCACTCGACAAAACTGAAGATCCCGCTCCAGTATATGGATATCCCGCTCGACAAAATGACGATCCCGCTCTGGGAATTGAATATCCCGCTCGGGCGGGATGTTACATTTTTCGAGCGGGATATTCATTTTGTCGAGTGGGATCTTCATTTTTTGGCTCTTCATGGGGTTATTGTCTTTTTTGGTATGATTTCTATATTTTTCGCCTTCATTTAAATATGCAGCAGGTATTTATTACTATTAATAATATATATAAAAGAATATTAATAACCAATGATTAACTACTTTATCAAACTTTCATGCAAGACACAAGTACACTTTTCTTACAATGTGTAAGTGATTAGCAATCATTAGTCACTTTTTGATTAAAATAAATCACAATCAACGGTCATTTCGGCTCTTCAAACGAAAAGTGTGTAAAATTCATTTGTTTTGGAGGAGGTGTGTATTTTTCATTTGTGTAAAGTGAAAGTGTGTATTTTTATGGATTAGCACTAATTGAAAATACTTAAGTTTTGGGTAAGAGAAAATGTGAATGACATACATTTGATTTATGAAAATTTAAACTTCTATATTGTATTTTATAAGTATTACATATAATAAAATATTAATAACTAGACGTATTCTTGTTAAATTGCATCTTATAATTTTCAAAATTCCATATTCTCGTATCCGTATCATATCGCCCACGCACCCATGCAACATAAATGCTAACTAATTGCTTTTCTGCATAAATAAAACTACAAATTTATGCATATATGGTATATACGTATATTGAACCCCTCACTTGCTAATAGTTAGTACAATAGTACATAAAAAAAAATTACAAATTTATATATAGTCAGGCATGTAGACAATAGCACACTTTAAATGATTGCTCTTTTCAATTTATTTGTCTAATTGTCTCTATACGAATATGTTGGAGAACCCAGCTTTGCCATATTAGGAGAGATCTGGATGTGCTCATTTGGATCTTAAAAAAGGATTTCTTTTCCATTAAAAAGGGTTCAAGAAAATATGTTTTTCATTTTTAAAATATCACAATCTCACTTTACCATCACACAACTAAACACGACTAAGGAAATGAAATGTCAAGCCAAGACAAATAGACCGATGACAGGACAACAAACTATATCTCACAACTATATTTAACACAGACCTCAAAATGAAAGATGAAAAAGCTTCGTTTATCAGCCAATTAATCACACAAGATATACGTAGTAGTGTTTACTAGAGGTGTCAAAATATTCAGATGGTCACCACCATGGCACCATGGACCCATTGGGCCGCATGGAGAAAATGGATCCCGTCAAAATTTTTTGGACTAGCGCATTGAAAACCAAATCCCACCCAAAATCAGGTTTTTAGGGTTGGCCCGTGGGCATTCATTAGAAATTGTCGGCTTGGAACGGCCAACTTGACCCATCGATCCATTTTATAATTTTTGAGTCGGCCCGAAATTTTCAAACTAATATTTACATGCCCCAGTCCAGTAATTTTTCGGGTCGGGTTGGACTCCACTATTCTAACATTTATTTGTATGATATAGACAATGCTAATTGTAGATTGATAACAAGTAAACGATATTGGTAGGTTCTATCGTAGCAATGAAAAGTGAAAAGTACATTGGACAAAAAAATTAACTCCTAGAAGAAATGGAGTTTTAATTTCTAGGTTCTAGTAGTTCTAATTTTAGAATTAATGAAAGTATAGTTATATCTAATAACACAAAAATTTGTGTTAAGATTGTTCAAATATCCGGATTCAAAATCATCTAATGGCATAATTGTAATTATGAATAACAGATATGTAATTGTATATAAATTTGAATCCAAATATTTGACTCGTGTCACACAAATTCCATATAAGTAAAGCATATTCGCCGATTAGATTGTGTCAGGAAAGTGAATATAGTCTTCTAGTGCTGATATCACCATTTTGCGTATTCACAAGCAGAACTATTTTAACAAAATCTTGTAACTCTCATTCCCAACAAAATACGAAGAAATATTATCAATAATAACACAATAAACTTCAACATTCCAATCGTCCACATATATAACAAATTGCAGTACTGGCACACATCTCCAAACACCATACTTTCACATAGATCAACGGAATAAATAAAAATAAAATAAAAAAAGAAAGTCTAATTTAACAGCCTAAAATCCTATGAAGCACCTCCACAAACTGGAGATGCGCTGTGAGCTGAGGAAAATGACCGTCTGTGTCAATAATGTCGACCTCGCAGTCCCCCTTGATGTTTCTCTGCATGTATTCGACGACGGCGAGGGGCACGACGACGTCGTTTCTGGTCTGAATGATATTGCAAGGCACCACCACTTTATCAAGAACATATCTATAGTCAGCAAGGAACACAGTTTTGGCCAATGACAGAGCTACATCTGGCCTCATTCTTTTCAAAGAATTCGCAAATTTTTCTATGGAGAGAGAATCGGTGGCATCCACAACAAGAGAAGCAAATGCTGAAGCCCACTGCTCGTAGTTTGATTCAATGCTTGACAAAAGTTGTTCGATCTCTGCCATATTGAAACCTCCTTCGTACCCTTCTTCGTTTACGAACCTGCATCAATATATAATTGTTAAATTACCCATTCGTGTCTCACATCGATTTGGTAAATGTCATATCTTCTATGTATAGGTTGGATAGTCCCTCTCCCTTACAAGGCCTTATAAGGGAGGAAATGGCTCGGTTCTAATATAATACTTGTATGTGTTGATTTTTTATCTCTCTAAATATATTTATTATCATTAGGGTTTTCTCATGTTTTTTGTACGATATTTTTAGTTAATGAATGTTGATTAGGATTGATATGAGATAAGGTATCAATATTATGTTTGGTTAGATATATTAAATTATCTGTAACACATACTCCCTCCGTCCATGATAATTGTTCTCCAGGACGATGGACACGAGGATTAATAAAAGTTAGGTGTAATGGGTTGTGAGTGCAGGAAAATGAACATACTCCCTCAGTCCATGATTATTGTTTCCCAGGACGGTGGACACGAGGATTAATAAAAGTTAGGTGTAATGGGTTGTGAGTGCAGGAAAATGAATATTTTGTGTAGTGTAGTGTTGAGAGTGGAAGAAAAAGAATATTTTGTGGTGGGGTAGTGTACAAAAATAGAAAAGAACTAATTTTCGTGGACATACTAAAAAGGAAATTAGTAGGGAACCCTTATCGTGGATGGAGGAAGTACTATTAATTATGGTCTATGAGAATTCGAGGCTCAAATAAGTTCTAAAAATTTGTCATTATTTCCACACTATTTTTATTAATTTGCTATAATTAATTCTTTCCGCCACATATTCTAGCAAAACCTACATCTTGTGTCTAGTGTATCTTTTTGTATATCACGTTCACACCACACCATTAATAAAAATATGATATAAAAATAAAGAATTAGGTTGGCCAATAAAAATAATAATAATAATAAAATGAGTGGTAGCCAATAAGAAAAGAAGTTAATTTATGGTTATAGTTAGGATTCTCTTTCACTATCCTCTTTACACAAACTGACAAAAATGACTTTTTTCAAATGACATAATCAGCTTCATCACAAGTATTCTTCTCTCAAGACTTTTGCCCTCTCACCATAATCCCATCTTTAATTAATTAATTAGTATATTTCTTTTCTCAATCTTCCATCCAAAATTAAAATAAAAAAGAATTTAAAAAAAATCAAAATCTATCCAAACTCCAAAACTGCAGAACTAGATGCAGCAGCATATATATATACGTACATATTAAGAACAGCAGTAAAAAGCATGTTTAGAGAGAGAGAGAGAGAGAGAGAGAGATGAATATTGTTACCTGGGAGAAGGCCCAACAAGCACGAGTCTAGAGAAGAGGTGAGGGCGTTTGATGGAAGCAATACAGCCGATCATGCCGGACATGGAGTGGCCCACAAACACGCATGACGTCACCTTCATCTCTTCCACCACCGCGATTAAGTCGTCGGCGAAAGCATCGTAAGAAGAGTAGCTGCACCAATATTAATTTTAACGGCCACGATTATATTAAATGGTTTAATTTGGATCGAGCTGAGCACCACGAGTAGAGGCTACAGATATATAATGACCTAATTGTATATATGTATTGAATTAATTAAGTACCTGGTTGGGTCGTAGAGGGATGGATCTTTGACGGCGGCGGAGAAGCACCAATCGAAGACGAGGAGGCGGTGGCGGGCGGCGAGGAGGGGAATTATCTTCTCCCAAAACGACTGGTCTCCGCCGTAGCCGTGTCCCAAAACTATGGTTTCCTTACCTGAACCCACTAGTTTGGCGTTCATGGATGTCGCCAACTTCTCTCTCATCACCATCATTTAATTTGAGAGAGAGAGAGAGCAGAAGTGGAGGTAGATAAATTAGAGTGGCGTGTGTGCTAGTGTGGTGTTGGGGCTTGTTATATAGAGAAACGTACGTGGGGGCTCTGTATAATACTCCATCCCTCCACTAATTTTATTTTCCTTCGCCTCTAAAAAGTGTATCACTTTTATTCTTTTGGGATATTATCTCACACAATTCCTTTAAAAATCTACCAAATACTTTTAAAATGATGGATCCATTTTCGACTCAATAAACATCAACCAGACATTTCTCTACTAAATACACTTTCAATCAAATATTTCTTAAAACTCGCGTCGGTCAACATATAATATAATTATCAAGGACGAAGGGAGTATACAGTAATTTTACTATTTAACTTTATTTAGTTGTAATGAAATTTGCATATTTTGATGTGCATTAGCATTACTATATAATATGCAAAATGATCAAAATATCACTTTCAATTAAGTCGATTTAATTATTGACGGGATGTGATTTCAAATGTGATAGCTTATTATACGAGTACATATTGTGATTTGTGCGACGTATGACAAGGTACCACTTGCCTAATTGCTTTCCATGAATCATCACGAGGTACCTATAAATACCTAGTTTTTTATAAGCAATAGCGAGGGGAGAAGATGGCGGTCACTAGAAAGGGACTCCTCCAATTACGAGAAATTTCATCATTATAAGTTACTCCATTCGTCTCCGAATAAGCAGGGGCGGATCTAGATATAGTCAAGGGGAGTCAATTGACCCCCTTGTATTTTGATATGAAATACCTATTATACCTCTAATAAAATTATTATATCCATGTATATCCTTCACCACATTCTCACGCTTCATCTTCTGCAAGACTGCAAACGTTTTGAACTCTATTATTTTCTCTTCTCTAAGTTGCAGCAGCAGCCAGACCCAGCATGCATCATTCCTCAAAAGGTAATTCTACTATGTTCTTCAATTTATGGCTAAAAAATATAACTAAGAGCATCAAATTATAAGAAAAAATTATATAAATATCTTTAGGTATTTCGATCGGTTTAATAAAGTAATAGAAATTAATTTGTATTATACTATGGGATTTTGATTGGTTTTAATGGAAAAGTTGAATGAGATAGTTGTGCAGCTTGTGCGTATGAGTTATGAATTAATATAAAGAAATAGAACTATAGAAGGATGATGCGTAGCCTGCGTGTATGTGATTGCAGATGGCACTCGAATCATAGGCAAAAGGAATTATTTTTTTTTTGCCAATTGCTAATTTGCTATTATATTATTATAGCTTGTTGTCATCGAGGGAGTCAAATAATATAGTTTATGTTATATTGTTTGTTATTATATTATTTTTGTGAAGGATTACTGATAGGTGAGGAAAGAATCAAAGAAAGACAATTGAGAAATTTAACCAACTGTGCAATGTAGCTAAACTGTTCGTATAAATGTCTCTTTAATGGGTGTGTATCAAATTATGTAAAATCATATTGATATGTTGTTTCTTTGATTTTTTTTTTTTTATGCAGAGCTATGTCTATGTTGAGGTATTATCATAAAATAGATAAAAATCAGTCTTTGCCTAATGTGAATCTCAATAAAAGTGTTCAAGTATTGCCCAAACTGACTATAAACTCAGCTGCATCTCAGAGTTTGAAAGAGCAACCACAAATCATTGATGAAAATTCTGACTTGCCAGAACTTCCTTCAGACCCAGGAAAACGACCAAAAATCACAAAGTATCATCACAATATTATTGAAAGAGTTCGGAGGAAGTACTATCTGGAAGGTCCTGTACGTCAACCAAATCTTGAGAACTTATGAAGATTGTGAAGAACCGGCTTCGCAACCGAATGAGTGAGGAATGGATGAATGATAATTTGGTAGTCTATATTGAAAATGATATATTTAGTGGTGTTCCTAATGACGCTATTGTGCATAAGTTTCAGAATATGACAAACCGTCGGGGCCAAATATAGATTAGATTTCTGATTATTTGTATAGTATATTTTATTATAAAGTTTTATATTTAATTTTGCTTGTTATAATTTTTTGACCCCCCCTTACTTTAAATCCTGCGTCCGCCACTGCGAATAAGTGTCACGAGCCGTCAAAACATGTATATTAAGATAGCGGTCAAAATGACTCCCTATACCCCTAATAATTGTATGGAAAACTGAAAAATTAATCTTTTTGTCTTAAGTCAAAGGGTAAACATGGAAATTTGGTATAACTTTTGCATAGAAATATACGATACGACACTTATTCGGAGACAATTTTTTTTTTCAAAATACCACACTTATTCGAGGACGGAGGGGGTAAACAATATGTTAATTGATATATTTCTTGCACACAAAAAAATTTAGGTTAATTAATATTATATATGTTTATTAAGTTAATTTCTTTTTCTTTTTCTAATTAAATATGAATCCCATTACATAAATTAATAGTCATTAATTGAATCCGTGTACAGTTCTATTATACAATCTCATGTCATCTTGATGTCGATCATTGTTTTTAATTACAGGCATTATGTTTGTATATATATACGAAATAGGGTATCTATATACAACCCTTGAAAGTTACCTAAGGAATAATTATAAATAAAAAATCTAGTTATCTCAAAAAAATAAAAAATCTAGTTGTCTGGAACGAAAGTTCCAAATTTTCGCTTTCTGTATTAAAGAAAGATTAGGAATAATACATGGTTTTTAATTTTTTATGGTTAGAATTGTAGTATACGTTTCGATAATAATCAACCCTTCCTCACTGATTGAGTCGGACAAAGATCACTCGAACAAAGGGATATTCAAATAAACTACATGAGAAAGAGAAACTCACTGGCCGGTGTGTGTGTGTGTGAGAGAGAGAGAGAATTTCATAATATGCACATTCAATTGGATTAAATGATCTATACATATAGGTTCTTGAAGCCTACTTTTACTGATCTACTTATATACTCCATCGGTCTCATTTATATATGTTTGTTTTCTTTTTTCGAATGTTCCAAATATATAGGCTTGTTTATATAAAAAGTAATATTTTTTAGCTCATTTACTAATAAATATCTATTTAATTTTATGATTAACTCATAAAAAATATATAGTCATAATAAATAAGGGCATATTAAGAAATTTACTATATAATTTACTTTCCAATAATTTTTCTTAATCCTTATGAAAATTTCAATCTGTTAATATAAATGGGACGGATGGAGTATATACTTATTTAAATATCTTAAATACTCAGTTGATCATTACTCCGCAACCCTTTACACATTCAAAAGCTCGAGATTATTCTCATTAAAAAAAACAGGTCGAGATTACTTCAAATAAATAAGTCGTAATCATGATTTTGATATATATATATATATAGGGATGAGTTATTATAGAAATGAGTCTCTATGTGAGAAATAGGAACTCATCTTAACCCTCCATTCTTTACCAATTAGTGGTTGAGATCTAATCCATTAAATTTAAACTTTTACTGATTTCATTAAATTTATAACCCTTTCAAGGGCTTTCACGGAAGATCTGAATTTAGAGCCCCACTTCATCCTAACTCTTAAATCGATTTTTCTGCTGATTTCGTTGAAAAATTATATGCTCTTTTTTGGTTCTCCTATGAAATCCACTATTATTACATACATGATTTCAACAAATATGTATGGTTTATTTTCTCTATTCGGTGGATATCAATTTTTTTTATTTAATTATACCACAGGCCGAAATATTCCACATAAGGTTTAATATTGGGATTCAGAATTTACCATCGGGAGTTTTTTTTTTTTTTTCCTTGTTGCAGCACCGGTTTATTGAAGCTAGCTGTTAGTTAATTTCATGCTTTTAACTACGTAATTAGGTGCTTTTAAAATATTTAATCCATTCTTTACTCATGCATGAAAATAAAAATTTTAATTTTATATGTAATGGTGAAATATTTAATACGTGATTGATTGATGCTTAAATTATATAAATTTGATGCTTAGTATAAACAAATAAGCAATACAGGTATAATAATAGATGCTTAAATTGGAGTATCTAATATTATTCATGCACGAAATGAAATATGAAAATGCTTAAATCACATAATTTTGATGCTTAATATAAAGAATATGTGCTTAATAATAATAGATGCTTAAATATTTATTACTCCTATTTTCTATGCTTAACATAAAACATGCAAATGCTTAAATCAAATAATTTTGATTCTTAATGTAAAGAATATGTGCTTAAAAATATATGCTTAAATATCTATTATTATTTATGCTTAACATGAAACATCCAAATGCTTAAATTATACAAATGTGATACTTAATATATATATATAACATGTGATGTTAATACCTTCAAGATAAATGTTGAAACAACATCAAATATTTTCAACGCTATTAATTAATTGAAGAATTAAAAGAATAACTGTGCAAAATAATAATTAAACTACAAGCTTGTATGTAATAATAAAAAATAGAAATCGGAGGCCTCATACGTAATTTATATTTTTGTTATTGGAATAAACAAGTTTAAATATGGCTGGTAGGTGTATAATTTAATTAACAATTTATATATCAATTTGCCAGCATGTATAGCAAGTTAGTTTAATAATAATAAATCGTACATATAAGATTAACACGAAACAAAAAAAGAAATAAAATCGTCCACATTGAAAAACTGCACACTTAATAAAATTCCATAATTTTAGGGATTTGATTATTAAAATGGGAACAAATGTACAATATTACCCCAAATACAAATGTAATTAACGTAACTCTCATCAATATCTCATAGAATTTGTCAATCAATTGTAACCATTGATCTACAATAATGGATGGATATGATGAATTCCTATTTCTCACATGAGAATTAGTTTTTATATGATCTTATTCTTATATATATATATATATATATATATATATATATATATCGATCTAGGTAATTTATTACAGAGCACTATATTATATATCTAACCGTTAGGAGTTAGGTACATAAACATTTTAGTGGGTATAATGTAATTAAATAGGAATATTTCCTAACCAAGTTGAAGAATTATACTATTAAAAAAATAGTTAAAGAATTATTTATTAACACAAGCCGGCTCTTTATAGGAAGCTTTCGTGTAGTGATCTGATTCATGTATAGCATTTGAACATCAATTGTATTCATAACACTTTACACTGCAAAACGTAGGAACAGATTTATCTGTCGTTAACTAGATTAGAAATTTCTATTCCCTATTCACTAATAATGACGGATTAGTGATGATAAGTCCTCCGTCTCAAATTTGTTAAGAGAATTTGTGACGGAATATACGTTTGTGAATCACTATTTCTAGTGACGAATGAGCAACGAACATTCCGTCGTTAATTAGACACCATCGTAGGTTTCGTAAGTCTAACTTGGAACATTTAGTTTAATAGTCAACTAAATAGTCAACACTCTATTTTGAAATTATGTTAAGAGAGAGAAAAATGACTTCGGGTAAAGACCTCACTTTCATCCTTTTTGACGGAAGGAAGTATACTTGATAGTTCAATGATTGACTTACAAAAATGAATTCTAATATCAGTGAGGGGGGTCTTGAAATATATAAGATTGCATAAGCTAAAGAAATTTAATTAATATAAAAAATATCGCCGCATATATAAGTATAATCATATTCAAAATGATATCTACTCTGTTCAGATTACTTATCTTAAAATTTGCAAACTTTGATCAGCGTCGCAATTATAATAGAACTTTTAAATTATAACAATTATTATAAAACCTTTCAATTATTTGCAATTGAAAATTGACCAAATTTTTGGTAATTATAGCTATTGTATTAAGCAATGGGACGTCATTTTGGCTAAATTTATTACGACAAATGACGTTGGATACATTTTGGTTCCGTTTTACTGCAAAATTTAATGGATAGGAGTATTTTAATTGCGAAGATTTAAAAGTTAAGAGCTGTAGTGTTGCACTATAAACCCTATATTTACTAAAATTTGGGAGCTTTAAGACAATTGCCAAGTTTATATTTCTCAATGTGGTTTACTATTAAAAAATACTTATAATGTCCCAAATATTTATGGAAGTGAAAAAATCACACAACTCAGTGGATTTAAATTTTGTAGTTGTTAGTTGGAATCATTTATTGTGGTTGACCTTTTAGATAACGCTACATATATCTACCACAAAATAGTATGCTCGACAATTCTATTTTAATTTGTTCTCCTTTTCATTTCTTCATTTTTCTGATTCTTCACACTTTAATTATGAATACAACTACTTTTCAAATATATATATATATATGGAGTGATTCTTGTACAAATAATCCTTATCCTAAGAATAAGAAATTTAAACACAGAAATTTGATGAATCTAGTAATGTTATCTAATACATCAATTTTGTATATGTAATGCATCAATTTTGAGCACGTGATGCATCTCATTTTTTTGTTTATTTCAAAACCCTAAAATTAAATTTCTTTTTCGTCTTTCCTCTCATTACCACCACTACTAACTCTCCATCATCATCATTATTGCTTGTCGTCGCGACCATCGATATTGCAGTCCATTATCGAACACGAAAGTTAAAAAAAGTAAAAATATTGTCCGGTGCATCTCAAAGCACTGTCTGGAGCATCTTATTTTTGAAGCATATTAATCTTACTTAAGTCAAAAAAGCGTGTTTGACTAAAAAAACGGGTTTGACTAAGAAAAAGCGGCTTTGACCATAAGATTAAGTCATATACATTAGATCTAGTAGGATGGATGGTTAAGATCTATTCTTATTTCTCACTTTAAGATCTATTCTTATATGATCAATCTCCTATATATATATAGCGGATCTGGTGAGAACACATCTAATATGAGAACATGAGAACAATGTATTTTTATTACATCGAAAATGCATAAAATGCAGAAGCTAAATGCATAAACTACAATAACTTAATGCATTAACATTTAAATGCATAAATTAGAGTAACTAAATGCACGTTAAATCTGGACCGTAGATCAACAAAGATCAAGGGTTCAGATTTGTTCTTATTTCTCACCTAAGAAAATGTTCTTATTTGATCCGCACTATATATATATATATGGTGAGAATATATCTTATATGAGAACAATGTATTTTTATCAGACCGGCATTGCATAAATTGCAGATTCTAATGCATAAATTGCAGTAAGTCACTAACTTAATGCATTAACATCCTAATCCATAAATTACAATAACTTAATGTACAGTTATATCTGAACCATAAATCAATAAAAATCGAAGGTCCAGATTTATTCTCATTTCTCCCCTAAAATACTATTCTATATATATATATATATATATATATATTTGAATCTAACTACGTACTATAACATTGTTGTGGCCTGTTATTGTCACTTGAAAACTAAAACTTCCCAACTTTTTTAATTTCTAAAGTCAATAATGGCAGCTCAGTCGTCCTATGTTTTAAATTATCTTTTATTTTATTTATATGGAAATTAAATAAATTAATATATCCATACATGTGTGTTGATCATCGTGCATTGATCATGCACTGTGTAAACACGATTTAGAATATATATATATATATATATATATATATATATATATATATATATATAGCATGCATCCACATTGTAGATTTGTTTTATTTTCTTAGATAGCATTTCTTCCCATCTGCATTTTTATCTGAATTTCTTATTATACTCACATTTATAACAATTGTAGATAAATACATAAAATATTTTGAAATAAAGGTGTTTAATTCCAATATCTATTCCATCTACCAAAAAATGTGTAGTGAAAAATCATTACATGAAATACTCAATTCAACTGATTTTAGACCCAAATATATATAGCCAAATTAAAACAGTAAAAAGGAAAGCTCATTTTATAATTCACATCAAAATTCATTCCTAGGTTGGTCTTAACATTATATACGTTTAGAAGGCTCACAACCTATTTCATTGAAAAAAGCAAACATACATATACACAATACAATATATATCAATAACCTTAGTTGATTTCATATATTTGGAAACTTCGAATTAATAACTTGAACTACTACTAGTTAATGGATAAAAGACAATCTATCATGTGAAGCGAACAATTCTTAATAGTCGAAAGATGAGAACAATTATTTATGAAAATTGGTATGCAACGAAGGGGGGGAAGTGTCACATTTTTAAGTCCTAGACATTCACAAAACATAAGAAAAAGACAAATTAAATTTCAAGAATTTATAGTTGTTGAAATTCTTACTTTTATTTTATTAATCTATACAACCACTAAAATGATTTCCCCAACTATCTTCGATCGACGTTCACTCGTGAAGGCCTTCAACAGAAATGAATTAGTTCATCATATAACATATAATATATATATATATTATGAGATGGATTTTTTTTGTACATTTGGGCATGTCTCTTGTGAGTAAGAGGAAAATACATATTCCATTCCATGACAAAATGGGGGTTGGAAATAATAAATATAGTGGGGCCGGAGATGAAGAAATCGCAACCACACATCAGAAAATGATGTTTATTATACTTATATTTATTGAATTGTATTATATTAATCATAGTATAATATATTTATATTTATATTTATATTTATATTTGTATTTGTATTTATATTATAGATTCTATGTATTGTTAAAGTCGATAGACCAAAAAGGTTCCCTTTGTCGTCTTTGCTTTGTGAATGTGTAGTACAACGACCACCTTTTCTGAATTATTGTACCTGTGGGTCCTACCATGTTTCGATGTTGACTATTGTTCTAATAAAACTTGAAAGGCAAATCAACCAAATCTAATAAATTCTTTTTCTTTGATTCAATTTGGCGCATTATGCGGCTCGTTAATTTTGATTTAAATTAATAAATCTAAATAGTTATAATTTTTTTAAAATTAATTGCACACTAATATTCAATGATGTCTTTTGCATATTTAGATTCAACTTTTAAATGTTGTAAATAAATACTCAAGTTTTAATCTTTATACTGTTTGCAATGTATACCTACTTTATTTTTCCCGACCTCACACAAGCATATACCACACATATATTAAAACCAACTTTTAAAATAATACAAATAAATACTTAATCTTTATAATTTTTGCAATTTAAACATACTTTATTTTTCCCGACCACAAACTAGCAGATATGACACATTTATTAATACCATGGACTAAAATTTTGTTCTTTATATACGACATCGTCATAAATCTTTCTAAACGGTGCACTATATTTTTTATCTAAATATTAAAAATTTTAAAATTGAAGAATCATAACTTGTACTTCTCCAAAACGATGTTGTTTTTGAAAGATTTGTAACAATGTCGTATATGTAGAACATGATTATGGTTTATGTTGCCAAAAAAGATAGAGTAGGTCGAAATTGCAAAAATTATAAAGGTTATATCTAAAATGCAAAAACACCAAAGGTTGTGCAGTAGTAATTTACAATTAACTCTTTTTATTTAGTTGAGGATGGAGATATTGAGATTTGTATCCTGTTCTTTTTGTCTTTACAGAGGGAGGGAATACCATTGGTAACCATGCTAGTAGTAGTACTAATTTAATTATACATTTTCCGGAGTGTATTTGTGAATATAATAATAAAAATCTAATCTTGTTTCTTTTTAATTTTATTTCATTTCATTTCATAAATGTAAGTTTTTGGTCTGCCTGCGGTAGCGACATGTATCCAAGCAAATAAAAAGTGGTGCTACAGTTATTCGCCAAACTCGAAATGAAAGAGAAAGGGTTAAAAAAATAATAATTATCGATCGTGAATCCTATCGAATAATTTAAAAAAATGTAATTAAACATATAAATCGATAATTGATCAATTGTCTCTCCATTTTTATTTTTATTTTTATTTTTGAGAGAGAGAGGGATACGAATAGTAATTTGTGTGTTGTGTTTCGCACTTTGGATACAGCGCATCTTTATAAAATATTGAAAAATCTTTATAATATAATACTACAAGTTAAATCAAATATTTGTTTTGTACTTGTACCGACTAAGGTTATGCTTTGAAATACAAAAATATCATGTGGACTGAGCGTCAATAATAGTATAATACAAAAGTTATAGTATATTTTACTGTATATGATGTTTTGTCAAGTTTTATGAAATTATAATCGCCTACTAATTGTTGTAGGGTAAGTTATAAACATTTTGCAATTGATAATTAGAGATGCAGACGCTGAATTTAGTGTGACGCAAATCATGATTAGCACTAGAAAGAAAATACAGTTTTAAACCTGCAAAAAATGTTTAATGAGATTATAAACAAAAAAAAATTTCCATTACTCAACCAATATCAGAAACGGGAAACTCACTCGTCCAAATTAATGTTCGGACTTGAACAGGACTTGAACACCGCGCACCATGTTGCGCTAAGAAATGGGTTGCCGTCTCCTTGAGCATGACCTAATGATAGAGTGGTTGACTGAGGTCAAACATTTCGATTCAAACCCCGCTAATATCTTTATAGGTCGAGACTGTCATATTTGTATTTGGAAAGTATGATTTATCTATTCTATGTAGTTTGCATGCTATTGCAAAGCGGCAGTGGGTAATTACTCAGTATGCACCGAAGGTAGCAGCTGCGGGTTCACACGACATAAAAAAATATGGTCAGCCCAATTAGCAGATTAATTAAATATTTCATTCGCCGTATTTCGATCTATTTTACTAAATACTCCCTCCGTCCCGTTATTCTTGTCTTGTATTTTTTTTGGGTTGTCCCGTTATTCTTGTCTTGTTTTCTTTTTTGGATTAAATTAAGGGTTATTAAGACCCTATTTAAATTGCTAATGTGGCCCTTATCTCTCCTAATTACTCTACCTTTCACTATTCTTCCCCTCATTTTATGTGTCGTTCGCTATTCACTCTCTCTCTACCCATTTTATTTCACTATTTGAACACACTTTATTTCACTATTTGTACCTTATTAAGTATTCAATTAAAAACTCCACTAACACACCTTCTATCCATAATTCTTTTCTCCTTAATAATCGTGCCCAAAAGAAATGAGACAAGAATAACACGACGGAGAAGTATTTATTAATAGAGTAATATATTGAAAATTTAAAAAGTAAAATTGAAGATCGTGAAGGATATTTTAACATGAATTCATGAGTGCAAGCCGACGACATGAGGGAAGATGATCGTACATCTGAAGAAATATGAAAAATGAATTTATAATTGCAATGCTGTAGCAATAAATATGTAGCAACATTTATTTGATTGACCGACCTGGTTTGGGAGTTGGAAGTTGGAACAACTTTCCACATTAAATTGAAGTGAAATATCACATGATAAAAACATTATCCATTCTTCTTTAATTTCATGGTGCATCTGTAAAGGGATAAATTAAATGACGAAAGGTGATCGGGTAAGTATTTAATATTTTTTTTATAAAGAAAAAGTATTTAATATTTTTATAAAATAGGAAAAATAATCAATTAATGAACAATATCTTTCTTAATGTATTTATCGTATCACATATTATATCTAATAATTTTATTAATTTGATCTATTCAAACATTTTTAATTAAATTAATTTGGGAATATGAAAAAACAGTAAAGGCATTTTGGAAGCAATGCTCATAGAAAAAAAGAAAAAGGAAAGAAATAATGTTGGGAAAATTAATAGAGTTTTGATTGGATACCAAAACCCAGCTGACCTCAACCAAGTAGATGATTGCACAAACCTAAGCGTTTTTCAGCTCACCTGTTTGAGCATATAGAGTTTCTTAGTTTACAGGTAGAATCGCTGAAGACAGATGAAGATAGCAAAAGACACAGCTAAGCAGACAGCTTAAGAACTCAGCAGAGCAAGACCAAGCAGAATCAAAGATCCCGCAGTATCAAGACCCAGCTCAGTGACGGAAACCCAGCTCAGTGTCAAAGACCCAGCTCAGTGTAAAAGACCCAGCTTAGTGTCGATGACACAGCTCAGGTCTAAAAACACAACTCAGGTCAGTGACACAGCTCAGGTTGAAGACACAGCTCAGGTTGATGATATAGCACAGGTCTAAGACACAGCTCAGAGTCAAGACACAGTAGAGTCCAAAACGCTGAAGATACAGCAGAGACGCTTAGCAGCTCGAAGACGAAGACCTTCTCCAAGACAAGATCCCGATGTCAAAATATCTTGTCTGACGCAGTCAAATAAGAGAAGAACTAGCCTCTGCAGATGCAGACCTACTTCGTAGGTAAAGGCCAGAAGTCAACAAGAGTATGTAAGATTCAAACGGCTCTCTTCCAACGGCTAGTTTGGATCTCCACCTATATATATCTCTCCTCCTCCATTGAAGAAAGAGGACTGGTGAAGAAATAGACGACTGAAGCAATAAAAGAGCAAAACAGAAAAATGAACAACAATCTTCAAAGCCATATCTTTCAAGAACACTCAGTCAGTCAGCTGTATTCTTAGTTGTTCACACATTCAGTCTTAGGCAGAATAGATCAGAATATAAACATCTTAAGCCTAGATTGAACGAGTTCATCATACTCCTTGTTCTTCATTGTAAGAACTCGTTCACAGTTGGAAAACCCATACCCAAACCCAAACCCAGAAAGGTTAGGTAAAGGTACGCTTGCTCGAAGCGTGTAATTCGAGTGGATAGGTTCTTCAGTACCCGGAAGCTGAAGGTGTAGGCTTGACAGTGCCCGCAAACTGTTGGAACACAGCTCGGGTTAGAGTTGTGAAGTTGCTTGGTACTTGGAAACCAAGTGGTAGTCGTGGACGTAGGAGGTGTTACTCCGAACCACGTTAAAATTGCTTTGTTCTTTACTGTTCTGTTTTATGCATTTTGCTAACCCCTCATGAGCATTATTTCAAGCTGCATAAACTGACTAACTGAAAAGTGAAACAGAGCTTTGCAATATAATTTAAAGCAACAGACGGACTTTCCAAATCCACCACATTCCGCACACACACACAGCCAGCTGTGTCGATCAAGCTGTCATCCAGCTGGATCGAACACAACAAATTTCTACGAAAAGAGTTTTAACTTGGAAAAGTTTTTAAACCTTGGTGTATTCACCCCCCCTCTACACCAAGGTATCCGTTTTGGGACCAACAATTGGTATCAGAGCAGTGGTTCAAAAGATCCTTGTATCTGTCAAGTCAGCATTTCATTGCTGATAGTGGTCACCTGAACAGATCCTTCTTGTTTTATTTTTTTTAAATCATTATATTGCATACTGTCGTGAAATCTTCCTTGTGCAGGAATCTCTCAATAGAGGAGCTCTTGAGAAATCATGAATCCAAACATTTGTCCAAGATGCGAATGTTATAGGGATTATCTCCATGACTTGGGGGTACGAAGAACAAGATATCAAAGTATCTTGGAGCACTGGAGAGAGGAATTTCACTCAGCAGCAAACCGGATGGACTGTGATGCAATCGTCTCAAGCCACCAGGAGTTGAGAAGTACAGAAAGGCTGATTGACGATTTGGAACGTCTCATACTCAGAATATATGACACCATGAGAGACAACCACCAAAGTCATCACAATATCTGATGAATGCTTAGAAGAATGTCCAAGAGCTACAACCAACAAAATTGATCTGGGGGTCACATGAAGAAGAATCATCCAGCCAGATGAATGAAATAAAACTGACTCCCAAGGCAATAGAGACAGACTTCAGAGCGCAATCAAAAGAAGAAGCTCAATCAGCTCAACCTGGAAGGACCATCAAGGAGCAAAGAAAATGAAGAAACCCAGCTAGCTGACTGGGACCAGCTGTGAAATAAAGACAGCTGGATACATAACAGAAGATGCAGCCAGTCATACAGCTGAGCACAATGGTCTCAAGAAAAGAATAAAGAAGCAGCATATGAATCAGCTGGATTTGGAACAGCTGACTATCTGCTATACAATCTGAGACCTCTTCAAAGAAATGAGCCGATGGTGAGAAAATCCGTTCATTAAAAGGAAGTAGGATGCAGCTGAAGAAAAAGTCACCTACTATTAAATCGAGGGGGAACTCTACATAGCTGGAAAGAATCAGCAAAATCAAGTAGAATACCCAGCAGGATGCACTCACCAAGATAGACTCAGCTGGAGTCATCAACTGGAGGGAAAACTGATCCAGCAGAGCAATCAGGATGATCCCCTAACCTGCTGACATCATCCATGAGATTTCTCAACCTCTGAAGAAATCCATTGTTGGGAAAATTCACACAAAAGCACCTTTGCTGAAATCTAAGTCAAGATGGTGTGAATTACGTACTGTTCAATTCGAAGAAAAGAAAAGTTCATCCAACTGAGGGGGAACAAACCCAGATGGATCCCAAAAGTTCAGATCAGAAGGATTATCCAGCTAAAAGAAAATAAAGCTCAGCTGGACAACAATCGAAGAGCTAAAGGGAACTCAGCTGAAGAAGCTTCAAGCTAATCACCAAGATACTCAGCTGAGGAGAACCTTCAATCTAACAGAAGAGAATACAGCAATGGTATCAGCTGACTACAATGATCAGCTGACGGGTTTGCAGATTTTGTTTATTATATTTCTTGTTGTAATATGCTATGTAAGGATAAAATTATTTGAATTTAATTCAAACATCCAAACATTCCTTAAATGGATTATTCTGCAAGCTATCCATCTCATCGCATTTAATGAAAAGCATGCAGAATACTGTAGCTCGAGAGAACTGAGTCAGAAGTCAGAACGTTTCGACTCCCTCACGCGCGCTTGACCTACACTCGATATTCACACGTCATAGGACGTGTTGCGTAAATCTCTCTCAGCAGCAGATCTTCAATACAATTGCCAAGATCTCAACCATTAATCAAAATGGGCAATTGATATATACATCAAAAATTTGCAAATCTTCGCCATATTTTCTATCGCTTATACTTATCTGAAATTCTTATCTCAGACTATTGATTATTTCTTTTTGCTAATACGCCCCCAAGTATCATCGATTCTCTAAACCTCTTGCAATAGAAGAAAATAATGGCACCAAAGAAGACGACACCAGGAGCAAGCCAGACTGAGAACTTGATGTCAAAGCTTCATTTTGAGAATTGCCTGACTCTCAAGAACTACCAGAACTCAGAGTTCCAGGAAGTTCTGGATCTCATCGAAAATGCCGGAATTTTGCAGTGGGCGGCTGCAAGACCGAAGAACATCTTCCGCCGGGAAGTAGCAGAGTTCTTCTTAGAGATATCTAACCGAGATGATCGACTCCGTTCCAACTTCTCTCTGCAAATCAAGGAGAAGACTGGACATACAACTCCATGGGACGTTGACATCAACATCAACCGGATGTTGAACAAGTTGTTCGGCCTGAAGACTCTTGGGGACCGCTTCCCAGATATTTACACCAGAGAAGAAATCCAGATCGAACTGGATAAGATGTTGTTCAAGCCAGAACCGTACAGGGTGAGCATGTCCAAACTCCTGCTCAAACCCAAGTACAGGTTACTTCTGGATATCACCCAGAAGTGCATCCTCGGTATCGCTGGATCTCAAGGAGAGATCAGCATACCCAAACTGAAACCAATGGTAGCCATCCTCAGAAATGACCCTGTGGATTGGTTCTCATACTTCATGGGAAAATTGGAAAAAGAATCTAAAAAGATTCATTTTGAAGATGACAGCTTTACCCGGTACAGCTGTAGAGAGACAATCTATCTATGCACCAAAGTAGCGTGCATAATAGAAAGCTACTCTACCGGAAGGCAAATCAAGTGGCATAACGCAGAAGAATTTTCTGTGTCCAGAATACTGTTCGAGAAGCCAAGTCAGCTCACTGACTTGTTGAAGAAGGCTGCCCCTGAAGGGAAGAAGAGGGCGCAAAAGGCAAAGCAGCAGACTGTCTCTCACTCTCAAGCAAGACAAAGGAAGCAACCAGAGGAGACACAGCCAGCTGGATCTCTGTCTGCCAAGAAGAAGCTGAAATTCAAGGTAGCCAACAAATCAACTGAGGAGGCAGCAGAGAAACCAGTTGTTGAGCCAGCTGGATCGGAATCCACTCCCACAGCCTCCCCTGTCCAAAAGGAGAAAACTGAGTGGAGACCAGTTACTGAGGAGACAGCTCAGGGATCCTCCTCCAGCTCAGACAATGGAAGGGAGTTCGTGAGAACATCACAAGAAGTTGAAGAACGTCAAATAGTAGTCTCTCTCCCTGACCCAAATGATGCTATTCCCCTTCGCCAAATTCTTCAAGCATTCTCACAACCCACTCCAGCTGACTACAAATCAGCTGGAATTTCTCATCAACAATCTCCTCTTCCAATTCATCCTCAGGTAACCATCTCAGACTTCCCTCCCAATTCTCCATTACCTGAAACCGCTCTACTCTCTCACACCCAAATATTAGCACTCAGCTCTCCCCTCAAAGAACCATCTCCGTTAAGAGAGCTGACAGATATTCAGTTGGCTGAAGCGTCTTCACAGCCAGCTGACTCCCAAGCCGAACTCTCTTCTCTTCCCAGCTCACCTAAAGAGCCCCGTCCAGCTAATGCTCCTTCGCAGCTGGATGATGAAAACCAAGCTGAACCTTCAAGCCCCACTACTTCTGAGGAAGTTGAAATCCTCAGTCCCAGAGCCATTGCACGTGCTGACACCATCATGAGGTTCGATGACCTCAAGCTTCAAGAAGTAAAGAGCGCACTGCAATAATACCCGTCTCTTGTTTCGCTCCCCGCCGTATTAGTCGCCGTAAGCGACTTCAAATATTACCTTGCTACCAAGATGACTACTTGGTACGCAAATGAGGAACTTGTGGAGCTCTACTCCTTCAACAAGCTCAAAGCCGAAGAAGCTGCTCTACAGAAGATCTTCGGATTTGAAAGTCTTCAAGATGCCTTCTTGCATCAAGACAAGCTAATCCAAACTCTCATCCAGAAGACTAAGCAAGATGAAGTATCACCATCTGATGAGGTAATCGCGAGAGCCAACTCATACCTCCACACTCTCAGCTGGATTGTTCCAGTTGAGACTGCCAAGGAAGCTGTACATGCCGACACAGCTGAGGCAATGGTGATTGAAGACGAGCCTACTTCTACTACAGTGGAGCCCGCAGATACTGCTCCACATAGTCCAATTGCCAATGACACTCGCTCACTGGTCGAGATCGAGGCAGTCAAATCCAGCCAAGTCGAATCCGGGACCCAAACGGATTCCGATGCCGTGCTTTCTGATGCAATGAAGGAAGAAATAGCCAAACAAGTTGAGGAAATCCTATTCCAGGATAGACTCAAATCAAATATTGACACCCTTCTGCGCATCACAGCTGTAGAATGGCAAGTCCATTGCAACGGACAGACCATTGATGAAGTCCACAGATTTGCCCAGAATCTACAAGAAAGCACCAGTCAGAATCTCAAGCAATCTCTCGCTTCTCAACGCATTGATCAGTCAACTCATCTAGAAAAGAGAGTCCCTGAGATCATTTCAAGACTTCAAGCTCCACTGGAAAGCAGCTTCAGCGACTTATCCAGCCAGCTGCAAGCTCTACAACAACAAACGCTCTCCAACAGGACTGACATTCAAAAGCTGTTCAACCTCTACAAAGAGCTGGACACTCAGTTCAAAGCTGGGAAATACCAGCACAGCACAGCTCAATCTCGTCACTACAGACAACACAGCCAAGCTTGCTGAAGTTGACAAAGCAGTGGCCCAGCTAAGTGAGACAATCGTCAACCTATCCTCCACCCTTGTTGATAATGCCAAAAAGGGGGAAAGTAAAGAGGAAGGAAGTGACAAGAGAAAAACATCAAGGGCAGGCAAAGGAAAAACTGTAGCTGAAGATGAAATCCAAGTACTGCAGTCTGAGATTGATGAAGTTGTTGCTGAGCTGGAAGCAGAAGAACCAGCTGGACGGAGAGGAAAATTGAGCAAAATGATCATCCCTCTTGCCAAAGCTAGCGGAGCCACAACAGAAGAAATGAATGATACTCAATGGCTCTGCAACTTTGTAAATAAACAAAAGCAAGAGATGATGAGCTTTCAAAAGCAGCAGAAGAAGAAGAAAAACTTGCTCGATGCTGAAGGAAAGAAGCAGAAGAAGAAAAGAGCTAACATCAGAGCATCGAAGAAAAAGACTCAGATGCCAATGAACTGGAGAAGAATAGATGAATGGATCCCAGAAGAGCTAAACGACGACTGGGAACATACAAAATTCGAGTTCATTGAAGATTACTACTATCTGGGAGCCTACCCAAATACGCCTCCAGATGTTGCTTTCAAGATGCATCTAAATGAGCTCTTCCATCAAGATAGGATGACTGCGAAAGCATTCTTCAATGCTGCAGAGACCGTAAAGATCCAATTCTCTGCTCCCCAGCTGTATCATCTCCAACCTCCACTGATACCTGGAACCAATTTTCCTGACAAATCGCAAATTATTGCAGAAGTGAATAAATGGGCAATCAGGAGAAAAATTTCCAAGGTAAGTAATGAAGAAGAATATAGGAAGCTGGAACGGATGATCTTCAACCGGTACAGGTTGAGAACGGATGAACAGCTTGAAGAAGAAAGACTGAAGAATCAGAAGCAGAGGAAGCTCAGTTGAAGACCCAGCCAACTGGGAATTTTTTGTCTTTTAAAAGTTTTGTAATTGTGAATTTGTAAAATATCCTTTTATTAATGAAATATTCGTTTTTGCTCTCAAGCTCATCCTGATGACAATAACTGAACTCTGAATTTGATTTACCTGCTGTGTATGTTTAAACTTTTGAAAACCCGTTTCTTGTTAAGGGAGAAGTAAATTGTTTTTCTCAGTTAGGTTTTGGCATCATCAAAAAGGGGGAAATTGTTGGGAAAATTAATAGAGTTTTGATTGGATACCAAAACCCAGCTGACCCCAACCGAGTAGATGATTGCACAAACCTAAGCGTTTTTCAGCTCACCTGTTTGAGCATATAGAGTTTCTTAGTTTACAGGTAGAATCGCTGAAGACAGATGAAGACAGCAGAAGACACAGCTAAGCAGACAGCTTAAGAACTCAGCAGAGCAGACTCAGCAGAACAAGACCAAGCAGAATCAAAGATCCTGCAGTATCAAGACCCAGCTCAGTGACGGAAACCCAGCTCAGTGTCAAAGACCCAGCTCAGTGTAAAAGACCCAGCTTAGTGTCCATGACACAGCTCAGGTCTAAAAACACAGCTCAGGTCAGTGACACAGCTCAGGTTGAAGACACAGCTCAGGTTGATGATACAGCACAGGTCTAAGACACAGCTCAGAGTCAAGACACAGTAGAGTCCAAAACGTTGAAGATACAGCAGAGACGCTTAGCAGCTCGAAGACGAAGACCTTCTCCAAGACAAGATCCCGATGTCAAAAGATCTTGTCTGACGCAGTCAAATAAGAGAAGAACTAGCCTCTGCAGATGCAGACCTACTTCGTAGGTAAAGGCTAGAAGTCAACAAGAGTAGGTAAGATTCAAACGGCTCTCTTTCAACGGCTAGTTTGGATCTCCACCTATATATATCTCTCCTCCTCCATTGAAGAAAGAGGACTGGTGAAGAAATAGACGACTGAAGCAATAAAAGAGCAAAACAGAAAAATGAACAACAATCTTCAAAGCCATATCTTTCAAGAACACTCAGCCAGTCAGCTGTGTTCTTAGTTGTTCACACATTCAGTCTTAGGCAGAATAGATCAGAATATAAACATCTTAAGCCTAGATTGAACGAGTTCATCATACTCCTTGTTCTTCCTTGTAAGAACTCGTTCACAGTTGGAAAATCCATACCCAAACCCAAACCCAGAAAGGTTAGGTAAAGGTACGCTTGCTCGAAGCGTGTAATTCGAGTGGATAGGTTCTTCAGTACCAGGAAATTGAAGGTGTAGGCTTGATAGTGCCCGCAAACTGTTGGAACACAGCTCGGGTTAGAGTTGTGAAGTTGCTTGGTACTTGGAAACCAAGTGGTAGTGAATTACCAGTGAACCTGGTCGTGGACGTAGGAGGTGTTACTCCGAACCACGTTAAAATTGCTTTGTTCTTTACTGTTCTGTTTTATGCATTTTGCTAACCCCTCATGAGCATTATTTCAAGCTGCATAAACTGACTAACTGAAAAGTGAAACAGAGCTTTGCAATATAATTTGAAGCAACAGACGGACTTTCCAAATCCACCACATTCCGCACACACACACAGCCAGCTGTGTCGATCAAGCTGCCATCCAGCTGGATCGAACACAGCCAACTCTCTGAAAAGAGTTTTAACTTGGAAAAGTTTTTAAACCTTGGTGTATTCACTCCCCCTCTACACCAAGGTATCCGTCTTGAGACCAACAAATAAAACAAAAGAAAAAGTATTGATTGTGACATTTTGTGTTAGGTCTAAAGTTTGTTTGCGCTTAAGAGTGATGTTCCGCCTTAATCAGTAATCAAAATGATAAGAAGTTACCATTTAGTCCTTGAAAAGAAATATTTGTATGTAGAAAATAAAAAAAATATGTATGAATGCGATATGTACCATTTTTATCTAACAAAAATATCATAATTTTTTCTTTGAATTTTTTTTTAAATTTTGTTAAATAGCATACACCCTTAGTCCCATTTCAAAAGTTCCAAATGTCCCGACACGGATAATAATAAGATGAATTGTTTTGTAATAAAGATGGAAATAGAAATTAGCTTTTGGGTTATTTATGTCAAATTACTAAAAGAAGGAGAGAGAAATAACTTTTCTGGTATAATCGTAATGACATATTGCACGTGTAATTCATGAGTTATCTTGGGTATTTATTATGTCTTATGGAGTATTATAGTTTCTATTTTAAATATAGGACTAATGAAAATGGAACATCCAATAAAGGAAAGTGGGACTTTTGAAATGACCCGGAAGGAGTATAATATATATGTACCGAGTATATATTTGCGTTTATAATAAATAAATAAAAAATATTTAATGTGGTAAGATTTGGATTATATGTTATTTAGATTTCAATTTCAAAATACCAAATGGGCTATATGCCAACGGTAGATATTTTAAATCAATACAATTAGTTGCATGAATCTATATACACATTATATTACTTTTTTTTTTTTTTAAACACACCGCACGCATTATATTACAATACAATTCAAGTACGGGGATGAAGTTGTAGTATATAAATGTGGGGTATATTTAGATGCACCCAATTAACGATTCGATCTATTTATACGAGTTTACATTTGGGCTTTTAATTTACGATTAGAGTTTACGTTTGTAGGGCTATTTATGTCATATGCCCATTTATTTGGTTTGTCTTTTCTCTACTTGGACCTTTTATCCGGCCCAAAACATCAATTCTATCTCTATCTCATATGTCTATATATACAAGGGAAAATGTGCAAATAACCCCCTCATGTTGGTAGCGCCGGGTAAATACCCCCTGAACTTTGTTTAGGTGCAAATTCACCATTTCCTAAAGTTTTCGGGTGCAATTACCCCCTCGCCGTGACAGAAACTATACTTTCGTTGACAAAAAAAAATATTTTTGATTCATTTTTATTCTTGTGGACCCTTACAATTTCCAACGATTATATACTACATAATTGGTGCTAAAAGCTCAAATTAGGAAAAAAATTATTTCGAACCCTAGCTCACAACTATCAAAATTCAGGTGAGGTTCTCCAAAAATTTGCACGAAAAGGGATGACGGACCACTTGAAGAATATGAGATCATCAATGTCAACAACAAATAGTTGGCTTGGATTGCAAATTATTAGAGAGCTTCGCCTGAGTTTTGATAGTTGTAAGCTAGGGTTCGAAACAAATTTTATCCTAATTTGAGTTTTTAGCAGCAATTAATTATTGGAAATTGTAAGGGTCCACAAGAATAAAAATGAATCAAATTTTTTTTTTTGCCAACGAAAGTGTAGTTTCCGTCACGGCGAGGGGGTAATTGCACCCGAAAACTTTAGGGAAGGGTGAATTTGCACCTAAACAATGTTCAGGGGGTATTTGCCCGGCGCTGTCAACATGAGGGGGGTATTTGCATCTTTTCCCTACATACAATAGAATTATCGGTTCGGAGCATCATGTTAATCAATATTTCTACGTGGAATATATTTTCTATTTTCTATTATTATTTTTCTAAAATTTTAATTTGCTTCATTTTTAAAAATGTCACGCATTAAAACATCAAGACTAAGTGTGGACATACAGTCACAAATAAAAAAAGATATCGAACAAGTAATTAAGCATGCATTTATGGGCTTTATGGCCAATATCAACTATCTATCTATATAATATGATTATGAATTTGAAGCATCTCTTTAATTCAGAGTCATACGTGACATTTACTTTATCCTCGATTTTTTCTCATTCTTGATTGGAATCTTGTTTTTGTCTATTTTTTTAGAGTTTAAGTTTCTAAAATATTGATTAGGCGATATATTGGAGTGAGTTTCGATCAACTCCTTGCTTTGTCTTTAAGAGACTATCATAGCCTTACGATCGAAAGGAGTTGGGGTTCAGGATTTTAGAGTTACAATCGGTAGTGATGGTCGGAATTTGTGGAGAGCCGAATGGTTTCTAGAATTATTGGTATGTAGTAATGTCGAGCATTCGGTTTTTTGAACTAAAATTTAAGTTGTATTTGGTTGAGAATTTCGGGATTTGAAATTTGAGGATTTGAAAATTGTGTCATAGTTAAAATTTGTATTTATCCATAAAATGAAGTTATGTTATGCAGGATTCAGGAATAGTACGTTGACTGTACATGTTCAAAATGTTGATAATATTTGTTATAAAATTATTATAAACTTTAATTATACGCCAAATAAATGTCTGCAACATGGTATGTAAATTTACGACAATTATCTTCGATTTTCTCGATCAAGTACAATTTTGACATGGAAGATAAAAAAATGTGTTTGGTGGTCCGCAGCCAAACACCGTAATTTTCAATATGGAATGAATTTTTAATATAATAATACACTTCATTCTCATTCTTGTCCAAATCCTTTCATTATCTATGGGCCTATGGCCATGTTCGTCAATTTTTTGCATAAGTATTAGAATTAATGCATATTAAATCATCACTTTGGTCCAATTTTCAATTACAACACTACTTTTAAAATGTAACAAATAATAATACCCAATTTTTTGATTTTTTATAATTGGGATCACGCCCAATATTCGAGCCACTGAAAATTAAATGTATTTTCTTATTCCAAGTAGATTTTTTTTTGAAAGGGAAACCATTCCATTAGATTAAAAAGTCAAATCGGCATGAATAGTGTCTCATAGCCAAGATGGAAAATCTGACTCCCAAATCGTTATACCAGGATGGTCTATAGCATAACTAGCTAAACTTTGAGCTGCTTTATTATTGTATCGATGAACATGAAAGAAATCCACCATTACACCTCGCTTAGCTGCCGCTATCGCCTCAAACCATCCGTCAAATAAAGCTTTAGTGCCATAGTTTGGCTCGCTCACAACGTGTACAACATGTAACACATCAATGAAAACAAGCACTAGCCAAATATCTTTCTCCATACAATAACCAATTATCAAAGCATATAATTCTCCTATAAGAATAATTGATAGAAATCCCGCTTGTTGAGCCACCGCTGCAACAATTGTGCCTGTGTGGTTACTTTGATGTGGCTTTTTACTAATTTCAAAAGAAAATTACGAAAAATATTGAGCCAAATTGAAAAGCAAAAATAACACCTTTTCACATGACAATCTATTATAAATACGAAAATAAAGTTGTCCCCTCCATGATGCTCCGTTCAGATTTTCCTTTAGTCTGGTAATTTGTCTAATTTTAATTCATATATTGTCGCAGCCCGACTTAGAATTAAGATAACTAAGCCGGTGGATCCCACGACGTACACAATTTATGATTAACCAAGGAATAGATAACAACCCAGTTATCAAACAAAACCAAACATACTTCAAAACACTTCCAACGAACATGTTGATCAAGAAATCAATATCAATAACATGCTCGATAATTTTAAAAAAACAAATGGTTATCAACAACAGACATATCTTGATATCAATAAGTAGGGTCACATGACCGAGATATACCAAGTATAAACATCATCAAGAAATCAGGTTTAACCTGATATCAACAATTAATATCATACGACCAATGGTGTCAAGAGCTTAATATCAACAAGAAGTTTATCAGATCAAGAAAGCACGATTAAAAGGGGTCGTATGACTATGAAGATTTCAACAGGAAATCAACAACTGATTCCAAGTTAAGGTAGGCTAGCTTCAAAACCTTAACAACCAATATCAAAAGACTTCAAAAGTTACGAACTTCAGAGTTTAGAAAACAAACTTCATACTTCAAAAACATATTTCAAAGTGTTGCAGCGAAAGACATAACTAGGTTAAACAACTTTCAAGAATTCAACTAACGTAAGTCCGTCCAAGCACACTCACATCTCCATCTGAAATAACCTGCACATTTTAGAAAACAACATGCAGGGCTGAGTACATTGTACTCAGTGGACACATGCCAAAATACTTGAAAACTTGCTACTTAGAGTTATAGATTTAACTTGCCCGAAGCATAAGCACAAGTAACTTTTATAAAACAAACTTGTGCATGCTCGAATCTTTTCTTTCGATATAAGTGATTCGCGAATCATATACTTTTAACATGTATATACCAGATCTACAATTATAAATCAGTGCTGAGAAGTATGCCTCCTTCTCAAACACTTGTAACCGGGCCACCTTTTGGAAGGCACACGATTACAAACTAGTGTACACAAATCCTACATTTCGTATGACCGAATTCATCTTCCTTCAGTAGATGGTAACATACAAGACTTAAAACATTTGGCAAGTTAATCAATTTAAAAACATCATAGATATATAATCATATATTCTCATTCGTCATTTCTTTGGTTAGAAAGCCCACATGTCGAGTGCTGCTTTATCTTACACTTCTCATTCTTGATTTTCCGACTTTATCTCTCACTTGTTCCTTCATTTGAGATTAGGTTTATCAACCATCAGAACGAGAAATAAACGACAGGCGAAGAGATATGACATCTCGATCAACTTAATTTCTAATTCGCTTCGATTTTCTAAGACTTAATTTTGATAATATCACTTAACCTTTCTAAACACTTCAAAATCTCAACTTAATTTCTATTTAACAGTCTAACTTATAAACATTAACATTAAACACTTAAACATATAATAACATCATTAATCTTATAATCACATTAATAACTTTTAATACTTCTACTAATCACATCATCAAACATTTAAGCTTATTATTATTATCACATAAGCTCATCATCAACATATCATTAACATCTAAGCATGTCATTAGCATATAAAATCATCATTAGCATGTAATTAACATATAACTTATTATTTACTATTCATATCATTAACTTCAAATATTTTTGACTCGATAAACGAGCTCCAAAAATTACAAAATTAATTCTACTTACATCATTTAACATAATAAGTATAATTACGCAATCAGATTATCAATTCAGATCACGTACACATATAAACCTTCAACTTGGAAAAATAGACGAAAAATAGAAAATTCTTAATACTTCGTATTTAATTTCTGAAAAATTCCACAATACTTAATTTTTATTGTAGAATTCAAATATGCAATTATTTTCTTAATTAAAAATCAAATAATACTTTTATTTTCTTTAATAAATTTTGGCTATTTTGAAAATTGGAAATTAAATATCCAATTTCATTCTAATCACTTCCCAACATCTTAATTTAATTTATAAGCTATATTTATAGCTTAATTACTTAATTTAATTGGATAAAAATCTAAACCCTATTATATATATATTTCGACTTTTTAGCAAAATAGGGCACATTTGATTATTTTTATCCATTTCAAATTACAACATGCTTAATTAATATTCTCGAGATTAATTGTAAACTCAATTAATCCATTTAAACTCTAAAATAATTATTTTTAATTTATTTTAAAAGCTAAAAATTTCAAAATTAATGAAATTGAGCTCCAAAAATTCTAACAAAATTCCCACATGCTTAAATAAATATAATAAGCTCAATTATATCATCAATTTCATCATTCAACATCAAAATCAAATTTCCCCAATTTGAAGAACCCTAATTCTTCGAAAATAATTAAAATTGGCAAAATTATGTTTCAATCAATTAATTCAATGCATAATCATACTCAATAACATCATATAAGCTCAATTTAAACATTAATTTAATCATAGAACATCAAAATCAAAAATCCTTATTATAATTAATTATTTTCGGCTAAATTGAAAATAATAGAAGGGCTTTGATTCTTTGATTACTTCCAACATCAAACATGCTTAGAATAATTATCTAAGCTCAATTAATCAATCAAATTGATCATATAACATCACAATCAAAATATGAAAGTTTTCTTATTTTTCGACAATTATGAGATATAATATGAAAGCTTGAATAAATCATGAATTTATAATCTATCATGCATCCTAAGCATGAACTAAATATCATAATTTAAAATCAAGATCATCTACTAACATTTGCCATTTTTTTCGAAAAAAATAGAAATGAGATTTAGATGATTTAAGCTTGATTTTTGAGCTACATCTTGAACTAAACACTTATCTTACCTTGCTTAATGATTTGGGATGGATTAACACTTGAATTTGAGCTCAAAAATTGAAGATCAAATGATGAATGTGTGCATGAAATGTGTGTGTTGTTGCTGCCCTGTTTTTGGCCGAGAAAGATGAAGAAATGGTGGAATAAATGGCTTACAACACACACTTAATCATCCACCATTAGTCAACTTAATTATGTCATCACCTAGGTCATCAATGAGGTCATAAATAGGATTAAATAATTGATTAAATGCTCAATTTAATCAATTAATTACTAACTTGTTAATCACAACTTTAATCTCTAATTTCTCGATCTAGAAAAATCAATTAGGGCATCTCAAACCCTAATGCAAATTCTCGTAAGAAAATGCTGAGAAACGAATTATTTATGAAATAAATAAGTTTATTATTTTTAATCATAAATTACTAATAAATTAAATTAAGAAAATTAAATTCATAATTTTCTCAATAAAAATCAAGCATAAATGCTCAATCTAATAAACATAAATTCTATTTTGTTTCGGTTAAACCGAGACGAAACAAAAATAATTAAATTCCATTTTTTCGATAAAAATTAGGGTTGCCGAAGAAAAATTATTAAAAAGGGAATTTTCTTCATCTTCATTTACTTTACTTAATTACATACACATATATATGCTTTCCTTAAGAATTTTCGGAAATAAAATTCGAAAATACAATAAATTACCGGAGAAATTTTTATAATTTCAGAGGAAATCAAATCTTCAAAAATAATATATATTTCTCCAATATATTCAAACATATAAGCACATAATCATAAATACCTTCGTCACCTCATTTCGGATTAACCGAGACATGATAAAACCTTAAAATTCTTAAATTATTAAAATTCGGCAAATTAGAGCTGCTGACAAATTTTAATTGCTGAAACTTAATCCCATTTTAAAAATATTGCAGCTTAATTATTTTAAACAAGCTCTTAATTAATTACTAAGATTGATTATGAAAAAACGGGGTATTACATTCTCTCCCCCTGAAAATAAATTTCGTCCCGAAATTTGCTTATCTCAAAGGAAAAGCTCGGGATACCATTCTCTCATCTTATCTTTCAATTTCAACAATTCTTCTTCTGAGCTATCGGCTCAACTTGATCTTTACTAACATGATCGACTTATTTCTTAGCTAATGTATCTTTCGATCCAGAATTGCTTCTGGTTTCTTCTCAAAACTGAGGTCTTGTTTTAGGGCCACTTTTTCTCAACTAGAAACATGCTTAGGGTTGAACACGTATCCACACCATAGAGATACATGAAACATGCTGTGCGAATTTCTAAAGCTTGGCAGTAAAGCCAGCTTGAACATAATTTGACTCATTCTTTCCAGGATTTCATACGATCCTATTTAATGAAGCTTAAATTTTCTTTTTACGCCAAATATATAGATTTCTCTCGAAGGTAAAACTTTTAGAAAAACTTTTTTTTTCCGATTTCGAACTCTAACTCTGATCTTCGAGAATCCACATTAGATTTTTGGTGATCTTTCACTTCTTTAAATTCGTTGCCTGATTTGACGAACGATCTTGATCATTTTTTTTTCAACTGCATCAGGTCTTAATACTTTCTTTTGGCTACTTTGTCTCCATAAAGCGGGGACCGATATTTTCTTCCAGACTTTGAACTATCCTCTCGGATTGACCATCCGACTGAGGCAAAAAGGTAGTGCTGAAATTTACTTTGATGCCATTTAACTTTACAGACTTCTCCCGAATGAGAGGTAGATCTAGAATCTCAATCTAACGATCAATTTGGGCATGCCGTGCAAACGCACGATTTCACGTACATACCGCTGAGCTAGCTTGTTTGATCCAAACGTTACTGGAATTGGTATGAAAATAGCAGATTTTAACAGTCTATTCATAGTCATCCAAATAACTGTATTTTGTCTTTTGACTTTGGTAACTTGGTTACAAAGTCCATGGTAATTTTAATTTTTTTTTATTCCATTTCCATTCTGGAATATCTAACGGCTGAAACTTTTCGTAAGGTCTTTGATGCAAAGCTTTAACTTGCTGGCTAAACATCGCCTTACAGCTGAAGCTATATCTTGCTTCATTCCTTCTCACCAAAATCTTTGCTTCAAATCTTGATATATTTTTGGTGCTTCCGAGATGAGCGGTATAAGGTATTTCATGAGCTTCTCTCATGATTACAGCTCTAAATTCTTCTTCATCTGGATCACAAAGCCTTTCTCTAAACACGAGAGTATTATCTCCAGCTTCGTGGAAATGTTCTACTTTTCATTGCGAATCTTAGGTCGCAATTTCTCCAGCTTCTTGTCCTTTCTCTGAGCATTCGAAACTTTTATTCTCAAATCTGGAGTTATTTCCAGAGTTACAATTAGCTACTCTGAATATTGAGGTGGTAAATCCACTTCTATTTTTAGCTCTTCAAGATCTTTAATAAGCTCTTTTCTTGAGTGAGTAAAAACTCTAACTCGGGTTTTGCTCTTTCTGCTCAAAGCGTCAGCTACGACGTTTGTTTTTCCTAGATGATAGGAAATTTTGCAATCATAGACTTTTATTAGTTTGAGCCATTTTCTTTGCCTCATTTTCAACTCTTTTTGTTTGAAAATGTATTTGAGACTTTTATATAAAGATCTCATACTTGGCTCCGAAAAGATAATGTTTCCAGATCTTCAGAGCATTTACGACTATTGCTCACTAAAATCATGAGTTGAATAATTTATCTCATGAAGCATGAACTGTCGTAGCACATGGGTGATGATTTTCCCACTTGCATCAGGACACAACTTAGTCCATTCTTTGATGCACCCGTATAAACGGTGTAGTCTTTGCTTGCTCTGACACTGCTAAAACTGAAGCAGTGGTTAGCTTTTCTTAAGCTTGGAAACTTTCTTCACATCGTGGAGACCATTTGAGCTTCGATTCTTTCTTGAGAAATTTGATCATTTTGGTCTTGCTATCTTGGGGAATCTTTTAATGAATCCCATATAGTAACCTGCTAGATCCAAGAAATTTTGAATTTCATGAAACGAAGTTGGCGATTTTCATCCTTGAATTGCTTGCACTTTGAAGTGTCAACTTTAATTTCTTCGGAATAAACATGTCTGAGGAGATTTACTTCTCTTAGCCAAAATTCACACTCGCTGAATTTGACATATAATTTCTCAGATTTCAGCTTTTTTAAGACAATTAAGAGATGCCATTCATACTCCGGTTCACTCTTTGAATACAAGAGACTGTCATCAATGAAGACTATGACAAATCCATCCGAACATTCATGAGAAACTTGATTCATGAGATCCATAAATATTGCTGGAGCATTTGTCAATCCAAACGGCATTACTACAGACTTGTAGTGGCCGTACCTCATTCGAAATGCGGTTTTTGGAATATCTTCTGACGAATCTTCAGCTGATGATTGCCAGATCTCAAATTAATCTTTGAGAAAATGCTAGCTCTTCTGAGCTGATCAAATAGATCATCTATCCTTAACAAGGGATACTTGTTTAATTCCCGATAGTCCATACACATTCTTAGACTACCGTCTTTCTTCATGACGAAAAAAGATCAGCGTTTCCCAAGGGAAAACATTAGGTTTGATAAAACTGAGATCAAGAAACTTTTGCTACTGAATCTTCCATTCTTATAACTCCTTCGGGGCATTCTACGACACTTTTGATATTAAAGTTGATCCAGACTCAAGGTGGATGGTGAACTCCAATTGCCTGTCTGGGTAGCTCTAACAAGACTTCATGAATAACATCCTTGAACCTTCTGACTGCAGCTACATCATCGATATTCTTCTCTTGGTTCTCATCTTTGACGAGATAAACTAGATATACTTGTACATCTTTTCTTCTCAACAAGTTTCTTGCTTGAATTACCGCAATAATCGGCGACCTTTTCTGCTTTTCTCTATTCCGAAGAATAAGGTTGGCTCTTTTCCAGATGGCTGAAAATAAATCTGGAGTAAACATGCGTAACTGAGGTAGATTTATCTACCGGGACCGATACTCTTAAACTATGGCTAGCTTACTCTATTTTAAGGCCAAGAGTATGTATGCATGCACTCGATATTGAAGAATGATATGCACTAGTACCAAATAAGATTATAATTAGTAAATCTCTTAATTGTCCCATATCTGCTAGACTTTCTTGATCCTTAACAAAAGCTTCCTGATCAAGAGCGAAACTCTTTGATACTGATTTGGTCTTCTTCCACCTACTCCTTACTGCTTGCTTGGCACTGGTACAGAAGAAATTTCTTGCGGTCTCTGAGTCGAACAATCTTGCCCAAAGAAAAGCTATTGATTGCTGCTGGCTTTGCCTTTGATACGGCTTCTTACTAGATTGATTTCTAGCATTTCACTTTCTTTTTCTCTTTGGATTCTGACCTTCGTGTGAATGTTGCCGGTTGGCGGTTGCTGGAGTTTGAACTAGAAATGGAGAAGGTGCTAGGATTATGGACTAGCTTTTCTGATTGCATGAACAATTCCATATCCAGAACTCGGTTAACGCTTCAGCATAAGTCAAAACACTTTGACTTACTAGCACTATTCTTCATGTCTTGCACGAGTCCGAGGAAAAAGCTTAGACAATCTTCTTGTCCGTTTTAACTTTGACAGAGCGAAACGGCTAAGTTACAGAATTTACGAACAAACTCTGCCACCGACTTCTTTCTTTGCTTTAAATTTATGAACTCGCTTTACTTCTGCTTGCAGCAGCTTTTCGAAACATATTTCTTGAAAAGGGATTCCTTGAACACCCAAGAGAGATTCTCAAGCTGCTCGGAAAAATTCTTCTGGCAAGCTTCCTACCAGAAGTCTGTTGATTCTTTAAGCTCATATGACATGAATGTGAGACGTTCGTGGTCATCACCTTGAAGAACCTAAAGATTCGCTCTAACGCACAATCTAATCTTCTGCTTCTGACGGATTTTCTTTACTGTCAAGAGTTAAGAAATTCTGACGAAGAGAAAATTCTTCGATTCTCCTCTCAGACAGAGGAGATGGGGTAGGTTCTCGCTACTTTTCTTCTACTACTCTATTTCTCTTCTAGAAGACATTCTAATTAACACGCGTAAGGGTTTAAGCGAAATTTACTTTATTCAAAATATCAAGTTTTTAACTTGAAAGTTTAAGCACATTTCACATCCTAAGCTTTAGCATAAAAACAATTACTTCATAGAGTAATCATTCCACTTATGAAACATAGCATGCAAGCAAATCAATTCTCATCATAGCTTAATCAATTTCATAACTTTACTTAACAATTAAGCAATAATGCAACAACGTATAGCTTCATAGACTTTTCTCATATTGGCAATCAATATCAAAGCACTCAGCTTCATAAACTTTTCTTAATCATTCAAGCAATTAGCAAGATAACTTAACTTACTTAACTTAACTTATAAACTTTTGACAATGCAAGTTACGTCTTTCATACTTTAGCTTATTTTCATGAAGTTCTCATTCTTCAAACTTTGACTTCATCTTGACAATTAATTTTAACATACTTTACACTTCTCAAGGCATCATAACTTCTTATCTTTCTTAAGCATATAACTTCAAGAACTCATCAGCTTAATTAAATGACCGCTCTGGTCATTCTTTCATATATAGGAAAAATTATCCCTATATCACTGTGATGTCCTAGCATCACATAAAAATAACATCGACGATACGAACTATTATTCCGATACCGAACTATCTTAAGCCATATTATGCATCATATTTTTTTTCACACATAATCATTTATAGATATTACTTCTTTCTTACTTACTAACATTACTTCTACTTTCACACTTTCAATACTGGTAACGATTAAAAAGGTCGACTCTCTACTGGCCGTCCTTAGGAAGCTCTTTCTCCTTATTAAACATATTCTCGAAATCTACACTTTCGATCTCTGCATCCTCTTCTGCTACTTCTTCCTTGACAATCACATCTCCTTCGAAAGTAAGTAGAACTTCATCTTCAGCGTCTGTAGCCTGCGTCGACGAGAAACTAGCCTCGAAACTCGACTTCTGGAGAGGAACACGCCGAAGCTTGACTAAGCAGACCATCACCTCGATAGCTGAATCGTCATAACTATCCTCCTGGTGCGGCCAACACGATTTTGTCTTAAGTTCCTTTGCTAGAACGGAACAATGAAAGCCAAAGAAAAATTTAATATTCGGAGGGTTAAGAATACGAAAAACCCTCGGTTACATAAGAATCATCTCAGTATGAAGTGCTATAAATTAATCAAAATATTGAAATAAAAGGTTCTGAGGCCAAGACTGGTGCATTTAACTGGATAAAGAAATAGCAAGACTGATAAATAGGGAAATAGGTTGGGAAATAAAAGAACCCAAACCGTAACTAGATCAGATAACTGAGACTTAACAAACTCTAGCTCAGGATCTTTTGGAGGAAATAAGGAAGATATAAGATCATCCTGAGGCATTGGCTTCAATATGAACTATTCTGAGATATAACAAGAAGGAATGTGAAGCTGCATAACGCATATAGCGAAAACTGATCGATTAACCTTCGATTTTGCGATAAATTTCTATAATATATAGCTGAAAAGCACGTCTTCCCACAGCTGAAGACTCACAACCTACGGCATGAGCGAAGTTATCCATTTGCGCCACTCTTCTGGTAATAATGGGATCAATTGATTGATACCCGCCACTTCATTGATCTCCGTAGATATCGTATCCATCTACACGCATTGATAACGAGTTAAGAACTCGTCCAAGATTGCATGTAACTCCTCTTGATGTGGCGAAACTCTCGCAACACTTTTTCTTCTCTGAACGCTTCCATCTACTTATCGCTTTTTAACGACGGCATCACGCTTACGTTAATTTTCAAAGACAACAACCGTCTTGATTGCACGATTAATTCATCATCTCGCTTAAAACAACCCAACATAAAATACCCTCATTAAGATCTCAAATCCACAACAACAATATAACAATTTATATATATATGAAACATTTTTCAAACTTTAAACTTTTATAAAATTCTCCTTCTTTACTTTCTAACTTCATCTCATTAATTAACTTTATTATAGAGGCGGAAGACCCATATTACTGAGTTTCTAGCTATGTGGGTTGATCAGGTCCACATAACAGTCTGTCAGTCACATGGAACTTCAAATTTTTAAAGTTTTCAAACATAGAAAACTTTTAAATTAATAACTGGATTGCTCGAGGAGATGAGGTGCTGGACTTTCGTTGTTGGTACTTAACTAGTCTAGGAATTCAAAGCCAGACTAGACTCAAGAAAAGTTTAAACATAGAGCAGACGAGCTGCTCTGATACCACTCTGTCGCAGCCCGACTTAGAATTAAGACAACTAAGCCGGTGGATCCCGCGACGTACACAATTTATGATTAACCAAGGAATAGATAACGACCCAGTTATCAAACAAAACCAAACATACTTCAAAACACTTCCAAAGAACATGTTGATCAAGAAATCAATATCAATAACATGCTCGATAATTTTAACCAACAAATGGTTATCAACAACAGACATATCTTGATATCAATAAGTAGGGTCACATGACCGAGATATACCAAGTATAAACATCATCAAGAAATCAGATTTAACCTGATATCAACAATTAATATCATACGACCAATGGTGCCAAGAGCTTAATATCAACAAGAAGTTTATCAGATCAAGAAAGCACGATTAAAAGGGTCGTATGACTTAGAAGATTTCAACAGGAAATTAACAACTGATTCCAAGTTAAGGTAGGCTAGCTTCAAAACCTTAACAACCAATATCAAAAGACTTCAAAAGTTACGAACTTCAGAGTTTAGAAAACGAACTTCATACTTCAAAAACATATTTCAAAGTGTTGCAGCGGAAGACATAACTAGGTTACATGTATGAAGATATATAACCAAACTCTTTAGTTTAAACAACTTTCAAGAATTCAACTAACGAAAGTCCGTCCAAGCACACTCCCGTCTCCATCTGAAATAACCTGCACATTTTAGAAAACAACATGCAGGGCTGAGTACATTGTACTCAGTGGACACATGCCAAAATACTTGAAAACTTGCTACTTAGAGCTATAGATTTAACTTGCCCAAAGCATAAGCACAAGTAACTTTTATAAAACAAACATGTGCATGCTTGAATCTTTTATTTCGATATAAGTGATTCGCGAATCATATACTTTTAACATGTATGTACCAGATCTAAAATCATAAATCAGTGCTGAGAAGTAGGCCTCCTTCTCAAACACTTGTAACCGGCCCACCTTTTGGAAGGCACACGATTACAAACTAGTGTACACAAATCCTACATTTCGTAGGACCGAATTCGTCTTCCTTCAGTAGATGGTAACATACAAAACTTAAAACATTTGACAAGTTAATCAATTTAAAAACATCATAGATATATAATCATATATTCTCATTCGTCATTTCTTTGGTTAGAAAGCCCACCTGTCGAGTGCTGCTTTATTTTACACTTCTCATTCTTGATTTTCCGACTTTATGCTCTCACTCGTTCCTTCATTTGAGATTAGGTTTATCAACCATCAGAACGAGAAATAAACGGTAGGCGAAGAGATATGACATCTCGATCAACTTAATTTCTAATTCGCTTCGATTTTCTAAGACTTAATTTTGATAATATCACTTAACCTTTCTAAACACTTCTAAATCTCAACTTAATTTCTATTTAACAGTCTAACTTATAAACATTAACATTAAACACTTAAACATATAATAACATCATTAATCATATAATCACTTTAATAACTTTTAATACTTCTACTAATCACATCATCAAACATTTAAGCTTATTATTATCACATAAGCTCATCATCAACATATCATTAACATCTAAGCATGTCATTAGCATATAAAATCATCATTAGCATGTAATTAACATATAACTTATTATTTACTATTCATATCATTAACTTCAAATATTTTCGACTCGATAAACGAGCTCCAAAAATTATGAAATTAATTCTACTTACATCATTTAACTAATAAGTATAATTACGCAATCAGATTATCAATTCAGATCACGTACACATATAAACCTTCAACTTGGAAAAATAGACGAAAAATAGAAAATTCTTAATACTTCGTATTTAATTTCTGAAAAATTCCACAATACTTAATTTTTATTGTAGAATTCAAATATGCAATTATTTTCTTAATTAAAAATCAAATAATACTTTTATTTTCTTTAATAAATTTTGGCTATTTTGAAAATTGGAAATTAAATATCCAATTTCATTCTAATCACTTCCCAACATCTTAATTTAATTTATAAGCTATATTTATAGCTTAATTACTTAATTTAATTGGATAAAAATCTAAACCCTATTATATATATATATTTCGACTTTTTAGCAAAATAGGGCACATTTGATTATTTTTATCCATTTCAAATTACAACATGCTTAATTAATATTCTCGAGATTAATTGTAAACTCAATTAATCCATTTAAGCTCTAAAATAAATATTTTTAATTTATTTTAAAAGCTGAAAATTTCAAAATTAATGAAATTGAGCTCCAAAAATTCTAACAAAATTCTCACATGCTTAAATAAATATAATAAGCTCAATTATATCATCAATTTCATTCAACATCAAAATTAAATTTCCCCAATTTGAAGAACCCTAATTCTTTGAAAATAATTAAAATTGGCAAAATTATGATTCAATCAATTAATTCAATGCATAATCATACTCAATAACATCATATAAGCTCAATTTAAACATCAATTTAATCATAGAACATCAAAATCAAAAATCCTTATTTTTATGCATTATTTTCGGCCAAAATAAGAAAAAATAGAAGGGTTTTGATTTTTTGATTACTTCCAACATTAAACATGCTTAGAATAATTATCTAAGCTCAAATAATCAATCAAATTGATCATACAACATCACAATCAACATCTCAAATTTTTCTCATTTTATCGGCATTTATGAGAATAAGAATAAAGCTTGAATAAATCATGAATTAATAACATATCATGCATCCCAAGCATGAATTAAACATCATAAATTAAATTCAACATCATCTACTAATATTCTTCAAAATTTTCGAAATATTTAAAAGAATTAAAAGGAGGATTTGAGCTTGTATTTTGAGCTATATCTTGAACTAAACATTAATCTTACCTTAATAATTGATTTGGAGATGATTAGCACTTGAATTGAAGCTAAAAAATTGAAGAAATATGGATGAATGTGTGCATGAAATGTATGTGCTGTTGCTGCCCAGTTTTTGGCCGAGAAAGATGAAGAAATGGTGGAATAAATGGCTTACAACACACACTTAATCATCCACCATTAGTCAACTTAATTATGTCATCACTTAGGTCATCAATGAGGTCATAAATAGGATAAAATAATTGATTAAATGCTCAATTTAATCAATTAATTACTAACTTGTTAATCACAACTTTAATCTCTAATTTCTCGATCTAGAAAAATCAATTAGGGCATCTCAAACCCTAATGCAAATTCTCGTAAGAAAATGCTGAGAAACGAATTATTTATGAAATAAATAAGATTATTATTTTTAATCATAAATTACTAATAAATTAAATTAAGAAAATTAAATTCATAATTTTCTCAATAAAAATCAAGCATAAATGCTCAATCTAATAAACATAAATTCTATTTTGTTTCGGTTAAACCGAGACGAAACAAAAATAATTAAATTCTACTTTTTCGACAAAAATTAGGGTTGCCGAAGAAAAATTATTAAAAAGGGAATTTTCTTCATCTTCATTTACTTTACTTAATTACACACACATATATATGCTTTCCTTAAGAATTTTCGGAAATAAAATCCGAAAATACAATAAATTACCGGAGAAATTTTTATAATTTCCGAGGAAATCAAATATTCAAAAATAATATATATTTCTCCAATATATTCAAACATATAAGCACATAATTATAAATACCTTCGTCACCTCATTTCGGATTAACCGAGACATGATAAAACCTTAAAATTCTTAAATTATTAAAATTCGGCAAATTAGAGCAGCCGACAAATTTTAATTGCTGAAACTTAATCCCATTTTAAAAATCTTGCAGCTTAATTATTTTGAACAAGCTCTTAATTAATTACTAAGATTGATTATGAAAAAGCGGGGTATTACATATATATTCTAATTTTTATTAATTAAAATTTTATTAATTTCATATTCTTGAAATACATGTTTATCTATTAATCACATCTCATATTTATCTTTCCCTCTATTTAATTAATTTCTTCTATTACACATATTAAAATAATAACAATTTTGGAATACATTCTTATAAATCCTTATTTTATACATTCTTAATTCATATATAATAATATATATATATATATATATATATTTAATATTATAAAAAAAATTTACGTTCCTATTATGTGGCAGTATATTCATTAAAGTTTTCTTTATTATATTATCTACACTTATAAAATATTGTCAATTAGATTATGTATAAAATTGTAAGCGCTCAAAAAATATTAGTCTATCAATTTAATTAATTATATATATATATATTCATATATTCTAATCGGAATCTATCATTATGATTATTATTATATTCATTATATATGTATTTAATTAATATTTGTAATTTATTTATATTTCTATCCATGTTGTTATTGAATTCTAATAGACTTTTATGTGTACATAGAATCCTTTTCATTTTTTCATTCATGTTTTTGTAAAAACTTCGATTAGTGCTTTATAGAAAATATATACATTGAATCAAATGTGGGATAAGTAGCTAAAGAAAAGAACAAATATGAGCTAATGAGATGGTTCAAATATAATTAAAAAGAAGGATTTTTACTAATCTTAATTAATATTAACTTTGTTTATATTTTTATTGAGTAATTTAGCATAAACCAACGAGACGGTTCAAATAACATAGAAAGGATGATTTTTACTAATTTTAATTAATATTACTTTGAAGATGTAAACATTTTTTTCCGCATTTTGGCAAAGATTAGAGATTTCGATTTAAATGAACTAACGAGACGGTTCAAATATACTTAAAAAGAAGGATTTTTACTAATTTTAATTAATATTAACTTTATTTATATTTTTATCGAGTAATTTAGCATAAACCAACGAGACGGTTCAAATAACATAGAAAGAATGATTTATACTAATTTTAATTAATTTTACTTGGAGTATTCATATTTTTATCGAGTATTACTCAACGGATTTGAGACGAGTATGTACAGTAAAGTCACTATTTTAACTGAGATTAGGACGAGCATGTAGAAAAATTCTAAACAAATTTAGATTTTAAAAAAAATACATAATGAATGAGTATACCCAATCCATTATCATTCATAATTATATAAATACGTGAAATAGTTAATTTTTTAGGTTTGATTAATAATTAACGCGAACAATATCACAACTTTTAAATAAGATATAAAATTATTTTTAAAATATATACATATAAATTAAAACATAAAGTTATTTCCCGTCGAATTTCGACAGGCTACATGTCTACATGGAATCCTTTTCATTTTTCATTCATGTTTTTCTAATAACTTCGATTAGTGCTTTTTAGAAAATATATTGAATCAAATGTGTGATATCTATTACTAATACGAAAATAATCTATCTATCTATTACTAATAGGAAAATAAAGCTGCCACATCCACGGTGCTCAGTTCCAATTTTCCTTTATTCTGGCAATTTGTCAAATTTTAATACATATATATCCTAATTTTTATTTTTATTAATTAAAATTTTATTAATTCATATTCTTGAAATATCACATGTTTATCTATTAATCACATCTCATATTTATCTTTCCCTCTATTTAATTAATTTCTTCTATTATACATATTAAAATAATAACAATATCGGAATGCATTTTTATAAATCCTTATTTTATACATTCTTAATTCATATATAATAATCTATAGAAAATTTGTAAATGAAAATCCCTATGAAAACTAAATAAATATATTTAATCAACATGTCTACATGGAATCTTTTTAATTTTTCATTCATGTTTTTCTAAAAACTTCGATTAGTGTTTTCTAGAAAATATATACATTGAATCAAATGTGGGATATATAGCTAAAGAAAAGAACAAAAAAACTTGAAGATGTAAATATATTTTTTTCCGTATTTTGGCAAAAATTAGAGATATTTGATTTAACATGAACTAACGAGAAAGTTCAATATACTTAAAAAGAAGGTTTTTTACTAATTTTAATTAATATTAACTTTGTTTAGATTTTTATCGAGTAATTTAGCATAAACCAACGAGACGGTTCAAATAACATAGAAAGAATGATTTTTACTAATTTTAATTAATTTTACTTGGAGTGTTCATATTTTTATCGAGTACTACTCAACGGATTTGAGACGAGTATGTACAGTAAAGTCACTATTTTAACCGAGATTAGAACGAACATGTAGAAAAATTCTAAACAAATTTAGATTTAAAAAAAATATAATGAATGAGTATACCCGATCCATTATCATTCATAATTATAAATTTAGATACATGAAATAATTAATTTTCTAAGTTTGATTAATAATTAACGCGAACAATATCAGTATCACGATTTTTGAATAAGATATAAAATTATTTTTAAAATATATACATATAAATTAAAACATAAAGTTATTTTCCGTCGAATTTCGACGGACTACTTACTAGTAAAAGTAATAAAGGAGAAGCGGCTGGATTATGTGCTTGTGCCATTACGAAAATACACGGTCTTCTGCTTGATGGCTATAAGTATTCTTTTTATTTTCCCAGCTCAAATTACAAGAATATATGTAAATCTATCACTTGAATAGGATCATCACAAATTTGATATGAAAGTAATATTTTTTTTAATATCATATAAACTCAAAATTATGTAATTTTAAAACATTTTTTTTTCAATTACATCTTGAAATTTCTTGAAAAATTAAGCCACGTCAATTCACGACGATTCTACTCAACCTTCAAGTATTAAAATTTTTATTCGGATATAAATTTGCATAGTTTGGATATTAATTGATAAAAATTCGTTATTTCGTATTAGGATAGGAAAAATGGTGATGATTTGAGACATATTTGACATACTTAACCATAAAATAATTTAAATTACGAATGAATTATACATGCAACATGCAATTTTTTCTAATGTAGTTTGTCGATCACATATAAACTAATATTATTTAAATTGCATCATCCATATCTTTTCTAATGCAGTTTGTCCATCACGCGGAAAGGAATATTATCTAAAATGCATCTATGTATAACAAAAAAACAATTTGTGGATTTTGTCTCAGCCGATTTAGGGAGTGATTCGAGTGATTTTCATTACAAGGGTTTACGGTATTAAAAGAGATAAAGAACACAGAAATTAAATTAGAAAAAACAAAAAAGGGGGTGGGGCGTAGTAGCGACTGTGGAGCCCCGTTCTTTCAATCTATATTCATCTTGATTAAATTTTGTTCGATCTTCCAGCAAACAAAATTTTAATTACTTGTGAAACTTTGATTGATAAACATATGCAATTTCTTCTCTCAATCTTTACCGTCCCAATTTCTAACACGGTTGTACGTCAATTCGATCATTTTTTTTTGTTAAAAAAAACATTAATCGTTTCCACGATCTTCTGATTGTTACATATGCGGATTGATTGGGTTTTGAAAGCGATCAGCTCTGCTGTCAGTTGAATTCCGATAGCTTAATTGACAAGTTAGGGTTTCCCGATTTGGAGCTCTGGGTGCCAATCAGTCAAGGCAGAGACCTCTGCCGTCATCTTCGGCAGGTGGAATATGGTTCTTCCTCCGCCCTAGTCCGCCGCGGCCACACTCTCTCCACTATCTTCCTGACCCACAGATGGACTTCGTCAGCCGCCACGCTGCCGCACCTTCTTCCGACAACCAGCCGCCTACTCCCTCAGCCTCCTCTGCTGCACCGCCTGAAGAGCCCGAGTATCTGTGCCGGTACTTGGTCGTTAAGCACTCGTGGCGCGGCCGTTACAAGAGAATTCTATGCATTTCCAATTACACCATTATCACTTTGGATCCGACCACGCTTTCCGTTACTAATTCGTACGATGTGGGTAGTGATTTTGAAGGAGCTACCCCGATCATCGGGAGGGACGAGATTTCCAATGAGTTTAACATTAATGTGAGGACTGATGGCCGTGGGAAGTTTAAAGCGATGAAGTTTTCTTCCAAGTATAGGGCGAGTATATTGACTGAACTGCACCGGATTAGATGGAATAGGGCAGCTACTTTGGAGGAGTTCCCTGTTCTTCATTTGCGAAGGCGGACCTCCGAGTGGATCCCCCTTGTAAGTTTCATCACTGGTTTCTTTTCTTGGACACGTGTTGCTAATTGCCAGTATCTTTTATTCGGTGGTTATTATGAGGTTCATTTCTTATATGCCTTGATTACCTTATATGCTTCAAAAGTTAGTAAATATGCCTGTATTGGATGTTGAAAGTATAGCTGAACTATGATCCATTCTTTCTGTTTGATACTTGATATTGTCAAGATTTTTACTGATTAAATTTTCTGCAAGGAAATCCGTGATAAATGTATTTCTGGGATTAGAATTGGCTTCTCCGATGACATATGTTGTGATTTTAAACTTTTGGGAACAGTAGCATTAAGATATACTAAAAAATAAGAGCCAAAATTTCCCTTTAGCTACCTTTACCTTTAAATAACAACAATGAGAAGAAGATCTCTCTTACAATATTTCTTCATCTAGTGGCTTCACAACCTTTTGAAATTAAGTGAAACAAACACCGGGAATGATATGCTGAAGGCTGATGAGTATATCGAATATCAATTATTGAGTTGCTGGCCATTGATTGAGCATTATTATCATCATCCAAATGTGCTCTTGTTATTATAGGAAGCTTACTTATGTAAGGGGCAACTTTGGGAGAATTATGCTTTCCATGCATGCTGTTAATTTGTGGTTCTTTCTCATATCAGTGGCTTGAACTTTTGTCTTGTGTGGAAAGATGCTGGTTGGATGGCTTCTCAAGTTGGTTAACTTAAGCTTGATATGTTCTTATGATAGATGATATACTCAACTTGTATTGTATTCTGGTATCTGTACTTGAAAGGAGATATTGAACTGAGAAGTACGTACCGTGTGCTCTTCTATCAGCTTTCAATATGTTTCCATAGCAAAATCATTAGTATTCTCCCTTTTGATACCATAACTTAAAAGGACATGGCCCCTTCAGCATTTCTGAAGGACTTTACAGGGACAATAGTAGAAATTATGTTACTATGTTTTTTGATTACTTCCTCTTGTATTGAAGCTATCTAGTTTTGTTTAGTTGGTGTTATTAGCGTTCTTTTGCTAACTATTTGGCGTTGTAATTTGTGTTCAGTTACTCAACTTCTTTGACATAGTTTTGCATTAGGAGGGTAACTGTAGCATTATTTCATTTTAGTTTCCTGTTCCAGTCTCTCCTCTGGTAAGCATGGTGTCACTCTATACGTCCAACAAGCAAATTTATTTTTCTTCTTGCTGCAACTTTCCTGCTTCTTTGCATATAAAAAAATTGCAACTAAAGTTGAATTAAATAGCACTTGACTGGATACACAAGATACATTCCAAGCTTGATTAATAATAAAAATCATCACTAGTTCATTCATTTACTTAGATTAATGACACGAATATCTGAATACTTTTTTGTGAAATGAGGTGACTAGATATGTACATTTCATCTGTGTTGTGTATGTATCTTAAAATAGGAAGCAGATCAGTGCAGAGAAGCAGGATGATAGAATTGAAAGGGATGACATGATAGCTGTTGCATTTGGTTGCGGTTAAGATAGATGAAGAATATTTAAACTGGGAGTTTGCTTTTACTATGTTAGAATCTTTATGAGAAATAATTAACTCTTGCTTCAGCTATTCGATTGTACATTTTTTTGTTGTTTTTCAAGGACATGTCATTTTAGCTATTATTGTCTGTAGCTTGTCTATGCTATAAAATTTGCATGATAATTATGGAAAAATGTTCATCTGCAGAAAATGAAAGTTACTTATGTTGGAGTTGAAGTGATTGACTTGAAGTCTGGAGATCTTCGATGGTGTTTGGACTTCAGAGATATGGGTTCTCCAGCTATACTTCTTCTCTCTGAAGCTTATGGGAGGAAAAATGGTGATAGTGGTGGATTTGTTCTATGCTCCCTATATGGACGGAAATCTAAAGCTTTTCAGACTTCTTCAGGAACTTCAAATGCTGCTATTATATCCAGTTTGGTATGCCAAACACGTTTTTGCTGAGATTGTCATACTTTAGCCTTACATGAGAATCCTTTAACATTGTCAGAAAGCTGTATTCTATTGGCTTTGTAAAAGAGTGTAAGGCTGCGCAAAATTCTATTATTTTAAGTTAATTTTGTTCAAACATTCTTTTCCAGACTAAAACTGCAAATTCCATGGTCGGGGTTTCATTAGTTGTTGATAATTCTCAGTCACTTACCATCACAGAATATGTGAAGCGAAGGGGTAAGCTTTAATATCAAGTTGTATGTTTTGGTATTTTGCAAATTGTATCCTTGTATTTGCACGCCTTTTCTGATTTCACACACATAAAATGTAGATAAGGAGGCTGTGGGGGCTCAAGAAACTCCTCTTGGCGGTTGGTCTGTTACAAGGTTGCGAACGGCTGCACATGGAATGCTACATTCTTCTGGGTTAAGTCTGGCAATTGGACCAAAAGGGGGACTTGGGGAATCGGGTGATGCTGTCTCTCGACAACTTATTCTTACCAAGGCCTCACTCGTTGAAAGACGCCCAGAAAACTACGAAGTAAGTTTGTCTTAACAATGCAATCAATAATTCATTTTCTTAGGAGTATTGCTTTGAGCTTTGATATGTACTTTTAAAGAAGGCCCTACCTATCACAGTAGAGAGTTGCCTACATTACTCTAAAATAATAGTACCTGTTCACATCTGTTTATTAGGTTTTCCATATGCATTTTATATCAAAATAAATAATTATGTTCATGTAAAAGTTGGTGATAGTCTTTCCCTTTCAATTGTAATCCAGAAAACCTACCTACCACTGCAGGAAGGTGCCTAAGCCTAAGCCTAAGAAGATAGATGCTGCTTACATTTGTATATTGGTCTTTCCATATGTTTTCATATGAAAACAAATACCCGTATTCATTAATAGGCGACAGAGGTTTCTTCCTCGCACAGCTTTGGTTGCTCACATATACAATATCTTCCCTTATGTTTTCAACTCCTTTTAAATTATGATTTTTTTGCACCACTCATGCCTAGTCAATCTGTTATCTCACATTTGTTGAATAAGGTTTAATATCATAGTGTGCCATCTAACTTTATATGCCTCCTCAGTCCTCACTGTTGGCAATTAATTGCTATTTAAGCTTCACCACGTGCATCTTTCTGATAAATGCATGGTTTGAAAATTTGAACCGAAGGCCTTTTGTTTGGTCTGACTTCGATGCAATGTTGAACGACCACCTGATCTAGAATCTCAAAATTGAAAAAGAATCTTTTAATATTTATTTAATTCCAACAATGTCGTAATCTTTTTTGTTGCCCTCAGTTACTTGTTTAGATCAAAGATAGGATTCTTTTTGGCTCTTCAACTCTGAGGAAAGAAGAAAGCAAAGACCAAATATTAATTGTGACCAAATATAATGCATGAATTTCTCATATTGAGATGTCTAATTGTAAATGTGAAAGCACTTGGCACAGCAAGCAGTGATGTTGGAGATTCCAATTTCCATGATTTCTATTTCACTGATTTAATATTATTGTAATAATGCTTTGTCATGCTCTGGACAAATATTTCAAACGAGATTTTTGGCAGTTCATAAAGATTGAGTGGTAGATATTCTCATTCAATGTGCAGGCTGTTATCGTTAGGCCCTTGTCTTCAGTTAGTGCTCTTGTTCGATTTGCTGAGGAGCCACAGATGTTCGCTGTTGAATTTAATGATGGATGTCCCATACATGTGAGCCTTTGGTTTACTTGTCTACTATTCTAAGGTTCCAAAAATATTAATGGAAAGAATTTAGAAGATCGATGCTTATATATGCTCATGATTTTAGGTATATGCTAGCACCTCTCGTGATAGCTTACTCGCAGCAGTTCTGGATGTTTTGCAAACTGAAGTAAGTGAATTTTGGCCTGCTTTATTTTTTATTCCGAATCTTTGGTTTTCTACTGTGCTAAACACCAACACACATTTGTTCCTTTTTTCACTCAAAATGCGCATTTCTTTTTAAAAAATATAAAAAATAAAAATTCAACCCTATACAATCAACCACAATCCCGTATCATTATAGTGCGACCCACTACTTTGATATTATTCTCTTCAAACGAACCACAAATTTGAAGTAGGCCCTGCCATAATATATAAAATACCATCAACCAGACATGTCTTATTCTCAAACCTATATAAGATCCAAATCATGCATCCAATCATATGTTTAATGCCATGCATTTTACAAAAATGAATCGAACTTTTATTATGTACTAGAAATACTAAAAACTTGAAATTGGAACCCAAATGAAAAATGATCACTTTGTTTTTTGGGTTGATTGACTATTAATTTGAGCGCCCGACTGATTCCGGATGCATGTCTTCTGAGTTCTGATCATGAGTGTCAAGTCATGTTCCCTAGTAATACAGGGAAATTATCTACAGTTATTACTGATGGGAATTGAGTTTCTCGAGCAATTATATTGTAGAAACTAGAAAATTCTGTTCGGTATGCTGACTTGTGCTTGTGCAGGGTCAATGTCCAGTTCCTATTTTGCCAAGGTTGACGATGCCTGGTCATCGGATCGATCCTCCTTGTGGCAGAGTTTATTTACTATTTCCCCAACAGCCACAGCGCCCTGTTGCTGATATGGAATCTGCAACAATGCATTTAAAACACCTTGCAGCAGCTGCAAAAGATGCTGTGGCTGAAGGAGGCTCTATTCCTGGTTCAAGAGCTAAGTTGTGGCGGAGGATAAGGGAATTTAATGCATGCGTACCATTTAGTGGAGTTCCCCCTACTGTTGAAGTACCTGAGGTGACTCTGATGGCCTTGATCACATTGCTTCCTGCTACTCCGAATCTTCCTCCAGAGTCCCTACCCTTGCCACCACCTTCGCCTAAAGCTGCTGCAACTGTAATTGGTTTCATTGGATGCTTACGCAGATTGCTCTCATCAAAAAATGCTGCTTCGCATGTGATGTCATTTCCTGCTGCTGTTGGACGAATCATGGGCCTGCTCAGAAATGGCTCTGAGGGAGTAGCTGCTGAAACGATAGGGCTTATTGCTATGCTTATTGGTGGTGGTCCAGGGGATACAACTATTTTATCAGATACTAAGGGAGAACAACATGCAACAATAATGCATACCAAATCTGTACTATTTGCTGAACAGAGTAACCTGATTGTTCTTGTTAACAGATTAAAACCTAGCTCCGTTTCACCATTGTTATCAATGACCGTCGTCGAAGTTCTTGAAGCAATGATATGCGAGCCACACTGTGAAACTACCCAGTACCAAGTGTTTGTTGAATTATTACGCCTTGTGGCTGGGTTACGTCGTCGCTTGTTTGCGTTATTTGGGCATCCTGCAGAAAGTGTCCGAGAAACTGTGGCTGTAGTTATGCGGTCAATAGCAGAAGAAGATGCTGTTGCTGCTGAATCAATGAGGGATGCTGCTTTACGTGATGGTGCACTGCTGAGACATTTATTACATGCATTTTACCTTCCTGCTGGTGAAAGACGTGATGTCAGCCGACAACTTGTGGCTCTGTGGGCAGATTCTTATCAACCTGCCCTTGAATTGCTATCTAGAGTTCTACCGCCTGGGCTGGTTGCGTACTTGCATACAAGATCAAATGGAACTGCAGATGAAGATATATCTAATCAGGAACTTTCCTTGATGAGTAGAAGACAGCGGCGTTTACTTCAACGAAGAAGAAATCGTCCAGTAAAAGGAATCCCGTCTCAAGGCCAGAACATGCCTTCTGTTAATGATACTGAAGGCAATGATCAAATACGACAGACAAATGGACATGCAATTCGAGGATTAGATGGATACCGAAACTTTGCAGATGATTCAAATAGTGGGCACATTCCATCTGTTCATCCTGGTGACAACAACGAGCTTCCTTCTGCAGGGGTTGCTCAAAGTGTTCAGTCATCAGTGGTTGCTTCGTCTGATAATTATGCAGCATGTGAGTCGACTGGGATAAATGTTATGAGCACACGTGACTCTGATATTGGTCCATCTAGCCCCTATAATTCGGGCATCCCTGCTCCTGCTCAGGTGGTTACAGAGAATGCACCTGTGGGGTGTGGAAGATTGCTATTGAATTGGCCTGGTTTTTGGAGAGCTTTTGGTCTTGACCACAATCGTGCCGACTTGATCTGGAATGAGCGTACTAGGCAGGAGCTAATGGAAGCTTTGCAGGCTGAGGTTCACAAATTAGACCTTGAGAAAGGTAGAACTGAAGATATTGTTCCTGGGGGTACATCCAAGGAAACTGTGAGCGGGCAAGAGACCATGCCTCAGATATCATGGAACTATGCAGAATTTTTTGTTCGGTATCCTAGCCTGGCTAAGGAAGTTTGTGTTGGTCAATATTATCTCCGCCTGTTGCTTGAGAGTGGAACTAATGGTAGAGCTCAGGACTTTCCACTGCGCAACCCTGTTGCATTTTTCAGAGCACTTTATCATCGGTTCCTCTGTGATGCAGACACTGGGCTGACTGTGGATGGCGCTGTTCCGGATGAAATGGGTTCATCTGATGATTGGTGTGATATGGGAAGATTAGATGGTTTTGGAGGAGGGGGTGGTTCCTTAGTCAGGGAGCTCTGTGCAAGAGCTATGGCAATTGTATATGAGCAACATCATAACTCAGTAGGACCATTTGAAGGCACTGCACATATTACAGTACTCTTGGATCGCACAAATGATAGAGCTCTAAGACACCGTCTTCTTCTCCTTTTGAAGGTAATTAGTGCACCACTCCTGTCCTTTAACTACTGCAGAAATTGAAAGATCAAATTCAAATTGTGGTGAAAACCGTGAAATATAAAATATAAAATATAAAATTGAAAGAATCATACCGTACAAACATTAAGTTGTAGCTCTATACTTCCTGCTGATCCTATTGGAATTGGCATAAAAAAAACTTGGGCTTTTATTATGTGGTCGTATTTGCAATTCATTACACACTCGGACAAATGTAGAATTGAAGGGTACAAATTCAGCAATTGTGGGTGTTTTCGATTTCTTATGATTTGAGTACACTTTTATGGAGTCAATCTATCAGGAGTACAACTACACAGACACGGTATTTTTTTTTTTTTTACATTAACACCCAGTTGCGTTTAATAGCACGTCTCTAAACTACCGTTGATTTTTTAATTGGAGGTTGAGGTGTAAGGTGTTTCTATACGTAGAGTCAACATCGGAAGGAGCCGAGTTTCTAGGGAAGGCCAGAAGGTGGAAAGATGAGTACAAAATGGGTGCCCTCGTGCAATAATCGCTTTGAAATAGTGAAGTTTTTGTTATGCTTCTCCACGTTGTTACTTTTGACTTTCACGAAGAGTTAGGCCTTTTAAATTTGCTTACGGGACTAAATAGTGATTATGATTCTGCACCTGAGGTTCTACTACGATGTCTCACTAACTCATATAGGAATTTGTTGCACAAGATTTTCATTTCTATATTTAGTGCCTCATTTTAACCTTAAACTTTTGTTTGCCAACCTATTTATCTTTCTTGTTTGCCATCAGCCTGTTGCTTTACCCATTACCACCCAGAGCAATGGTGTTACTGAATTAGAGCATGACTATGTTCATCAAAACTTTTAATATCTGAACGGTCTTTATGCTAATTCCACTGCTGCTTCTTGTTCAGGTCTTGATGAAAGTTCTTTCAAACGTGGAGGCATGTGTCTTGGTTGGAGGATGTGTGCTTGCTGTTGATTTACTAACAGTTGTTCATGAAGCTTCAGAAAGAACTGCTATACCATTGCAGTCTAACTTAATTGCCGCTAGTGCTTTCATGGAACCCTTAAAAGAATGGATGTTCGTTGACAAGAACAATGTCCAAGTTGGGCCTGTTGAGAAGGATGCAGTCAGAAGGTTTTGGTCGAAGGGAGAAATTGACTGGACAACAAGATGCTGGGCATCTGGGATGCCTGACTGGAAGAGACTAAGAGACATCCGTGAGCTCAGATGGGCAATGGCCATTCGAGTTCCTGTTCTTACTCCAATCCAGGTATAGCATATGTAAAGTAGGGTGATGATGCCAACTGCATTGTTGTTTTCTTCTTTTACTTAATAAAATGAATATGAGTATATGACACCCTGTTTAGTATCTCTTCCCCCTCATAATATAATGATTTTTTTTGATGAACTAGTGTAAATTGGTTCTAGGTCTGGTCTACAACGAGCAGTCTAGCTTAGAACTTTAGGGGTACCTATATTAAATGTTAGTCAATACATATTAGCATAAGGTATTGATGCTGTCTTTATAAATTTGAAAAATCTGGCATTAGTTGGAGGATTGTTCAGTCATTTGATGCATTTAATTGTAGTTGTGTTGCTTGATTTACAATGTTTCAAAAATGAGCGGGTACCTTGTACAGGTAGCTGAGGTGGCATTGTCCATACTACACAGCATGGTAGCTGCTCATTCAGATATCGATGATGCAGGAGAGATTGTTACCCCGACGCCTAGAGTAAAGCGAATCTTGTCAAGTCTACGTTGTCTTCCACATATAGCTCAGGTGATATTGTTGTGCCTGTCCTTGTATTGATTATTTGTAGGTGTCCGTATTTGCCTTCAGAAATTATGTGCTCTTCAATATTGGAATCATGTAGAATTGTAGATTGCTATTGCTACTTTGATTCATATAGCCTGTTGATCTGAAATAGCATGGATGCCATAAAACAAAAGGATAAAATGAGGAATATCTGTTTGAGAAAGGTTTATGAACTCCATGACAATTTAACTTTCTATAGTATATTTTCACATTTGATATCCGAGCTATTGAACTCTCTTATTAAACTATTTTTGCTTACTAAAATCTTTTGTGCTCATCAATCTGGTATATTTTTATTCAAAGGACTATCAAAATGCTAATTCACTTTTATTGTGTTTCCCTTCAAAAGGTAAGTTTTGATAAAAAAACCTTTTGAGAAGGAAGCTCATAAGACCATTGCCTTGATTATGTGCTTGTTAAACTAACAAGATTATGTGCTTGGTAACCTAACAAGTTCTGTCAATTGTTGAATTTATAAAATTTTATATGATTCCCCTTTCTAGCAATATAACATCTTCAGCCTAGATGAGGTGGTGAATAATTGTACGAGCCATGCCACACAAAGAGGTCATAGGTTGAAATCCCACGCCACCACCAATTATCAAATAAGAGTTTGACATCTGAGGCTTTAACATAAAGTAATTTGCTTGCACGAGAGGGGATTTAATTGAAATTATTACGTATATAATCTTTTTCATGACAAATCATAGACTTAAGGATTTGTATGTAACTGAAATTGGACTCGTGTTCATTAGCTCATTTCTTCATGTTCTTTAAGGTTACAAATGTCTTATATATTGCTGATTTTTATGTGAGTTCTTTTGTTGAACTATCTAATTGTTGCGTAGTGGTTTCAACACTATGTTAATTGTATTTCAAATTTGCTACCTTCATCCATCTTATATAACATTTTTTCCTGATAATATTTAATGCAGGCTATGCTTTCTGGTGAACCAACCATAGTTGAGGCTTCTGCTGCTTTGCTTAAGGCTATAGTTACCAGGAATCCCAAAGCCATGATAAGATTATACAGTACAGGCGCGTTTTATTTTGCCCTGGCATATCCTGGATCTAATCTTCATTCAATTGCCCAGCTTTTCTCATTGACTCATGTTCATCAAGCTTTTCATGGAGGTGAAGAAGCTGCAGTTTCCTCTTCTTTACCTTTGGCAAAACGAAGTGTTTTGGGGGGCCTCTTACCTGAGTCATTACTCTATGTACTGGAGCGCAGTGGGCCAGTTAATTTTGCAGCGGCAATGGTCTCTGACTCTGACACGCCTGAAATTATTTGGACACATAAGATGCGAGCAGAGAATTTAATCTGTCAGGTAGTGCTATTTCTGCAACTAGACTTTTGAGTATTCCAGTATACTAGTACAGTATGCTGCTCGTGTATCTCTAAAAGCTCATTAGTAATGCAGCTAATAGCAATTGTGATTTACTTTAATAGGTTCTTCAGCATCTTGGTGATTATCCTCAGAAATTGTCACAGCATTGTCATTCCTTGTATGATTATGCTCCAATGCCACCAGTTACATATCCAGAACTGAAAGATGAAATGTGGTGTCATCGTTATTATCTTAGAAACTTGTGTGATGAAATTAGGTTTCCTAATTGGCCAATTGTTGAACATGTTGAGTTTTTGCAATCATTACTGGTAATGTGGCGAGAAGAATTAACTCGAAGGCCAATGGACCTTTCTGAAGAAGAAGCTTGTAGGTTACTGGAGATTTCAATTGAAGAAGTATCCAGGGATGATGCCCCTAAAAAACGAGGTTTTGGATCACTTGAGGAGGACATATCAAAGCAGATTGAGTATATTGATGAGGAAAAGCTCAAGAGACAGTACAGAAAACTTGCAATGAAATATCATCCAGACAAAAATCCTGAAGGGAGAGAGAAGTTTCTAGCTGTGCAAAAAGCTTATGAGTGCCTGCAGGTATGTCCAAGTTTAAGCTCTTACCTAATCATCAGAACGGCAACTGCATATGGAAACTTTTTTTTTTTTTTGAGGAAAACTGCATATGGAAACTTGAAATCAAAATGGAACCTAAACCCACACCGAGGTCTAAAAGTAGTTCCGTGACTTCCATTTGCAACATCCAAAATGAAAACTGCATATGTGAACTTTAAAACAAAATGGGACTTAACAGATACCGAAGCCTTATTGTTCCGTGACTTCCATTTGGTACATCCAATAGAAGTAGTGTCAAGGAGAGATGTGATTTATTGGTATAAGTAGAAACAAGAGTGCCTTTTCTCAGCAAGTGGGCTAGTGGAGTATGTTTATTATTATTATTATTATTGTTGTTGTTGTTGTTGTTGTTGTTGTTGTTGTTGTTGTTGTTTCATTGTCTCTATTCAGATAGCTCTTGATCTGTTGGGAGAGTAGGAACTGCCAGGTGGTCTCTGAGAAGGCTTTCAATTGTTTATTGTCTAGAAATTTCTATTGTGTTAAATTTGGATTATGAAAAAAGGCTGTTTATTATTTCAAGAGTAGGTGGATAGTGCAAAGTTGGCTGGAGGTAGCTCAATTGATTTAGGGAGAAACATAGATCTTGTATGTGGAGTATTTTAATAGAACGTGATTGTTTGAGAAATTAAATCAGCATTCCAGTGGGTTGCACAAATACTGTTCAGGTCTTGTCCAGAAGTTTCAAGTGGATCGTGAGTTCTGCTCAAGCAAATTTATCTTACTTTTGAACTGTTCATAGAAAGAAGAAAGATCATTTCCTGCTATGATGTAAATAGTCTTTAACTTCCGAGATTTGCTAAACACCTGTCATAGATGATTCCAAATAAAAGAAAATTGTTTTGTATGGGCTTTGAGGGTGCATATGGATTATATATCTGTAATTTGATCATTGCATCATGTTCTCTTGTTGGGTTTTAATTTGTTATGTTTTAATTCATCCATAAAATACATATTAGTAATTTCAGGTCCTATGTAGTATTTTACTAAACATGTGTTTGTAATTAAGCAAGTCTATTGGCCTTATAGTACTTCACCCCCTTTAATGAAATGCATGTTCTCATATTTGAGTTCGAAGTTGCCTTTTGCTTTTCTTAATCAATTGCTGTGTTCTTCCTCTTTAGGCAACCATGCAAGGGTTGCAAGGACCCCAGACTTGGAGACTATTGCTTCTCTTAAAGGGCCAGTGTATCCTATACAGGCGATATGGGACTGTCTTGATGCCATTCAAATATGCTGGGTATCCAATGCTGTTAAATGCCATTACAGTGGATAAGGATGATTATAATTTTCTTTCTTCTGATCGAGCACCTCTCCTAATTGCAGCCTCGGAGCTTGTTTGGCTGACGTAAACTCACTCCTACATTTAATAACCATATCATTGATGTTTGCAAGTACTCTCCACTTTATTTTTAAAGCTCACATCTATTTCAACTTTTAACTAATTTAGGTGTGGTTCCTCTTCATTGAATGGCGAAGAGCTTGTGAGGGATGGTGGAATACCCCTTCTTGCTACTCTTCTTTCCCGTTGCATGTGTGTGGTCCAACCAACAACTCCTGCCAGTGAACCATCTGCCACGATTGTTGCTAACATAATGCAAACATTTTCAGTTATAAGTCAGTTTGAAAGTGCTAGAAATGAAATGCTTGAATTTTCTGGATTAGTTGAGGACATTGTTCATTGTACGAAATTTGAGCTGGTGCCTGCAGCTGTTGATGCTGCGCTTCAGACTATTGCTCATGTTTCTGTCTCCTCTGAATTTCAGACTGCTCTCCTGAAGGCTGGTGCCCTCTGGTAAGTGAGGTTTTTTTTTTATTAATTATGCTTTCTAGGTCTATGTCCATATCTAAGTTCTACATAGGAATTTTATTTTTCTGGAAGTTTACAAAAAGATAGGGTTAGATGATTGTGATTATTATGATTAATTGTGTATTTGCTCTGATGATCTTCAATTGGTCTCCTGATTTTGATGCTCTGAATGTACGATAGAAAATTTTCTCTGATAACCTTACTTATGGTGCTTATTTTTCTAGCTTCCAAGCGTTTCCCATTGTTCTATACCTGATTAACTAGAAAGTTTCTCTGGCCCTTTCCTAAAATCTCAGAAATTAAAAATGCTCATGAAATAGGCTTCTTTGTTTAGATTCTTGGATGTCTGAAAGTATTCTGCCAATTTTATCGTGCTTGTGAGTTTTTTTGCTATTTATATCGAGAATGAGAAGCTCTTTGAACTGTGGCATTGAAATTATTTAGAGGACTGTTCTTTGAAAGACCCATGTATGAAATGTGAAGCTGCAGAACAATGTGAATTAGCAGTTCACTGCATTTACTGCTACTTTCCTCCTGATACATCTTGTGAAAAAACCGCCTGATTTTCTTGTGTCTCTGGTAAAAGACTGTTTCCCGAATCCATTCCATATCAAATGTGGTCTTATAGAGTTGACTTTTTCCTGTTCAGGTACCTGATACCTTTGTTGCTTCAGTATGATTCAACAGCTGAGGAGTCAGATAAGACCGATGCTCATGGTGTTGGTACTAGTGTTCAAATAGCAAAAAATTTACATGCTTTACAAGCATCAAATGCCTTGTCGAGGCTTAGCGGTTTGGGTAGCAGCGACTCTCTGGCACCCTATAATCAGGCTGCAGCTGATGCCCTTAAAGCTTTGCTGACTCCTAAACTTGCAAGCATGCTGAAAGATAAATCACCCAAAGATCTCTTATCCGTATTAAACTCAAACTTGGAGTCTTCTGAGGTAGGTGCTCGATGTCTTGGGCGTAGCTTGCTCACTTTCTTGCATTATAATTTTTATTAGTTTGACTTGTGATTGTAAAATTCTGTGGGATCTGTGTTGGATATGTTTTTAGATACCTTCCTGATGTGTAGAAACTAGAAAATGTGTTTCTGTTAGAAGTGTAAATGTGAGATGGTATAGAACCCCCTAGAAATATATTTCACACATTTGGGTTATTGCTAGGTCCCCATATATATGCCTATCGAATCTTCTATATATTAATCCAAGTTAGTGATTTGGATTTAGGCATTTGGTAGTTACTATTTCACTATCTAGATTTGAAGTGTAATAACACATAATGACTGCGGTGTGAAGCTGTATGCCAAGCGTTGTCTATATGATGTTACATAGAGATGGTATTATCTTGCTGACTTTATTTTTTGTTTGCAGATAATCTGGAATTCCTCCACTCGAGCGGAACTGTTGAACTTTGTAGAGGAGCAGAGTGCAAGACTCAGTCAAGATGGCTCATGTGAAGTGAACGATTCACATTCCTTTGTTTATGAAGCTATATCTAAGGAACTGTATATTGGCAATGTATACTTGAGAGTGTATAATGACCAGCCAGATTCTGAAATTACTGAACCTGAGGGGTTTTGTCTTGCTCTAGTTGATTTTATATCACATTTAGTGCATAATGCACCTGCTGCAAAGGTGGATACTCAAGTTAATGGTGATGTAACCGCTGAATCATCAATCGAGCATTCCTCCACTGATGATTCTTCAGCATCTGTTGGTGGCAAACCTTCATATAGGGAGGAAACTGACTTAATCAAGAATCTCCAATATGGTCTTATATCTCTCCAGGTACTAATTGGGTTCTTTTGCTTATTTCAACATTTAAACAGTAACTAACATGTTTTTTTTTCTTCTCCTGTAAATGCAGCACTTATTGACGAGAAATCCCAATTTAGCTTCTGTTGTGTCCTCAAAGGAAAAGTTAAGGCCTCTCTTCGAGTGCTTTTCTCTTCCTGTTGCTTCCACAAGCAACATCCCTCAGCTTTGCTTAATTGTGTTGTCACGCTTGACAACATATGCCCCTTGCTTGGAGGCAATGGTTGCGGATACCTCAAGTTTGCTTACATTACTACAAATGCTTCATTCATCTCCCAGCTGTCGAGAAGGAGCTTTACATGTCCTCTATGCCTTGGCAAGCACATCAGAACTTGCATGGGCAGCTGCTAAGCACGGTGGGGTCGTTTTCATTCTTGAGGTGCTCTTGCCAATAAAAGGTATAATGATCTGATAATGTGGCTATTTCTTTGAAAGGTTTCTATCTTCCTTCTAAATAGAAATTCTCTGCAGAAGAGATCCCTTTGCAGCAAAGAGCAGCAGCCGCTTCACTACTAGGAAAGCTGGTTGGCCAGACAATGCATGGGCCCAGAGTGGCAATAGCCCTGTCTAGATTTCTTCCTGATGGCCTTGTCTCTATAATCAGGGATGGTCCTGGCGAAGCGGTTGTAAGTGCTCTTGAGCAAACAACAGAAACTCCGGAACTTGTTTGGACCCCAGCAATGGCAGCATCTCTATCTGCACAACTTGCAACAATGGCTTCAGATCTGTATCGTGAACAGGTGAAAGGACATGTTGTTGATTGGGATGCACCTGAACAGGCCTCTGGCCAACAGGAAATGAGAGATGAGCCTCAGGTATATAACTGTTGTACTTTCAGTATACTCAAAATAAATTCTTGTTAATAACTTGCATAATCAATTTCCATCTAGGTTGGAGGAATATATGTCAGGTTGTTCTTGAAAGACCCCAAATTTCCTCTAAGAAATCCCAAAAGGTTTCTCGAGGGTTTACTGGATCAGTACCTATCATCAATTGCAGCCACACACTATGATGGCCAAGCTGTTGATCCTGAGCTTCCTCTACTTCTTTCTGCTGCCCTGGTCTCTTTGCTGAGGGTGTATCCCGCCCTCGCAGATCATGTTGGATATCTTGGTTATGTGCCCAAACTTGTGTCTGCAGTGGCCCATGAAGCTAGCAGAGAATCAATGGCTTCAGAAACCTATTCCTCTGAGGATGATACTCCCCAACAAAATACACAGACTCCGCAAGAGCGTGTTCGCCTTAGTTGTTTGCGTGTTCTACATCAACTTGCTGGTAGTACCACTTGTGCAGAAGCTATGGCAGCCACTAGTGTAGGAATGCCTCAGGTATGTGGTGATTTTTTGACTTTGTATCATAGAGAAAATAACTTGTCAAACATCTACTAACAAGTGGGCTTTCACATTGGTGATCTTTAATGCAGGTAGTTCCACTTCTAATGAAAGCTATCGGTTGGCAAGGTGGAAGTATCCTTGCTCTTGAAACCTTGAAGCGTGTTGTAGTTGCGGGAAACCGAGCAAGAGATGCGCTTGTTGCGCAGGGTCTCAAGTGAGAATCAATCTAGACACTATATAATATATTTGTTATGCATATGAAATGTTCTAGACGAGTCGGGGAAACAATCATTTTCATAAATCAATATGTATATCACTATAAGTTTTCTTATCAGTTCATTACATAATGAAATATTATGCAGATAGTTGCTATTAGCACTGGGTTCCGGGTCATAGTTTTGCTTGGTTTGTATGTGTTATTGTGAAGTTGCAATACACGTAATAATTTAATAGTAATCTGGGATATGATTTGTGCAGGGTTGGTCTTGTTGAAGTTCTTCTTGGTCTTCTTGATTGGCGAGCTGGGGGAAGAGGTGGGCTCTTTTCACAGATGAATTGGAATGAGTCGGAAGCATCAATTGGCAGAGTTCTTGCAATTGAGGTCAGAATCAAGCTAAATAATAATGGTTTCTTTTTCTAGTGGAGTGCAATTTGAAACAAGTTACTAATAAGTTGCAAAAACTACCTTTGCAATTTATAAAAAAGATCTATTTATTTGAAATTGGAAATACTCCCTTGAGATGCTCCAGATATCCCCTTGTCGTACTAATGCCCCCTTTAATAGTTTCAATTTTGAAAATACTGAAGTAATGTGAAGGGGGTATTTGTCATTTAATAACTCAGCTGGACTTATCTATCAAAACCCTGGAATAATTTTCTGACTATCCCTAGAGTAAACAACTAGAGGCCTGCTGTGGAGTGGAATGTCAATGAAACTCGCAAGAGGATGTGTTACAAATTTTAAATGATAGGCTACTAAATATATATGTTTTGATTTTTGGTTTTATCCTTTAATTGGTGATATTAGTTTTACTGAGGTGACCACTGATAATACCTTTGATTGTCTATATTTAGGTTTTGCATGCATTTGCAACAGAGGGGGCTTATTGTACCAAAGTACGCGGTATACTAAATGCCTCAAATGTAAGTTGCGACTCCTCAATCTATATGCTCTTGAACAACCTTGATAATGACATGCATGTTTCCTTCATAAATTGATAAGTAGTTACAAATTTATTTTGCCGCTCAACTGATTCATGATCATTTGACTAATAACAGTTAGCTTAGCTCTATTCTGTTACCAGTTATGCATCAAAAGTTTAAACATAGTGTCTGCAATTAGTAACAGCTTATCAAACTAGTTAAGGTTACCTGGCTCTAAAGATTCTACAACCCTAGCCTTCCATCTTATTCCGAATTAGAATTGTGTATCTAGATGTCTGTAGTTACAGGAAATGTGTGTGCGCTTGGATATCTATTTTTTCTTGTATGGGGAAAAGGTTACTCGAAGGAGATCATGATGCCATATGCTTGCTTCATACTTGGCCAATAGGAGCTCGACTAGTATGGAGAATTGATCAGATTACTGAAGACCTGATAAGCTAATCACATCATCGCTTCATTTTCTCAGCATAACTTTTTCATCAACCTCAAGTCAATTGCAATAAAAACAATTTAGAGAGCAGGTTGGTGTCAGTGATTGTGGCTAAATTTTACATCGATACTAGTGAAAACGAGTGAAAAAGGTGAAAGAGAATAGAAATAAGAGGCAAAATGAGGAAAGGGACTGCACATGGTGGCTGTATATGAAGGAACAGATGATTGGATGTTTAGCCACAGAAGAAGGAAAGAATCAGTTGTGAGAGTGGCAGTGGTAGTTATGACGGGGGATGGCAGGGGGAGAGAGATTGAAAGAGAGGGTGTGAAGTAGTTCATGGCATGGCAGCTACTGCACATTTTGAACGTATAGTAACTATAGTTTGCTAGAAAGATTAGGATCATCCTCCGCTCATGTCACAACTGTTTCCTCTCATTGAGTCTAGACTTCCAATACACTGACAGTTCTGTGTGGTTTTTGTTCTATCTAAATTTCTGCACAAAATTTGGTCTTGAAAAACACTATATCCATATTGGTATCGACTTAAAAGGGTATGTTGATGGACTTACCTTATACAATAACATTTTGGGATGTACAGGTGTGGAATGCCTATAAAGATCAGAGGCATGATCTTTTTCTCCCTTCAAATGCTCAAACTTCACCTGCCGGAGTTGCTGGTCTTATTGAGAGTTCGTCGTCTAGACTTACATACGCACTAACAGCACCCCCGCCACATTCTACTCAAACAAAGTCCCCTACCACTGTTGCATCTGGTGATTCAAATGGAAGGCAAGGGTAGACGAATCAACATAAATATGCTACATCTACTATATACAGACTCCCGGCAAGAGTGATGAGAAGGCATTCGACTCGAGTAAATTGAGCGTTTTGTATTCATTTTTTCCTTGTATAGCAAAATGTACAGTTCTGTTCTCTTTCCATCTCTCCCCACACATTCCCAACATTTCATGAGGTCCACATACTGAATGTGTGCAGGTACAAATTTTGTATATCTTTTTTTTTTTTTGTTTAGTCGTCATTTCTGTATAGTACGATAGTTGAGATGATGACTGTGTATTTCACATTTCATTAAAAAAGTTCGTGTGGAAGTAACCAAAGATGTAACACACCCTCATTTTCACAATTGATGATTCTAAATAATTTATTGTAAAGTTTCCTTTTCTTTTCGTACTTATTCTAATTATTGCCTACTAATTACTCTGTAGATCTCAAAGTTACTATAATTGAGTTCCCATAGAGCACTTGAATGGAATAAGAGACTGTGTGGAAGTGTGTTTATCGTGTTCGATTGCTTTGTCTGAATCATTAAGACAATCTAATGAGATAAAAAAATATAAACTCATGTCAAATGTATAATCCTGATTTGGGAGCTGATCGAAACGAAAAAATCATGCATAAAAATTAGCTGCATTCTGTTGGGCAGTTTTTTGGCAGCTATCTTATATTCTAGTTGCATGGCAAAATTGTTGTACCTCGCCTCGCCGCACACATGACCGGAAACTAAAACAGACGAACCAGTTGCCGGCTTAACGGCCCGACATCGTCGAGAACGCCATCGAGTAAGTAGACGACGTGGCATTGTCGCGTTCGACCCGCATAGCTCGAGGCTGGCGACGTGCATTTCCACGTTGTTCGTCCTCATCGTTGTCGTCATCAATCGACAAGAGATCCACGACCAGCATGTCGGTGTCGGGGGCGTCCTCCACGGGCATCCGTCCCTCGAGCATCTCCACCACCTCCGCCATGGTCGGCCTCGTCTTGGCCTTCTCCTGTATGCACCACAACGCCACCCCAACCATCCTCCTCAACTCTCTCTCATCCACCCCTCCTCCATCCAACAACCTCTCATCCACAACCTCCATCAATTTCCCTTCCTTCAACTTGTCAACGACAATTCTCGGAAAGAATTGAAACTTCTTCTTCGACTCATGCCCTTTCTCAAGCACACATATGCATCTCCTTCCGCCGATCATCTCCAACAATACCATTCCATAACTGTAAACGTCACACTTTTCCGACACTCCGTTTTCCAGCAGCCATTCCGGCGCTAGGTAGCCTCTCGTGCCGCGTATCGTCGTCACCACTCGACTCTCCTCCCTCCCCTTGAGCTTCGACAGCCCGAAATCGGACACCAGAGCGCGGTAGTTCTCATCAAGCAGTATATTCTCTGGCTTAACATCCAAATGCAGGATGCAAGATCGGCAATCATGGTGCAGATAGGATAGAGCTTTTGCTACATCCACCGCAACTCTGCATCTCAAATCCCAAGTCAAGCAGCCGCTTCTCTGATTAGCCCTAATTTTGGGGAAAATCCAATTGTCTAATGATCCGTTGAATACGAATTCGTACACCAGAAAGCGAGTCCCCGTCGATGCAATGCAGTAGCCGAGGAGGCGAGCTAGATTCACGTGCTGCACGCTGGCGATGGCGGCGACTTCGGATTTGAAGACTTTCTCGCCGCGCTCCTCGCCGTCGATCTTCTTGACGGCGACGGCGGTGCCGTCGCTGAGTATGCCTTTGTAGACGGAGCCGGATCCGCCGCGGCCGAGCAGCGAGCGGAAGCCGTCCGTCGCCTCCTCCAGCTCGCGGTGGCGGAACTTGGTGGGGACGCCGGCGACTTTGCGGAGGAAGCTGTACTCAATCCGCAGCTCGCGGCCATGGGAATCGATCTGGTGCTCGAGCTGCTTGCGGCGGCTGTTGTAGCGAATCCGGATCACGATGATCACGGCGACGGCGAAAATGGCGGCTACGGCGGCGCCGCAGACGAGGTAGAAGTGCTTGGAGAGTTTGAGGGAGACTCGAGCGACGATGATGGAGGTTAGAAGAAGCAGGATTATGGTGAAGGAGATAAAGATTGCTCTTTTGTCCTCCATTCCAGTGGTTGATCGATCAAAGGGAAGCAGAAATGGAAGAAGGAGGAGTTGTTTTGATCGCCATGGTTGGGCCTTCAAGTTCACAATCACAGCTTAGAGTTGGTTGACTGCAGAGGTATTAAACTCTCTCTTTGAATTTAAAATTAAATGATGACTTTTTCTTAGTTTTTAGTTTTTACCTCTTCTTCTTTTTCTTCTTCATGGTTTTTGGACGTTTCAAGCACATGAAAATTTTGAAGACGAATCGGTACGTTTTCTTTATTCACTACTACTTTTCTCGTCCAGTATTAATTTATGATAGTTATAATTATCAATTTAGAAATATAATTTGAAAAGAAAATCGCATGCATGAATTTCTGCAATCTAATAGACATAGTACTAATTATATAATTGGACAAATTTAGAAAGTCAATATTTGTTCATTAGTGTCGATTGATGGTACTTGAATTATATTTTAATTATTTTATTTTATTTTTAAGTTGGTGGAAGGAAATGAGATCGAACCCAATTTCTCATTTTTTTTTTTTAATAAACATTATAAGAAATTTTAAAGGCCGCGTGACGGTGGACATATGAGGAATACCATTAGACAACAAATTTACGATAAAATGAGAAGATTTGCAGAATATCATGTCTCTCAAATATGATATTTTCAAATTCAGTTCGGTCACCCAAAAGTTACTCAAAGCAGTATATAGAAATTAACAATCTATCATTTTTTCCCAAAAATTGAAAATAATTTTACAAGTACTCGTTTGGAGTTCTTTTGATCTAGAACTCTTAGTCATGACGAGAACAAAGAAGACTTCAGCTAACAAAATTTATTTCAAATGATGTCTGATTTTGAGAGAGAGAGTTTTATATTGTCTTTGGCTTTTCCTTAGCTAATTTAATACTCGTATGACCATCATGGGTAGAATTTTCTTCTTCTTCCTTTTTTTTTTCTTTTTCTTATTATAAAGCCAAACATATCGGCGGAAATGTTTCTTTCAAATTAAATTGTGTTTTAAAGATAAAGAAGTTGCGATACCCATTTATTTATTTTTTTCTTGCGAATTCTCAACTATAGGATTTTATCTTTTCTTAAGGAGATTTTTCAAAAAATTGGTATTGACTATTACCAAATGGTATTTCTTTAAAAATTGTAGTGATACCCAACTTTTAGAGTGTTTACTACATTTCAAAAGTTAGATCTAAATTACAAAAGACGCTAAAGGTTGAATAGTACTCCCTCCGTCCCGCCATAAGTGGCCAAATTTTCTTATTGGGCTGTCCCATCATAAGTGACCACTTTCCTAATATGGAAACACCTTTTCTCACACAAAAGATGTGGGATCCACCACTTTTTATCTTTTTACCCTTTAAACACTCTTCTCCTAAATACCCGTGCTCAAAAGAAAGTAGCCACATATCATGGGACGGAGGGAGTAGTAATTTGCAATTAACTCAAAATAAAATACTAAGTACCATTTTGATTATCTGGATATTTGGTGTTTAGGTTTACTTTTATGCACATACCTTTTTAGTTTGCTTGCTGTTTAAGCTAATTTGCGTTTCCGACTTCTCTTATTTTTCTTGCACAATCTATCTCATAGTATGTACTATGTACGGCATTCCTCATTTACATTTTAATTCTTATTTAAACAAAATATATTAGCACATCCATTCCCATAACACAACCAGGAAATAAAATTGACCATCTATAATTCCAATCAAACAATGTTTTCATCTAATCAAGCAATAAAACCATCTCCATTTAGGTCAAAGCATTACAAGAAAGACACCAGAGATTGAAACAGATAAAAATAAAATAGGGGTAGACTAACATGTCTTAATAAATTTATAAATTCATTGACAGCAGCAGCATTAGATTACAAACCCTCCAGCAATGGTGCATCATTTACCATCCAGCCCCAGTTTTGAAGTTAGCCAACCACAAACTTCATCCATTTCCTCTGGGATAGTATAGTGACCAAGCCTGTATAACAGTTCTTCTAACTATCAAATAAACCAAAGCTGGGAAAAGGCTAATGTAACAACAGAAGATGGCTTACGTAGGATAGGATTTGAACGTGACATCTCGAAATCCTGTGGAAGATAACTTCTGCGACGACATCTCACCAAATTTATAAGAAACTGCATCATCCCCTGCATTTATTTTACCATTATCTAGCATGCTCTGAAAAGATGAAAATAAGGATTTAAAGACAACTTCATCCACATCAGACTCCTCATAGATCTCAAAGTAAGTCAAAAGATACTCTCTTGAAGAGCTATTACTCATCTGGTTCATACCTCTGCCATGACAAAGCAGAATAGGCAAGGATGCAGCACGCCCAGCAGCCTCAGCTATACCTTCTAATTTGTTACTCAGACTCCTGGAGAAGTTCACGTGAGATATCATTTAATAAGGAATCGAACGAAACATAAATTGACCTTTTCGACAATGAAGAGGATATTGTGCGGAACAAACTTTGCGCATGGAAGCCAACCACTTAATCCAACAACAGCACTTATATTGGGAGAGAACTGGCTGCCGTTCTCAAATTTCCCTCGAGCAAAACAAGTAGCACAGTACAGGGAGGTTGCTGCACCCATACTGAAGCCTCCAACGCCAAGTTTGACTGTGGAAGCCAATTTTAAACTAAGTGAGTTGACAATATTCTCAAATAAAAAGGCTCACATCGCTCAACCTATAATGAGAAAACTAAATATATAAGCAAATTGAGCAGAAAGATGCTGCTAATTAAAGTCTTGCAAAAATAACCTGATCTCTGTTTTTTCCGAAAAGATATTTGGAATTGTCATTCCTAACGCGGAAGGAGCAAATGAGAATATGCAGAATGCAATAGTTTTTTAACATGCCCTTCAGAATTACCTTTTGTGTACACAGAGAAGTAAAATTGGAATTTACATTTTCCTAAGATACAAGGGGGGCAATTTGACTTTTTTTTAAATCAGGGACAATTTGACTTAAATTGTTGTAAAATCCATAGACAGCTAGTTCATTGAGGTTATCAATGGGCAGTGACAGAGATACTCAGCTGCTAACTTATGTAAGGGACTTTTGCAGATAAAAAAACAATTATTAAATTCTTATTTCAAGGAAAGTCATACAGATGAGATGTACTGTTTTGTGCAGGCATTGAGTGATATGCATATTTATTATAGTTATTTGACCTAAAAATAATGTTATGGGTAAGTTTATCAAGCGCAACGATACCAAAGTGGAAGAGATCAGGTGTAAATTTGCAGTGGGTTAACCATAAAAATCAGAAGCAAAAGCATCATATCTGGAGAAGCTGTTTTGTCAGATGCCTGCCAGTGGCAGAAACCATATTTATGCATCAATAAGCTGTTATTACATTGTACATACTGGATTCACAAACATAGATATTGAATGTCAACCAAAGTAGAAAACTCACTATCAGCAGGTTCATTAGCCAATAAGCTTGCAACATATGTGGCTGAAGCATCCAAACCGTGTATATCATCCTTAACGTTTTCGGAAAGTTCATTCACATCAAACCCTGTAACATGGCACAATAAATCATATATTTCAGCATTTAAAATTAGAACTCTGATCATACACCAGACTTCATATAGAAAACATGTACGAGGGCACATCAAGGGAATGAATGAACAACATACAAAAATATGTTTTCGAAGGCACATGTTTACACTTGGTCATGAGTTATAGTAACTAGGATGTATCTGCTTCTAATAATTGTCAACCATCTACAGGCTCCAAAGTCATTATTGAAAACGGGCAAGCAAGGCAACCAATATTTCAAATTTTCAATCTGGTAGCAAGTAAACTACTCCCTCCGTCCCGTTCATATTGTCTTGTTATTGTTCGGCACGGAGATTAAGAATAAAGGTAAAAAAATAGAAAGTGGATACGTCCCATCACTTTTGAAGGGTTTTGAATGGTTAATTCTTTCCTTATTCGGAATAAGACAATTTGATTGGGACAACCCAATAAAGAAAGGAAGACAATATGAGTGGGGCGGAGGGAGTATAACAGAGCTGAAGTGATGTGATGGCAGGCTTGTTGCTCACTAGCCCATATTTACAATCTTTTTTGAGATATCATTCAACAACTAAATATTAATAGTTGTTTACTTTAGTAGTCTCTGTCATCCCTATAGATGATAACTGCATAAGCAAAATTATAATGCGGGAAATGACAGTATCATTATGAGAAATAGCAATAGAGACAAACAAAGACACCTTTTAAGGTTCCTACAAGGGTGGAAAAGACTCTTCTAAGTCCACCTTTTGGTTGGGTTGGCTTGGAAGATAGGCACCTTCAGAAGAGTCTTTTGGATTCATATGAGGGCTGACCAGCACTTACCTCTGAACTAATCACTCAAAGTATAACTTAGAGGCTAGTACGAAGCTCTGAAATGCAGTATGAAAAGGAGAAAGTAAACTATTAATATGTCTTTAGTAAGAAGCCTATGGTTTAAGCCATCTTACCTTGCCTGATTTCTTGAAGAAATATAGTGTCGTGACTATTGATCATCTAGTTGCCAAATTTATTTGATTCTAGTAACTTAGTCAATATTACGATGAAAAATATTAACTTGTATATCACTGATGTCTCACACATTTTGAAGTCATTGGGAGTTTTAGGTCTTAAAATGAGAAGTTGTGCCTATTTTTATATCAAAAGATCACATAATATGACGATACCAATCAGTTGCCCTTCAAGTACATTAGAGAGGCTATCTCTAAGATTTCTAGAAACTGCTCACACCAGTGACCTGTCAGCAGCATGGTATATGGCATCTAAAAAATTTATTTAAGAAATTGCCCAACAACAAGTTCTTATATGGCATGCGTCAATCATGTAAAAAACAAGCCAATATCCTAACTTTTGTTGAATTTACGGTTGGCTTAAGTGTCTGGCATCTCATGCTTCATCGTGAATCAAAACTAAATTTGTATTAAACTCTGTCCAAGAAACCATAACAAGGCCATTGATATTCATAGGAACTCGAGCGCAAAGCTTTTTTTCACAATTTGCGAAGTAGCAGAAGTGATGATAATTTGTCACGAACTTACAAGCAGTTGATGGAAAGCCTCCAAATAAAGTTATTGGTCGTTGAGGAGCAGTTGGGCAGATCCACTTTATCTGCATGCGTTATTGCTTTTATTAGATAAAATCAACCCAATAATACAATGACCATTAGAAGTAATTATTATATTCGCCTGTCTTAAAACACATAAAAAGTTCTCAAGAACAATCACATGTATATTTATTCTTACATTTGGAAGAGGAAGGGTTTCCAACAGAGTAGACCAGCTGCAAGAGACACCAAACCAAAGAGGATCTTATCAGAAAGCTGAAAGCAAAAGGTGGTTGCTGTTCTACTTGAATGAATTGCTTGGGTGTCACAAAAAGCAACAGAAGGAAGAATATAAAAAACCCGTATATCAAAACATCCATTTTATAAAAGCAGATATTGGAGTATCCAAGCGACACACCATCAAGGACTCTTATTAAAAATCTGAGGAATTTCCTATAAAGGCAAGGCATTTATCTTTGCAATCAAATTGGGAGCAATATCATCCATTTATTTGAATATCACACACAAGGTTAGATTGGAAACTTTGTTCTTTCTCGCGTAATTTATTGCACGGGTAAAGACATACAATTATTACTTGAAGTAATTGCATTCATTGTCCAAGAATATTCACCCAAAATCTGTTATTCATGGTTTATGCCGAAAATGCAATTCTAACTATTCACCCATCATTTCTACTTTTGTGTAGCATCACCAACTCCGATTACAAAGGTCAGATCTGATTAAATAAACACTGCTTTCAAGTGTCAGAAAACTATTTTCCAGCTTTATCGAAAGCTCTTTCAGGCTTGCCTCTGATTTCATCAAAGTTGATTTTGAGCAGACAAAATGCAGTTTTAAAGTAGCTCCTTCCTTGAAACCAAAGATGTCTAACTGGACCACATTTTCTATTCCAGAGACTACTGTGCACAAGCATAAGAAAGAATTCCAAATAATTTGTATGAGTAAGTGGCGGATTGTAAATATCTAGTACCAAATTTTTGCCAATTTCTAAGATGAAAATATATTGAAAATAAGAAGTTTGCACCCTCCACATTGGTGAATTCTGTAGTGGTAAGAGGTTAAGCTGATTAAAGAAAGTTACAACTGAAGGCGAGTAGCAAAACTATTGGAGCTCTGACATAACTGTTAGCCAAAATAGGCATATTTATATCTTATTCTCCCCATATCTGTCAAGAACTGAAGAAAATAGGTCTGCTGGCACTAATAAGAATATCACTTTAAGATACACGTATAACGCTAAGACAATCCTTAACCAAATCTATTTCTCAGCCGAGAGAAGCAGCCATAGATTACCTGTTGCCGTTGTCCCCAAGGCCATGCAGCCACACAATGGTTGCTTGGTGTTGACCTTTAGGCCTGACCACATATGTTCGTCCAAAGTCGAATGTTCTCGCACCAGCTGCAACAGATTAATGTTAATTTCATTGGACCACGAAGAAACAATAAAGCCGTACAAAACACACAGTTGCAATAACATCATCACATCCTTCTACAAACAAAAAAAATAAAATTCAAAGATCAAAACCCTTCGGAAAAATATTTCCAGTGCCTAAAAAGGGGAAGCTGCAAGGTAAGAGGTTTCTAGAAAAATATCAATTTGGATTAATCTACAGTTGGCATTGACAAATGGTTTAAGGCAAGTGATTTAAAAGTTGTTTCCATTTTCATTTTTTCCGATGCCTGAAAGAAATGTGCCAAGACTAACCAGAAGCCGCAGCGGAAGGGCCAGTGAAACTCATGTTCCTCCCGATATATGAAAACAGCGATTTGCTACTGCGAGAGAGAATCGCACCTGCAAACAAAATTGCGGCAGCATTACACATACATTTCCCAACTACAGTAATAAATCACTCGAAACGTAATATTTCACTCGAAATTTCCTCTGTAACCAACCAATTGGTGAATGAAATAGGGGATACGAACCCTATAACTCGCAATTACAGATACCAGAAATAGAAAAGGAGATCGTATCAGTTCACACTAAACTCTTGCAAAACAAGGCAGAAAATAAATACAGAAAAAGGGGGGAAAATATGCAAAATCCATGCCTCAACGATACGAGAAATTGCAGAAGAAGGTCTTAATTAAGTGGATAAGGATTGTGATTTGTAGAGAAATTGATTGATTGATTGGGGAAAGATAGGATTGATCGACGTGAATGGTATTACCTGAGGAACTCGTGTTGTCGACAGTAGCGAGCGAAGCTGGTGCAGTCTGAGTCGTTTGTTGCTCTGTAATTTGACAACATTATAACCGATGAATGGTATTAATAATAAGGGTAAGGGAAAAGTAGCATGTACAATCGTTCTAACGTGTAAATCTCGATTTCATTTACACCCTTAAGGTAAGGGACAAATAAGGACAAATAGAATCCCAACGTTTAAAAAATAGGGACAAATAACCCCTCCAATCTAACGCCGTTCATTTGCCCCTACTTTTTAAATGGGTTGTATATGCTATTTTTCCCTAATAATAATAATGAATCACATTTCACCTAACACCAACCGTGATCTTTTTTTCTTAATTAATTATTCTTTTAAAATATTCCCAAGAAATGCTAAACATTTATATTGGAAGATTCTAAACCTTTTTCAATTCGGATATTTTATTGCTTATTTATGCAACATTCTGTGTTACTTCTAGTTGAGGGTTTCAATTTAAAAAATAATTATATTATATATACTAATTAGCTTGAATAATTTTTTTTAGTTTCAATACATGCACACGACTCGAACCTCAATCTCATGGTTGGACGAGGAACGTTTTACCACTGAAGTGTTTAACATACTTCAATTTTTAAATTGTCATACGTTATTATTAATCCTAACCGAAGCAATAAGAAAATATTGTGTGATCTAAATTAGACCATAAAAGGCTATATCTCTCTATATATAAAGTCTTGAATATGCCTAATTAATCCGGTGCCCCTCCATTAATACAAAACTAAGATATTAGTGATCAGTAAATGTTTCATCATACCAATCTGCAACTTTTCTCAACGAGAAAGCGTCCAACACAAACGAACGCATATCATAATTTAATCAAAACATATATATATGCATGTACATGGCGATTTCAATTTTTAAGAAACTCAAGACGTTATGTAGTGAGGATCGACGGATATAAATGAGCAACGGCGCCGAGAACCGGCGCCGTCGTATCGGGAAAATTCTCGGTCCCCGGCAGCTCACTCACTACACCACTAGAGGAAACTCGAACTGGATAGGGAAGCAGATGTGCTGGCAAATCGCATTCCGCAGTTTTTGCCATGTAAAGATCCCAGTTTCTCTCCGCCATCTGGTTCACCTTCTGGATGCACTCCAACCTCTCCGGCCGACAGAAAGCGTCGTCTAATAGGCCGAGATGCTCGTACCACAGCGCCATCCGGAATCCATGGATCTCACCTCTCGCCGGCTTCTTGCAGGAGAGATGATACGGCTGGTAAGCCCCCATTGCAATTTCTGAATCCCTGGCTCCATCCATCGATCTCTGGTTGATGTTTGCTGATCCAACTATTATGTATTCGTCGTCAACTGCATGCCAATATCAAAAAAAATATCTCATTAATTCACCATTATCAACAAGGAATTGAAAGGATCTACAGAAATTAAATAATGTAGTTCGTTACCGATCATCATCTTAGAGTGGACGTAGATCATTCCGCGCCTCGACAGCTGAGATCTGCTGTAATATGTATCAGCATCTGGTTTTAATGGCGGCTCGTATTCTCCATTTCTCTTCACCTCTCTATTGCCGAGGCAGAAGAATGTCAAGTAGTCTCTGAGGTCGGCGGCGGCGGCGCCTTTGGCTTTGAGAGCTTCCGCTACATCAGTATACATCATCTCCATAGTCCTCTTTTGCCAGCTGAGTATTGTCTGCACCGCCGCGCTATCCGGAAACCCCTCCGGCCACATCGGAACGATGACGTAAACTCTGAAAGGCTCTCCATCTGCAATCTTGCACGCGATCTTCAACGAAAGCTCCTTCGGGATTAGGTGCAGAGCGCCGACTTCTTCATCTTTGATATCAGGCGATGACCAGGAAAAGGAGCTGCCTAAAAAATATTGATTTTCAATGTAAATGAATTTGTTTGCGCGGCGAATCGCGTGAATGTAGGCATCTTGAATGCTACGATCGATGATGTTATCCTTCCCGCTGATCAGGCCGGACCGGGCCGCCTCCTGGGGTTGCTCCGGGAAGCCGAACGCGGCTCCGCCGTCAATGGAGCGGAATACCTGCACATTCCACGTGTTGTGATCGTCAGGGAACATCACCGGAGACGGCGGAGCCACGACGCCGTGCAGCTCCTGCAGCGGCAGGAGTAGATCCTTCCCGCCTTGTTTCCTCCACCGCTGCTCGAAATTGTAGAGCACGTCCCACGCCGCCGCGCCTTCCACCTTGCAGTGGATGTCGTGCCACGGCTCCCTCGGCCCGCCTTTCCTAATGTCGGCGCCCTCAGAGTTGGCCTGATGGAAGTCGTCGCGGTGGGCCGTCGCCAGAGTTCTGAAGAGAGGGTGTGACTGCGTGTCGTACCGGCCATCGCAGAGATCAATACCGCCGATAAAGCTCACCAGCCTCCTCATACTCATTTCGGCGCCATGCCCGTTAGGCATGTCGGAGTCAGCCACCACCATCTTCTGGTGGTGTGAAAACATGGTACCGATCTCTAACCCCTGCGCGATGCTGCGCCCGTCGTCCGGATTGCGCGGGCACAACACGCAGTTGACGGCGGTGTTGCGGAAATAACTGCCGGTATCTTCATCGTGAGTAGCAAGCAATCCATCGTTCTTGAGTATCTTGACAGAAGTTCTCTCATCCCAAACAAGCATCAAAACTCTCACACCTTCATTAGCCTTGTTTATAAGCAGCTCGCCGAGACTCATTTCTCCACCTACTTTAGGCCTATTAACGTCTCTGATCAACGTGATCTTCGTGTAAACGGACCAACCGGTGATGTAAATCAAGTGCTTCGCATTGGAAATGGTGTCGAAAATGTCCTCCCAGCAGCGGCGGGGCCGGTAGTGGTCCCCGCCGGCGAGGGCGATCTCTGGGAGGAAGCCGTCGGTGACGTGAGCGTCTTGGTAGAGAGTGATTTTGCAGCCTTTCCGCTGCGGGAAGAAGGTGAAGGGGACGCCGGGGTAGTTAGGGCTCTTGATGCCGCGGGACCAGCAGCGCTCGCGGGCGACGTCGTAGAAGTGGAGTCTGACGTGGAGTTTGGAGTTGCCCTTGATTGGTTTGGCGCGGTGGTCGAGGATGTCGAGCCACGTGTCGACTTGATCGCTGCGGGCGAGATCCGCGGCGGGGATGTGGGAGGTGCCGATGAGGTGCGTGCCGATGGCGTTGTCGATCTTGATGGTGAAGGTGAGTTTTGAAGCGGTGTGGGCGCAGTAGATGTGGAAGGATTCGTCCCAACGAGGATTGGAGTTGTGGTGGTGGAGTAATCTGGTGCGACCGACTCTAGCTTTTTCTAAGTCAATGGTGGCATACAGTCGTGAAGTTGTGTTGTTGAAACCCGCTGCTTCTTCGATGCCTTCTACCACCTTCAATCAGCAGCGGACACATAAAATGTTTCTCTTTAATTACAATCATTTTCAAAATGCAAGATTAATATATTTTTTATTTTTATATTAATTAAATGTAATGTTAAAATGTCCCACATTTAAGGGAGGAATTGGGCCCAATATCCAATTCTATTATGTAATTAAAAAATACAGTAAATTCAATAGTGAGGCTCCGGGATACAAAATGCTCAAAGAGACACATAAGATTTATAATATTATTTTGATTTATTTTATGAAATCCTATAACTTAACTGGATATATTAATATTATATATTCGCCTCAATTGAATTTGGTAGCTGTCTCATGAGATGGATACAATATACCCGAATTTACGCTGACCAGTCGTCTATTATAAATGTCAAAGGATGAGTTGTAGGCTAATAATAAATTCATATTTTATCTAAGACCATTTATTTGTATTCGAAGACTTTTAATTAAACTAGTAAGATGCATGTGTTTTGCAAAACACATGCATATTTTTAGTTTTAGCAGTATTATATGAATATAATATATTATTATATTGCACTATTACCCTTAAATTATATGGACATATTAGGCAAATTAAATTTATATAATAAGACTCTTTTTATATAAGTATAGATTGTTCACCTCAAACAAAATAGCAACTATTTAAAATTGTTTTTTAGCACAATTCACACATTTAGTTTTAAATTTATCATATACTCTCACTATTTTAAATCCGAGAATAATATCAATTATAAAAAAGAATATATATTTATATTTCTGTAAACGAAAATAGTTTATTTAATCTTTTTTTAAGTTAAAAATTGGTTTAAGCTAGTGTACCTATTTTTTTGGCTTTTGAGTGGTATAATGGCATGAAATCAACAACTTGATGATGCATGGATTAGGTAATAGAGTTCATGTTAACAAACTCCACTGGTATTCACTATCAGTCAAACGTAATGTTATTCTTGTTGTCCCCAGTTGGAATTAATATATATATATATATATATATATATATATATATACACTCTATATAAAATATGTGTGTGTGGGTGTGTTAAAGCAAAAAAATTCAATATGAAATATATAATAGAATAATTATCTGAGATAACAATATGAAGCTTTCTTCAACTTCAGTTTCACGGTTATTCCACGGTTTAAGTCAATAAAAATTTCCAGAATAAAGAGTGAATTTATGAAATAAACAACTAATATAATAGACCATTATTGAATATTTCAAATGTGAGCAGAAATTCAACGAGTTAGGCCAATTAACAGTTTGAAATATCTCGGAGATTGATTAACAAATCATGCATACATGTGATTTTCTTTGGAAAAATCTGTAAATTAATTTCATAAAGAAATAGAGAAAATAGCTGATGTTCTACTTCAATTCGTTGCTAGGTTTGAAATGTTCTGAAAATGGATGAGATTTTAGAAGAGATTATATATTATACCTTATGATAAAACTTGGCAAGAAACCCGAGATGGAGATTATCGATCTCATATATAGTTACATGTAGATCTCCATGTAGTAAAATTTCCGCCATCTCCTTCCTCCTGGCCTCCTCCTTCTTCTCTCTCTAATTTTCTCTCTCTAAAAATTGCAATTATGCAGACGATATCGATCGTATTTCTAGACCAAACATATATGTATACGATACGCATGCACAGCTGACATGTAGTATATATTTTTCTTCTTCTTTGTGCGTGTATATATATATATATATAATAATAATATGCTAATTGGAAGTTGACGACTTGACTTTTTGTGTGGCGGGAGATGAGAAGGCGACACGTACCCATGAGCAAATAGGATTTAAATAATAATAGTAATAAAAATCATTTACGTACTAGGAGCTAATAGAGTAGTTAGATGCAATTAATTAAATAATTAAGTAAGCTTAGCAGCCCTTGACTGTGACATCAATTACTTTTTTCAAAAATGTGGAGTAGGTTTGCATAAGTTGAAATTAATTTGCAAATAGTAAAAACTTTGCAATCAACTAATTATGTTAGTGCGATCGAGCAATTAAGAATTCTCAAATTGGGCTGTTTTTTTTGTTGACAAAATATGAGGAGGCGGCTTCTAATTGTTTCCCACGCTACGCCTCCGGGAAAAGCTCGAATTTGATTTATTTATATACTTTTTTTTTTTGTAACTGTTCTAAGAATATTCCTATATTCCTGTTAGAACTGTGCATTTTTATGAAACGCTACACCTCCGGGAAAAAAGCTCGAATTTAGTTTATTTCTATACATCTTTTCTTTAGTACATAAGTGATATGAAAACTTAAAGTCAAATTAATGAAAATACTATATACGTGTGTAAGGTTAGGATCTGATAGGAAGTAACACATCTATATATAAGAACGTAAGAATTATGTATTTTTATCACATCAGGATAATACACAAAATAAATTATTTTAATGCACAAACATAGTAATGCATGCATAAACTGAAGCAGTGGCCCGAGGGTTGGAGGGGTAAAATATGTAGAACAATTAAAAAATGTATATTTTTATTAAGTTTCATCTTTGGCCCTACTCTTTTAAATTTTTGGTGGGGCAAAACTGACGTATTTTTGTAAACATATATAATTATGATTATAATTAATTAGTGGTATTAAAAAAAAATTAGGTGGGGCAACAGCCCCACCAAGCTTGGCTGTGGCTCCGCCATTAAACTAAAGTAACTTAATGCACAAATATTTAATGCATGCAATTTTAATGTATAAAAAAATTAATTAATACACCCGTTAAATTTGAATCATAGCAAAAAAAATCAGCAATCCATATTTATTCTTATTTTCTATATAAAGATGTGTTCCTATATAATCATCTCCACGTGTATGCGTGAAAATATTGAAGTGATATATAATTCTTTTGACTTTCTAAGTGTGACAGTTAATTACCTACCTTAGGTTCGATATATTGTGTTCAACTAAAGTGGCTACGTCAGTAGAAATTAGGAAATAAATTATCTAAATATATATATATATATATTGTTAAATGAACGAGTCAAAAATAAACTAATTGATCATATAAGCATATACATACCAAAATTTGTGTCAGATCGATCTGTAGTAGACGGTAAATACAAGTCATAGAAACAACACCGTTTGTATTTATGAAGCATATTGATGTGTCTTCACATTAGTGATGGATTGATCCAAACTAGATATGTTATAACACTAGCGACTGTTACGAAGACCATCTGACGGATCAGGACTCGTTAAACAAACTGGAGATAAATATTATGGTTAGACTTCGGATCTAAACCATAAACACAATGATCATTATAGATTTATAGATGCATAATGTCATATTTTATGAAACATGTTGTCGTATTTCTCATTAGTAATAGATCTAAGATAAATATTGTACAATATTAACGATATATACAGATCCCACCACCTGACATGGAATTGCCTCATTAAAGAGATGGAAAAAACATGTGAGCACATGTATAAAATCACACTAATTTTTTTAATATTTAATTATAATTTATGTTTACTAAAGTATTTACAAATGAATAAAATACTAATCAATCGAAAATAACTTAATTTTAATTTGTTTATAGTTTATAGCTTGCAAGCTCATAAAAGAAGAGAACTCAGGTCAGTTATTTTATTCCAGGTTTTATTTCATCAACCTTTACAAAAAACCTAGATAAATATAATATAGCAGTCGTCAATAATTAAATGGAACTGCGATTATATGAATAGAACAAAAGAAAAATAATGAAAATGTAATAAGGCTTAATTAATCCCTCCAAAAGTTTTCAAGAATTTAACTAAAGTAAGCCACCAAAGCATATTCTTTGGAAATATAGTTTCAAGAGAAAAAGACAACGAGTTTTCTTAATTCACACTACAAAAAAATCACGATTTACCAACGGAATTACTGACGGATTCAAAACCCCTCAGTAAATAACGACGGATTCGTGACGGAAAAAAAGCGAGTCGGCTAAAAAATATTTACCGACGGATTTCTGACGAACATTTGGCGGGGTAATTCGCGCCGTAAATACTGACGGATTTACCGACGGATATTCCCTTGTTAAACTTACCAACGGAAATATCCGTTGGTAAAGTTCATTATTTATTTAAAAAATAAAAAAATAAATTTACCGACGGATTTTTATCCGTCAGTAAATGTTTTAATTTATTTTTTCGATTTAATTTTTTTTATTTATTGATTTAGTGACGGATTTACCAACGGATTAGTGACGGATTAGTTTCCGTCAGTAAATTTGTTAAAAAAATTCAAAATAAAAAATAATTTTATTTACCAACGGATTTTGCATCCGTCGGTAATATTCATTTAAATATTTTCGATTTAAATTTTCTGCTTTATATAGTGACGCATTTACCAACGGATTAGTGACTCTTGTTTTATATAGTGACGGATTTACCAACGGATCAACGGAGATGTAGCACGACAGTTTGATCAACCTTAACAAATTTGTTATTATTGTTGTAACAACCAAGATTCCTTTTTTTTAACCCAACAACCAAGATTCTTATTATGCAAATATGCAATAGAACAATAATAGTAATACTAAAAATAACGATATAATATACTTTGAAAAAAATAACGATTTAATAATATACTCCCGCCGTCCCAATAGCAAGGTCTCACTTCTTTAATTGATGAGAGTATTATTTAATAGAAGTGAGACCTTGCTATTGGGACGGGGGAGTAATATATAACGGAAAAGGCTAAAACGTGAGTATGAGAGAGAAAGCAATGTGGGATATATATATGTAATGTAAAGTGCATGTAGCTTTCAAGTTATAAATATGACGTCAAATTACCAATATCTTAAAACGCTTTTTTATTGTAATATTGGATGAGTTAAAATTAAAATAATGGAGACTAACAGTAACAGGATTCGTGCTACGGCATCATTACTTTCATCCAGATTAATATATAGCTAAATATTTCCCTACTATGGCATCATCTTATAATAGTTTACTTTTTATTTCAATTTCATATATTTGATTTAGTTATACATACACACGCGATAAATTGTATATGAAGAATAATGTATAAATTAAAAACAATATATATATGGCGTGATTCTTAAAAATCGGGCTAAAATATTAAATATTCCAAAAATATCAGAAAATTAAATTAAAACAAAATAATTATTAAATTAAAACAACAAATTAATAGTGACGGATTTTATTCCGTCGCTAAAATACCGACGGAAATTCCGTCACAAAGCCGTCACAATATTGCCAACGACGAAATTGAGTACGTCAAACTTTACCAACGGATTTTTTATCCGTCAGTAATTACCAACGGATTTGAAAACCCTCAGTAATAGCGAAAATTGACGAAATCCAATTCATCAAATTCCGTTGGTATTTACCAACGGATTTTCCATCAAAAATCAGTCAGAAATCCGTTTGGGAATCAGTTCGTCAAACGAGAATTTGCCGACGGAAATTCCGTCGGTAATTTACTGACGGATAAGATTTCCGTCATTAAATCCTTTAGCTACGAATGAAATCACGATGGAGCATTTCCGTCGGTAAGTGATTTACCGACGGATTTTTATGACTTTACCGACGGAATTTTCCGTCTGTAAATTGCGAGATTTTTGTAGTGTCATTTTTTCAGAAAGAAATTTATCTGCTAGCCCTTTTTCCACAAATATGATATGCCCACATAATCAAGACCAGAAACAATTTAATTAGATTATGGAGTAAAACATTATTGATATATATATATATATATATATATATATATATATATAGAGGTTGGATCAAATAGAAACCAACCTCTATGTAGAAACTAGAAACCATATCTAAACCTTAGATTTAATGTAATTAATGGATGAGATTGATTTGAGTGATTTTGTTGAATTAGTTAGACGTGTAAATGGGGAGGGATTGTATGGTCTTTTGATTTTATTTTATAACCGCAAAATCCGAATTTATTGCTATAAATTATCACATGAGATTAGTTATTTATGGTGAGTTTACAAAAGAACACGGTTGTTGCAGTTTTAACAATTTTGGTGAATATTTTATCTTTTTTAGAAAAACTTTTCACATTCTTATTATTAGAAAAGATTCTCCAACATTATCTTCATCAGCTTCTACACTTTATTTATTTATTTTATCATTTACTAACGTAATTTTATCACACACATTATGTTTATTGTTCATATTTATTAATTATTATGTGAGATTTCACTGTAGTTTTAACAATGACTTTTGTGTGTTACGTCATTTTGATTTTTTTGTTAACTTTTAATTTGTTTAAGCAAAATTTTGTTTTAGCAAAAGTTAATGTTTCTAACAATATAATGTTTATGTATCATCAATATAATGCTTCTTTACAACCAATACAATGTTTTGGAAACCACATATGTCAAATAATGGGAACCTTCAAAATATTGAATATCTTTTGCAAATTTCGTCTTCATTACAATCACGCCAAACAAAATAATCAAACTACATTACATTATATTTTAGAATTGTATGATTTTATATTCAAAGAGAGATAATTTTTCTTTGCTTTTTACCTTTATTTTTGTAGACATTTAATATGAGTTTTCGCACTTGCTATCATGTTGTTGGTTTCATTTGTCACTGAATATTTTTAAATATGTTGTTGCTAATTTTTCTTTACTTTGTAGTACAATATGTAAGTGGATTAAAAAAATACTTATAAAGTCTACGTGCCAACAATTATCACTGTAAAGCATACATAATATAATGTTCTCGCTTCGTGCATATTATGCTTCTTAACCACCAATAAAATGTTTTCAGAACCTTTTACATAAAATACGGGAAATACATACATTCAATATTATATTTCGGATTCATTCATATAATGTTTCTTCTCTACAAATATAATGTTTTCGTAACCACATACACCAAATGCGGGAACCTACAAAATATTGGATAACTTGTACAACTTTCGTGTTCATTGTAATTGCCCCAACCAAAATATTCCAACATTATTATATTATCAGACCCACATGTAAGGAAAAGAGAAAACATTATTTTGTTTAGGAAAAAAAAAACTACATATCTGATCCTCAGCGGCATCGCTTCTCACCGGAATTTTGAGAACAACAATCGTTTTATTAATTCTTCTTCTTGCTAGGTGGCATGCCTTATAAATTCTTAATTAAATTAATGCTTTTGTTTATCGGAATCTCAGCTAGAGGTGAATGAGGGTTTACGGTTCTGTTTTTCCTTCTGACGAGAGGATGAAGAAGGTGTTTTACCATGTGGTAATAAAGAAAAATTATAATTAATTCAAAACCTCAACTATATTTAGCATGTAAGATTTGGAAGAGTAAATCACGGATATGGTATAAAAATAATTATTTTCAAAGTTCCAAAATACCCTTAATTGATTTATCGTCAATTATTTTAAAATACAAAGAAAAAGTCAACTATTAATGTTGTCCATTGATAAAAATATAATCAAAGGCTTAGATGAGTTTTTAGTTTCTACATAAGGGTTGGTTTCTACCTAATCCTATCCCTATATATATATATATATATATATATATATTTGTAATTTTGCGAATTTAGTCATAATTTAGGCAATAACTTTAGTGCATGGAACAAACCACTGCGCAATTCCTGACTTAAAATCCACCACCACCCTCCGCCGCCAACACTGCCAATCGCATTAAACAAAGAATCTTTGCAGGTGGCGGTGGATGTGATGAGTGAGACTGAGTTGGCAGTTTTTCTCAAATTTTCCTTTTTTCTTTTTTCAGAGACTTGTGTCATTGTGCGTGATAGTATCATATGAAATAAATCAAAGATTCGAATCAAAATTCATATTATGCTGAAATGCTACGAATTATAAATATGATATTGTATATAAATTTTAGATTTGAACCTTTTAACCAGTCTTACGTACCGTAGATCATCTCAATTTTTTGTGTTTTTTTTTTTAAATTCCATGTCGACTATTTTGACCAGCATCTAGCTCAAATTGGCTATATTTTTTTTTTTATTTGATTGAGCTACGGCTAAATTAACGAAATTGCAAGAGTTGGTCAAAGATTCAAAATACAAAATAGTTGCAAAAGATTGGATTTAATTAGTTTTGGATCACATTAATTTTTCCTGAAAAAATATATATAGTGATCAAGAGTTAGTGGTTAATTTCTATATATTACTTCCTTTCCTCCGTCCACCACTTATTTACTTACTTTTGATCGGCACAGTCTTTAATAATTTTGGTTGATTTATTTGATAGATATATTTTGAGTGGAATAAGAGTCACTTTTACTGTGTTGTGTGGTTGAAAATAAGAGTCATTTTATTAAAAATTGAACAAGCAAATAGATGGTGAACGGACAAAAGAAGAAGTACAAACAAATATATAGGTCGTGAACATGAGTAAGAGTTAGTGGTTAATTAACATGTCACGGTTGACTTATATTATTTTTAACGAAGAGAAAATTATAACCTTAATTTCATCCTAATTTCTTTTTTGAATTGATTACTCAAAAAAGACGGTGCTCTTTTTTGAATTGGGAAAGGAAGAGAATTGAATCCTCGTCCCTCATAAGAATTTAACATCACTGCACAGTGCACACGTATTATGTCCAACGCAATAGAAACAAAATAAATATCATTTTGTGATTGTGTTTCAGAATCGCACAATATAGAGAAGTGCTAATTAATTGAATTAAAGAAAGTATTAAAAGCATATGTTCTGATCTCAGTTACATTATCCATTCTTAATTACTAGCATTTTAATAAGCGAATTAACATAATTAAGCACAATCTCGATAGTTTTGAGTCTTTTGACCGGTTTATTTTTGTTAATGAATCATACAAGAAAAATCCCAATATCTCATAACTCAAAAACTAAACTTCAACCAAACTAAAATTGATCTTTTTTTTTTTTTGCTTTCCAAATGTGCAAATCGAATTTCGAAAGCATAGCAGAAGAATTAAAAATACTGTTCATATTGATTGGAAATACAATTGACAAAAATATGAGACATAACATTAAACCAAAGGAACTACCAGCACACAATAATATTAAAAAAAAACATAAGCGATATAACAGCTAGCACTTTCAAATATATATAGTTTCATTTGAAATTTCTCCACATATATTGGGGATTTCCAAAGACCTCTTATCTTATCAAGCATAGATGATTTACTTAATTGTTTCGTATTGTTGCCCTTCTGAATTGATGCTTTTCCGGTCCCTGCAATCAAAATACCACATATACATAAGAATGCAAACTAATTAACTATATATGTGAAGCAATTTGAATTACAAAAAGGGGAAAAAAAATTGGAGTTAGAACTATAAAATACTCCTAGACAATTAGATAGGTAAAAATCACAAGAAAATAGCTCACTTAATTTAAAATCTTCAACATAAAATTCTCATCAAAAGTACTATATTAATTTCACACGAAATGTGCACGCCTAATTATTTTTACTAATGAGGGAAAGACAAATAAATGAAGGATCAAATTCTTGTCATTTTGTGGATGGATGAAGTGCATGTTCATATCTTGAAGAAATGGAGATAAAATCAGACATAAATAATTCGAAAGAATATAAATGGATATGGAAATTACCTCATTAAGTTTAGGTTGGGTATTTGACTCCAACATTAGCCCAAAATGAATATGAGGAAAGTGCGCCCACTACACCAGGAATTAAATAAATTAAACTCCACAAATCAGTATATACCCATAAATTAATGTAACTGGAAATTAAAAATCATCTGAATGTGGTCCAAATTAAAAGTGCTTACAAGATTATTTCCTTTTTACACCGAACGTACTCAATCTCAATCTCGTATTTTATTTTATAACTTCACGTTTCGCTGTACATTTATAATATTGGCACATCTTATAGACTATTACATGAAATACTAGCTAGGTTGAGGATCTGGACTGTCAGAACATTACCAACTTAATTCCCTTTAAAAATAAAGAACCATAATTATTTCTGTTTAATTCATATATATATTTGAACTTACATTTTTTGCAGCAGTACTGAAAGCTTCCCTGTGACTGATGTCTGGATTATTGGCCTTGATTCTTTGAATCTCCTCTCTGATAAAATTTACATTTGCATTTCTCAGTTAGCAATAATCAATAGTTGCAAAATTCTGTTATAATAATTTTAAAAAAAATCGCAAATGAGGAACAAATTAAATATATAATGTTGCAAATTCCATTAATTAATTACTTTATAAACTGGTTGTAGGCTGATGGAACTCGTTGCCTCTTCTCCGGAGCTGCACACAAGATCACGATGCAAAAGAATAAAAATTTTATATAATCAAGAAAATGGAATTATTGTGAAACTGCAAAAAATTAGAATAAATTAATTAAAAAAATTATACGTCTATTCACGATTCTAGGCTCAGGTTTTTTGGAAATTGAAGGCTGGATTTTGTAGTTCCATTTGGAAGATGAGCCTAAATCAACCTTGTATTCAGTTGGAGTGCAGCTAGGTGCCTGAAATTAGTTAATTAATAAACAAACATGTATCATTAATATAGTTAAAAAATTAATTAATTGACATGCAAATCTTGAAATAAATGTTGCAGAACATCTAGATCATGATCATCCCACTGAAAATAGAATACTGAAAAAAGGAAGAGCAAAAAAGAACACACACACACACACGCACAATCAGACCAAAAGGGCTGCTTGAAGATAAAAGATGTAATTAATTAATTAATTTAATTTACCCGGAAAATAAAGAAAAGGGATAAATTAAATAAGAAGATGGAAATGACTGATTCAGTTAAGAATGATAAAGAAAATGGCAGCTTGAAATGACAGTTGCTAGATCTAGCCGGAATCTAGGAAAAAAAAATATGTTTCCACTGCACGGGACAATTCCTGATCAAAAACCAGAATATATGGTATAGTGCTTCAATTCTAATTTTCAGAGAGAGAAACTTTTTTTTTTTAAAGAAACATGTAAATATCTATCAAATCATCTAATCATTTAATAACGAAAAGTAATGATCTTCATCCCAAGAATAAAATAAATAAATAAATAGTACTATAGTGGAGTATATAGATGCAGATAAGCATCTGCAGCTGCAATAAAAATACAATGTTGAAGAAAAGCCAGCAGACTGCGGTACTCATGGCGGCTGAGATGTACAGTAAGATGTTGAAAAAATAAAACTTTTTGAGGTTATAGGATTCTCAGCTCCTTGAAAAGAAAAGAAAAGAAACAAGATCCAGAAACCCTAGATTAATTTCAGAAGGCTAGCTAGCTATAAATAATTAAATTAATTGATTTCATTTTGTTTAATTAAATTTAATATATATATATATATACCTGGAGGTGGCAGGAAGAGTGAGGCTGCGGCTGCGGCTGGTGGTGCAGCAGCGATGGGAATGCAGCAGCAGCCATATTCACACTCCACAGATTGCTGCAGTGCCCGCATCGAACTGTCACCACATCAAGCAAGCTGTTGCATGGAACACTCACCTAAAACAAAATAAAATATTAATTGATTGATCATTTCTAAATTATTACTACATTGATATATACATGTGATCAGATTCAGATCAGATACGTTTCCGACAAGATTAATTCCTTACTTAATTAATCTCGTAGCTAGGTTCTTGTTTGATATAAGTATATTGTAAATTAGCTGATCGATCGATATGAAGAAGAAACCCTAAAATTGTAGACAAGAATTACTTTTGAAGAAACCCAATTTGGGTGGCTTTCACTTTAATCAGAAGCACTAAGAAGAAAAAAGCTTAATTTTGACAGTATAGTGAAATAAATCTTTTCAGGGAGGAAGAGAAAAGCTTAAGCCGCGAGGAGGAAATCAACAGATGAAGGAATTGTAGCCATCACCTCCTCGAATAGACGACATACTACTTTTACCAAAATTCAACTCAACACTATTACTATTATTATTATTATTATTATTATTATTATTATTATTATTATTATTATTATTATTATCATGTATCTATCTATGTAAGCAAATATCTTTCTTTTTCAGTACAAACGTGATAATTCCATCATATATCATCACTTTTTTTTTTACTTCTGAAGAAAAAAAAAGAGAGAGAATTATATTGTTGAAGTGGACAGATGATGATCATATCGCCACAAACAAACAAGAAAACCCCTAGCCTGGAGTGTGAGTGTGTGTGTGTGTATTTCCTTTCCTTTCCTGCATAATAGCACCAAAATCTGAACACTGAAGCCCAGGAATTGAATCAGCTTTATTCATTGAGTTAGTAAATCATGTAGCTACTTTCTTTTTCCCTTCAAAAACTTAATCCACATGAAATTAATAAATCTAAGAAGGAAATTAAAAAAGGGATGAATGTATAATATTAATATATATAGCTTCAAGCACATATAATGAAATGATGATGATGAGATCCGAGTAGTAGAGAATAATTAGCTAGTAATTAAGAAGATGGTGATTAAATTCTACCGCAAGAACGATGTTGCAGAAATTGCAAGGGATGTAGCGGATTTGCTCGGGCACATCCATTTCACTTCTGATGAACAACCTAGGAATTAAAAAAAGTACTGAAAAATATTGATCTCCGCCCAAAATATATAATTAGCTAGCTCAAAGAAGAGAAAATTAGGGCAAAATATTTCCTTTATATATATATTCTCATTTGAATCCTTAGCTTAGCTAAGCCAGCTTGCTTTGAAATTGAGCTACATATGCGCTATATATATACATCTAAAATAAATTAGTATATAAAAGTATATTATTATAGCATATATAGCATCCAAGAAAATTTATGTTTTCTAGACACAGCCCAGCGTGAGGTGAGGTGAAAAAGTAAAAGGTGGGGTAGAATAATAATGTACGTAAAAGTGGGATATTTGGATACAAGTGGAAATTAAACGACGTCGTAAGTTCATAGATTGGTTGAGGGTTAGGGTTTCGATGAGAAAGGCAAAGGAGTTTTGGATGCACTACCACAACTATGTATATATTGTATCGTTTTATTTTATTATATTTTTTTAATAAAAATAATTAGGAAAATGGGTCTCTTTCGTTATCTCTATCTCTGCTACCTTCGGCGGACGAGGGGGGCGGTTTTCCTTCACTACATTAATTAATTAATTTTTAAATATATATACACACACACACGATCATTAATTGTTGTCTGTACACTATTTGGGCAACTATTTTCTGACATTTATATTTGTGATATATATACAATGACATTTACCGTCGGTCCATGGTGTTCATGCTTGGTGTATAAAATAATACTACTAGTATTTTGCAATATACTATATATGTATACATGGAAAGGTCCAGAAGCTAGTAACATATACAAAACACTTTTTCCGTAAAGAATGAAAAGTAACCTGGACCATGGATCTTTATAAATCTACGGTTGTCATTGACCGATGCATTATAATTGAACATGAAATGTATTATCATAATAATTCATTATAATAACTCAAAAGTGCATTATTATGACGATATATTGTAATAATACATAAAATGCATTATTTTCATTTTTTACGGGAAAATTGCTTTTTTATGTGTATGTACGCAGTTGATTTAATTTTTGAGTCTGAATCTAATGATTTTACTGTTGAATTTTATCAAATTCTACATATAAGAGTGCTATACTAGCTATAAAAATACTTTTGAATTCGTGCGAGTTTGTTAGTAATATACTAATAATAATATCCTCTCATTTTTTAACTTCATATTCCTCAACTCATGAATTCGTAAATTGTTCTCATTTCTACTTAAATTCACAATTCTCGTATGAATGCATGTATTAGTCTGACAGTTTCCATTCAAAATCTCATAACCTTTTCTCCACAATTAATATTTTTGTGTGCTGACTCTTTTGGCTTTTTAATGGTACTAGCAGAGAGATTACGTGCGTTGCACGTATAACCTCTTATATATTTGAAAAAAAAATTGTAATATTATTAATTTTGATTATTAACTTCAACAAAATTCTGGCGCAATAAAGTAATCTTGAGCTATCAAAATTTATAGTCTTTACTTTTTAACTTTTGTGTAATAGAACATGCAGGACTATATCGTTGATTAATTTATTAAGTTGAGTTACAATAGGAGTAGGATTATATTATTAATTTATTATGTTTTTAATAAATTTAATATAGATTTACACAACCGCCCTTAAAATAAATATAATAATAGGGATATATTAGGCAAACCCAATTTTGTAAGAATCTACTCTTTTATACTCCCTCCGTCCCAATAGCAAGGTCTCACTTGCTTTGGACATGGTTATTAAGAAACAAGAGTAAAAGGAGAAAAAGTGGAGAAAAAAGTGGTAGGTCCTACAGCTTTTGAAGAGTTAATTATTTCCATTTTTGGAATGAGACCTTGCTATTGGAACAGACAAAAAAGAAAAGTGAGACCTTGCTATTGGGACGGAGGGAGTAATAGTTATTATAGATTATAGATATTCAAGTACTGTTTTGCGCATCATAATTCATAGTCAATAAAAGCAATTTAATTATTTAATAAAATTGACAGTTCTGTAGGAACTTCTCGTGTCGTGAATTCACGAATTCCCAGACCCTCATTTCAAATTGCGAATTTGTTAATTCTACGAAAAAGATGGAAGTGCACAAAAAAAGGCATAAGAGTATTACAATATCAGTCGCTAGCTAGTTTTAATTTTTTTTAAAAGAGTGTTATCGATCTTTGCTATAACAAATTGGCTATTTTTGCTTTTGCATATATTTGAAGTTTAAACTATGCTTTATAATGAATAAATGGAATAAAAAATGGTGTATTAGTGTTAGAAATACACGAATTTTATAAATTGTAGTATTTGAAGTTTGAAAACTACACTTTATAATGAATAAATGGAATAAAAAAATGGTGTATTATTGTTAGAAATACACGAATTTTATAAATTATAGTATTTGAAGTTTGAACTACACTTTATAATGAATAAATGGAATAAAAAATGGTGTATTATTGTTAGAAATACACGAATTTTTCCGTTGTCAAGATTTATCCACGTCAGCTGGACAAAGCTTGTATATTGGAAGACACAGACGTGTTAATCTTAAGTCATTTTCAATGTCTGCAGCAATAAATTTTCGTACAATGTGGGACATATATATATATATACCCATCTATTAAACCCCATCCACCTTTATATGAATATTTTTCCCTGTAATTAACAAAATTAGAATGTCCAATATAATAATATGTGTTTAATGCAAAGTCGTAGGTTGAAGGGATTGCCAATCATCACTAGATACTATTGAGTAATTAATTTTAAAGTCAAAATTATGTCTTAGAAATAATGCTCACTTCATCAACAAGTGGCACGAATTTTAAGAAATATTTAGTAGATTGTTTATTAAATGGAGAAAGGGACCCATAAATTTTGAATTGTTGTTAGGTACTCCCTCCGTTCTTTTTTAAGTGTTCCATTTAGCTCAATTTTTTATTTTCAAATAAGTGTCCTATTTCAAAATTTGAGAGTAAAATAATGACATTCTTCCTATTTTATCCTTATTTAATGCTTATCGTAATTTGTTAATTAGTTATATGTACACATTAATGATGGTAATTAATAAGGTTACATAGGTAAATTTCTTTATTTCCTTGGTATGTGTAATTTGACGGTGGGGGACACTTATAAAAGAACGGAGGGAGTATAAAATATAAAAAAGTAAGTGAAGTTATAATTATATCCCAAAATGAACGAGCTATATATTTCATGGACGAACGAAAATAATGGCCTTAATGCTATATATTTCGTGGACGGAATGACTATATGACAACTTGGGCTTCCGTTGTCTCTTATTTTTCATGTTCTAATTTATTTTATTTTCACGTAAGGTAATAAATGGCATGTGTGTGTGTATATATATATATATATATATATATATATATATATATATATATATTATATTTATAATGTTATCCATATTAGATTGAATTGGTATATATTCAATGCATCGCAACGAGTACACACGTATATAGGGAAGAGATCATATGTAAAAGCATTTTCCCGTAAGAAATAAGAAGCGATCTCTGAACCATTGATCTTTGTAGATCTACTGTTGTCATTGATCGGTGCATTATAATTGAACATAGAATGCATTATCGTAACAATGCATTGTAGTAAATCAAAAATGCATTATTATGACAATGCATTGTAATAATACATAAAATACATTATTTTAGTACATAAAATGCATTATTATTATTTTTTACGGGAAAAATATTTTATATGTGAACCAACCCCTATATATATATATATATTTATGTGGTGAGACACTACAAGTCTCACATTAGTGAAAGATTTTGGATTTCAAATATTACATGCACGTGGTGTAATATATTTCCACTTTGTGTGGTGTAGTAGTTTTATCTCTGTGTGGTAGTGTAGGTTTATGTGATTAATATATCATGTGTAATTCTAAAAAAAAAAATGTTATTAACGAGCAAGTAAGAAAATCCCCAGTATGACGATGCCAAAATAAAATTAATATTCTAGTTTTGATGTATGTTTTTTTTCCTTGATAATGCACAAACTGGTAACATTTAGCACCATTAAAATTAAAGATTATAGATGGTATCATCTTTGTCCTTTGAACAATTCTACTCTCGCCTAAATTGTGATTGAACTATTTATGGCGTTGACGTGTACTAAAATAATGCTAACCCATAGTTAATTGTATGCATTCTTTTATTATTTAAGACATTAATAATAATAAAGACATGTACTTACAACCATTATATTTGAAGGAATATTATTTTTCTATGCTAATAATTTTGGAGGTCAACACTAACTTCAGCATCCTTCTCAAATAATAATAATAATAATAATAGAAAAGAAAAACGAGAAAGAGAGAGAAGAAGAAGTAGACGACGAAGAAAAACTTCAACGTCCAATCAGCTTATGATGGAAGCATCTAACCTAATTACTCAAAATGTGGACCTAAAGTTTGGCCCAATAACTACATCTAATTACTTAAACTGCATGCCATTAATTAAAAAAAAAAAATTGTAGGCTATTTTGTCATATGGCGCTTCTTTTTGTGTGGAATTATTCAAGTTGATGGTGAAGTGGATTTTTTTTTCTTTTTTTAATATTAATTATGTTGTAACCTAGTCATTTTTAGATTTGATATGCGTGCTTCTATTAAATTTGTGTATTTTTCCATTTCTTTTATTACATGTAGCTATTTTAATTTTCACTTGGGATCACTTATTCTATTATTTTTTAATTGTAACATTAAATTTAAAGACCGCGCTATGATGAATTCGAACGTGAGCTTTTTACCGCTAGGCCAATACACGTGTACACCTCTATTCTAGTTTTGGTATCTCATCCTGCCCACTATCTATTTTTATTTTTTTTTTAATTATTAATTAGGATTGATCAATCCATCTTGGGTTTATAATTGTTTTCTTGCATTTAATTTAAATTATTTTAGTTAATAATTGGTTGTTTCATAATTAGGATATAAACTTTTTCTCATGGTTCAATTTTTTAGTAATAAATATTAATTAGGATTCATTATATAAATAATAATTTTTATTTTTCTAATAAAGTCTGTTATACGAGTTAATTTTCTTACTTTTTCTTAGTATAGTTTATTTCTTAAGTAATTTATCAAGTGGGAGTGAAACCCCATCGAGCAAGATGGACTTAAGCCCCTCCAACACAAAAAGTTTAATTTTTTTTTAAATTAAACAAATCGACATCTTTGCGAATTGTTGTTCAAAAATCAAAAACCTCTATCGCCAAATTAAATTGCGTAAAAAAACTTTCTTATTGAAATCTCGAATTCATTTTGAAAATTCAACCTCACAATATTATTTTTCTCTGACTCCGCCTCTAGATGCAGATTATCCTCCTTAAAAAAACAAAACAAATAAATACAAATAAGCAATCTAATTATCCTATTCATATGCAACTTAGAAATTCTCAGAATCAATGAAATAAGTAATTATTGAAGATGTCTCTGTTGGATTAATTCTAATTGTGGGCAAATATATTTACTTAATTAATGGAAATAAATAAATGCTATTATATTATATATATATTAAATGTTATATTTATTATTTGTTGAGGGACCAAATAATAAATATGTATAACTTAATAGTTATATTAATTGGTTTGGTCCCCAGAGAACGGTAAGTTTTTCAGTTTTCATTCTATCGAGTTGACAACAAAAGAAGAATACCGTGTTTCTCTGGAAGATCAAACCTTCAAACAAGATTTCAATCATGGCTACAGGTTAGTGCTTCCGCTTTCGTAGATTCTCGGATTATCGTCATAGAGTTTAGTAATTACATGGATTTACAACTCACAAGTGGTATCAGAGCCACTCTATTGATGGTTCTCTGAGAATTGAAAAGAATTGATTTGGCAATTGCAATTCTGCTTCGATGAATTAAAAATTGATTTGCAATTTTCCTCTTCGATGAATTAAAAATTGAATTTACTGGCGAATGTCATGCTTGATGATTAAGTTTGCAACTCTTAAATACAATCATGATTATGTTTTGGTTTTGAATGCGTCGACGAAGGAATATTATGCGATTTCCATTATAATGTTTTGGTTTGAGTGGCGCATGTTATGAGATTTTCGTTTGGATTTTTCAATTTCCGCCGCCATTAACTTCGCCGTCATTAATTTCTGTTTGGATTTTTTAATTTGTTTGTATGGCTTAGGTTGGTTTAGAGACAAAGTTGTATGTTTCTTGTCGGTTTTGTCGTATGTTTCCAGTTTCCAATTGATCATTTTTGATCAATTTTGGAATTTTAATTTGATTGACTGATCATATATATGGCGAATGATATACTAGGAAATCGCATGATTACTTGGTATTTATTCAATGCCATAAAACTTAAGTAGTCAATTCTTTTGGGTCTGCCAATTTTTTTTTTTTTTTTTGAATCCTTTCATAGATATTGAATATAATATTGGGATAGATATATTAATTTCTTAAGGATCGTCTCCCTATGGGATAGAAATTAATATATCTTAAGGATCGTCTCCCAGTGAAAATATCTATTGATTGTTGTATATTAAATGGATTGATTGAAGTAAAATGTCGCCAAAGTGACCTCTTTTATGTAGATCAATTTATTTAATACATTTGGTATGGTTGTGAGTCTATAATTCATGCGTTTATTAATTGATCCAAAGATTAATTGATATTTGGCAGAATTATATACGCACTTGTGGTGATAAATGTCTGACAATTATATGTTTTATATGTGTGCAATATATTGATCCAAAGATTAATTTGTTGCTCGACATATCTTATTGTCAATGTTTGATTACTGCAACAAGAGTACCGTTTACAGTTAATATTACTGTCCAAAGATATGATATTAATGATGTGTTTGGTATCTTGAGATGGGATAAACCATTATTTTGAGTTTATTTTCCAATTATGGATATTGATGTGAACTTGTTTATTTCTTTTGTTATATATTCAGCTACTTCGTCTTCCGCTGCAACAATATCTTCTAACATCAATTCCGTGCCCATGCTTAATGGGACTAATTTCAAGGAATGGAAAAGGCACTTGATGATAGTGCTAGGCTGTATGGAGTTAGACCTTGCACTTAGGGAAGAACAACCTGCACCTCTCACCGCAAAGCACCCCCGATGATAAAAGGGATTTTGAGAGTGGGACCGTTCTAACCGTACGAGTCTAATGATCATGAAACACGGCATTCGGATGCCTTTAGTGGTCCGTTCGAGGAGATTACTAGTGCTAAAGGTTTCCTCGACGAAATTGAGCAACGTTTTGCGAAAAATGATAAGGTTGAAATGACATCACTTCTGACTTCTTTGATGTCGATGAAGTATAGGGGTCAAGGAAACGTAAGGGAGTACATTATGGAGATGTTTCATCTTGCTTCAAAACTCAAGGCACTTAAGGTTGAGCTTTCGGAAGAATTGCTTGTTCTTATGGTTTTGGTTTCACTTCCTCCTTGAGCTTAACCAATTTAAAATTAGTTACAATGAAAAAAGGAGAAATGGTCTCTAAACGAGCTCATTTCTCATTGTGTGCAAGAGGAAGAAAGGTTGAAGCGTGATAAGACAGAAAGTGCTCACTTTGCTAGTACTCAAAGATAGGGGCAAGAAAAGAAAGTTTTCGAATGAAGCCGCTAAGGTTCGGACTCAAAAGGCACAACAACGAGCTACAAAAGCTTGTTTCTTTTGTAACAAGTCCGACCACATGAAGAAAGTTAATGTCCCAAATATCGCGCTTGGCGTGCAAAGAAAGGTAACATTCTTACTTTGGTCCGTTCACGAATTGAATTTTAACCCGGTACCTAGAAATACTTGGTGGATGAATCTTTTGGTGCTACTACTCGCATAAGTATTTCTATGCAAAAGGGTTGCCGAGCCACCGAAAGCCAAGTGATGATGAAAGACGCATCTTTATGGGTGATGGAAACTCGGTGGAAGTGGAAGCAATTGGGCATTTTAGGTTGTTATTAGAGCTGGTTTCTATTTGGATTTGAAAGACACATTTGTTGTACCGTCTTTTCGACGGAATTTGATTTGTTTGTTTGTTGGACAAGTTAGGTTATTGTTCTACATTTTGGAAACAATCGATTTACGTTGTCTTTGAATTCAAATATTGTTGAACCGGTTATTTAAATGCTTATGACGACCTTTCTATTTGTTGGAAACAATTGCATCCTATAATGAAACCTTGCGCGTGGAATCACGTGGTACTAAACGCAAATTAAATAAGGAAAATTCGGCCTCATTATGGCACAAACGCTTAGGTCATATCTCAAAAGGTAGAGTTGAGCGTCTTGTGCATGATGGGATTTTGGAATCACTCGACTTCACAGACTTTAATGTCTGTGTAAATTGCATTAAGGAAAACGAGACCAAAATTAAAAGATTAGGTACCAACGAAGTACGTACGTCTGTAGTTAATTCATACGAGATATTTGTGGACCATTCCCTACACATCTTGGAATGGTCAACAATACTTCATTACATTCTGCACGACTACTCACGTTATGGCTACCTATATCTAATTCATGAAAAATCTCGATCTTTGGACGTGTTCAAAGCTTATAAAGGCGAAGTTGAGAATCAACTCAACAAAAGAATAAAGATCGTCGGATCGATCGTGGTGGTGAATACTATGGTCGATATGACGGTTCGAGGTGAACAACGTCCGGGACCGTTTGCTAAATTCCTAGAGGAAGGTGGTATCGTCCCACAATACACCATGCCTGTGGTCGCCCAACATGAATGGTGTATCCGAGAGACGAAATAGGACTCTTAAGGATATGGTAAGCGAGCATGATTCATTCTACCTTACCCGAGTCCTGCAGGGGAGAAGCATTAAAGACGACTTACATTCTAAATAGAGTACCAACTAAAGTACCGTGAAAACACCTTATGAACTTTGGACTGTCGAAAGCCTAGTCTAAAGCACTTTCATATTGGGGATGTCCAAATTTGAAAAGCCTTATAGGCCACATGAAAAGAAATTGGACTCCAAAACGGTGAGCAGTTATTTTATTGGTTATTACGAACGATCTGTGGCTATAAGTTTTATGATCCCACATCAAAATATTTTTGAGACGGGAACTGCAGGTGTTCTTTGAGGATGTTGAGTTTGGGGGGAGAAATAAAGTTAGAGACATTGTTTTGAGGAGAATCGAGTTCTACTCATCGTTCCTACTATCACTTTAGACGATGTTCGTGTCTTCTCCTACCATTGATCAAGAAGTTGAATCCAGAACCTCAACAAGACAATGTTGAAATCCCCGATCCGTCAGTAGCAACCTCAACAACCTCAAGAACAAGTGCCGCTGGGGAGGTCCATGAGAGAAAGAAGAAATGCGATTCCAGATGATTATGTTGTATATCTTATTGAAAATGAGGATAATGGAATGATGGATGATGATCCAATCAATTCCCATCAAGCATTGAAAAGTTCTAACTCTCAAAATTGAATTTGGTGCCATGCAAGAAGAGTACAAGTCGATGCAATTCAATACCGCTTGGAAAATCGTCCCATTACCTGAAGGTGTCAAACCAATTGGTTGTAAATGGTTGTTTAAAACCAAGAGGGATGCAAATGGTAATGTGGAAAGGTATAAAGCACGACTTGTAGCCAAAGGCTATACTCAGAAAGAAGGCATTGATTATACAGAGACTTTCTCTCCAGTTTCATCAAAAGACTCTTTTAGAATAATCATGGCGCTTGTTGCTTATCTTGATCTTGAGTTACATCAGATGGATGTTAAGACTGCGTTTCTCAATGGAGATATTGAAGAAACGATTTATATGGAGCAACCAGAACACTTTGAGGTAGGAGACCCAAAGAAAATGGTTTGCAAACTACAGAAATCTATCTATGGACTCAAACAAGCTTCTCGTCAATGGTACCACAAATTTCATCAAGTTATTCTATCATTCGGTTTCGAGATGAATGTTGCTGATGATTGTGTATATCACAAGTTCAGTGGGAAAGTAAGTGCATATTTCTGGTTCTATATGTCGATGACATATTGCTTGCCACAAATGATATAGGCTTATTGCACGAAACCAAGAGATTTCTATCAAACAAATTTGAGATGAAAGATCTTGGTGACGCCTCTTTTGTTTTAGGGATTCAGATACATCGAGACCGTTCTCGAGGTACTCTTGGATTATCACAAAAGAGCTATATCAATAAAGTACTTAAAAGATTTGGCATGCAAGATTGTAGACCAGGTAATACCCCTGTTTCTAAAGGTGACAAGTTTAGTCTCAAACAATGCCCGAAAAGTAACCTTGAAATTCAAGAAATGAAGAAGATTCCTTATGCATCAAACATGGGGAGTCTAATGTATGCTCAAGTATGTACGCGTCCGGACATTGCGTACATTGTCGGAATGTTAGGAAGATATTTAAGCAACCCTGGTATGGATCATTGGATAGCAGCCAAAAGAGTTTTAAGGTATCTTCAGAGAACAAAAGAATACATGCTCACATACAGCAAATCAGATAATTTTGAGGTCGTAGGATATTCAGATTCTGATTATGCTGGATGCCAAGATAGCAAGAGATCTACATCAGGCTATATTTATCTATTAGCTGGAGGAGCTATATCTTGGAAAAGTGTCAAACAGACACTTGTAACTTCTTCAACAATGGAAGCGAGAGTTTGTAGCTTGCTTTGAGGCATCGAACCATGGAATATGGTTGCGAAACTTTGTCACCGGGCTGCGCATTTTGGATAATGTTGAAAGACCACTCAAATTATTCTGTGACAATAAATCGAAATATTTATTCAACCATAACAAGAGCTCGTCAAAGTCAAAACACATTGACATAAAGTTCCTTGTTGTGAGAGAAAGAGTGCAAAATAAGCAAATATCTATAGAGCACATTGGGACAAACTCCATGATTGCGGATCCTTTCACTAAGGTTTACCACCTAAGGTCTTTCATGAGCATGTCGCTCGTATGGGTGTTGTATCATTTGATGATGTCATGGTTTAGTGGGAGATTGTATCCTAGATGCTTTATATTGGTTTCGAACACTTATATATTGAAGTATTTTTTTAAATAAAGTATTCGCATTTTCACTTTATTTTGTGACCTCACTTTAGTTTAAAGAGGACCAATCGAGAATACACATGTTTGGTTAACATTGCATGTTATTTTCGTGTTGCCATTGATCTATGTCATTTGGCTATATTTGTATATGTGACCATTGATGAGTTTAGTCATGATTAATATGACGAAAACTGCTTTGATCCTATATGTATGTAGTTGATGGACGTGATTGTTAAGGATATATATTTTTTTTGATAGCAAATTTAGAGCTCATAAAGTAGTACATTAATTATGTTATATATATGTTGCCCAAGTGGGAGATTGTTGGATTAATTCTAATTGTGGGCAAATATATTTACTTAATTAATGGAAATAAATAAATGCTATTATATTATATATATATTAAATGTTATATTTATTATTTGTTGAGGGACCAAATAATAAATATGTATAACTTAATAGTTATATTAATTGGTTTGGTCCCCAGAGAACGGTAAGTTTTTCAGTTTTCTCATTCCCATCAGAGTTGACAACAAAAGAAGAATACCGTGTTTCTCTGGAAGATCAAACCTTCAAACAAGATTTCAATCATGGCTACAGGTTAGTGCTTCCGCTTTCGTAGATTCTCGGATTATCGTCATAGAGTTTAGTAATTACATGGATTTACAACTCACAGTCTCTCCTTTTATAAACACAAGCACATGTTGCTCGAGACCTATGACTATTTAGGCTGTTGTGCACAGATTATCCTAGATGCTTTCACACAAACATTTATATACTTTTTTTTTTTTAATTCAAGCCTTTACAGTTTATATATATCTTCATCTCTATCTCTATGTAGGCCCTTTTTTAGTAGTATCAAAGAAAAATGAAGACACTATAGATCCTATACTAAACATATTGAAAGAATAAATTCTATTCAAATACGAAAAAAACATATAAAGAAGTAGAAATTTATAGATTAAGGTTTATAATATGATAAGTAAAAACACATTTGTCTCAGATCAAATGTATAATCCTTATTCTTTGCCTCGTGCTAGCTACATGAACCAACCATACCAGCCAAATTGTACCATTAAAATTAGTCAAGTAATTTAGATCCTTTTTTTTTTGGTTAATATTTCTCGATATGTATGCATATATATATATATATATAAATATATATATATATATATATCAACTTTAATAATTATCACACATTTATTTTCTTAAAAAAATAGAAAATATCACACATTTATTTTTTTTCCACCGGAAAAACACTGACAAAACAGTGTGTAGCGCAAGGTTGTTTCTTGCAAGGGTGGATGGACAAAGAATATTAGTTAGAAAGAAAAAAAAATGCGATTTTAAAGAATAGGATTCAGCAGCAAAACTACTCACTTTTAAGTGGCATAAGTGCCTTTGCAAAAATATTGGATTGGCCACCACATGTATTTTTCACTTTTTAATTTATTTTTTTCTAGAATTAATTTGATGTTGCATTTTAACAATTCATGTCTTAATTGATTGTTTCTTTCTAAAATCTCACTCTTTGCAAACTGCGTACTCAACTAATTTGTTTTTGACGTTTTTAAGGTGATGATATGAATTAAGGATTTTTTTTTTTTGGAAGCATGAATTAAGCATAGTTATTTCATAATTAGGTTTTTCTTTTAAGACATGAGAATCCATAAGTGCTATTTTCAGTGCACGCTGAATAAACTCCCGATCATGTCCAACACGTGTAAACCATACAAAATAGGTAAATCACACCTAGAGGAATTTAAATCCAAGACATTTGGGCTCATAAATACCCACTTCATTACTAGGCCACCCGGCCCAAAGAAAACTTCATGCTTAGATTTTATAATTATTGATCATGTTTCATGCTTCATGAAAGATTGAAATACCAAAATATACTCCCTCCGTCACGCTCATATTGTCTTCCTTTCCTTATTGAGTTGTCTCTCTCAAATTATCTTGTTCCAAATAAGGAAAAAATTAACCCTTAAAAAATGTTGGGATCTACCTACTTTCTATCTTTTTACTCTTATTCTTAATCTCCGTACCGAACAGTAACATGACAATATGAGTAGGACAGATGGAATAATAAAAATTCATATATTTTAAATGAATTAACCATTATATATATGTGATAAATTAATTAAATTCCAAATAGAAGCATTTGAGAATAAGTCTAGCCCTCTAGGAGTTAGGGCTGAGCCTAGCCTTAAAAGGTTAAGGTCAGGGCTGAAGCTATATAGAATGGATGCATCCACATTTATTTAATATTAGACTAAAAGAAAATCAGAAAATCCTAATTGAAATTAATGCTATTGAATAAGTAGCTAGTAAATTAACAAATATCATGAATTGCAATATACTATATATTTTCATCACTACAGTATCATTGCAATTTAACAAGACAACGCTAGATGAACATTTTCTTCATCTTTCGAACTCTAGATCATAAATTCATTATACTATACTACTACTACATTAGGTCTAAATGCAACTACTTTAGTCATATTCTATATAATTGATCAATGAATATTACATTGTGAAGATCCATGTAAAGAAAATAATCAGTCAATATAAATAAGAAAAATATAGATATTCAATGTCCAAACAGCATTGTTTGCCCAAATTGGGATACATTATGTGTAAAATCAAAACTCATAAAATATAGATAAGCATTAATTGTAAATAATTAAAAAGATTAAAAATACATAAATTTCTCAAGGCTGGCCCAACTCTATCCCCAAGACTAATGAGTAATGAAAATCAAGCCCTATATTGATGTTTTGGGGGCTAAACATTTCTTCTCATTCGAGTATCTATACCTATTATTAGGGGTGAACAAAATAACCGAAAACCGAAAACCAAACCAAACCAAACCGAAAATAGAATTTGGTTTGGTTTGTTCGGTTTGTTTGGTTTTATTTTTTTTAAATTTAATTTGTTTGGTTTGGTTTGGTTTGATGCTTTGGCAACCAAACCGAAAACCGAATTTTTATATTTATATATATATATATATATTAATTTTTTATATAGTATATATAGATTAATTATATTTATATATAACTTTTCTCAATAATGAAAAATAATTTGAAAGAATTTAGCGCAAGAGCTTGTCGGACCCAATAGAACTTGAAATAAAGCATGGATATCAACATCATGAAACAAGGCAATGGACCGATCTTTTTGTTGCTCGTTTAACATATTTGGCTTTTCCTATAATATGTGTGTGTATATATATATTATGTTAATTTTTAAAATTAAAATACTATTATTGTCTTATTGTATTAAGTATATTTTTGTTGATTTTGGATGAAATATTTAGAACAACATGACCGTTCGGTTTGTTTGGTTTGGTTTGGTTTTAACTTTTAAAACTTTGGTTTATTCGGTTCGGTTATTCGGTTAGTTCGGTTTGGTTTGGTTTTGATTTTTAAAAATTTAATTTATTCGGTTTGGTTTGGTTTAGACCAAAACCAAACCGAATAACCGAATGTTCACCCCTACCTATTATAAAAGAGCATTGTTTACAAAATTTGATTTGTATATTATACCCTTATTATAGTATTTCATTATTAATATCTATTATCATATGATTATTTTATGTTTGACATATATATATATATATATATATATATTATTAAAATCTATCAATATTAGGTGCATCGCATGTACTACTCTACTAGTCTATATCTATATCTATACCTAGCTATTATAAAGGAGCCTTATTTACAAAATTTGATTTGTCTATTATACCCTTAGTATAATATTTATTTAATAGTATCTATAATCATATGATTATTTTATGTTTGACATATATATATATATATATCATTAAAATTTATCAATATTATGTGCATCGCACGTACCACTCTACTAGTCTATACCTATTATAAAAGAGCGGATTCTTACAAAATTGAATTTACCTAATATGTCCCTATTATTATGTTTATTTTAAGGGCAATCATGTAAATCTATATATATTAAATTTATTATAAACTTAATAAATAATAATAGTCCTACTCCTATTACAACTCAATTTAATGAATTAATTAATAATATAATCATACCCGTACTATAACTCTAAAGTGAAAGAAAAAAGACAAACATAAATTTTGAGAATTGTGTTAAGATTTATTAGGATATTAATATAGTTAGATATTAATTTGGTAAAAGTTTATACTCAATTTAATAATTATTTTTTCTAATAATTAACATGTCGTCTTTATTATTAAATTTCATCTTTATATTTCAATCTTTTCTCTTTATCATTGAAACATCTCTTCATAAAAAATTTCAAAAGTGAAAGAAAAAAGACAAACATAAATTTTGAGAATTGTGTTAAGATTTATTAGGATATTAATATAGTTGGATTTTAATTTTGGTAAAAGTTTATACTTTTATTAAGTTAGCAATTTAATAATTATTTTCAATAATAATTAACATGTCATCTTTATTATTAAATTTCATCTTTATATTTCAATCTTTTCTCTTTATCATTGAAACATCTCTTCACAAAATTTTATTTTATATTTTATTTAATTTATTTATGTAATTTATTATACTTTACTGTTCTTATTTGTTGATAATTTTTAATTGAGTCAAATTAAGTCGAATACCATCAAGCTCAAGTATAATTCATTTATTAAAGAATTTATTCAAGTTTAATTGTATAGAATAATTTCTAAGAAAAAAATTAAAAAAATATGAGGGTAAGAGAGAGGGAGGAGGGGGTGGGTTTGGTAGCAGCGACTGGTTATAGTGGTGGATGGTGGTTGTGAGAGGAGGAAGGAGGAGCGGACGTTGGGTGGTTGTTTCAATTTCAAAAGTCATATGTAGAATACAGATAAATGTCACGTGTTTTTCAATAATTAAACCTATATTAAATATATAATTATGCATAATAGAAAAATTTTACGCTTTTAATGATATATTAACTATCACTATATATAGTACGTAGCAATAAATGCATACTAATATATTAATTAATATATTGTATTCATGGATATTAATTTAATTTAGAATATAGGTATATATGTAATTTGTATTATTTAAAATTAATATTTTAGATAATTCAAAATATATTCCCTTTAATTTTTTCATTGGTTTTGCTACAACACTGAATTTGTCATATTTTAACTTAAGAAGAGAGCTGAATGTCTTCACTTAACACGAGACGGTGTACATATAAGACAAACGTTTTTCGTATGAAAGAGAAAGTTAAATAGTAGCTTACGATAATAATATCAAAGGTTGTTTCACGATACATCAAGAGAACATTTTTAAAGACCTAAAAAGAACCTTAATATAAGATTTTACCCATAAAAGTTAGGTTCGACTCTGAAGTATAAGCATTTTATACCCAGAGTTTTGGTTCTAGAACTCTCCATTTTTTATACATATGACCCTTCATTCATAATTAGAATAAATATATTATAATAGACGATTACTATCAGTACCATACAATTTTGATAATTGTACATAAGATATGATATAAAATTTGATTTTTTTTCCTACTCTTTACATATACTACTTCCTAATATTTTGTTGAAGTTAATAATCAATAATTAATAATATTATAACTTTAAAAAAATATCAACAAATATATTTTATTATATAATAAATTAGTTATTTTAAATTAGAGATTATACGTGCAACGCACGTAATATCCTGCTAGTTCCTATAAAAGTCTATATAGATCGAGTCATAACTAGCTCTTAAATAGATACTAGCACAATGTGACAACATTTCTATCAATTATAAATGTTATCGATTAGTCCCTTCAAGAATATCTAAGCGTTGGACATCATCTCCTACATGAAAAAAGAGAGGATTCGGGTTCATTAATTGCGACAAAATTGATATCTGGATTAAAGATTGAGAATGATTTGATAAATTCATTTAAATGTTGTGGGAAAAATGGTGGAGCATGTGTTGTCAATTAGGCAAAAACTTTAGTCGAAGAAAAGAATAGATTGTGTGTTGTGGAGCCTCCCCAAACCTCATGTCTAAGAATAATGGAAACACACAGCACAACTCAACTAAAGCTGTGGATATGAAAACACCTATGCTTACTGGCGGGTACCACTGTTCATTTCTTCTATGTCATATTCTTCTCCATCGTACTCATGAAGTGAAAAATAAGAATAAATTTTAACTGTTGGTCTCTGTATAATCTATGGTCTAATTTAACGGATGTATCAAAGTAATACACAAAATGCATCAATTAATGTGAGAATCAATCTTGGTCATCCATTTATAGATTAGATTTATTCTTATTTCGTGCAATAAAGATATTTAGTATCAGGACCACTCCCCATATTATATACATATATATAGAAGTCATGTGTCGTTTACTTTCTATGGGCACCTTCTGTGAATACCGCTCATGTCTAGTCCACATAAGCATTTTTTTTTTAATTCCAAAATGCCATAAATTGTTAATGGAATCATCAAATTTATAAATTACTTTAAAATCAAATCTTGGTTTGTTCTTTTTATTCATTTCTTTGAAGTTAAATGGATTTTTTTTGTCTGGTAAAAGCATTTGTAGTGTGGTAGACGAGGCTGCTACATTTTTCTTCCAGATTAGCAGTTTTCTTCTTTTGCTGCATTGCAATGAATAATACATCAACCATATTAATTACTCCTTCCGTCCCGTAATAAGTGATCACATTCTTTTCGGCACGAGTATTAAGGAAATGAGTGTTTAAAGAGTAAAAGATATAAAGTGAAGCTCGCAATTTTTTATGAGAGAATCATATAAGGAAATGTCCACTTATCCCAGGGACAATCCAATATGAAAATACAGCCACTTATTCCAGTACGAAAGGAGTAGTTGGCATCTTATCAATGAGAGCTACAAACTGTTCTTGCTTTCAATGTTGTAATATTTTTTATCTTCACTCGCAGGTCGATGTGATAAACTGTGTATAATTTATCCTGGATACAAACACACAGGTGTGTGTGTGTGTGTGTGGTAATAGCTGAATGAACAAATTCCACAAAAATGTACAACATGAATAAACGGAATAGAATATTAATATATTACTATATCATAACAATAATCTGGTAGGCTGGTAGCAGTATACAATAATCCAGACAGAAAGACTTCAAAAACAAAATCAACTACAACGGCAATTTGTAAAACAGCACATACCATCTTTAGGAATATGCCAAACTGGAAATTAATCTTTGCGTCTTCTGCCTTGACAACACTGAATTAATCTATATGCAAACACATGACCTGGCTGTTCCCCCAAGAATCTCAATTTATTATATTATCGATTATTGATCTTAGTTAAGTATTACAGTAACAAAATGCTTTATTCATCTAAAGGATAATACAAAAAATTAGAGCTAACTCTACCAATTTAGGATTGATTCTATACACCAGAATGCTACATACTACCTGACCAATGAATGCCGCCTGCTTAGCTTTACACAGAGGGATTTAGATCGTTAAAGCCAAACCCCATGATACGACATAACATGATTAAGTTAAAACAAGGAACTTGCCTTGTGCTACCTCTGGAGATCGCCAGAAATCAAGGCCGACTGGTGCTAACTCTGTTCACTATGTATATACACTCCCGAAGACCCAGGTTGAATGACAGGGTCTTATCTGCAGTTTTCCCTTTTGTTTATATTTTTTTCTCACAAAAATTCTTGCAACAAACTCTAAAGCTTCTATTGTGACTCAAAATAGCTGTCGTATATAGAAAGTCGGTCAAAAGCATCAAAGTTAGCCTTCAAACCAACAAACTGACTTCCATATTGGGCACAGCCAGCATCTGGCCATCTACATCCTCCTTCTCGGGTGCGTAAAGGGCATAAAGATTCACATACCCTATTTATAGGATTGATGGAATCATCATCTTCATCTTCACCATGAGCAGCATACACTGAACCGTCTGGTTTCTCATCACGCTGCATATACAAACTAGACTGCATATCCGCGATGGAAAAGAGAGATTTTTGAGGAATTTCTGTTGCAATGTTTTCAATGCTAACAATGCAATCTCCGTCTTCAGAAAACTGAACTTTGCACCCAAGTGCTTGTATTGCCCTCTTTATAGCAACATTTTCCTTTTTGGCACTCCTAGCCCAGTCCCTTGCTGAGCTGCTGCTGAGCTTCTCATTTCGCAACTCATCTGTCAAAGATTCCATGGCTACTGATGTTTCTCTAAGTTTTGCCTCTGCTAAATCTTTTGCCTGTCAACATTTGTTACTATCTGATTACTCTTTGTTAATACCAGAAACTCAAAGTATCACTTTCAGAAAAGGAATATAACTTGTGCGTACATGCACCATATAGATTTTAAACAAGGAAGACAATTGTCCAGAATAACAGGTACAGATATGCACACAACAGAAATAGAGAGAATATTTGGGGCACAAAGATGAAGAGAAAATGCCCCGAAATTTTCAAGCATGAACCACAAGAAAAAAGAAGAAAAAAAAAATCCTGGTACCTTCTGCAATTCAGATATTTTCTCAGCCATGTTTCTACAGTGTGCTTCAATTTCCCCAGCTTGGGCTTCTGCTGGACAAGCCCATTGAAGGTGGAACTGAGGCCAAAGTGTTGGTGCCAAAGCTGCAGCTGGAGGTAATAATGGACCTTGATTTTTTGATGCGTCGTAGAAATGGTTATAATGATCGAAGGATTTATCGGAAGCCCGCAAATCAGCTAAATACACCCACAAGCACCCACATGCATCATAAATACCAGCTTGCTGCCTTTCTTTCTCACTGATTCAACAAGGAATAAATTAGACGAAACTTATCAAATAGAGTTTTCAAAAGTCAAGTAGTTTGTTGCATGATGCAAAGGCCAGATAAATACTACTATAATCGTGGCTGTGGTTACCAACTAAAATCCCTCAAAATACGGCATGGTTTTGGATTGTAATTCCAATTCAAAATGGATTACATATACTATATCCATCGGCAGAATTGGAGTGTAAACAGAAAGAACTAGCTTTATTGATGATATCCCTCCTTCATGGATTATTTACTGCTTATGTCAAGTCACAAAGCAGGAAAGATGTCTAGAATACAGATTTCCAAAATTTCCACATCAAGTGCTCTATATAAGATGGCATAGGAATCGAACACACAAACAAAATAGAAGATGCAAATTTCTAATGAGAACGGCCTTTTGTTCTGGATAAACCATGACTGACATGTGGTAATCGACCAAACTATTTGCTCATCGAGGAAATTGGGGATGTTGAGTTTGCTACTTATCAAAAGATGGTATTATTGAAAGATTTTAGAAGTTATGTTGAACTTGCAAAATCGTACAAAAGTTATTATTTATTCAGCAATCATCCCTAATAAAAACACCAATATATATGAAACAGGGAACTTGCAAAGAAGATAACATAATTATTCCATTACTATGGCAGTATGAGCAAGCAACGAAAGAGTAAAGACCTATACCTGTTGCAGAAAAAGTTTCCAAAACGGCAGGAAAGAACACAGTCAAGTAAATCTACTAGGAAAACCTGCAAAGTCAAAAGTCGTTAGCAAGCAGCATTGAGGCTTAATGTCAAAGAATTAGCTATCTCATGATGCATCTGATGAAGGTACATTACCGAAGAGAACTCAAAGGCAAAGGGATATATTCGTAACAGTTGAGAAACACAATCAACCCACTGTAGAAAAATACAAGAATCAGTGACCCGGAAAAGAAGAAAAAGAGTCAATTTAAGATATTCATCACCAAACTCAATACAGTCAATCAAACTTAGGACTCATTGGGGGTAGATAAAGAATGACCACTGTGACAAAATAATCATCTGCGTTACAGCAACTGTGCCAGTTGCACCAGCTCCTATAAGTAAAAATAGTACACTTCCAGGATCGTAACTGAATCTGCTTCATCTTTCCATGTTATCTGATGAGATAGTTATTATATATTTTGACACTGTTTACTACCCCATTTATAATGCAGACAATGTACATGCACCGCACTGAACCAAAAAATGAGCTGATCCCCATTCAAATGATACGGTGGTGGTGCATCTAAAAAATATTTCTTTACACATCGAATATGGCCAAGGTGGGCACTATGCCATGGATGCACAACATGAACATGTTCTGCGTCTCTACTTTATTTATGGAAATACAATGACCCTTTTCAAATCCCTCCAAAATCATCTACAAGACTAGTGCTTCATGATCTAGTTTCTAACAAGAGAACTACTTCCATGAATGATCTAAACAAGTTTAGACAAAAACACAATTAAAGCAAAAACTTATTGTTTTTAGTACAATGTATCTAGTACATATACCTGCAGAAAGATAGGCGAACAATTATTTTGTGCATGAGAAGATGTAGATTGAGAAGTGGATGATTGGCGAACTGGAGATGAAGTTAAACTCCCAGTAGATGCCTGTCGTGTAAATTCAGGGATGCTCTCACTTCCAGAAAAAGTAGGCAGTCCCAGACGATCTGAAAATGGATGACCAAATGCAAGCCAATCTTTTTCTACAAGCGCCTGAATTCAAAGAAATATTTGAACCTTGTTACAAAAGCCAATCTTTCTCATATTTAAATACCTTAGCCTCTAAAACATGACCACACCACAGGTATATTGAACAAGATGTAATCTGAAAAATCGGCAATTGCATCTAATTCAACAATGGACTGATTTACCAGTGAGAGGATAAAAACGAGAAAGCAAGGGCAACCACATGGAAAGCCTGAAAGATACCATAATATCTACTTGGAACTGCTAAATGAGGTTGTATGAGGTGTAAAGCAGTATTTAGCCATACCTGGAAACCTTTGAACGTCCGGTAGTATGGATCAAGTAACAAACTTGCAAGAGAAACCAACTGAGTTGTTCTGTCCCATCCATCACTGCAAACATCATTTTGGAATATTTCATAAAAGCCAAAACCAATGGGTTGTTCTCAGGTTTTAATAGTAATAGTTTAAAAACTTGTAGGGCACAAAATGGACATTTGCCAAGTATGTATCTTGATGGGGACCAAATATATCAATGTATATTTAATTAGTCAAATATAGGAGAAAGTACTTGCAACCTATTACCTATATACATTCCATATGTAGAGCTCTCTCGATAACTAAGGTTCAGAATCAAGAATCATTTATATAATACCATCAATACTCAATAGGAAAAGTAAGCAAACAGGTTCAAACAAGAATCCAGTCAGTTAATGGTTTAGCCAACTGGCAGGGAGACATACATGATTGGCATAAGGCATGAAAATGATACTAAGATGCATAAGAGATGTTCCATCTTGGTCTTTATTGCCCTTTTGTGCTGAGAATTCTTGAACAAGCTCTACTGGCCAGAGTTGCTAACATTACTTCTATTTTGGCATTTAACCATCACTGTGAAGACAACCATTTATAACAGATCATTACACATTAACTTACATTATGATGAGCATTGATGCAATGCAACAGGGTAGTTCTTAGTCAAGACTAATGCCAGACTGCACCTATACATAATTTTGAACCAAATAAGCATTTTCCACAGCAAAGACAAACAAAACCAGATGCTAAAGGAGGTCTGCAATAGATCATGACATCAGTTGATTCATGAGTCTGTCAAAAGGCAAACCTATCACCCACCATGACAAAACAATGATACTGTCCATATATAAAAATGATATACCAAGGCATGAATAGCATATCTTACCTACAATGAACTAGCACCGTAGCTGATTCTAGAGCAACACGAGCAGCAATCCATGCTGAACCAGCCAAAACACTCTGAACATGTATCAACCAACCGCTGTCCCCCAGAGTTGAGACTGAAGCAGACATACTGCTGAGGTTTCCTCCTCCCCAAGTCCATCCACCATGCCTCTATCAATACAAGGGCAAGAATACAAGAATTATAAAAATTATTAGCAAATAGACCAGAAAACATTGCTTGCAATCCCTACTAAGTACCAACTCTGCCTATAATTTGTGAAAGGTGAAAACATCACTACACCACATTACCACAAATAAGATTGATGGAAGATTAAATCAACATCCCAAACTGAACAAAGTAACAACAGAAAAACTTAGTTAATAGAACTTTCCCCTCTTCTCATGAAAACATAAACCTTTTGAAGAGAAAGAATGCTAGTTTATCAATCTCTGAACCTTGAAAACGCCTTTTGCAAACACAGCAACTCTATGGAAACACAGTTTACAAAGTGGGAACATCTAATTACATGATGTATTACTTGGACTGAATGTGATTGGGGGAGTTGAGTACTTAAGTGAATTTCTGGGAAGCACGGAGCCGTAGAATATAAGATATTTTCATTTTTCTATGGATGAGGTGGACAGTATACATATGAAGAAGTGTTGTTTAACAGCTCAGAAATAGATTAGACAAATAGAGATATGGCTGCAGAAATTTACAGAAACAAGAGATGAAATTTATGAGGAAGCAAAAGCGAAGAAAGCCATCAAAAATTGAGATCAAGTGCAGGGCTAACTTTTCATCATTTCTATCAGCCTAAGCTATAAATTGCATAAATTTATAAAAGTATAACGACTGTGTGCCATCAGAATTACAACGTAAGAAAACAAAAGGATAGTATTAAAACCCCTTTTGATTTAATCCTATCAAGTCAAATTCAAATAAACTTACAGAAAACAAATGGAGACAACAGTCATGTCAAATTGTTAACTCGATATCGAGTAACCAGAATACCTGGTCATAGAACAGCCATACTCTTATCAATTAATGAAAGGTGAAATTTCGGAATTCAGAGGCTCAGAGCATGACAAAACCCTTCATCAAAAAGCATTCTCTCCCAGACTCCCATTTTTGGACTTTCCAAGAAGTATAATTTTTGGAATTACTAACAAATACAGTAACAAGCATATAGTTGACGTGCATTTCAGGAGTTAGTTGGGGGGGGGGGAGGCAAAGAAGGAAGAACCATCCTGATCTCAGCAGCAAGATGAAAGTAAATGGATAGCTTAGATACATTCCCAATCAAAATCGAACAATTTATGATATAGGTACTTTGACGAGAGCTATGTGGGAAGGATGATCTTCAATGCTATTAGTGTGCATACCAAACAAAAAACAGAAAATTATAATTCTTCAAATGGAAGTGCAACAACCCATTAACTGTATGTTTGGTGGGTGGTGGAATACAGATCGGTTACTTGATTAAAAATGCCCCTGTAGGAGAATATCAGGCCAGGCCAGAGCTGCAGACTTTGTCAGCAAAATTTTCGACATAACAAAAAGGTACAGTTAGGCATATGGGGTATTATATAATGAATGCAATCTTATCATATAAATGTGGCAATTAATTTGCAATCTACTTTCAGGAGTAAAATGAGACTAATTTAAGACTGCCCAAACTAAATGTCATTAAATTACAGAAGATGCTTAAAAGTATATGGGGTGAAGAATGATTGAAACACCAAATGCACGCAAAAAACCCTACTCTGCATAGTAAGTCTATAAATTGTTCCTAACAAAGAACAATGTGTATAAACAAAAAGATTCTTGAAGTGCAACAAAAACATACCAAAAATGAAGACATCCCATCAGACGACTTGGCACCATGAGTATCAACATAGTCTCTAAGCCGAGCAAGACTCTCGCGCATAGCATGTATATTGTCTATTCCAAAGAAGACTATCTGAAGAGTTCAAAGGGGAGATTAGGAAGAAGACACCACTTATAGAAACATAATATAAGTACTTCTAAAAGTTAGGATGCAAAATTTGACTATGGATTTAGACAGACCTCAGATTGAGAATAGTTGGCAGAGGACTCTGATCCACCGCCCATTGCTCCATTTGCCAATGCATTTTTCCTAGGCCTTGCATCAGCTATATAGAGTTTCCTAAATGAAAATATTGATTAGATGATATTCTCTAGTAAAGGTACTAGATATCTCAAGCTGCAAATTCCAGGTGATTCAGTTGCTCGGTTAACAAAATAAGTTAAGCTAAGAGCGAGTTAAGGTAAGACCAATGGAGAGCCAAACATGGTTGAACTACAGATCAGAAAATCAATACTGAGTGTAAACTAGATGAAAAAAAGATTACCTCCGGCGTTCCCTTACTCCAGAAAGTTGAGTCCAAAGTGCGGCAACTAGTTTCTCATCAGCATTGCTGCAAAGAGGGCATGGGTTCAGAAGACCTTGTGTGGAAGAGAAATAAGCTAACAAGCTAGTTCAGAACTCCTAATTCCAAATATGGTCAAAATCATAAATAACAGTTTCTAAGAAATCACTCACAACTAATTCAAAGCAGCAAGATCCACACAATTCTATAAATTCTATAGTCACCTTCTCATGTTCATCATGAGGCCAACCAGTGGCTGTGACGAACGCGCGAGGACAGCTCCAGTCCCTGCAGCTAAGCAGTCAGACTAACTTCAAGATGATATCAAGATAAAGTAGTTATAAAGTGAATATAGGTTGCACCTGGGTTACACCAGGAAATTACAGGCAATCTACACCGTGCGCGAAAGGTACAAGCCTGTTGTATGTCTACATCGCTGACAGAAGTTGCAATAAAAGACATGATGGACAACAATAAAACTATTGAAATCCAGTAGTGACAAGAAAAAACAAAACTCCGTAGATTTTCCTACCTGATGGAGTTTGGAATAAGCAATGCAAATGGATAGGTTGGGGACATTTTGTAGTTAGAGTTCACATTGCTTATTCTCCACCATTCATTGGACAATGTGAATGAGCCATCTTCAATGGTTCTAGAGGAAGCATGGTATGATCCTAGTCCAAGAAGCCGGAAGTACTCATTCAATAACCGCACCTTAGGGTTCTTGTTACTGTATCTTGAAGGTCCAACAGCAAAAGCATAAAGATCCCAAAGTCTAGCTGGCCTAGTCCACCTTGACAGTGCATCATAGACAGCACGCCTCTGTAAAATCAGCATTCATTTATGACATCAGGTCTAATGAGTAACATTAGGATTCAGAGGACCGCTTTCAGCTTCAATGGCAGAACCTATACAAGCATAACTGAGATACTTATAGGGGTAAACTGAAATAGTTGCTCCAGTTCCTAATTTGGACAACTTTTTAACCCACATCAAACAGCTAAACCGAGTGTTGGTATTTAACATAGTTATTTGGAAAACCCGAAAACGGCGAACTTTCCTGCTCTACACAGCACCTTATAAACATCTCATGCGCCCACAAGGATAAAGCAATGAACTCACTACTCGCTGCAGAATGATTAGCAAGGACATACAAGATCCACACAAATATAACACATTTATTCAAAGGTGTTTGGCTAAGCTTATTTTAGAGATCACACAAACTTTTTCATCAGATAAGGTATTATTCATGCTTATAGCATGTCGGATCTTCTGTTAAAATTATTGCATCTTTAGTCACACATCAAAGTGCAGTAATTATGCTGGTGAAAGTGCAGAATTCAAGTAAACTTATAAATTTGGTGATTCACATAGGCTATATATGTGAAAATGCATTAATATTTAATACGTCATTTCTAAATATTTCAAAAAACCAACAAAGTTACAAAATTCCATATATATTCTGACACTGTTGAAATAACTTTACTAATACATACTTAATGCATGCAAGTGGTTTCTAGCACTAGCAAAGAAAGACACCATAACTTCATCCCAGAACACAGAACAGAGAACAGAAATATTCTTCAAATATTAGGCAAAGTTATAGCTGTGCATAATTAAGCTTAAAAAATTGTGTTGTTCTGTATTTATTAGATATTCAAATACACTAGTATTTCTTTGATAAAACATTTAGTGTAATTTTATGTATGTCAAAAATCAGCATAATTGTAGAACTCTCGTTTGACCTGTATGGCAACGAGTAAGTTTTAAATTCTAAGTTAATTTATTTTAGGCACAAGGAGCAAACGGGTCCAAGATTCTAGGCGCAAGTGTGCATAGTGCTCCCAACAGACAGATGTGAGATGGCAGTGGCACAAAAACTAAACAAAAGGAAGTTATTTGTGAAAATAGTTCTGTTATCAGAATACAGGGCATCTCCAAATTATTGTAAATATTAACACCCAAAACACACGTCATTAAACAAATGCACACACACACACACATACACAAAAAAAAAAAAAATAGTAGAACTTTCAAATCCTAACCATGTAAGTTCCAACACTTACTAATACCAAATAGCAACCACACTAAAACTAATCAATTGTCAGAACACATTCAATAAATTATCATCAAGTTCAATATTGTTTCTATCATCATCCAATTTATTCCTATTCATCATATTCTTCAAAATCAAATTCTAGAATTAACTAGACACAATTGTAACCAATAACCATCATTAAATTTCATGATTTTTAACTAAAAATGGTTCAGATGCACACACAAAAAAGGAAGGGCATGCATGAGCACCACCTCACCTGTGGCTCAAGATGCACCAAAGTGCATCTCTATGTAACACTGCCTGCCTCTTGTCGGCAGTTAAGACGCAAATACTTGCACCTTTAACAACTACAGTTACATCATTATACTTGGGGGCAGCAAATGGCTTACATTTTCAGCTAAGCTCTGCCTTTTTCACTGAGGTGGTTCAATTATCATTCAGTACAAAGAGTTACTCGCAAATCAATAAAGACCTTAACAACACTCAGTAATTACTAGACCAGGTCCACCTGAGTCGAATACTAGTGAAGTATATATGATTTACTATGAGACTTTGAACAGAACAATTTCTTGAAAATCTTCACCCGATCAAACATAAGTCTAAAATATCATGAACATTATAACCAGAGTAGGTTAAGAAATCAAACAAATGAACTTCTACAGTTCTACATCCAGGATGACTGACCTGTTTCGTCCGAGGCCGAAAGCCGAAGACAATAATTCTCATATCTTTGCCTGCAAATTATTAAGAGAATAAGAAAATCAAATGCAATCAGTCACAGAGCATAATAATGAGGTACAAACATAGCGGAAGACAAAAACTACAAGTTATTAATTTAAGACAAAACTGATGTGCCCTAATACATTGGTCAATCACCACAGAAAACTAGACGACCTTTATGCAATTATCTCACCCACTATTCTAATCCAAGGATTTTCATTTGCTCTAAATATATTTACTTTTTGAGCAAGGATGTTGAGAAGCATACCAATGACCTGAAGCAATCGTTGAGATGGATTCTTATCAATTTGCCTGGGGGCTGATGGCAGCTTCATACCCTTCAGCCAAGAAAGAATATCAGAATTAAAGATCTTGGATTATCAACTAACAAAGTAAATGCTTAAGGGAGCAAAAATCAAGAAATGAACAATACAAAAGGTAGAATGAGAATGGAGAAGAACAGCATAATTACATAGAGCCATGAAAGGAAAACCATCACAATCTTCACACAAAAGTATAACTTCTATTGCGCTGAAAAATGGATTACTGTGATGAGTAGGATAAAACAGAAACCATAAGTCAATCTACTAGAGTCTAGAGCTTCATATGTGCCAACGGCTAATTTCAAGAAGGGCAGAGGAAAAAGTTCTTAAAGTACCTACCACAGAAATTACAGAAAACTATTCGGATTTAACTTTCAAAAGGGAGCAATAACCTGTAACACAGAAAAATGCCAGCGTTCTTTCTGAGTAGCATATGTCAAGGATGTATAAGCATGAATACAACGTAGCAGGACTTCTGACTAGCTAAACAAAGTATCAGAATGCATCATGTGGTATTTGAATCATCTTTATATACCACCTAATGCAGGCCCCCTAGTACTAGTCTACTTTCTCTGATGAACCATCAAGATCTCATTAAATGAAATGGCTTCAGAACATATATAAGTGAGAATTTAATATCAAGAGCCTGATTGTATTTTCCCTTAAAGTTAACAGCTATTGGAAAAAGGCGTAAAGGAAAACTCCTCTCAAACTAGCTAATTATAGTGGCAAAAGTTGCATATGGTCACACAGTAGCACTATGAAAAAGGGATGTGATTAATAATATCCAAAGATTCCAAACAGAAAAAAATCAAAATGATAATAAAACTTCAGCTGCAGAGGCATTTTTGCATGTGCAACTCAAGACTCCCTTCCAATACCCTTGACAGACTTCCCCCAATCCCCCTAACAAAAGCCCTCCCGTGAGAAATAATAAATCAATTCATATCTCATTAAAGAGACAGATAGGCACACTAGCATTTAACACGCCAGGAGAGGAGAAAGGCTACAGACTCCATGCATGTGAAACTTACAGTTTTGCTGAACTTCTCAATTGTCGACAACGGTATAGTGCCAAGTCCTATAACGCTTCTAGATCCATCACTCTAGAAAGAAAAAGAACCAGTCTTATAAGCATATAGTTGCATTTTATGTTGCAAAAAGTTACATCAAAAGGCAAATACTTCAAGTTTGCCTGCGAATGTGATTGAAATTTCACAAGGTAAAGCACAAAAGACTGAATTCAATCATAACCTAACTGCTTAATGATCAGCATCATATGTGGCAAACTGCCAACAAAGTAGAAATACCCTAAAATACATACAAAATGAAAGAAACTGTAATAACAACAACTAGATGAACTTTCAATGCCTTACCAAGAAAAGTAGACGAAAATTTGTTACGAACAAAGTTCCTGCCTCATCAGTATTCACAAGAACAACACCATATCCCTGGAAATGTATCTTCAATTAAGTTATCCTCAATTTTTCTAGATATAAGATGCAAAGAGAAAGGGACGATAACTACTTATTTTTGTCAAAATATTATCAGTTAGCAGAAAGCATAAACCAGATATATTTACCATAAGATAGAAGAATGAAGAGTAAACAACAAACTACAGGACTAAAACTTCCTAGTTCCTATCCCAAAATCAGACATTACACAAAATTCTGCAATCCAAATTCCAATCCCCACAAACAGCAAAAATCGCAATTTTCAGAGCTACCTCCACTATAATAAACTCCGCATCAAGCAATAACTGCTGCAGTCCCTGCGGAATAGACCTCGAAACCGGCTGAAATTGACAAATGAAAAACGGAATCACACACATTTGCCAAAAACCCCACAAATTGCAGAATGGCGCATTGTGATAAAAATTAGAAAAACCCTAGTGGGGAGGAGTTTGACATACATCAACTTTGGTCCATTCAATGGCGTCCCAGCTATCGGCGCCCTCAACTCTCTCCGACTCCGATTCACGGAGCGCCGTCGTTCGACCGGACCTTGTTCGCGGCATAGACATTCGGTTGCATATACGAATCGAATTGGATTTTTTGTTTTTTCTTTTTTTTTCGCAGACTAGAATATTTACCTGTGGGGGGAAAAAAGAAAAAGAAAAAGAAAAAGAAAAAAAAAAGGGGGTGAAATTGACGGGGGATGAGAAATTGACAAAAAGAAAGATTATGCTAAAATTATGAGTTTGTGTTTGATGCGGGTGATAAACGTGATCGAAACACGTCACTGAGTAGGCCCCACCTGACGCGGGGCCAACAGCTTGTTCCGTTAGTTAATTTCGCCCGGGCTCTTTACATTAGACCATCTCCAACAATTCGCACCAAAATAATAATTATAACAAGATAATCAAAGATAAAAAGAGTAGAGCAATGAATAGTGTTGTTCCAAACTTGGAGCAACACTTTTCAAATATGTATAATAGAGCAAGATTTTTGTATTGGGTTGGAGAAGAAATTGCTCCAAATTTGAAGATATGTAAGTTTTTTATGTTGGGTTGGAAATGCTGTTAGTCACTTTCGCAATAACATAACATAACATTATTCAAAAAACAAAAAAAACATGTATAGAGAGGGAGAGAGATATATAGAAGTCTTTGGGCCAAATGCTTTGGGCTTTTAATTATTTTGAGTATTTGTTTCAACAATAAAGAGATGGGCTGTTTTTTTTTATGTCTCTTCGATCTTTAATTAAAGGGTAATTCTAAACATAGCCCCCGTTTTACTCTTCATATCCATTTATTTAAAAAAATAATTAAAATATTATTAATTATACTATTTTACCCTTAATAATACTATTTTACGCTCATAGCCACTAAACATTATAATTATAATTAACTAATAATTAAATAATAAACTTAAAACGACAATAATCCTATAACCCCCAACTCAATACAAAAATTTTAGAGCTTTAATAAGAAGCATTCACCAACGAAGTAAGGTTGTTCTTGATCGGCGGCGGCACAGCCATGGCCGAAAACTATTGGAAGTATGGACAAATCCAAAAGAACTCACAATTCTGTGGTCACAAGAAGACCCCACACAATTCTCACCGTAAAATCTATACAAAATTTGAAGAAATAAAAGTCCCAAAAAGTTTGATATGCAAGAGACAACTCTCTAAAACTGTATAAATTTCTCTCCCTTAGTCGGTCATTTTGCTACACGCTCAATTCTGATTAAAAAATCTGATAAATTAATTTTGAAAATCAAATATTTCCCATTATTTTTCTTGCCGATTTTTCCAGCGAATCTATCTCGCAATAGGTTAGTCACTTGATTCTTTTGGCTTTTCTCAATTTTTTATTCTTGTTGAATGTGTATGTATTTGCGTGAGGAAGATGGAATTGAATTTTTTTATATTTGTTGAATGTGTATGGGATAATAACGATAATTTGGAATTGAAATTTTTTTACTTTTGTTGATTCTGTATTCGGATATGGAAGAGAAGATGGAATTGAAGGGAGCGTAATAAAAGTTGAATTTGTTTAATTTGGGGGTTATGAGGACAATATAGTACATTCATTAATAATTTTATTATTATTTTAATCAGTGGCTATAGAGAGTAAAATGGAGGCTATATTTAAAATTTCCCTTAATTAAAAACAAAATGCGCTGCGTGTGGACTGTACTTGATCCAAAGTTGTGCCTTTAGTTAGCGTTGGACCAAATACTGGGTTTTAATCCAAACGAAATAAAATATATTGGGTTATTATCAAACACAAATACGATTTGTTCAGGATCTATTCCACTAGAGCAAGAAGACAATATGAAATGTGCAAACACGGATAAAATTTGAACATTATACGAATACAATTTCTTTTGTATTGACACGATATGACACATTGAAAGATTTTAAATGACATGATAAACTCAAATCATAGGAAGGAAATATATTAATCGAAAAAGGGGAAGAAAAAAAAAAGAGCAAAGTGCGTGATTTTTTCTAAAAAAACGTTTAAGTTGGATTAAAAATAATATTTGCCCTATTTCTCTCTAGAAAGTTTAGAAACCGCGTGAGCACTGCTACTGGGAAACTTAAAAGACCGGACAATTTCTCATTTCCTACGAAGAGAATGTTGCACATGAAATTTCATTAGAAAACGGTTATTTGATGTTGACGTCATCAGACTAAGATAACTTTATTTCACAATTATCTTAGGGGCGTGTATTCAATCAAGACTTTGTGGGAGTTTTAAAGAATTTGGAAAGTCTGTGGAGTTTTGAAGTTGATTGACTCCGCGTGGAGTCTTGAGGAATCTCCGATGGAGTTCGCGTGGGATTTGGACGACTTTGTTGGAGTTGAAGTCGATGGAGTCCAGCACCGGCTGGACCCCAGCGGTCGCGGAATTTAATGTCAGCCAGCTGATAGATCTAGGGTTTGCGAAAGTAGCTAAAAGAAATAATAACACGATGACACAAAGATATACGTGGTTCGATCGATGTGATCTACGTCCACGGGGGAGAATATAGAGAGCTTTTATTATACTTGAGAGTACAATGAGTATTGAATCCCTTTACACCTCTAATCTTGCATCTATTTATAAGCCTTGGGTTAAGTCCTAATCCTTCTAGAGATCGGACTCCTTATACATATCTAGTTGCTTGATACATGCATATCCGATTCCCTTTCGTAGTAGAATTCTATCTTCTCCCAAAGTAGGGCTTCGTTACTTGGTCTTCAAGGCAGATGTTGACTTTGTTTGGGCCGAACTCCGTGGGCCGAGTTTTAATATATAGGCCTAAATAGCCTTAGGTCGGGCCCAGTATGAGGCCGGTACTATCATATCCCCCCCAAAAAAGTAAAGAAGACATGTAGACGCCGACTACGAGGTCGAATTATTCGAGGTGATTGATCGCGCAAATCACCTGTACGAGCTGAATTACCGAGCTTACGTGTCGGGCTGAAGTAGCAGGGGAAACAGAATGAGCGATCTGAGTACCAGCGACCATGTTAAATTGGGTCGGTAGGGCAATGTACACGGCCCAGACCCGATGCAGAAAGCGGGAAAAGTAATTGTCTATTTGAATTTTGTTGAGGGACGGTACATATTCCGAGAAAGGCGGGCCCACGTTCACACGTGTGTCAGATGCAACGGTGGGATTCAAAGGTATATTCACAGAAGTTGAAGCGTTTCTTCCCCTATCACATTATTTCACATCCGCCGTCGTTAAGAGAAAAAAAGTTACTGCGCAGAAAAGTTTATTCTTCCCTAAAAATCCCCCAACTTACTGTTCTTGTACCGCCGGTGTTCACTCCGTTGTTCCTCTGCGCCCAGTTTCAAATCACCCGCCGGAGCATTTACCTTCTTTTTAACAAGTAAGTATGGCCTCCCCTTCTCAGTCTAGTAGTAGTGATATCGAATTGCCTCCGTCAGTCGGCTCGAGTAGAAGTGTTGCTTTTAGCATTTTTTCATTAGGATCCCTGGTACCTACTGTTGAAACGTTAACAGTACCCCCGCGTGTGAAGGGGAAAGTGGCTGATTACCCTTCGTCCTTAAATGAGACTAGGATTAGATTGCTTGCCAAAACATATAATTTTCCTGTTGACGCCGAATTAATAGAGCCTCGCCCCGAGGATAGGGTCTGCTCTCCTCCAATGGGTTTTGTAACTATTTACGAGGATAGTCTGCACGCTGGACTCCGATTACCCCTCCCTGAGCCGTATTCTGAGCTCCAGAAGAAGCTAGGCTTACCGTTAGGGCAGATAATGCCGAACTCGTTTAGGCAGTTCACCGACTTGGGTGTGGCAGCGGTAGACAGGGGTTACCAAATATCCGCCGAGCTCATTCACGAGCTCTTTGTCTTCAAAAAGGCGGGGGGCTGGTATTACTGTTGCGGCCGGCGAGTTCAAGGGCGAACTCAAAATAAGGTGGACAAGTGGCACCAGAAATTCTTCTTCTGCCGCCACAATAGTTTCATCGACCTGATTTGGAGGCTAGAAAAGCCTTGCGAGTGGGTAATAGAAGAGGTCGATAAGGATTTGGAGTCCGCTGTGAAAGCGATGAGGGATCACGGTCCTTTTGAGACGAGTTATAATGAAGATTCCCTAGCTGAAGCGGGGTTGAGCCCGTATGAGCCTCAAAGTATGGTGGATCCGGCGACGGGTGAGGCCCCGCTAGTGCTACTAGGATTGCTGTGCTGTGTTTAGTTATCGTCCTAACTCTTTTCGTGATTTGTATTTGCAGTGAAGTTCGGGAAAATCAAGGGAGCTGATGGGAAAGCCGCAGCTCGTGGGGGTAAGAGGCCGAGGTTGTCTGGCCGATCTGCTTCCTCGTCTGATCAAATTCAGCGAGCTGAGGTGAGAGATCCTAGAGCGACAGATGTTCGCTGTCCTTCCTCCACACCACCCCTGAAACAAGCGCTGGTCGGGGACCAAGTCGAGGTGGACATCATTGATGTTACGGGAAGTGATGCGAGTCCCGTAACTCCTTCGAACAAACTGGCTGGCCTTCCTTTCTCCGAGGTAAGGATTTAGTGATTTCATGACATAAGTTTCCTTAAATCTTGCCTGTGTATCTAACTGCATTCCTTCTTTCAGGGCCTTGATATGTTCGTCAGTTGGCTGAAGAACAACGTCGAGGAGATGTCCTCGAAACATGAGGAAGAGAAAAGCCGATACTCTGAAAAGCTGATGTCGGCTATTGCCCGGGCGAAGAAAGCTGAGGCCGAGCTGGTGAAGGCTGAAGAGGGCAGAAAAGCTGCCAAGTCCGAGTTGGTTGCTCAGCTCGCGAGGGCCGAGGCGGAGGCCGAGAAAGCTCGGAGGCTTGAGTCCGAGCTGATTGCGGCGAAGGACCGGGAGGTCAACCTTGCGGCTAGCCAAGGTGAGCTCTTCCGGGCCTTCACAAAGAGGTTTCTGTTGTCGGAGAGTTTCTCCGAGCTTGCCAATGACCTGGCCATGCTCATCAACGGAAACTTCGCCGTGGCTGCTTTGGAGCAAGCTGCCAAGGACTTCCCCGGCCTGGACGTATCTAAGTACGGCTTCGAGCGGCTAGGGGATGAAGCCCTACCTTCTCGGTATGCCAGGGTGGTCCGAGATCACCTCGGCCAGTTTCCCCTCCTGGAGAATATTGCCGGCTCGTCCACGCTTCTATCTGTCGAGCAGATTGCTGACTGCTCGGTAGACCGGGACCTCGACCTGGACTCTGCTTTCGATGCCCTTCGCGACGAGGAAGAAGAAGCCTAGGGCCCGGAAGAGGAAGTGGAGGAGGAGCAGGAGGCTGGGGCTGGTGAAGATCCGGCCGCTGACAAGGACTTGGACGGTTCCCCCTCCGAGCAGCCACCTTCTCAGGATAAGGAGGTCGGCGATGTTTTAGTGTAGTTGTTTTTTTTTCTTCTTTTTTTTTCACATTGTATATCTGTACTGAACATCTTCGAATCAATGAATTTGTTTTCTTCTTCTTGAGTGTAGAGCTTGGATTCTGTCGGTATTTCTACTTTGCACGTACAAATAGCTCTCATTTCTCAAGATGTGGTTGACCAACGGTCCATGGCTCAGCAATGGAGGGAGAAATGCCGCCGAGCTGAGGAGCTTTTCAGCCAAAAGTGTATTCTGCTGAAATCCCAAGAAGCCGAGCTGACGGGATGGCAGATGAAGTTTGAGGCACTTTGTGAGGAGGTCGAAGTCAAGCGGCTCGCTTTTCAAGAGAGTACCGACTTGCTTCAGGCCAAGCTTCTTCAGGCTGAGGAGGAGTTGGAAGTTGCCCGAGGTCGAGCTGGCCGCGTTCCCAAAGATTACGAGAAGGTCGTCGAGGAGCATGCCGAGTATGAAGATATTATCCATCGCGGCGGTGGTATCACCATCTCCGAGGCGGAATTAAAGGCAAAAGAGGACTTGGAACAATATATCGCGCTAAAGGAAGCACTCGGGTCCGAGTCTTTTGGGCTTCAGGGTGCTTTTGAGATGCTGAAGGAGAGTGCGGGCAGGTATAAGTGTATTTTGGACCGCCGACCTAAGTTACGGGCGCTTTTGGCATGTGGTGCGGGTGCAGACCTTTCTTCTTCTGTTCGGACAATGCCTGCTCGCGAGGTGAAAACGGCATCGTGAGGACATCAGGTCGGTCCGAGCCAAGGTAGGCGAACTGTTGGTCGCGGTTCGGCTACCCCGCGAGGTCGAAGTTTTCCTGCTGGAAGAGGTCGAGGTCGGGGATGAGGTCGAATATCGATTGATGATCTCCTGGGGCCTTTCTCATTCGAGGAAAATTGGCTCAGCTTTAGCAAGAAACACCCTCCCTCATAGATTAGCTCGATTCTGCCTGTAATTTATGTACACACAAACTTTTCCAAAGAGTTAGAAATAAAAGTTTATATATTGGGTTTTGAACTTTCCTGTTTTTCGTGAAGATTGCTTCCTTGGTTTATTTGCGCGTTGCACCCTTTAAGTGAGTTTAACTCGGGCTTCTTTGTGTCGGCGAGGTAACCATGGTTCGGACCTCGTATTTTATCCTCCAGGGGGAACTTGGTTCCGACCCCAGTTGAGAACTAATTATCCTTAGGAGGGAGTTTGACTCGGACCTCGTGGGATCTTCCTTTTTGGAGGGAGATGAGCTCGGACCTCGGAAAGGGTTTCCTTTGCGCATTGTAGGATATTATTTACCCCATGTCGGGTCATTAATGACCACGCAAGGGAACCGTAGTTCGACCTTATGAGGGGATTTTTGATGTTATGGACACTTCGTATAAGCAAATCAAAAGACTCAAGATGCAAGATAAAAAGGAAATTTTATTAAAAAATGACCAAAAAACAAAGTAAAAAGAGTTTTGACGAGCTCGTTAAAAACAAAACATTAAAGACAAAAAAGACAAAAAAGAAAACCTAAGACTCTATATGCAAGATTTTGCTGCTTATACGAAGAATCTCTTTAGATGGGCGATGTGCCACGTTCTGAGTATTAGTTCGCCCGAAAGATGGGCGATTTTGTAAGCTCCTTTGCCGAGGACTTCGTGTACTCTGTAGGGTCCTTCCCACGTAGCTTCGAGCTTGCCGAGCTTCTCTGAGAGGCTGATCTCATTGTTTCGAAGCACAAGATCACCGACCTGGAACTGTTGGGGTTTAACCCTTTGGTTGTAATACCGAGCCATCTGCTGTTTGTACCGAGCTTCTTTTATGCTGGCTTGTTTCCGTTTTTCCTCCAATAAGTCTAGGTCGGTTCGGCGCTGCTCTTCGTTAGCTTCGGCGGAGAAATTGATAGTTCGGGGACTGGGTGCTCCGATCTCGACAGGTATGACTGCTTCTGACCCGTATACTAAATGGTACGGGGTTTCTCCCGTTGGAGTTCGGGGCGTAGTCCGGTACGACCATAGGACATTTTGGAGATTGTGGATCCCCTCTGTTTTCTCCTTCTCTAGGCGGGCCTTGAGTCCGTTCACTATCGTCCTGTTGGTGACTTCGGTCTGGCCATTAGTTTGAGGTCGGTTGACCGAGGTGAACTTTTGCTGAATATTGAGTCCTTCACAGAATTCTCTGAATTCCCTGCTCGTAAATTGCATTCCATTATCCGAGATGAGGACTCTTGGTACCCCGAACCGGCACACGATGTTTTTCCAGACGAAGTCAACGGCTTTATCACTTGTGACTTTTGTGGAAGGTTCAGCTTCTACCCACTTGGTGAAGTAGTCGACGGCGACTATTAGAAACCGTTTTTGCTTAGGTGCCGGGTAGAAAGGCCCTACGATGTCAATGCCCAACTCCATAAATGGCCACGAACTTTGAATAGTAGAGAGGTCGGTTTGGGGTAGTCTCGTCACTCTGGCATGCAGCTGGCATTTTAGGCACTTCTTCACGAACTCTTCCGCATCTTTTGCCATTGTTGGCCAATAGTACCCCCATCGCATGATTTTCTGAGCTAGCACCCGAGCTCCAATGTGGCTTCCGCACGATCCTGTGTGCACTTCATTTAGTATGTAGTCCGCTTCCTTTGGTCCAACACTTCTGAGGAGAGGCTGTAAGTATGACTTTCGATAGGGGACCCCTCCCTCGAGGGCATACTGCGTGGATCTAGCTAGAATTTTTCTAGCCTCCGTCTTGTCCTCGGGCACTTTCCCGTTCTTCAAACATCTGATTAGGGGGGTCATCCAATTTGGGTCGTCCTCTATGATTGCATTGACTTCTGCCTCTTCTATACTCCTGTTTCGGACTTGACTTCCTCCACTAGCGTCGAGCTGGATGGAGAGTTCGCCAGCTTGCTTAGCTCGTCAGCTCGGGTATTTTAGCTTCTGGGAATGCGAACTATTTTGAAGAACTGGAAAGACTGTTCAAGGAGCTTGACCTTTTCTAGGTACTTCTTCAGCTTCTCACTTTTCACCTCGTATTTCCCTAACACATGGTTGACCACGACTTGGGAATCACAATGGGCTTGGACAGCTCGTACCTGAAGGGTTTGGGCGAGATGCAGTCCGGCAATGAGAGCTTCATATTCCGCCTCGTTATTCGTAGTGGAGAACTCGAATCGCAGCGAATATGTTAATTCCTTTTTCTCTGGGCTGATGAGGAGTATGCCGGCTCCACTTCCTTTCTTTCCTGAAGCTCCATCCACGTACATCTCCCAGCAATCCGGGGGTGTCTTCTCTGAGACTTCATGGAGCTCGGTTTTGGCTTTGATCTCTTTTGGTTCCTCGAGGTCCTTATGCTGGGCTTCTGCGGAAGTACGCTAGAGCTGCCCTTTTATAGCTCGACGGGGACCGAACGATATAGAGTGCTCTCCTAGCTCGATTGCCCATTTCGCGATCCTTCCTGAGGCTTCCGGTTTAGTAAGAACTTGCCGAAGAGGTAGATCAGTCAAAACTTGTATTGAGTGAGCTTGGAAGTAGGGTTTCAGACGCCGAGCTGCGTTTATCAGGGCTAGGGCGAACTTCTCAAGAGGCTGATACCTCGTCTCTGGGTCTTTGAGAACTCGGCTGACGAAGTACACCGGTAGCTGCCGATCTCCTTCGTCTCGGACCAACACTGCACTTATTGCTTCCCTCGATGCCGCGAGGTACAGAGAGAGGGGTTCTTCCTTTTGGGGGACTGACAAGGTTGGTAAGTCCCCGAGATGGCGCTTGAGCTCCTCCAAGGCTAGCTTGTGCTCACGTCCCCATCCAAATTCCGGTGCCTTCTTGAGAATTTTAAAGAATGTGAGCTGTTTCTCGGCAGCCTTAGAGAGGAAACGACTTAGCGCAGTTATGCACCCTGTCAACCTATGCACGTCGCGGATAGTCCGGGGTACCTTCATCTCCTGCACGGCTCTAACCTTCAGCGGGTTGGCTTTGAGACCTTCTGGCGAGATCCAGCACCCTCAAAATTTTCCAGATCGCACGTTGAAAGTGCACTTCTTTGGGTTCAGCTTGAGGTTCGCCTGCCGTAGTATGTTGAGCGTAGTTCGCAGGTCATTCACCGCCGAAGCCTCTTCTTTGCTCTTGACGACAATGTCGTCTACGTATACTTCGACAATCTTGCCGATATGATCTCGGAAGAGAAAATCCACCATTCGCTGGTATGTCACCCCGACATTCTTTAACCCGAAGGGCATGTATTTGAATGCAAAGATCCCGAAGCTTGTTGCGAAAGCTGTCATGATCGCATCTCCCTCATCCATTAGAACCTGATAGTATCCTTTGTAGAGATCGAGAAAGCAGAATACTTCGTGTCCCACTAAGGATTCGATCTTTTCATCAATGTTGGGGAGAGGATAGCAGTCCTTCGGGCAAGCTTTGTTGAGGTCGGTGTAATCTACACACATCCTCCACTCTCCTTCTTCTTTCTTTACCACTACTGGATTAGATAGCCAAATCGGGTATCTGACTTCAAACAGAAGCCCTGCCTTCAACCATTGCTGCACCTCATTGTAGATAACTTGATTTTGTTCAGCAGCAAATGATCGCCGTTTCTGCTTGACCGGGGTTGAGTTCGGGTTAATGTTAAGCTTATGCGTGATGATTTCCGACGACACCCCCATCATGTCCGTTGGAGACCATGCGAAGACGTCTTGATATTCCCTTAGGAGCTGGATTACTTGCATGCGTGTTTGAGGTCCTCCGGCAAAGCCGACCTTGACGACCTTCGCTGGATCTGCTTCAGACAGGGAAACCTGTTCCGCCAAGGTGTCTGGGATCGACGTCATTTCTTCCGGCTCCTTGGGATACTTTGATTGCTATGCCTGGGGTTGACCTCGTAGGGCAACCTGCATGCACTCCTTGGCCTTTATCTGGTCACCTCGGACAGTAAGGGTTCCAGCCGAGGTCGGAATCTTTAACAGCAGGTGGTAGGGCGAAATGATGGCCCTGACTGCATTAAGCCAATCCCGACCTAGTATGATGTTGTAGGGGGAGTTCGCTTTAACCACATAGAACTGAACCAGTTTATTGACGCTGGTCGGCGGGCTGCCAATGGCAACGTCGAGCGCAATGGTCCCTTCAGGTCGCGTCTCTTGCTGCGTAAAGCTCTTGAGAGGCAGGGGTGTGGAGTTCACCCGAGCTGGGTCGAGGCCCATCCTATCCAAGCAGTGTTGGAAGATGATGCTCAAGCTGGCCCCACCATCGATGAATACGCGATGGACCATCTTGTTGGCCACTCCGACCTGTATCACCAGGGCGTCATTGTGTGGTGTAGCTGTAGGCACAGGGTCATCCTCGGAGAATGTGACGGTTTCCCCCTTCTTGAACCTCTTTTTCGTTTGCTCCTCACCCGATGGGACTGGTGGTCTGCGAGCTTCTGCCTTCAACTTAGTTTTTGTCTTGCCTGGGGGTAGCCCGGTGATGGTGGAGACCACTCCGTCGTACTGTGGTGCATCGTACGGAGGGTCGTCATTCTCCTCATCGTGATCGACCTTAGCTCGCTTATTGTGGGGATCACATCGACCTTGTCCTCCTTTCCGTTTTCCTTTTGTGTTTTTCTTCCCCCCGGCTTCGTATTTCCTCAGAGTTCCCTCTTGGGCTAACCTCTCTATCTGTTCCGCGAGGTCGCGGCAATCCTCCGTGTGGTGCCCATGGTCATCATAGAAGGAGCAGTGCTTGTTTCTGTCCCGAGGTTTAGACTTTGACATGGGACGTGGTTTAACGAACCAGTCCTCGTGGAGTGCGAAGATCTCGGCATTCGTTTTCATGAAAGGAGGTCGTTGGGACGGCTCTGGTCCCACCCGAGGTCCAAGCCGGGACTGGATTGGTCCTGATCCGAGCCGGGACTGGATAGGTCCTCTTTGGAGGCGCTCGTGGGCACTTCTCCGATCACGATCACTCCGACCTCGATCCCCTTCAGTTCTCTTCTTCTCGGTCTCCTCCCGCTTCAATCGGTCCGCATCCTGGCCATCGGCGAACTGGTATACAATCTTCCACATCTCCTGAGCTGTCTCAGGTTTCTGCTTAGCGAGCTCTTGGTTCAGGGACCCGGGAGCAACTCCATTTCGGAAGGCCGAGATGAGGAAGACATCGTCGATTTTATCGACCTTCAAGCTTTCCTGCATGAACCTGGAAGCGTACTCCCTTATAGATTCCTTGTCCTTTTGCTTCACCGATAGGAGGTAGGCTGTGTCTCGGCGAGCCTGAACCTTTGTATGGAATCTTTGCTTGAATATTTTTTCCAAATAGGTCCAGGTCCCTACGCTGCCAGTTGGGAGGCTGTCAAACCAAGCTCGGGCATAATCGATCAGCATTTCGGGGAATAGCTTGCACATGTGTTCCTCCCTGAGACCACAGTTGTGCATCTTTGCGGAAACGCGTTAAGAAGTTAAGGGGATCATCTAGCCCATTGTAGGCCGGAATGTTTGGCAATTTGTACACCGTGGAGAGTTTGGTGTCAAGCAGCTCGTCGGTGAACGGGCTGACAAGCCGAGCTGGTTCCTTTTCATGTCGGTGTCGGTTCCTCGGGGGACTGCGACTCTCGCTGTAGCTCGGACTTCGGCACCTTCTGGGACTCCGAGATCGCCTTTGTGTATGATGTCGCCTGGGAGTCTGCTGCGAGCTTGGACTCTGGCGTCGAACTGAACCCCGCCGGGGATCGTGTCTCTCCCTTAGCTCTGGTTTCTGCCTCTCGGCGTAGCGAGGAGCTTTAGGTCGGGATTTTTGCGTGGAACTCTCCCTGGCCTCGGGTATGGGAGACATCCGGGTCGTCGCAAGAAAGCGTTTGAAACGCTCCTTATTTGCTTTAGCGAATTCGACCGCGGCGTAGGTGGTGGCAAGGTCAAAGTCTCTGGAGAGATCATACTCCTTCAGCTCGGATCCCTTCGGCTCCGACTCGTCGTTGATTTCTTCGATGTACCCTTCTGGAGTATCACCCGTTCTGAAGGACTGTCCCTTATGTGTCATCCGATGCCGATTTTGCGTCGGGTTTCTCTGAGGGATGTACTCTAGCGCGGGCATCCCTTCGGAGGGATTTCCTTCTATTGGGTCCCTAGCGTGCCTCTCCTTTGGGACCGAACTGCCTTTCTGGCGATTCTCTTGGCTTATGGGGCAGCTTTCTGCTTCGTTAGGATTCCCTCATTGGCTTTGGGCCTCCCGCACGCTTTGTGATCGCGTTACCATCATAAATCAGCTACGTAAGAACCGTTGATGAGCTTCCCACAGACGGCGCCAATGATAGATCTAGGGTTTGCGAAAGTAGCTAAAAAAATAATAACACGATGACACAAAGATATACGTAGTTCGATCGATGTGATCTACGTCCACGGGGGAGAATATAGAGAGCTTTTATTATACTTGAGAGTACAATGAGTATTGAATCTCTTTACACCTCTAATCTTGCATCTATTTATAAGCCTTGGGTTAAGTCCTAATCCTTCTAGAGATCGGACTCCTTATACATATCTAGTTGCTTGATACATGCATATCCGATTCCCGTTCGTAGTAGAATTCTATCTTCTCCCAAAGTAGGGCTTTGTTACTTGGTCTTCAAGGCAGATGTTGACTTTGTTTGGGCCGAACTCCGTGGGCCGAGTTTTAATATATAGGCCTAAATAGCCTTAGGTCGGGCCCAGGATGAGGCCGGTACTATCACCAGCGCTGGCTCACCACCGTCGCTGGGCCACGACGGGATGGAGAAAAAGAATGATAATACGTGAAGTATGCAAAGTTATAACTTGGAGACCTTTCAAATTCCAGCCGGGGCTGGGTTCCAGCCGAGGGCCGAATATAGCCCAGCCGTTTCTGGGAAGGGGCAGCGCTGGAGGATCATGGAATCTCAAATTCTCGTGGTTGAAGGTCGGAATTCGTTCAGTACAAAAAAATGCTTGAAATCAAAATAAATTCCACCAGAGTCAACAACTTTAAAAAGTCAGTGGAGTTTTGAATACCACCAAATTTTTATGGAAATCAAAAAGTTGTGATTGAATACCACCAGATTTTTAAGGAGTTTGAAAAGTCTGGATTGAATACACCCAAACTTTCAAACTCCAAAAAAATCTCACAGAGTCTTGATTGAATACACCCCCTTAGTTTTATAAACAACTTCACTTTTTCTAGACTTTGTTTAGCCAGATTATACATTATAGTATCTCGTAAATGTTAAAATACCTACTATTTCGTGGCGGTAAAATTCCAAGAACGTCAAAGTATTGACCAAGTCAACGTCCATATAGTCCAAGAAAGTGGGTTAAGAATGTCACAACTTCACACTAAGTAGTTATTACAATATTGAACTCTTCCATAATCCATCATTTCCATACATATACATTTGTATACTATTCTAGTAAGTCCCAGGTCCTAGCTTACTTACTGTATTAGGAGTATAACATCAATTTCATCATTTCGATAATTTTTTATGTACTTATCACCCACAATCATAAGTGAATTGTAAAAAATTAACTTAAGATATCGACAGGATTCGAAATCGTAACTTCACGACTAGGACACCACCCTATTGCACAATATCAGCACTAGGTTAATTTATATTGGAATCGAGATAGTTTAGTAATTTAATTATTATATAAATATACACACACATAGGTTTCATTTATTTGATATTAGATAATAATCCTTATTTTCTGTATAAAATTCTTAAAATTATGATAAGATTAATATATAAATATGTATATTTATAATTTAAATTCATAATTCTATATAAAAAATTATTGAACCGCATTCTACGAATATTTTATAGACAAATATATAATGTGTGTATCAATGGATAATTAATAGCTCTGAAGGTATTTTCAAAGAGGAAAAACATTGCTCACCAAACATTGATGTAAAGTCTTAAAAACACTTCCATTTTTTCACGGAACATATGGACCAATGAAGCCCATAATCGATAATTCAAATATAAAATAATGTAACAAAAACAAATTTTTTCTTAGTCAAACCGTGTCACGGTCATGCGAAGGTTCTATAGCTTATTTATGTGTACTATAAATACAAGATCAAAATGGTTATGACAATATCACCACCCCACTTTGAGCTTAACTATCATTTCAATAACAATATATTTAGATATTGATATTGGAAAGACAGAAAAAAAAAAGAAAAAAGACACAGCTAGAAGCAGAGCAGGGGCAACCTGAAGAACACTACGATCCAAATATGGAAGCAAGATTAAATATGTTCGTGTTTATGTCATTAGTTGCAGCCGCTATGCTACATGGCTCATCGGCACAAACCACACACATCGTCGGTGACGCCTTGGGCTGGCTCGTCCCGCCTGGCGGTGATGTCGCCTACCGGACTTGGGCCGCATCCCAAACCTTCACCGTGGGTGATGTGCTAGGTATATCTTGATCTAAATTAAATTCGAGCTTTCAATTAGTTCGTCTTATTTTCCCCTTATTTTCACTAATATTGTTACTATTAATTAGTACTAACTAAAATTTAAATTTTGTAGTGTTCAATTTCACCGCAAATGCACACAATGTGGCTGAGGTGAGCAAGGAAGCATTTGATTCTTGCAATACCACAAATCCCCTCTCTCTCTCCACAACATCTCCAACTAACATCACATTGGCAACTGCTGGTGAACACCACTTCCTCTGCACCTTCACAAGCCACTGCGGCTTGGGCCAGAAGTTGGCAATCAATGTCTCCGCCGCCACCTCGCCGCCAGCACCGACACCGGAAACCGCCCCAGCACCGGCACCCGTTGGGATGACTTATACAGTTGGTGACAGCCTCGGCTGGCTTGTACCTCCTGGTGGTCCAATTGCATACCAAACTTGGGCTAGGGGCAAAAGTTTCATGGTCGGCGACACTCTAGGTACGTTTTCATTATGATCTAAGTCGAATTCAAAATCTAAAAAACACATTCTCTATTAAGGATTTTTTTTTACGGCCGCCACTGATTACCAGATGTATATGCTATTGCTCTGCAGTGTTCAACTTCACAAACGGAGCACACAGCGTCTTAAAAGTGACAAGGGTGGAATTCGACTCATGCAGCGTCTCCGCCACCACAACGCCGCCAACCACCGCCTCTCCGGCGAGGATCGCCCTCACTTCCGCCGGCGAGCACTATTACATGTGCACCTTCGCTCAGCACTGCTCCCTCGGCCAAAAGCTAGCCATCAACGTCACCGGTGGCGGCGCCGCCCCTGCACCAGCTCCATCAAGCCCAGTCCCAACACCAGCTCCATCAAGCCCAGCCCCAACACCTTCGTCCCCCACAACTCCGCCACCCAGTTCCGCCACTCCACCGCCCAGCTCCGGTGGTCCCACACCATCTACTACCCCATCGACGCCGTCGACTCCTGGCCCAGATACTCCTCTTCCTCCGCCGCCGCCGAGTAGCTCCGCCCCATCTGTCGCAGTTGCGGCTTTGCCCTTCACTTTCTTGACCGTTGCTCTGGCTTTCTTGTATAACTAGATCATGATGCAGACATTTTTTTTGTTTGCTCATTCATTTTGATCTCATATATAATTTATTTTCCATGTAATAATTAAATATTGTATTTTTAGATTTCTGTAATTCATATCCTTGATTATTAATAATAAATCTGGTCTTTGTATTCATGGTTAATTAAAATTTTCACCTTTCATTTTCATTGTGTATTAAAAGATAGTGTTTATAATCTTTAACTCGTAAGTTAAAAAAGATCCTATAATTAATTATATATACTAAAATTTCTTGGATTCATAGCAGTTATTTTGCCAATAGATGATTAGCAGGCAAGGACATAAAACATTCGACAAGCCATGTTAATTTGTACTATAATTTAATTTCTTTTATTTGAGACTGATTCAACGAGATTATTTTATTATTATTTAATATAGTGAAAATCAACCGATCAACTTTAGGCAACTGCAATATTAGTTGGTCTGGCCTGTTTGAAACTGGGCATTGGAATTTCTAGATGAACCAGGCAATAATCTATATCTATATTAAAACATAACAGTAACCGCCATTTTCAATTTCAATTCAATTTGAATGATAATTTTGTAAATAAATTTAAATTCAAGGATTAATACAGTTTTATTTGATGGTTTAATAATAATAATAATAATAATAATAATAATAATAATATCTATCTATATATATATTAAAACAAAATAGTGGAATTGCAAATCAAATGCAATTCAATTTTGATGGCAATTTTGTTAATTATATAAAGTTGAAGGTAATATATTCTACACAATATTTTGTATAAAATATATAATTAAAATAGAATTGAGGCAATTTAAAATATAGTATATTTTTTGAAATAAATTAAAAAACATTATATAATATATATATATATATTAGTTTAACACACGCACACATGACTCCAACTTCCAACCTCATGGTTGGAGAGGAAGTGTCTTACAACTAAGATGCACTTCGTTGTCAATATTTTATAATTTCAAATATGTGTGTTTTGAATTATTATTATTTTGGTTCTTATTGAATTATTTTATTATTCTCTTTAGATTTTTAACCTATTAACTCATTTTATATTTAAATAAAATATTTTTATTATTCGAATTTGTGACATATCTCTTACCCGTGCATCGCACGGAGGGCAATACTATTATCAAAATAAAATAATTTGACCTAGTCAGTTTTTTTTCCCGATATTTACTCTTTATTATATTTAATTATATTAGATCGGATCAAAATTACCAAAGAGGCATAATTCAAGTGGCAAAGTTGAGACACCACAAGTCTCTCTTTAATGATAGGTCTTGAGTTCGAATCTGATCATATGCAGTATGGCGTAGTGTAACCGAGCTTAATTGAGCCCAAATGAGCTTTCTAAATTTAAATTTATGTAAAAAAATATTGATTATTTTTTTCAAAATAGATTATTTTATTCACAGTAACATACTAATATATTCACTAAATTTGTTTTTTTTTTCTTATAACAAATAAAGTTAGTTAAAAACTATACAATTATTACTAATACAGTATATAAATATAAGTTGTAGCTATAGTTAATAATTTTATATTTCAAACTTAATTGCTTAATTTTTTTTCTTATAACAAATAAAGTTAATGAAAGGCTATACAATTATTACTAGTTATAGTATATAAATAAAAGTTGTAAACTTAATAATTTTATACTAATGAGCTCGCTCGAGCTCACGAGCCGAATATTGGCATACTCAAGCTTAGCTAACGAACTGCACTAAACGAGCTCGAACGAGCTTTTATCAAGTCGAGCTCCGAATAGCTTGGCTCATTTACAGCCCTAGGTATAATGGTATTGTTCCTAGTGATATAGTGGTATATGTAGTTTGTATTCTTCCACCTTTTATAGTGGTTTTACTTGATATTACATCTTGTGTAGTTCTTAAAAAATAAAAATAAAAAAATCAGGTCAAAATTTTGCAAATTTGATACTACTATCGTCAGTACGTAATTTTTACATTTAAAATTGTTTTTATAGCTTTTAAGATATTTAGTTTGATATACATTCAATATTTATTGCGAATCTTGATATACATGTCAATGTCATTTCTGCTGACAATTGTTGTTAAGCTTTCGATTGAAAATAAACGAAAGAAATAATTATTTTATTAATATTTTCTGGAAGATTTCGAGTGAAAAAAAAAAATGAAAGTTGGAAAATAGCTTATGTAATTTTCGGCCTCAAAGTTAATTTATACAATATATATATATATACTTTTATAATTCTCTCTAAAAAATGTTAATTTATACAATTTGAGTTTTAAAAAGATAAATTATCGAAATATATATGTAGCCGAGGGACATTAGATATTCTTATATTTTCGAATTAATTTCTCAAATTATCACCTTCCTCCAATATGTCAAATTTTTCCGCATGCATTTTGATATTTGATAAAAGAGAAAATGTGAGCAAAAAGTCGGTCTAATTTTAAGCGAGAAATTTTATTTAATTCTATAAGTAAGAAATGGTATTTGATTTATTGATTATTTATTGCGAGTGTGAATGCAGGACTAACATTACATAATGTCCGAGTATTGAACGAGTCTAAACATAAAATCTAGAAAGATCACTTTTTTCTTTAAAAATTAGTTATAGTTGACTAATTATTCTTTTTGTTATACTGTGTTTTCATCATTCAACATGCAAGCATATTAATTCTAGAACGATCGCTTTGTCAAACGTTAATTCGTTTAGGATCCCAAAAAAAAAGAAAAGAAAGAAAAATATTGAGACCAAGAATGTTATGTTCCAATCTCACCAATACTTCTATATGAGTATGTCACATCTGAACTTTTATGTGTGGTATTCTTTTATGTTTGATTTGCAGACTATTGTACATAAGCGAGAATTACTCCGTGCACAATGAAAGTAGCGAAGTAGTGGTTGCGAGTTTTCATGACATAAAAAAAAGTTTGTACCATACAGTCACGTTGCTTTTGTCTATTCAATTTGATTAATACTTTTTGTTTCTTTGACACATACCTTTTAAAAGGCGTTAAGCCTCACTTTGGTCATAAAAATGGGGTTTAGTGTCCCAGTGGGGATGGCCTAGTGGTGGAGTGGTTGCCTGTTGACCAATAGGTCAGAGGTTCGAGTACTCTCGGCCACAAAAAAAACCTTAGGTGGGGTGTGTGAGTATTAATATTTGTAATGATATTCAAAAAATAATAATAATAATAATAATAATAATAAAAATGGGGTTTAGCACCCCACTGTGGAGAAAGAGAACAAAATAATAAAAGAAAGAACATGGATTGAAAAGTAGTTAGAAAAATTAAGGAGTAGTACTTTCACATTGAAATATAATTATATATTATGATACATGAAAAATGAAATGAATCATAGAAGGAAATCTAAGGCTCATGAGTCATGAGCGAAATTTAATTCAATTTGACGTCACGTTATTACATAGAATAGAAAATGTTAGGTGAGAACAAACTAGTCTTTAAAATAAATTATATCATTTCGAATTAGACAATGTTTATTTATTGACATTATTAACGGTTGTCAGCAGCTACGAATAAGATCACATCCACACCAAGTACCTTAAGTTTCATATATAGTTCGATTTTATTAATCTTTTAAATTGATTGATATAATTTAACTATAATAAAAATCTTAAAAGAAAATAAAAGTAATTTGGAAACCATCACATTATATTTCTAGACAATCAAAATAGTGAGAAAAACAAATCAGACAAAGAAGTGATGATATTCTGCCCAACTCCGAGTATCTTCCTAACTTATCTACATGTTCAACTAGCAAATAAACTTTTTTTTTCCCTACGAAATGAACACGTGGAGTATCTTTTCTAGCGATACAATTATGTCAATCAAATTAATCTATTCGCATGCATAAATCATAGTTAATTGAATTGAAATAAAACACAATGTGAACGTAGATAAGTCAATTATCTATGGGTTCCGTTACTTCCGAATATTTTGTATTATGTCATTCTTATATTCTTGCATGATAAGTATCTAAATATTGAACGTAACAAAATCTTAAATAATTAATTAAAAAAACTCGACCGACTCAAATATAAGTTCAAATTTTCAATTTAAAAATAATCTTAAAAAGTTAGCTATCCATTCCTGAATTATTCCAACAAATTAAAATTCACCCATGAAAACGCGTTTTCCTTTGTATCCTTCCCAAAGTCAAAATCTCAAAATTCCAGAATCAAGAAAAGCAGACGCCCAGTTTGATTTCCTCAAAGCAGTATTCTTTCCTTGCGTGTATTAATTCACTTATTTTATCCATAAAAACAAGCTTTTACCCACATATATATACACCCATTTCCGATTTACAAATCAATTAAAAAAAACAAACACATATATTTACAGCCATTTCCGATTTACAGATCAATTCAGAAAAACAAAGGTAGAAGCAAGGCAGGGGCGAACTGTTTGAACACAAAAATATTTAGTGAAAAATGGGTAAGAATAATAAGAGTTTGGTATTGTTAGGGTGGTTGGCCGCCGCCGCCGCCCTATTGATGGGTTGCGCCGCCGATACGTACACGGTGGGAGACAATCTCGGTTGGACAATTCCGCCCCTTGGAGAAGTAGCATACCAAACATGGGTTAGAACAAAAGATATTGATGTCGGAGACACCATAAGTGAGTATTTTTTTCAATATTATTATGTAAATATATTGACATGAATAAGGATGTTTTAAGTTTTTTTTTTTTTAAAGGATGTTTTATATTTCCATTGCCACACATGCCATAAAACATGTATAAATTGAGTGACCTAATAGAGAATTAGCGAGTCGAACTACACAAACATATTACTATAAGCCGAGTCATTGTATTTAATTTTTCTAGTATTTATCATCTCATCTGCTTCTTCCTCAGTCTTCACCCAAAGATTAAAAAAAACATTAAATTTCAATTCTTATGTGTTTTTGGTTTTTGTTATGGATAAGCTAATAATCTTTAGAATTATTATACTCTAAAGTAAGAGAGGACACCTTTATTAAGAATATAATTAGGATTTAAACAGAGCTTGCCAAAAAAAAAAAAAAAGAGCAAGCACGGGTTGCTGCAAAATATTTTACACTTTTTAAAAAAATATTACTCTTTCATTTTCATCTATATATGATTTTTGAACTTAAGATAGTAAATTTCAAATTCATGTGATATGAACTTAAAGCATGCATCTGTCATATATATTACTTTGCCAATTTGTCCACTTGTTCAAGAGTTTCTAATTTTAGACTTTTAGTGCTTCTTAATTATTATGGCTTAATTTTTCCTATCAAAATTACTATGGTGATATAAGATTATAAAAATTCAATCCATTTTTGTTTTATTTCTAATTAAGCAGCACTTTCTACTGATTAATTAAGATGCACTACCTCATCACATACACCAAATTCAATACAACTCAAAATAAAATTAGTTTTTTTTTTTAAATCAAACCCTCAATATATCAATTATTTAAATTACTAGTATTATACTAATTGTAGTTTTATAAAATAAAAATAAAAAAATGTTGCAGCATTCAACTGGAGTGGAACACACAGTGTAGTCCAAGTAACAAAAGATGGTTACGACAACTGCAATTCAACAAACAATTTGGGCCTGGGCCCAGTCCAGACAGTAAGCCCATATAGCTTCATCCTCAACTCCACCGCCCCTCAATACTTCATTTGCACCGTCGGCGACCACTGCAGCCGCGGTCAGAAGGTTACCATCGAAGTCCGCTCATTCTCCGCCGCCTCGCCGTCTCTAACCACCGCCGCCTTCTCTGCTATCTTCTTCGCCGTCGCCGTCGTCGTTTCTCTTTTAATCTAATCCGTCATGGCTTCTGATAAGGCTTATGTATTGATTTTGGTATCTAGTGTTTGATTATCATTATCATTATTGGTAGACAGATTTTTGTATTTTAATTAAGTTATATCTATTGGTTGTGTTTTTTTATATGTCAAAGCAGTATTGTTCACATTTTAATCATTGAATAAAATCGAATGGGTCATATATGTTTAGAGTGTTTTGTACCGAGATACGAGGAAATAATGATAATCTGTGTCTGAAATAATGAAATTTGTCTGAAGTAGTGCATGAACTTATTATTATTCTTATTATTATTCTTATTATTATTGTTATTATTATTATTCTTATTATTGTTATTATTGTTATTATTCTTATTATTCTTATTATTCTTCTTCTTATTATTATTATTCTTATTATTCTTATTATTATTATTATCATTATTATTATTATTATTATCATTATTATTATCATTATCATTATCATTATCATTATTATTATTATTATTATTAATATTATTATTATTATTATTATTATTATTATTATTATTATTATTATTATTATTATTATTATTATTACCTAACCCAATTCCAAAAACATTCTCTATATTTTCCATCCAGACTCCAAACACTACCTGAAGAAATGCTAATGATGACTTGTATTCTTCAATTTTTACGAAGGATAACATTCGAAAATATAATAAAGATAGAAAAAAATCAGTGCACTTATGTTAATTTTCAAGAGTGAAAAAAAAAATATAGGGGTGACAAATTTTGATCCAACAAGAACATGATATGAATATGTATGAACTTAATGGGTAGTGCCAATTTGTGTTGTTATCATATTGACGCGATAAGTACACGAAATTATCATGTCGTGTTCGTGTAATCCGAATTAATTTTTGCTAATAATTTTTTCATTTCCATAGGAATACAATCGAGTTTTAATCGTGTCGTTTCAATACGATAGAATATGTTTGTGTTAGTACATTTCATATTGTGTTCGTGTTCGAATCGAATAAATCCTTAACGGATCGTGTCGTTATCAAGTTGACACGATAACGACCTGATATGCATAATTTGCCGGTCCTAATAAAAAGACAATCAAAAGTCTGCAACAGTCGCACTCGCACAGCACTAACGGAACTCTCTCTCTCTCTCTCTGATTCTGCTATGTTTTGTTTGTTTTCCATTATTTATTTATTTATCCTTTTCATGAGGCAGACGCCTAATTTTATTGAGTGAAGAACAGGCATTTTCACTCTTTTTTCCCCTTCCTTTTATCTAGCGTGCAAATATCTTTTCTTCCAATTCATTAAAAAATCATGCTTCTTTGTTATTTGGTCACATCTAGACAGCAAACCTCATACATGTACAATATAGAAATCTCGGATTTAATCATTACCGCTCTTCCCTTCCCCGACTCAAAGGACAAGAAAAAAAATAGAATCACATATCCCATTGTATTTGTAAATATCTAAATTTTGATTTATGGGCTTACATTCTCTCAAAGAATCCCCAACAGCTACTTCACCAACCAATATTTACAGTCTTCCATTCAAAAATGGGACTTCAAAAAAAAAAAAAAATGTCAGATTTTTCTTCTATTTTTGCCAAGCGCCCTTCGTTTGTCTTTGAGACTAATTCTTTCCATTTCAATTGAGAAAAAGTAACCGTAACCATTTATGTCTATTATTATTCTCAATACAGCATTAATAATAAATATAATATAGGAAGGGAACATGCAAAGAATAATTGAGGTGAGGTGTGAGTGATTAAAGTGAAAACCACCTCTTCTGCCAAATGTAATGTTGGGTTGCATTTGGGAACATGAGGTGACATTTAAACACACACACATACACATGCCAACCAATCCTTTACTTTTTAAGGACCACTTCTCAATAATACACTCATTTCAAAGCTTCACAATTTATTTATTTTTTGGAGAAATAAGGCAAACAGCCCCACTACCACTAGGGATAAATTATATATACACATAAATAAAATTTATCCCTACCTGTAAACATCTCCTACTTTACCTTTGCTTCTGTACTTGATTGTTTTTTTCGATTTTTCCCAAGCAGAAAACAGCAGGGGACCAAAAAGTGTACAGAAATAACCAAATAAAAAACATAGAAACTACAGTGGCCAAACTCAAATTAATGTAAAAGTACAAGTAACAAAAGATGAATGCACTGATCCGCATGCACAATAATGTAGTTATGGTTATGGAATTATGCATTGTACCACTGCAAAAAAACCAAAAATTTACCTAGCCCTATTTCGGAATTCTATAAAAGATTATGTCAAACTTGTTGCAAATTCTTTAGCTGTCCGATTTTCCACAAAAAAACTTAGTTTTCTAGGGTTACAAATTTGCAGGTCAAAAGGTAGGTGCTTTCACTTTCACCTTTGCTATAAACATCATTCCCTGAAAAGCTTCAACTACACATGACATATAAAAGCAAGAAATCCACCAAGTTCTACATCATTGCAGTCACAAAAAATTAGAAATTTCTTTCTTTTCAGTTAGAAAGCAGACAGTCTTAGTCACTCGAAAAAAACAGTTATAATCCACTTCAACAAAGATGAAATCAACGAGCACAAACGAAGAAACCAGCAATAGATCTACTCATCTACCTACCTTTGTAGTTACTAATCAGCCAACTATGTCAATTTACTTCCTCAGACATTGGGGGCAGTTGTGTATCTACTCGTCATGGATGGAAATAATGGTTCGACAAAGGCATCAAAGGTCGCCTGAGAAGCAACCCCTGTCATTGCTTCATAGCAAAGGAGTTCCTATACACAGTAAAATATTTCATGAGTATACTACAATCAAGACAATTTTTACACTCTCCTCGTACTAGGATGTTACTGGGGAACTTTCGTGCTTTCTCTGGGACAAATCTTCTAGCACTTTTCTTCACCGGAGGAACATTTACACTCTCCAAATAGTTAAAGAAACCAGCTATTGAAACACACAATCATGTCTAACAATGCAAAACTTTACAGCTAAAAGGTCAATTAAATGAAATGAGATTAATGAACTATTTTCTCATACAACTGGAAACTTGGGACCTTCATATAACGACTACAGCTGCATTATCTATAATAAATAAATTTTGCTACTAAATATGCAATTATGCTTACAATGTACTGCTGCCTCTGCTGTCGTGCTTTAAATGCATAATAAAAAGAATTTGAGTCCTAGGCATGAGATTGTTGCATAACTGATAAAAAATAATTTCCATAGAATCATACTATTCTCTTAGAACAAGTAATTTATCATTACCGTAGGACATTCAGTGCAGGTCCGTTAACTTTCACGAACAGCTTCTGATACTGTCCTATCAAGAACATTAGCAGAGAAGTCATAGAAAGGACTCCAACTGCATATAGATGCAATCTGCAAAAAATTTTCATTTTCTCTCGAAAGATATAATTAGGCAATACATTAAAGAAAGCAAATTTCTACATACCACGTCTTCTCATTTGACCAACAAAATGGTTAGTTGAATCCTGTGACCAGAAAAATTGATCATTTCCTATATCTCCACTAAAAGATAGCTTACGCTTCCTAACTAGTTCGGCACTCTGATTTTCACTCTCTTCATTCTGCTTACTTTGATGCAACCATGCCCGGTTATGAGCAGACTCCGTAGGAAAGAAAGAGAATTCCTTCTCCGCAGGCATGCCTTCACACGGAGATACCCTACGACCAAGGCTATCAGTTACATAACCAGGACCCTTTTCCCTGCTCGGATTTGAGTCCGAAAAGAGACCCAACCTCAGGGACAGGTCAAAGCCTGCCTGAGGTCCCTTCCCTTTGTTATCCTTAGAAGCTACTTCACATGCTCGTTTCCCAAAAAATTTATCTTCACCGTAAGGGAATAGATTCTGCAAGCACCCACCTTCAGCAGCAGGTTCAGCAGGTGATGAAAATACTGGCACGCCGATAATTACAGAATCGGACTTTTGAGCTTCATGAAAAGCCAACTGATGAACCTCGGGTTTGAAAGTTGTCCCATAATACAAGGGGTACACCGAGCTTCTATTCAGTGAAGCATTACGGTCCACTTCAACACCATTCTTATTGCCAATAGAATGAAGCTTCTCAAATGAAGGTGCAATCTGCTGGTTTGTGTTCGGTGTAATTCGTTTGTTACACTCCCAAACTAAACGGGGCGAATCTACATTTTGGGGCATCTTGAGCATTGAGCTACTGGTTGTTTGGGCAGGCATCAAATCAGGATTCCGTTCATTGACATTGTCATTTAGAAACCTAGGAGACATGCTATTGCATTCTTGATACGCCGGTCTGAGGTAAGTCCTCGGATTATTGTGCCTTTGGCTTCTCGATGCCCTTACCGGTACACACCCTAAGTTAAGAGCAGCTGAAAAAACACAATCCCATTCCACATAGCAACGATTACATTCCAAGCAACAAATCAACCATAACAAACTAGCATTCATACCATAAAACAATCTAGCATTATCAAAAGATCTCAATGCTAATAACCAGAAACAGATGCAGAGAACAAAATGTGCACCTTCAACACACGGAGGCAGAAGCTCCCCAGTTTCCGTACTATCATCTTTCCGAATAATCAAGTCAACGGCATCATTAACACGGTCCCATAGCGTCTCAATATTAGAGTATTCAGCCTACCCAACGCCGAGCAACATATAAACATAATCAGAAAAAGGCAATTATACCAAAATTCAGCAACCAACATCAAATCACAAACGGGAAAATAAAAAGAGAGAAGAGGAAAAAGCGAAACCTCAGAGTTGGCTTTGGAGTACATGATTTCCTCCGCTTTCAAGACCACAATAGGCAGCTTTTCTTGCCATTCTTTGTTCTTTTTAGTTGCAGCAGAGTGATTATCATGCACAAGCCTGTCCAGAAAGACGGTTTTTGCAAAAACTTGAACAAAATTTAACCCACTGGGAAAAAAATCAACAAAATTTGAGAAGCCTAGTACCTGAAAATTTGCTGGATAACTAAACCTCTCATGGGCTGATGCCTTTCGCTATGCCAAGCTCTTCGCACACACTCGTACGGTCTGGGTCCTGGCCTAGGCATCTTCTTTAGCTACACCAAATATCAAACAGTTGGCGCAATCAAGAAAATACCCAAAAAGAAGCGCGAACCCCTGAAACAGAAGAGCAGATTTCCTCAACAAGTGAAGAAGAAATCGGAAGAAGCAATCTTGGCGCAGAGTTGAAGAACCCCCGGAGGTGTAGTAGTACTAGTAGTATGGGTTTGGAGTAGAGGGAGAAAGAAGAGAGATGCTGCTGCGCTTTTTAGCATTTGGTTTTTTCTTTGGTTTTGGTTTTGGTTTGGGTTTGGGTACAAGCAAATGCAATTAATGTCTGAGTGGGTTTTAGCGATGGGGCAGTGGGGGCTGTTTGATGGTGTGATGTGGACCCCCCACCCCCACTAACATCCAAAAATTTGTATGGATTGTTTCATACTTACAAATATTAAAATATTATAATATTACTATACTAAGTATATTGCACATGTGTTATTCTTTAATTATGAAAATTAATAGACAGTAATCTGTTTTCAGAATACCAAGTGCGACTGCTCGACTTATAAGGCATTGTTAGAATTCGAATTTAAGACATTTGTCATCATTTTGGGATGTTTATAAATAAAAATAATATAGATTAATCTATCATATATTTTGATTCATCGATCAATTTTTTACTTACTTAAACATTTATGAAATGTCTCTTCGTAATATCAAAGCGGTGAAGATCTAATCTGAAAATAGAAAAGTCTAGTTTCAAACTTCATCGCTCTCTCCAACTCAAAAACAAAATTATTTATGAGATAGTGGGCCAGGGGAGTCAATAGGCAAACAAGATAGAAATGGTTGGGGTGTTTTTGCCCCCAAAATTCTAATCCTTCATGTGCTATGTGAAGTTGATGTGTAAATGCTTGGGGAGCAACCTAATCCATTTTTGTCTCTCATTATTCTACTAACCATGTTTGTAATAATTAAGTAAATTAGTTGGAAGGTCGTGTAATTGTAAAAAGAGAGTATTTTATGGGACAGACTCTTACGGTGAGATTGGTCAAATATTTATAAGTCATTGGATATGACTCTAGATTTATTTTTTTGTGTAACTTGCAGTTTTTGTGTATAAAATTGAACATATGTGTGTGATAAGTAATAGGAAAAAAAGGATATTGATATCCTCGTTTTACCATTGAAAAATGCTTTGTGAAGTAAGAAGTTTCAGGAATTAATTTGGGACAAAAAATTTGTACTCAGCATTTCCAGCTGTCTGCACTATTTGAGTGCAGATTTTGTATTGAAATAAATTCTACACTGAAACTGAAAGTAAAGATCCAATAATATTTTATTTTTTCATTTAATCATAACAATATGTAAAATTTATTTGAATGAATGAAAAATAAAAACTTAAATTCTTAATAATAATGCAAAACAAAACATGTAATTTGAAAAATATTCCTCAAACTCAGACGAAGGATAGATCAATCGAATAATAGATGAAATTCCGGGAAATCTAATAAAGCATTTATAAAGAATTGAACCATAAAAAACAAAACATAAATTCATTGGTATGAAGTAGCATCACATTTTATAACAGGACCCTCTGCATAAATTAATGCCGAGTCAAATAATGAACGAAATGTCATATCACAAAAATGGGATCTGAAATTCTGAATGGTCATGTCACGTAAATAGGTACACACCCCCAAATATCTATTTGTTATTATAATAATTATTAACAAATTAACAACTCAAAAAAAGTACCCCATCTCTCCTTAGATTAGTGTAGTTTAATGGGAAAAGGCGTAAATACTCCGTTCACGTTGGTAGTGTTAGATAAATACCCACTGAACTTTGTTTAGACACAAATTCATTATTCCCTAAAGTTTTCAGGTGCAATTACCTCCTCGCTGTGATGGAAACAATACTTCCGTTGGCAAAAAAAATAAATATTTTTGATTCATTTTTATTCTTGTGGGACCCTTACAATTCCCAAGAATTAATTGGTGCTAAAAGCTCAAATTAGGAAAAAAATTTGTTTCGAACCCTAGCTCACAACCTTAAAAAACTCAGGCAAAGTTTTCCGATAATTTGCAATCCAAGCCAACTATTTGTTATTGATGATCTCATATTCTTCAAGTGGTTCGTCATCCTTTTTCGTGTAAATTATTGGAGAATCTCGCTTGAATTTTGATAATTGTGAGCTAGGGTTCGAAATAATTTTTTCCCTTATTTGAGCTTTTAGCACCAATTATGTAGTATATAACCGTTGGAAATTGTGAGTCCCACAAGAATAAAAATAAATCAAAAATATTTTTTTTTGCTAACGGAAGTGTCGTTTCTGTCACGGTGAGGGGTAAATTGCACCTGAAAACTTTAGGGAATGTTGAATTTGCGCCTAAACAAAGTTTAAGGGGTATTTGCTGCCAACATGAGGGGGGTATTTGCATATTTTCCCGTAATTCAATTAATATTTTATACCCTCACAACAAATTAAATATGAACCACACTTTTGGGCAAAAGGTAGAATATATTAACAAATTAAGAGGATAACAAATAAATTATCATTGCAGTTTCAATTAATATTTATTGAAAAGAAGTGCATAAATTTTAAGATAATTTGTATTTTAACTCAAGAAACTTATTCTAACAATTATATTAGTGAATTTTATTTCGTCATTAAACATCAATTTAACACCATAATATTCGAACTCTAATTGCAAAACCTTAACTCTAGAAATAATCTAACTCTATTATTGGACCGCTCATTTATCCTTGTCAACAGTTGTCGTCGTCAATTTAATTCTCCAACGAACAATTAAATACACATACATAGATGTGTGTCAATGTATAATATTTAAAATATTCGTGGATAATATTATCAATATAAGAAAAAATTAAGGCCGCAAATTACCCTATATGGTCAAAAGTTTCGTTGGTTTTTTAACTATTGTCTGGTGTTATAATATAATTTGATCCCAATATAATCAACATATCTGCACTATATTCAAATACATTGTCACGATATTTTTAAACTTTTAAACTTTTATTAATACTTTATTTATTTTGAATTTATCGATTTAGTAGTTGCCTAGTTTTATATACTAGTATAATATTTAAGGTTGTTTGCTTCTAATTTCACATGGTCGACGAAGTTTTTATAAAAAATGTGAATTTTGGTAATCTATATCTATTCTTTTGAAAGACTAATACACAAAACTATGAAAATACCAATTCACAAAACTATTATATACCAATTAAGTCAGCAAATTATACTTGAATAAGATCACCAAAGTACAAATCTATAAATATTGGGAATCATTAAAATAATACTATGTATTTTCGATCAATAGAGTCATAATGTATTTTCGTGTAAATGCTTGTCCAAAGGCTTGAGTTATCATTTTCACCCAAAGAAATATACGAAAGTCAGTTATCAGTTATTTAATAATTATAGAACCAAAAATAGTAGCCTATGTTTTATGTTGTGTGAGTATTTAAGGTAGCAAAGTATTTAATATTTGAAGGTTTTAAATCGACAATTCCAAAAGATACGGAAAGCATTTATCAATTTTTAGGAGTAGACATAGATTAATCATAATTATTTCATATAACCTTCCCATTTCAGCAATCATAAATTATTTGGGTAAACTTTTGAGCTACAAAATTAATTTCCCAATATCGTTAAGATTCCCATAGCAATACATATTCTTAGTGGATGATGAAGTAGACAACGTACATGTTATTGTCAATGTTACTTTATTTTCTTTTGGATGAGAAGAAATCCGCATTCGCTAGTCACACAAGTATTTTTGGTAAATCGTGATTCAGCAAACTATCCGGAAGAGACAAATCGCACTAGACATATCATATACAATAAAACAAAAGGAACGACTTAAAAGACGTTGGTAGGATGAATACATGATTAAATTGGACCTTATTAAAACTAAAATTTTAAAATAAGCCACACATTTTGAATATTTTATGCGCATCTTTGTTATAAACGTAATGTATTGTCACATTTTAAAGTTTATTTCATAAAAACTAAAAAAAAAAAAGAAGGTTTACTTCATAAAATATTTATTATGATGTTTAACTTCCATATATAGTTTTAATTTGTACCGTGTATTAAAAAAAAAACTGAAATTCATGTTGGTAAAGAGGGTCATTTGCAAACACGCAAATAATTACAAGGTAATATAGCGAGTCTATTTTAATCGTGTGGTGTCGTTGATGGCAATCGCATTGTTATAATTGCGTGGTGTTGGGTCTATTTTACTGGAAGGTTGGTTAGTGAGTCTATTTTAGACATTTTTGTCCAGTAGTGTTTGTTTATGCAGACCCCACAAGGACACACGTGCATGATTTGCCACTTGTATCTTACATCCATTTATTGTTAATTTACCAGTCTTCACACAAGAAAATGAACACCAAATTTGCTCCTACATTAGAGGAGCAAAAATTAATAGCCATTATAATTATAATTATATGATAATAGCATAATTCAAAATCCAGAGCTCTTCCCAGGGCCACAAATCTAAATTTCAATTCAAACTTATATATCCCAATCTTTTTTTCATTTAAATTTTCTGAGATGAGCCAACCCTTTGGGGTGGTGGCAAATCCCTTTTACACGTCAAGGTTAGCTGTGTACATATCCGTTATTCGTTAAACGAATAAAATGGAGCTTGCTACCATCACAATGCAAAAATTGCAGAGAATCGCCTTCAAAGTTATGTTAGTAGTGAAAAAATCAGTCCAAGGAAAGTAAGTTAACAATAACCTATGCTGACATAACCAACCTGAAAGGTACGGTCAAATATGATCTATTTTTAAGTTCGACTCTATCACCAGATAACTGAAAGACGAAACAAGCTTCGATTGAGGACTCAACTCAGCGTGGTGGCCTTCTTATAGAGTACACTTTTCGTAGAATGCAAGCCCACTTAAAAAACGAGAAATCACAACCATTCCATGGATGTAAATGATTAGCCTTCATGATCATCAACAAACCTGGAGTTTATGTGCTAGTTGTGGACCTGAAATGCTGCCTAGACCAACCAGCTTTCTCAGTAGTTGAGTGCTGTCAGAGTGCTACAACGAATAAGAGTTGGTGTTCACCTCCATGGATTTCAATTTGTACAGTTCCATGGCCTACAAAGTAGGATAAAATTTAAGGGTAAAACGATACAAGAACGGTGGTTTAAAGTAGAGTGACCTAAGATTAATTTTTCACAAGGATACAACGTAGATTTAGCAATGACATGGCTCTCTGTCATAAGAACTTTGACCGTGCCACATTGTTGCATGTGCAATCTATTTCCATTACCGAGATACTAATAGAACGCTTTAAATAAGCAGGGTAGTCGAGTAAGGGCATTTTTCATTTCATTATCTGTAAAAGAACATGCAGTTCATACTTATTCAAATGGTGAAGTCAACCCACGAGAAAGAGAGTTTAAAGAAAAAGAAGTCCGTCTGGATAACCTTAAAGATCTCCATGCTAGTGAAAGAATCTCCTGTGACACCTAGCAGATCCCAGCTCCTCGTACTCAGCCTTGGTGACACACATTGCTTCAAAATCAGGGCTAGATGCTAAGAGTGATCCCCCTCGCCAAACACCTAATATTGGACTGTGGAAGAAGGTACTAAAAATATTATTAACTGTAAAAGCAAACAAATTTATACATAGTTCATAGAAGAAGAAAAAGACTTTACTCTTCTTGAGTTGTAATCTTCACTTGGTATTCGTCAGGGACTAGAGGCCGAAGCTCCTTCTGTCTGGTTACATAACAAGCTATTAGTAATAACTATCATAGGAAAACAATGTTCTAGTCTGACCAGAATATGATGCTTACAGTCTTTGGGCAAATCGAGGAAATAATGTGCTTCCACCAGTCAAAATGATACTACACATCATACACCAAGAAGAATTTGGTAATTCAGAACAAAATTTAGGTCAAAGTATAACTACTCAGCATATAACACGTGACATTCCAGAATCCTCACCTCTCATACAACACAGGATGAAGATGAGGATGACAGGAATTAACAGCTCGAACAATGCATTCTGCAAGTCCTGCCTGGTTCATTCCTAAGAAACATAGTCGGCAAAAGGACTTCATCAAAAAATGTCACAGCTCTCATGGTGAAGCTCGTGAAATAGAAAGACAACAGGTAAAAAAAAGGAAAATATTTGAGTTCTTACTACGAAATTGAAAGATTAAAACAAAACACAAGTATATGATGACCTAGATCTTAGCTATGACATGTCTACAGATGGAAATCAAAATACAAATGGACTATAGACTGACCCAAATCAGCTGGTCGAAATATCATCTCTGGAACAAGGAACCGCTCATTCGTCAAGGGAAATTCCTGAAGAAAGGGTCAATTACTGAAGGTTTGAAAATGGATAGATTTTACACTTTATAGAGAGAGCGATGATATATACGGTTTTTGTTAGGTCAATGGTTTTTTTTCGCTGGGGGTTGTCACTGCCATCCTGCAGCTCCATATAATCCTTTCCTTCTTCTGGCGACAACGGAGCTTCATCTTCATCCAAGGCTAAGTATCTTTTAGCTTCATCCGAATCTTTCACAAAACCCTTCATATGAGTGATGCCATCTGGAAGCACGTAATTACACCTAAACAAATTGTCTGTTCCAGGTCTCCTGAAAATTGATTTTGCACGGATAAATAAGGAAAAACTTCTCAAGTCGTACACAAAAACTGCTACACAATCCAGTTCAGATATGAGAACTCACATTGTTACAATAACACTATATTCCTGAATCCCCATCAAGGAAACTTTGAAGGATAATATTGCATCACATGATACTACTAGAAAAACACCTAATCGTGGTAATAAATGTATTAATATTCAGCATCCAATATTACAGAAGTTCCAGATCCATAGATAGATATCAAATATCCTTTCAGCTATAGCCCAGGGTGTCAAATAATGGTCGGTTGTTATCATATCAAGCTTCATACTGTATCTATTCATAAAACATGAATCATACATCTACAATATATACTTTTCACGTCAAAATAGATAATTTTTTCTGTGTTGGGCCCTTTACTGCGTCTGATTGTCCTTGTCTCTGTACACCTTTCTTCGCCTTTTGGCCAAGATTAAATGCACTAATGCAGTATCAGTTCTTATCAGATTGGTACTGTCTTTGTTTATTTCTCAGGTCAGAATGAATCATTCTAATGCAACCCAGTCTACAGATTAGTAAACATTTTTCACTAGTTTTACAAACAGAAGCTCTTATTTTCATAATTCTCATTCATTATCCGAAAATTAATTTCTTAAGAATTTTTTTATCATCAATCATGTTGAATAAAAATCATCTAATCTTCCACATCCTTCATTCTTCCTTCTTTTTCTTCAAGTTGATAAATTATGTCCTGTCCTCTAGTTGAATCACTTTTTAGAAAACTATGCAACATTTTAGAAAAGCAAAATTAAAAGGCACAAAAAAAAGTACCACGTATATCTATCTTTATAAATTCCTAATTTCCTATACATTCGACACGAAGGTATCTCCAATTATAGCCCCTCTGGGATGTAAAACGAGAACTTAAAAGATAGAGTCCACCATAATATCAGGTAAAATCAACAACATACCAAAATTTTGTAATTACCAGTTGCAAGAAAGACCAAACGCAGTTTCTTTCTGAGACAGCTAGAATGAGCATAATTGACCCCCAGCCGCCTCAGCTGTTTTCTCTTTTTTAGATCAATGAAAAGCAATGGATAAACACACTACTGGCAAAATCACTAAGAGAGCGATTGTCTCAAGCAAGAGGCAAACTGAGAGATCTATAGATTTGCATTATATGTTGCACGGTCGGTTGATGCTTGCAGCAACTAAGTTGCTTACAATTGTTAACCGTATAAGGACAACAAAGAGTCATCCATTACGACTATCCAAATTCAAAATTAACAGTTCCTTCCCCTGAAGTTTTTAAGACCAGTGACTTGTTTCTCTTTCACATTCCATAGAAGGACACTAATATATTCACCGAACTCGCTTCCATGTGCTGCAGAAGTCTGATTCTTCTTCTCTTCTCAAAACTAATGCCTTATTATTCTACTTCCACATTATCCTCCTCTACAATGGAAAAGAATCAACATAACATTTATAACGTTCATCGCCTTCTAAATCTGCATTTCCTATCCAGCTACAACTTAAGAAATTCATACCGGTAACAAAAACTGACAAACTAAGATTTGGAAGTTACGTTTCTCTTTTCAGGAGTTAAGTTTCTCCATTAACTTCCACTCATGTGGATCGAGAGATCGAATGCTAAGATTCAGGCGTTTCGATAATATTTTAGCTCGCAGGAACAAAATATATCCATCACTTCTCCTCATCTCAATCGAAAGAGATCAGATACCAACATTCAGGCGTTTCACTAATATCCTAGTTGGAATTTTGCAGGAATACAATGTTATAATTCAAACTTATTAGAGCAGATATATTTTAAACTACCGAGTTAAATCCAAAAATCCCAGAAATTAAAGAACATGAAACATTCAGTAAAATAAAAAAACAGAAAAAAAGGAAATAATAATAAATAAAAAAAAAAAGAAAAAGAAAAGCAAACCGCGCAATCTTGAGGTCCCTCTGCACGTCGAGAGAGACAAAACAGAGCTTCTCCTTGACATCATCCATGATAAAGCTCTCATCCATCACATTCACGCTCCTGTAGCTCACCAACTCCTTGAGATAATTCGTCAGCGCCTTCCCGCCAAGATCCAATCTCTTCACCCCGTAGTTGAGGGTGAAGTTCTGGAGCACCGGCGCGGCGTGCGTGAAGCTGAAGCCGCAGTCGACCACCAGGCTGCACTGCGCCTTGGAGACCAGCCCGTACGGCCGGCGCGACGCCTCGTAGAGGTGGACGAGCGACGGCGAGTCGGCTACGAAGAGGGCTCTGAAATTGAAGTCCTCGAAGATGATCTCGTCGACGGCGCGCTGGATGGAGGGGAGGGTGAAGAGTGGCTCGGTGAGGAGGAGGGAGGAGTTGGCCGGGTTGATTTTGAGGAGGTTGGTGAAGAGGTGGGCCCAGAGGGACGACTGGAGATCGGGGTTGATGAGGTGGCCGCGGTCGAAGGGGCGGCGGAGGGTGGCGGAGGTGAGGTCTTCCGACGGGGAGAGGAGTTGGTCGGCGAGGAGCCATTTCTTGGAGGAAGAGGGGCGGGCGGTGCAGTTGGGGACCACGCAAGTGGGGTCGCGCTCGCCGCCGATGCCGGCTTTTATGAGGCCGCCGCCGTTGTCCACCACCACCACGTTAGACATTATTCACCGCCGCCGGTTGGAATTGGGAGTAGGTTTAACAGTTAAACACATGCTATTCAGCTATTGCTACGGTGAAACTCATTTAAATTGGAAAAACATTTTTCATGTAAAATGAATAAATTACGTACTTATATAGTAATTCAATACACAATTATCGATTTAGAACATGAAAAATAGGTTAGTTGTCGATTCAACAATAAAAAAAAATTATAGAAACTATTATAATCCAATACTTGAAGATCATGTATCTCGATTCTTTTTCATTTTTGAAATTATTTTTTAATAATTTATTTATTACATTCAATAGATAATTATTGGGAGAATCTTAATTGAAAATAATATAAAAATAATTTAAATATTTTTTAAATAAAAAACAATTTAAATATAAAAAACAGAAGTACGTGATTTTTTTTGTGGTAATGGTGCGAAATAGCAAATCAAGTTAGTGAAAAATAAATGTTGGCCACCAACTTTATTCTAATAAATTATGGCCAACTTTGAGCTGAATAGACTTAAATGTCCTTACTTTAACTTAGCACAATTGGTACGAAGTTTGCCAAGTGTGCACAACTGGTACGGATTCGTTCCAAGTGTACCAGTTGTACAATACCATAACTTGGTACGAACGGATCTCATTCGTCTCAAGTGTACCACGTCGCACGCCATAACTTGTTACGATTGGTATGAACGGATCTCATTCGTTCCAAGTGTACCACGCGCAGAGCACCATCAATTTCTAAGGGTAATTTTGTCCAAAATCCTCAAAATTTGACAGAATTTATGAAAATAAAGTTGGTGACCAACTATTAGTTTCCACTATCTAGTTTGACTATTCCAAATTTTGCCTTTTTTTTTATCTAGTGTCAATTATTCAAGTCTTAAATTTATGGCTTTTTGTTTTTTTTGAAAATAAATTTATGGCTTTCATCTTTCGAATTTTGGATTATAACTAATGTATCTTTCTAGTCCCTAATCGGTTAAACTCTTTCATAGTTTTATTAAATACAAGGTCATAACCAATTATATTACTCCCTCCGTCTCATTTATATAGGCTTGTTTTCTTTTTTCGGATGTCCCAAATATATAGGCTTGTTTCTATAAAAAGTAATGTTTTTTAGCTCATTTACTAATATATCCCTATTTAATTCTTTGATTAACTCATAAAACATACATAGTCAAATAATAAATAGGGGCATATTAAGAAATTTACTATATAATTTACTTTTTTAATAATTTTTCTTAATTCATGTGAAAATTTTAATCCGCCTATATAAATAGGACGGAGGGAGTATTATTTGTGATGCTCTAACTAACATTGACTTTCATAAATACTTCATACAATCTAAGTAGCAAATTACGTGGGCTTCTACTTAACTGGGTCCATGTAAGTACATAAAATGGGCTAGGCCCGTTTGATATTATAAAAGAAGAGGTGGTAATGGCCACATTATGGCCAACCATGATATATAAGTAATTGTGTATTAATTATAACTAATGATTTTAAATTAAATTATAATTTTGCATATGTACCTTTAATGTTATTTATAGAGAAAAATAATTCAAGATCATTTCTAAAATTACATTTCAAATCAAATCTTTATCCACTTCAATTAGAGAGTGTAAGTTTTCCATTAATTAATTATACAAATCGACACAAATCTCTTTTTATTTTATTAAACGATGTCATTTGTCAGTTCTTTTTCTTATTCCTCCATTCTTCTTCATCCATCCTCAAAGAGATAAGGAGAAATAATTCTCTGAAAAATTAATGTAATGTCCATGTATGTATGAAAGTGAACTTAGCTATGCATGCATTATAAATTTTTCGCAAAAAAATTGACGTCTATGTTTTTACAAAAATAAAAAATTGACATCTATGTTTTCATAAAAGTAATTGACGTCTGTATGTATGCATGGTTTGTCAATTCATAAAATGAAGAAACTTAAACTGATGTTAATTGGGTAGGATTTACGAACAAAAAAAAAATGTATCCGATGTTAATTTGATGATCTTGTTACATGACCTAATAAGAAAGATATCTTGAAAATCAAGTCGGAGAATATTTTGAAAAATAAAATATTATATCAAGACATACTAGTTAATAATAATTTATTTGATCGATTCAAATTAAAGCCAAAATTATTAGATATAAGGGTATTATGGCCAAATGGATTTAACCTTACTGGAGATGGAATAAGAATCAACCAACATTTACAGTGAAAAAAAATTGCAATTGATTGATTGCTTACATATATTTTTAAGGACAATATATTTGTAATACAAGTTTAGTTTCCAAATTCCAAAAGTATACATGTTACCAAAGATATCTAAATCTTGATTCAAATAAGACTATCTAAATCTAGCCGGACAAATACATAAAAAGTATGATATGATGTGCTGGATAGGATTCAATTCACCAATTACCTAAAATATTTGATTTGAATTCACTTTTCAGAATTTCTGTTTTTTTCCGAATTAGTCTACCATCAAACATAACCAACTTAAACCAAACAATCTCAACATGAAACGTGACTAGATAATTGACGGATTTAGCAATTCAGATTCACTTTTCCAATCTCAAGTTGGCAAATGATCTACACTTTCCCCAATTCACTTTTTTTTTTTTTTTTTTTTTTTTTTTTTTTTTTTAATGTTGTGGAAACTGCAGCTACTACACTTTCAGTTTGCACTAGATTAAATTGCTGCTCTTGTGCAATAATCTTCAAACCACATATAAAGTAACCACACTTGAAAACTTAGGTGGTACGGCTCGACTTATAGAGACGAACTTGAGATATTTGGCCTCAAGAATATCCAGTGCTCAACTAAACCATTTTACAGGGAACAAATTATAAACCACATTTTGACCATGAGCTTTGGGCCTAATTATTTTATTTTTTTGAAAACTTTATTTAATTATTTAATTAAATTATCTAAAGTATATGCAATCCTTGTGCTTGTTTCTTATTTCATTTTTGTTGGGAAAAGCTGCGACAGAATCTCTTGATATTTACCTGTTGTATCAAAACATGGCAATGATTCACTGTTAAAAAAAATGGCAATGATTCTTTTTCAGGCAAGTATGGTGTTTAATCAAAGTGGATATCATACATATTTTTCACTAGTAATTAGCATAAGCTTACTTTGTCTATGATATCACAATTAAGTTACTCATGATATATACGCCATCAATTAAATAAACCAAGAAATAAAGAAAAATTATAAAGGATTCAAACTCCAGGATTCTAGGAATTAACTACTCATCTAAAATTCTAGCTAAATCATAGGTAATTCATAAAATTTTCTTTCTTACTATGTTATCCCTTCATTTAATTCATTAGACATACACATACTACATTTTAAATACACCAAAATAGAAAATCAGAGCAAGATTACTCTTCCGCCATTTGATGATCACAAAAAAAAAATAAAAATACCAAGTATCATTTTTCCAAATCCAATCAGTACCACTCCTTAATTCCTCAGCAATTTTAATCGTCGAACGGATCCAACAAAGCTTCTGCAAATAAATCAAATTGAAAAGAAGTATTAATTGAATATTATTCAATCAATTAATGTCTTGATTTATAATTAAGCTGTGTGTGTTTGTTTTCTTCGAAAATAAAATAAATAAATGAAAATGTACCTCCAAGGTACATCACCAGCAAGCAGCCAGTCGCCTTCATTATCCTGATACGTGAGCTTGTACATTTTCAGATTTTCGAGACCTGTTTGGCAAACTAGCAATTAACACCAACAAATTTAAAAGGTTTTGCGCGAAATTCACGTTTTATGGCTTACGTTTCCCAAACATGGCAATAATGGTGGCTGTGAGGGATTCATAAGAACGATGAGTGCTTAAATCAATCTTCCTTGCTATCCCAATCCCTTCCATTTCAACTTTCACGTACATGGAAGAATTGGATCCTCCTCCTCCGCCGCCGCCGCCGTTATCCACTGTGATGTAGTTGGACGCGGTGCTTTCGCGGCGGCGCTGCTCCGCCAACTTCTTCATCGAAGACTTCACCGGCGGCCACCCCACCATCACGTCTTCCTCCACATCAGCACATCTGCTCTCCCTAATTATCATTAATCGTACGTAATATACGCAAATCAGCAAAAGCGAATTCGCGAGAGAGAGAGAGAAAGAGAGAGAGAGAGGAGAGGTACCTGTCGGTGATGGCGGCAGACTGTGTAGTAGTGTGAATTTGGTCGTCTTCAAACTTTGAAGCGACATTGGGGTTATCGTCCCAAATCAACAACGGCAATGTGCGTTTGTTACTGCAACTCGTATCATCTGAGAATAGATCATGAAATTTGCGTTTCTTTTTTGTGGAGAAATCTGGATTTTGCCCCAAATTCTGATTTGAGAGTGCGAGGTCTAGTTGAAGATCATCCATACTTGATGGAGTATATAATTACGTATCCAATAGAAATTAACAAGGCGATGAAAATGTAATATATACAGTACTAGTATTTGTTAGGGTGTGGGTATCATGTAGCTAGCTAGGTTATATACAATTACAAATTAAGATGTATATATATATATGCTGGCAGAGGCAGGCATCTCTCTCTAGATCTCCCTCTCCCTCCCTCCCTCTCTCTCTCTAAAACACTGGAGAGTGCAGCAGTGCAACAATTTCCCAAGCATGTCTCTATCACTGCTAGAGTATCAACCGACCGAATTGTTGTGCTGTTCCCGATTTGCTTAATCTTTTTTCTCGGACCCAACAATATTCTCTCTCTCTCTCTCTCAACACCATATTCCCTATTTTTTGTTGCGTTTTTAATTTGAATGATGCTATTTGATTATAAGCTAACCATAATTTGATTGATTAAATGAAAATAGATCAATTTTGTTAGATATTTGATTCATACAAAAAGTATAATAATATATTTTATATTATAAGTATTTATATTTTTGACTTAACTTATATCATGATTAGTATAAATATATTTTTTTTCTTATTTTTTCGACAAAAATCTTTGAATTACCTTTATCATATCTATCAAAATTTATATTACGTCCAAATCTAAATATACCAAGGTAAATTTGTATAAATTAAATATTTTAAATATTAGAAGTAATTTAGAATCCAAAAAATTTAAATAAAATGATTTTTTTATTATTAAATCAAATTATGGCTAACCATAATGTGTCTGCATAGATTTATTCTTTTAATTTTACTCAATATAATGTTCCCCCTGTCTACACAATAACCTCTATTTTTAATTCTAACCAAGCTTATTTTATTTATTTTTGCTATTATTAACATTTAATATATATACAATACTGACGAATCCTTACTAACTACGCCCTCTCCGCCTTTGTTTTCTAGTTTATAGTACATACTAATTTGCTTAGTATTGTGATTTATATATAACTAGTAAGTAGCCCGTCGAGATTCGACGGAAAATAACTTTATGTTTTAATTTACGTGTATATATTTTAAAAATAATTTTATATCTTGTTTAAAAGTTGTGATATTGTTCGCGTTAATTATTAATCAAACTTAAAAAATTAATTATTTCACGTATCTAAATTTATAATTAGGAATGATAATGGATCGGGTATACTTATTCATTATGTATTTTTTTTAAATCTAAATTTGTTTAGAATTTTTCTACATGTTCGTTCTAATCTCGGTTAAATAGTGACTTTACTGTACATACTCGTCTCAAATCTGTTGAGTAATACTCGATAAAAATATGAACACTCCAAGTAAAATTAATTAAAATTAGTAAAAAATCATTCTTCTATGTTATTTGAACCGTCTCGTTGGTTTATACTAAATTACTCGATAAAAATCTAAACAAAGTTAATATTAATTAAAATTTGTAAAAATCCTTCTTTTTAAGTATATTTGAACAGTCTCGTTGGTTCATGTTAAATCGATATCTCTAATCTTTGCCAAAATGCGGAATAAATATGTTTACATCTTCAAAGTAATATTAATTTTAATTAGTAAAAATAATTCTTTCCATGTTATTTGAACCGTCTCGTCATTTGATTCAATATATATATTTTCTAGAAAGTACTAATCAAAGTTTTTAGAAAAACATGAATGAAAAATATTGAAAAGGATTCCATATAGACATGTTGATTAAATATATTTATTTAGTCTTCATAGGGATTTTCATTTACAAATTTTCTATAGATTATGATATATGAATTAAGAATGTATAAAATAAGGATTTATAAGAATGCATTCCAAAATTATTATTATTTTAATATGCATAATAATAGAAGAAATTAATTAAATAGAGGGAAAGATAAATATGAGATGTGACTAATAGATAAACATGTGATATTTCAAGAATATGAAATTAATAAAATTTTTATTAATAAAAATAAAAATTAGAATATATATGAATTAAAATTAGACAAATTACCAGAATAAAGGAAAATCGGAATGGAGCACCGTGGATGGGGAGTAAGTAGCCCATCGGAATTCGACGTGAAATAACTTTTATGTTCTAATTTATATATATATATATATATATATTTTAAAAATAAGTTTATATCTTATTTAAAAGTTGTGATATTGTTCGTGTTAATTATTAATCAAACTTAGAAAATTAATTTTTTTCACGTACCTAAATTTATAATTAGGAATGATAATGAATCAAGTATACTCATTCATTATGTTTTTTTAAATCTAAATTTGTTTAGAATTTTTCTACATGTTCATCCTAATCTCGGTGAAAATAGTGACTTTACTGTACATACCCGTCTCAAATTCGTTTAGTAATACTCGATAAAAATATGAACACTCCAAGTAAAATTAATTAAAATTAGTAAAAATCCTTCTTTCTATGTTATTTGAACCGTCTCGTTGGTTTATGCTAAATTACTCGATAAAAATCTAAACAAAGTTAGTATTAATTAAAATTTGAAAAAATTCTTCTTTTTAAGTATATTTGACCCGTCTCGTTGGTTCATTCTAAATCGATATCTCTAATCTTTGCCAAAATGCTGAAAAAAAATGTTTACATCTTCAAAGTAATATTAATTAAAATTAGTAAAAATCATTCTTTTTATGTTATTTGAACCGTCTCGTTGGTTTATGCTAAATTACTCGATAAAAATCTAAACAAAGTTAATATTAATTAAAATTAGTAAAAATCATTCTTTTTAAGTATATTTGAACTGTCTCGTTAGTTCATGTTAAATCGATATTTATAATCTTTGCCAAAATGCGGAAAAAAAATATGTTTACATCTTCAAGTTTTTTTGTTCTTTTCTTTAGTTACATATCCCACATTTGATTCAATGTATATATTTTCTAGAAAGCACTAATCGAAGTTTTTAGAAAAACATGAATGAAAAACGAAAAAGGATTCCATATAGACATGTTGATTAAATATATTTATTTAGTCTTCATAGGGATTTTCATTTACAAATTTTCTATAGATTATGATATATGAATTAAGAATGTGGGTATAAAATAAGGGTTTATAATAATGCATTCCGAAATTATTATTATTTTAATATGCATAATAATAGAAGAAATTAATTAAATAGAGGGAAAGATAAATATGAGATGTGATTAATAGATAAACATGTGATATTTCAAGAATATGAAATTAATAAAATTTTAATTAATAAAAATAAAAATTAGAATATATATGAATTAAAATTAGACAAATTACCAAATAAAGAAAAATCTGAACGGAGTACCGTGGAGGGGGCAACTTTATTTTCGTATTAGTAATAGATTATTTGTAATATCATGAAATTGTAATTTGATAATGTATCGTATGTAAAAAAAAAATTCGCGACAATTATTGATATTAAATTCTAGTTTTGTATCATAAAGGGTATAAAATTGTAGTTTAGTATCTGTTTTTATACAAACGTCACGATAGTTTGATACCCTTTTAAGAAATATCTCCTAAATTCCGTCATGAGATTCAAGAATATATAGTATTAATTCAGTCAAAATGCTTATAAAACAAAGGCAACTTGAACTTTTATTTATAGCCAAAGTAACGAATTTCGGGGGTATCCAGTATCCAAAAGATTAAAATTTGAATTGTATAGCTTCACAAAGGTGAGGTTGCATATATAAAATTCAAATCGCAAGAGGTTAAAACGATGGCAAAAATTTTAATCAATAAATCTATAATTAAATTGATCAAAATGTACTTACAGTTAAAAGATATGAAGGACATGATTTGAGTGCAAAAGTGTTTCTCGTGTGTGCGTGTATTGACCTAGCAGTAGAATGTTCGAAGCCAAAAATCTCGAATTCGAGTCCATCGTAGCACGATCTTTAAATTTCATTGCTAATTTATCAAAAAAAAAAAAATTGTTTCTCCTGCTGCATATGCAAGCAGAGCAGTGTGGTTTGGTGCAGTACTGTCGTTTTGGATTAAGGGTTCATTCGTGTTTAATCAAACACGAGGACAAAATGCATGCATCTAGAGAGAGAGAGAGATAAACTCAATGTTAACTTTTTTGAACAAAATTTGGAAAAAATAGAGAAATTCGTTAAAAGATTAATATTGAGATGAAATATACAAATATGAAAACTTAAAAAAACAATATTAAAACAAACTTGTGCTAGTATATGGGTTTAGAAAGTGTTTTACTTTTTGAAAAAATATACTATAATGTCACAATGTTTGCCGAAGTTCTAAAAAATGTCACAGCTATATATTACTAAAAAAGAATATTTTAGTACTCAATATTTAAATATTGTAATTAAAATAACACAAGTTTAATTTTTTGGGATTAAATTCGTTGCGAGAACTCGAAAATTAACTTTAATTTCTCCACTTGCCACATAAGTATTCAACAATATCAATCTCCAATTAACTTCATACATTGATTTCATATCCCAAAAACTTGGATTCACAAACAATTTAATTATAGTATTAGAATATTGGGTATCAAAATGATAATTTTTACACTTTGGGATATTTCAATAATTTCGACAAATGTGAGTACACTACAGTGTATTTTCCTTTTTTATACATTCGCAAAAAACACATCCTCTTCTAAATCTTTATGTTTCTTTACACAACACCCTCCAATTTTTTTTTATTTAAATACAAATATCGATTTTTAGTTATTAAATTCAAACGACTCGATCCGATCTATATACCCTGTTCTCCTGTCTACCTCTTTTTATTATTTTAACTCATAAAAAAGACAGCATTTAAGGGGGGAAAAGAAAATAGGAGATGAAGAAACATATGTTCCCAATATTGTTTCTTTGTTTAGGTTAAAATAATAAATTATATTTGTGCATGTATTAAAATGTCGAAGCTGCGGTACATCACTTAAAGCATAAGTTACAAGTAATAAATGGGGTTGCCAGCCTGCCGCCTTCGAACTTGACATAATTGTCTTTTCAAACCAAATCTCATCTCTTCCTATTTAAGATTGAGGGAACATACATGAGGTGGCTCGAATCATCTATGTCATTTTTTGGTATTTTATCCGTGTCTTCTTTTTATTATTTTTTTATTTCAAATTTAATTGTACAATTATTTGTTAAAGTTGATTATACCGGGCATATTAGTAATTTTAGCATTTCATTCAAATTTTGTTAATTATTAATTAATTATTGCGGTTAATGATTTCGTAATCAAGGTATATAATCTAGTTTAAGCTTTAATTTTTAGTAATAAATACACCCTCTGGTCCATTAAGATTGTCTAATAGTGAGCACGTAGATTAAGAATAAGAATAAAAAGATAGAAAGTAAGTAGATTCACCACTTTGAAGAGTTAAATATTTTCCATTTGAGTATGAGACAATACATACAAACAAGAAAAATGAGACAAACTTAGTGAGATGGAGGGAATATTAATTAGAGTTCACTATATTACTATAGTAAATTTTTTTTTATAATAAATATTATTAAATCAAGAAATTTATTGTGGGACTCAAATAGTGTTGTGGAGCACGTAAAATATCGGGAGAGAGGATTCGAACCGATGCACATTAGGTGATCAACAAAATACTTCTACTGGTGGTGGAGTGGTTGCCTGTCATTAATTGAAGGTTCGAGTACTCTGAAAAAAAAACACAGGTGGGGTGTGTGAGTATTAATATTTGTAATGATATTCAAAAAAAAAAAAAAAATACTTCTACTTGCAAACACAATAATGTTGAGGAATGACATGAATTCTCTCACCAAGAAAAGTATAAAAAGCTCAAAGTCCTCAAGCTTCTAGTTCTAGATAGAAAAATTATTAGATGCAAATAAATGCAGAGCTAAATAAAATTCCATTTTCAAGAACTGCATTAACAATTCTACAGCACTTCCAAAAGGCAGCAAAACAAAGTCAACTATCCAAATGAGTCAAAGGTCCACCACAAGTCAACATGCAGTTGACCAACATAATTCCATGCAAATTCAGACAAAATATCCCAGTAAAACAATCTAAAACCTGTTCAAACTAAACAAGATCATGCACCAAAGATCCATTAAAGATATTAATTTCGGTCTGAGCTGCAGCGAGCTCATCCTTTTCTTGCTGCAGCCTCTCTTGCAACTTCATGGCAGCAGCCATGCAAGCTTGCAGCTCTTCTTCGCATATCTGCACTGCTTTCTGCTTCTCATTGATGATTACAACGCTTCTTGCCTTGAAATCCTCAAATGTCGAAAGCCCATCGTACATCTGCCTAGCCTTTGATATCTGGTTAAGCCTCTTATGAAGCCATCCGACGTTTACCTTCACAAGTTGAAGGTCTCCAATTTGACCTTGCATGGACTCCAGCTCCAACGGCGTCAGCTGCATTAACTTTGAAGCTTCTAACCTCTTGTAAATGCTACAGACCAACTCCAGAAGGCACGAGCGCGATTCCACTGAAAATGTGCTTTCTCTAGCAATGTCTCCATACCTTTTGAAGATGGCCTTGAGGAGAGGCACTACTTCCTTCTTCACTTTGTAACCTTCAACGTCGTTCATGGGATCTCCGGCCTTGGACAGAACGTTATGACTTTGAGAAGATTCATTATCCACCGAGAAAGTGGTTGGAGAATTAGGGTTCTCACATATTGAAGCAGTTTGATTTGGAGGAATATTGAACACCACATTAGCATCTCTTTCTGGCAGATTGTTGTTCACCATAATTTCGTTCGAGCAGGGGGAAGCTACCTGCAAGGCCAATTCAGGTTGCGGAGTTTGGGCAAGCAGATCCAAGGTAAATTTCTGCAAATCGAGCCCGTTGTCGACCGGGGGTGATTGATTTTCTATGTTGGAAGAGGATGTCATACCATTCTGGGCTTCAACAAATTTTTGATCAGGGATTATACCCTCAAGTTCAGAATGTGTATCCTTGAAAAGGGACAAAAAAAATAAACATTAAATATGCTTCAATGTGTGAATGCTTCAAAAATCATTGTACTTTATTTAATTTAAATCAAACTCCTTATGTCTTGTGAGATTTACAAAGAAAAAAGGGACAAAGTTCAAAGAAAGAAGCAAAAAGGCACAAGGGGTTCTTGGTTTGGGTATAATGATTTATTACTATCAGAAATCAAACATACTATCAATAATTTATGAAAACCAATATCAGTAGATCTTTGGAGACTACTTGTCCAAAGTATATATACTGTCCATTTGTCGTACCTTAGCTTCAACTGGAACATGGTTCGATTCAAATAGAATCTGCTTCACCAGCATCAAGGCAGAAGCCTCGGACGAATTTCCATCAATATTTTGAACTGGGATTCTTGATTGAGAGCTCAGAGCTGCTTTCTTATTACCACGTGACAAAGCATACCGGGTCCGGGGCCTCGAAACCACAGGTTCATCCAGTGATGCAGACTCATGTCCCTAACAACATACCACAAAAAAAAAAGACTGCTTAATATGAAGCAATAATTCAGTTGGCTTTGGTATGAACCATGGACTTTAAACTTTCAAACACAGAAGAAAATGACTTATGGCAATTGCATCCTGCACTTAATTTGTCCCCCACACTCCAATTTAGACATCAGAGCATTGATCAAAACAGGGAGAAACGACGAACTCAAGTTTGAAAGGCAATACTATTCCTATTTATGTCCATCCATGCAAGCATCAACTTTTGAAAGAAAAATTATTCTAAAGTCCACTAAACATTGAGGAAGACTAAGTGGCACAAATTTGGCTGCCTAAATGTCATTGTAAGTAAAAGCAGGTACGGTTTTCTTCTCTCTATAATCCTCTTTTGCTCCCTTTTTTTCTCAAATAATGCTAGCTAATCCATTTTGCAGTCATGCTATCCTTCTACATTGCGCGTCAGCATGTTAATAAAACCATAGAGTTATACTACACAGCATATGATGTCCACAGAACTTAACGAGAAACTCACATCGGTATAACTGATTGCAATCATAAGTTTTCTCCACGAAACGAACTCTAATATGCACAAAAATAATCCTCAATGATGCTCAGTTCAAATGCATATTATTTCAGGTTATGCATAAAAGTTCAATCTACCACAAATATTCAGATGAACAAGAATAATCAATACTGAAAACTTAAAAGTACACACACATACACACACACAGAAACAAAAGCAGAATGGTATCTTCAATTAAAATTTTCCCATGTATTTGATCACATTCTTGATTTTCCTTCCAATCCCTTTAGCAAGAACATCGACATTATATGAAAAAGAATTAAAGTCCATTATACGAAAAAGACAAAAGGGAGAGAGAAAACCTTGATTTATCTTTATATAACTCATAATACATTTTGTATTCTTATAGACAGCCTTAATTTCCCCAAGAAACTTCAACCCTACCATCCCTACCAACAACAACAACAAAAATAGAAGAAAAATAAAACAAAAAGAAGCATTCATCTTTCGCTCCAGACACATAATTTGAAGAAATTTAAAACGCGTACAAAATTTTACTTCAAAAAAAAAGGAGAAATTAATGGAAAATGAAGGGAAAATGTCATAGAACATGTATATAGTTCAAATTCCGAAACATAAATGGCAAAATAAATAAAGCGAGAGAAGAGAGAAACAGGGGTGAGAAAGAGAAATAGTATACCGGAGAAGAAGAAGAGGCATTGCTATTATGACCAGTACCATAATCGCTGTTGCTGTTCATCTCTCCATCTTCGAGTCTCTTTGTTTTTTTTCTGGGCCTTCCTTTTTTCTTCTCTGCTTTTATTTTCTTATTATTCATTTCTATCGCTCGAGTTTCTTCTACTCCGTTCTGCTTGAAAGAAAGTACAGAGGTCCAAATTCGATTCAAAAAACAAAGAGGAGAAACGATTCAAATTTTGGGGAAGGGAATCGGTACTTGAAACGTGGGAGAGACGAAACTTGAATAATGGCTGACATTGACAACAAATCAGCACACAGATGAAATTAGAGCTAAAGTACACACGATTTGCAGAAACAAGCGTCTTTTCTTCTTCTGCATGTAATTATTATATTATTTTTTTAAATGTTTTAGTACTCCTAATTTTTAAATTGCATACCTTAGGGTGTCTCCAACCGTGGTTTCCAAAATTTGAAACCCATTAAATATATCATTGTGCAACAAAGAAACTGATTTCCAGTTTTGAAACTGGAAATCAGTTTCAAACTGAAACCGGCTTCAGCAGCCGCAAACTTTGATTTTTTTTGTTTTTTGTTTTTTTTGCCTTTTTCATTTCGAGTTTTTTTAATAGTTTTTCATAAATACGGACCTATTAGCTCGTCTAAAATATATTGAACATATATCTTATATTAAAGATCACGACGAGAGCTTTTATTCGACATAAAAATCGTAAAAATCCGATTTGAAACGAGCGAATGATGATATTTTAAAGTTCAAAACTAATGTAGTGTGTATTATAGTGGGACCCTTTAAATAGTAGAAACTGGTTTCATTGTTGGAGAAGGTGTTAGGTAAAAAAGTAGGTGAGTTCCAAAAGCTGACGTGGTGCTGATATGGCGATTTGGAACCTGAAACTGGTTTCCAACCATTGGAGACACCCTAAGATAGTATTCCTTCTCCCCTCGAAATTGTGGTGCAATGCAATATTTCTTCCATATGAGTGTTACATTTAAAAATTTCAAGACTAAAATAGCATTCTCTTGTGATACAATTTGTGTGGTACAGTTTTAAAAAATACTTGGTAAATATTTGTTAAGTGGAAAAGACCCACCTCTTCTAATTTGTTACGAATTTTAAAATATAAGGAAATAGATGGGGTCATGTACAAAAAAGAAAGACCATACTTTTCAGAAACGGATAAGTATAGTAATAAGACCACAATTTTCAATGACAGAGAGAATATCAAACTCCTCATTTACCCTCGTCATCAATACAAGTTTTTTACTCTTTAGATTTTTTATGTGATAATTAGAAATAATAAATAAATAAATAAATAAATAAATAAATACATTATCACTTTCTTTGTGTGTGAGTTTTGATTGTTGAGAAAACTTATTCAATAATAAGGAAGTACTCCCTCCGTCTCATTTCAATAGGCCTCTATGTCTGGACACGGATGTTAAGAAATGAGTTATTTATGATAAAGTTGAAAAGAGAAAGCAAATTTTTTTTAGGTATTTTTGTCAAATCAAGTAAAACAAAGAATGAAGAGAGTAATTTTTGGTGGCATATGGTGTAAATAATAAGTTATGTTGAGAAAGTTTGTTATGTGTTGAGTTTCTATTTTAGAAAGTGGCCTATTAAAATGAGACGGAGGAAGTATACAATATATATTGCCTTCATCCCCTAATAAGTGTCCAAAATTGAAAAAATAAATAAAAAAATTAACCAATTTCTCAAATAAGTGTCTTGATCTCACAATTCTATATAAAAATAATGTAAAACTACAAAATTTTTTCTTATTATCCATGCAATTTCTTTTTAGGAGTAAAAAAAGTAAAACTGCTCAATTTCGTATGTGTATTTTAACGGTTGTGAACACTTATTAAGGGACAAAAAGAGTATATTAAATGAAAATAAAATTTAATTTAAGTTATATAAGTGAAAGAAGGAATATATCTAAAATTTCTAACATTTTTCAAAATTCTCAAAAATGTCAAAATGTTTAAAAAGTACTCCCTCCGTCCCCATAAATATGTCAACTCTAAAGTGACACGGGTTTTAAAAAATTGTGAGTGGAGACCAAAAAAGGAAAGACGTATTTTTAAGGAACAGACCAAAAAAAATTTAGACAAGTTTTTAGGGACGAAATGAGTATAATAATATTAATCAATGTTTCCAAGTTTGATTTTTCAAGATCCAAAAATCTATGTGGAGAGCTGGAGATTAACGCGGTTTAATGTTGATTTGACAAGTGAAAAAATCCATATCGATTTATGTCTCTCCACATTGATTGTTTGATCCCAAAAAATTACTCGTGACATTTCAATTATATTATAAAACGATGAATACTAAAATTATACTTTTTTTTTAAATGTCTTGACATTTTCGAAGATTTTGGCAAATGTTAAGACATTTTACAATATTTTCTCGTAAAAGAATGTTGAAAATAAAACTTTATATATATATATTATAAAAATAAATAATTAAAGTATTCATTATATTTTTTTTTCAAAGTAATATACGATATTTAAATTTATTAATTAGTACAATATAAGTATATATTATTATAAAATTATATTCATATGATATATATGTCTATTTTCCTTCCCTTATATGGGTTGAGTTCCAGTATAAACTTTTTTCTTCTGTAAAAACCTGAAAATTATGCATCTTAGAGTATATAATAATGAATCTCTATATATACAATTATGCATTTTCATAATGATAAATTTTATATATTAAATAATATTTTGTATGATTATGCATTTTCTGTAGTACAATAAATGGCAATCATATAATGAAAATCATAAATCAGAAAAAATCAATAATCCAAATTAGTTTGTAGTTTCTAATGGAGAAAAAAAAAATTCTATTTGAACATTCCCACACATATATATATAACATATACATATATACAGGTTGAAACTTAAAAGTGATTTTTATTGATTTAGTGGAGAATAAATGCTAATGTTAGTAATTAGGATCTCATTTGACCGATAAGATTGATTCCATTTAGACTTTTAAACTTCGCTTGCGTGATCTTAGTATGTATTATTGTAAGTTATTTCCAACCATAAATTCTCCTATTTTACAGTAATCTATATTATAAAATATAGGTTTGTATATTCTATTTTAGAAATCTTCCATAATATACTCTTATGTATCTACTCTATTTATATTTTTTATTCATTTTCAACAATTAATATCCGTTTAACATATCACAGATTCACAAATATTGAATAATTAATAAAAAAATATTTCAAATTATTATATAATTATTTTAACTTTTAATTAAGAAAATTAGAATAATTAAAATAATAAAATATTAACCGCTTGAATTAAATTAATGATATATTCAATCATCTTAAAATAATATTAATTTTATCAAATACAAATGCATACATTGTAGAAACATATCGCGTGCATACATTATAATACAAAAAAACATAAACGCAAATATAATTAATTCAATCGTAAACCACACGTTTACAATTAAATACATAATTTGGGTAGTTGATCAAAATAAATAGTCCATGATAGAATTGAAAATGAACCATAGAGTGGGATAAATTAATTATTTAACCATAATATAACATAGAATTTGATGAATCAAGTGAAACAAAGAAAATTCAAAACTAATTTCAGAAAATGTGAAAGTTCAGTAAGCTATTTAAGTATCATTCTATATACTAATAAAACACTGCAATAACAAGATTCAAAACGCAAAATTTTTGTTATAATATTTTGCAGTCCCAAATGTTTGCCAATGTACGAAGAAAACAAAGGCTTGGAAACAATAGCGTATCAACACATAAGGATATCATAAAATAACAAAGTGCAGTAGCGCGATATATGTGTGAAATTTGAAACCATATTTACAATATTCAAAAAGATGATTGAACACTGAATACAGAAGAAATCTCGATCATTGTTTCGTCGAAGGTCATCTACAATACTTCATCATCCAACTGAGGATATACTGAAGCATCTTCGACTGGAAGAGAAGGTGGGGTTCCAGGTGGGATACAAGCCACGCCATTCTCACCGGCACATATACAGAGGGCTTCGGCTTCTCTTAGAGTTGAATCGAGGTCGATCTGACCGCTCAATTCATTGATGAATTTTAGGAGTGTGTCGAAATCCATCTGCTCCCCCATTATCTTGCCACGATATCTCTTGAGAATGGCAACACAAACATATAGGTGTAGGTGCTCGCTCAGATGGTGAGTCCATAGAACTTCCCATATGCACATTGTGTTATCATATTCAAATTCCCTGCAAACACATGGGATCGTCATACACAGAACCGTGTATCTATTCCAAGAGATAAGAGAAGGGGGCAACCACACTTGCCTTTTGAACTGTATCAGTAGCCAGCGAAAACAAAAGAAATAGTTCAGGCAATCGTTCTGCTTAAAATAGTTGTTCAGTGGACTGTCTAACAACTCGACCAGCTGCACGATACAAAATGATATTGATTAGAGTATTAGCAATATCTGCAATGTAATCGTATCTGTTCCACTGTTAAAACTAAATAGACTAGGTAACCATGCAAAGCAAAATGAACGAGCAAGAAAAATTACTCGGAGGAAATAAGTCAACTATTTACTATTAGGATTATTGGTAATACCACAACATAAGAATATGAACTATCCAGAAAATTATAATAAAAGTTCTGTTATATCGGTTTCAGAATATTGTATAAGTAAAAAGTGTGACAAGAATATAATATGCAGAGTCAAAAGACCTAACAGAGCTTCTGATAGTTTGGTGCGGTCCGAGGATATATTCTCCCTTCAGATATATTTAAATCTTTCAGAAAGTGCTTATAACATGACCACCTTGATTCGTAACACAGCTTATGGTCTTTTAACCAGGTCAAGTAGAAACTACTCCAACCATCACAGAAAGGATGGCACTTTTGATCTTTAATACAAAATAAAAATAGTCAAGTGATACTTTCTATCAAAATGGAAATAAGATATATTTATCTCTTGAAGGAACTTCAAGAGGCAAATGAGATGATTGTTGTCCACAATATGATGAATGTGATATTGCCAAAATGAACTATCAGTTTATACCTCAATAAGTTTATAGGAATGGAATTTTCAGCCAAAAAACGATAAGTAACATCTTTATTAGACAAGTTTCATGGATTATTCAACAAAAAAACAAAAATAACAATTTTAATAGACAAGTTTCTTGCACAAATAGAAGCAACACATTCTAAGAAGGCAAGCGGGTGGAGGAAGAGAACCTTTGATAAAGCAAAAAGTTGAGAGTGCATCCCACTTTGATCACGATTGAAATTAGGTCCAAGACGCTCCATAAGGTAAACAAAGCACCAAAAGGACTCGGATTCATCTCTCATCACATACAAGATTGGCGAGAGAAGATCACTCATACCCTGAAGGCAAAAAACAAAGTATTCCAAAGTATATAACTGTGCAGATGGTCAAATTAGTTCCATAGAAGTTGCAATAGTAATGACACCAACAGTAAACTACCTGACAGTACCCAAGATCAAAGTTGTAAAACGAGTACGTCAACAGTATATCTCGCATGAGATACACATTAGGATTGTCATCCCCATCATAAAATGACAGCGACCTGTCAGTCCTCACCTGAAAAGAAAGCAAAAATACATGTTCCCTAAGAATACTTCATCTAGAATCTTGATAAAAAGAACTTTTCTGATTAAAAAAATGTGACAGTAGACCCTACCACATCCTTGTCAATAAGGCCTTTCCTCTCTCGGAATTTGGTAAATCGCTTTGCCTGCTCTGGCGAGATGCTCTAAGCAAAAAATGACACAATACTTTAATTTAGGAGCACTAAATCAAGAAATATGTATTCATCATGAACAAAACAACCCTATGTACCAGGTTAAAGCATTACATTATATGGAATATATTTGCAAGAGATGAAAACAGCCCCTTTAATATATCAGATATTATATGCCTCCAATTTCCACATTAGGATTCTGTCTCGTGGAACATTTTCCATTAAATAAGATCTCTATTTTAAGCCTTCTAATTGATCGGATCGCTAAAATTTCTACCATGAAATTGCTCGCTTCAGAGGCACCACATCTAAGTGGTATGCTAAGATTGCTATATATCTCAATTCTCCAATATCTCCAGTGGACTAGAGTGAAATTAAATCTAGAGTATGCCTTCAAAACTTGAGCAACTGAAGTCTACATAAGTGAATAGATCAGGTAATGGTTTAACAAGAGAATATTATACCATGTAAACTCTGAGTTAATTCAGTGGCTCCATTGATCTCGTTGGTTTTCCGAAAGAAGCTATACAGATTATATTAAATCTATGCTTTGGGAATACCATCCTCAGAAAACAAGTGACGCCAGCCAATAGACTCCCAGAACATGGGCAAAAGGACCAAATACCTCGTCATAAAAAGACTGGAAATAGAGAATGCACTAGGAAAAGGCATAAACTATCTCAATCTTTAATTGCTGACACACCTCAAATAGCATTCAGCAGATATTAAGGAGAAAATAAATAAGGCGTCAAGAAACACATAAAGCGAAACTCAGAACCAAACACAGAATCAATGGCAGGACTTCCAAGAGGACGTTAAATGTGTCTGCTTTTGCAACTTCATATACTATAGATAAATTAGTGAGCCTTCGGATCTAATTTCAGTTGGAGAAGAACCTGGAATCTAGAGTTAGTTGGGATATATTTAAATGAACCAATTCTAACAAAATTACCATTGGCATAATCAAACAGAACTGCAGGAGGAAAAACAATTTTGAATCAACTGATATAAAGGACAAACCTGCCACTGCTTTTTTATAGTTTCATACTCCGACTTTTTCACTGTCGTGAGATACTCTCTCTCTGCAAATGTTGAATCATAGGCATGGTATCCTAATAAAAATCTCCAAACCTGTTGAAGAGTTTTTTTTTTTCACAGTAATGGAAGAGAAGCAAAACAAGTCAACTTACAAACTTCAAGAAATCGATCAGGTTAAAAGGTCATGTATCAGAGCAATAATTTCTTCCAGTAAGCACCTCTTTTCGTAAATCATGTTCTACACCCCCATAGAAGATTCTCTTTCTCAAAGCTTTTGAATCCATTACTCGCCCTTCTGCATCCAAGAAGGTAGCCCACTGCAAGGAAAGGTTTTCACTAAGATAGCATATAAAACAAACAGAGTAAACAATCAATCAAGAAAATATAGATTATACAATGATCTCTGTGCATCGCAGGGGCGACACAAGTAACAATAAAATTAAATTTGTTGTGAAAGAAGAAAAAAATCCTGATCACTAAACTCATTCAGCATAAGAAGCAGACACCTAGTACGAAGTAGAAAATGTGAAAATACAGAAATGATATGACATGATAAATGATTACATCAATGTTTAACTATTCGAAAGTACTTATTAGCAGCCCATAGTGGAAATCCTTTACAAAGAATTTTTTAATCACTCAAAAAACCAAGTATCTAGAAATACCTGCTGGATAAGAATGCCAATCCAAACTCAACTAATATTCAATATAAGTCATCTATGTTTTTCATCGGTAGCAGTTTTTTTTATGGGAACTTTGCCATCCATGAGGAATCCTCTTTATAACTAGAATGTGCATCAATATCCCATAAAGGATTTCTTCAGTGCTCTCATCCAATCTCAATAAAGGGACAAATCAGTACCAAGGTAAATGATATCTATAATTTATTAAATGAAATCAATTACTTTATGACAACAAGTTACTCCTCTAAACCTACATAGTAGTCTTCTCTATGTTTGGCACCAAAGGAGAAGTCGACTAAAACCTGGAAAAGCTGATTCAATACAAGGTTCAAATACCTGCAATTCTTGGTTATAGTTTACTGGAATAGATCATTTGCAAACGAAGCTACTAATTGGTAAGAAAGAAATTAAGTGGCTTCCAGCGATAAAAAGTCGCTTTCCCTCATTTTTTTTCTCCTACCATAGACAAGCAATGCTTGGCCTGCTACTTGAGTTGCTGTAAATTCAACTATCCTTCAACTTGCAGCTATGACAATTCACTTGTGGCCAATATCATTTGATACACAGGCAGTCCTAGATAAATTGCCTTTGTGAATTACTATTTTCTAGGAGCATCAACAAGGTGAATATGTGATCCTGCTAAGTAAAGCTCATTATTCCAGTAGCAACTTGGATGTTGGAGTATAGCATACTTCTCATTTCATGAACTCAATAGTGCCCAACTGCCCATTTGAGGTTAAATTTCGTACAGGGAAGAGCTGAACTTTGCAGTTTGATGGTGAGGAATACAATGGTTGACTCAAAGAAATCTGCATCTCCATTCAAATTTACTTTCAAGTACTCATAATTTTTTTTAAAGTTGTTGCACCTTGATTGTCCCGATTCACTAGATTTAGCACAACTCACAGGAACAATTCCTGAATGGTTTAGCGACCTGATAAAATTCTGGTAAATGACTATAAATTTAACAACAGCTAAATTCACTCCCTTGCTCAAATAAAGTGAAAAGTATCACTGCGAAACACAAACACGCGCAATGCATGAATGTTCGAATAAATTCCCCAGAATTAAACAGCCCCAGAATAAAGAATCTTGTGCGAGCCTCCGAATGACATTATTATTCCATTCCTTATTGAAACTCTACTACATTACTCTGTAGAAGTCATATTGGAACATAAAGGGAAAAATTTTACTTAGATGAGCTATTTATTTGGGGTTGGATGGAGCATCCCTACAGAAGTAACTATTTTGTTCCATAACCCAACACTTTATCTAGTATTAACCCATAAAGCAGATCATTTTAGACACTCATCAGACAGGCAAGCAGATTTACCTCTTCTTGCCCCAGGGGTGGCTGACGTGGCTTTCCCCAAACCAATGACAATTTGTCAATCTGCCAACAAAAGAAGAAATGTCAACTATAACTTGATTGTACTGAGATAATGAATGAATGTCCGAATGATTTTTCATGATTTCACTATCAAAACACATAGACATGCAAGCATTTTATGATTTACATTCAAAGGAAATTAATCATCTGAACAAGATGTCACCCCCAATACCGTAAGTGATGATGTCTACGTTATAATTTCTACAATTTGAACCCATATTTCCTCCATTAACATTGGACACTATGACTACCTCCATCAATTTTTCATTCTACTTATCTATCTTCTAAATATAATGCATGTTTTCTTGATATAAGAATAAAATGAATGCTACAAGTTTTTTTCCTTTCTTCTGCAAGATCTTGTGCACAATGCCACTAATATATGTTCTTATTAATACCATTGTATGATTTTGAGCGTAACTAGATATAAGCTCACATGGATATATTATTACCAGTGCCACAACTTAAGCTGGAGATATTTCGTTTATCAATGGGTGACATTAACAACCTAATAAAAAGTGGAGGTACAGAAGAACAAAACCAAAAGGTCCTTTCTATACCTCCTTAAAATTGATAAGGATTTGAAAGATTAGGTGATTTTCATTCAATACGATTCGAGATTAAAAATTTCAAGAAACTTACAAAAAGTAGATTCAGAATTAAGATAAGGAATGAAAAATATGAAAATAAGAGCTTCTGTTCGTAAAATTTGCGAATAACTCAAAAGTTCCGACTTTGGTGGCAGCTTATTCACCAAGAACTAGTTTCCTAGGTGAGGTTTTCTGGGTGAAAAGGTACAAAGCCCTAATAAAGACTGTCCCTATATAGATGTTTAAACAAAACTAAACATATTTTGTGAGAAAACAATTTGCAATTGTGACATCAAATTCGATGGATGTTTTGACACGTTAAATTTGTATTTTCCAACTGAATGTAGGTATCATTCCTAACCAGCCAGTATAAGGAAAAGTTGAGGCTACCCCACATTTAAATGTCAAGAGATAACAGGCAAACAGCAGTGTCCACCTAAGACGTTTTTAAAAACAGAAACTAGATGTGAAGAGGTAAATTATTACCTCTACTGGATCCGCTGCTACAGGAACTTTTGGAGATTCACTTGATGCTGCCACGTGATTAGATGCAGGTGACAACGGATCATCCTTCCACCCCTCATTAGGAGTAAAATCAAGTTGGCTTTCCCGAAAGAGTTGGGAAGTTGTTTCACGAGCAAATCTGGTAACAAGTGAAAATTTCTCCAATACTTGAATTGAAATGTCCCGGGCAGGATCATGATGCTTCTGTCTCCTGCCATTCTGAAAAATACTGGAGCTTTTATCTAACTCGCCCTTATCCAGATCGGCAGCAGTGGGGGATTCACACATAGGAGAAGGAACATTTGCAAGAGCCATAGGAAGCTCCAAGGAAGACAGAGTCCTCTGTGCGAAGTAAAGGATTGCAGTTACTTGAGACAGATTAACCTATTCATAGGACTACTATACAGGCAATTAACCATAGAAGGCGAGAAATTTGACACGAGCATCTAAAAAATCTAGTTTGCGTTAAATTAAATCTCAGTTCAGACCTGGAGAGGATTTTGAAAATCGTTGACAAGAAACACATTGGCATCATCTGCTGACCTGGAAACAAGAAATCAGGTAAAGCACAACTGCTCACACATTTAATTGCATGTTATTGTTAACAACCACAGTTTAAAATTTTCACTTTTTCTTATGAAAGATACTTCATCATTTCTTGAACAACTACATAAGAAAATTGTGGTTCAGCCATTTTCTCTTCACGCCACCCCCCCCCCCCAGTGGCATAGTGGTGGATGGATGGGCTTGTGTACGAAAGTATGAGTTCGAATCCCACCAATGCTTTCTAAATCGAACCCATTGCAAAGAGCTTGCCTGGAGTGATTTTGTCCGTCCAATGTGGTTTTGTAACCTATTATACAAGAGTGGGTGATTTGCAGCCTACTATGCAAGAGGGGGGTTTACCCAAACCGCACCTTCAAGTACTAACAGGATTTCTCTGACACCCAGAAAAATTAAAGTATATTTGACAAAGTTGTCTATGTGTTAACATCAGTTTTCATCATTTCCATTGAAGTATTGATTAAAATAATAAGAGAAGAAAATAACTTGGTTGGTTTACAATCCAGCATTTCTTGGTATAACATTCTTAGAAGCAAGAACTGCTATCCAGACCCACAGACAGCACATATAGAAATGCAAAACAATAGTATTTGATTATTTCTTGACCGAGTTAAAAACATAAACATGTACATAAATCTGGCAGTTAAAGTTGTTCAATAACAATTAAGGTTGCTTTGTTGTTTCAATGTTTTTCTGGGTAGGGTACATGGTTCTTTTTTGAGATAAGGCAACAAACAAGGAAAAACAAAAGTAAAATTCTCAAGAGCAGATCCATAACTCAAGAACCTTTTGAAAGTTAAAAGATGTTAAAAGATAGAAAATTCTTAGCGCCTCTACAAGGTAGTGACTAGTGATGATATACTACTATGGTCGCAATCAGGTCATAGGGTTGAGTTGACAACTTTGAATGTGGTGCAAGAGAAAAATAAATAATCCTTCAGTTTAGTACACATAAGAAGTTTCACAAGCAAAAAATACAAGCATTAGGTAGTAAGTAAACAATACCTGACAAGAACAACATGCTGCTTGATGGTCGCGAGAAATTCTCGGACTCCTCCATTATAGAAATAAAGTGGAGGAAAAGCCAATCCTGAAAATCATACAGGACGTTAACTTTTGAGGAAAATGAAGAATTTACCATTGGCTACCAGATATCAGATGTCATCTCTCATAAGTCATAAGTAAAGAGGAGAAGAGAAAACGTCATCATGCAGGAGCAAGGAAAGACTGTTACCAAAGTAAATAAAAGAAAGAAATAAATAATTGAGAGAACTTAGGTTTTAAAGATCAGGTTCTGCTTCTGGAGGAATTAAACAACATCATAAAACAAGGAATCTGATAATGGAGGGAGGTCATCTTTCCTTTATTACATAAGCCGATTAAAAATAAATTAGGAGAGACTAAAAAGTAAATTTCACGAGAGTGCTTTTGTGATGAAGTACTAGAAGTTGAAATGAGTAACCCCTCACTTCTCTAATTATTTTGAAGGGATTTTGAATTCACATTTTGTAGTACAATTATTTTTCTGCTTCAGAACAAAGTGTTGGGGGAGGTCGAGTAGCTTTATACTATGTAACAAGTGTACAAATGCTTTTCTAAATTTAGCATTTCTTTCTAGAAATTCCAAAATGAGGTTTCCTGTTTGTGCAAGTTTTTTCACATTCCTTTGGAATCAAATGTATCGTGATGATCCTAGAACTTAATGAACTTCCCGCTTGCCACTCTACCAATATTTCAACTTTGATGTATACTCGCAATGATATTGGTTTGGTACATTTCATATTTGTGTTGGAACTTCAATCGAGAATCTTAATTTCTCATCACAGACATTTAAATTTTATTTGATAACACTCACAAATTAGGAGACTTGAATAGTTTGGTATTTGCCATTATCTAATATGGCAAAACTTTTGATTAAGATATGTTGTTTGATATGACAAAATTATTGTTTAAATTTTGTTAATTTAGCCACAATGTGGAGTAAAAACATGCTAATACAGATATGTTGGATATAAGCAGACAGAAAGTTAGGAATCAAGCTCATCGAAAGTTTAGACTGTCCCTAACAACTTATGAAAGGTTTATAACTGTGTTAGGTTATCATTTTGAAATAATATATCGTTGACATTATATAATATAAGTAAAATTTGTTTACTAATGGACTTCTAAATCCCCTTGGCAGCTGTTACATAAGTTTTGTTCAAGTAACGTCCAATTGCTTCAAAAGCAGGAGTCTGACAAACCTCCATAATACTAGAAATAGAATATAAATACAAACGGTAGATTGATTCTCTATGTCGTGCTGCTACATCACATAATAATATTATAAATTTGTCCTCTTCAGTTAAAGTCATAAAGCCCCAAAGTTATCCTCGTTTTAATCAGGAACCCTCAGTGACCGCAAAAACCAACAAACCATACTTTACTAAATGGCTGATATCATTATCAATCAAAAAGAAATCATAACGGGAACATATTGAACTTATCAGATATTACTAGCTCATAATATGATTACCTGATGACATAACTACAATAATATACTGCCATCCCAGGGTTGGGGTGTGTCTACGTATTGATCGAATCTCTGAAAACGGCACAGCCCTGATAGTATAAAGATTCTTATCTGCACTCATATAGGGGAAATGTAAGCAATATGTTTATGTAGTGGAGGACAAAAACTCTTTGAAGTATTTAAAAGAGTTACAGTAATTGAGGCTCTACCTTTCTCAGACAATTTTGCATTTGAACTTTGCCCTTTGTAAGGAAGCCATGTCTATATCAAGAAAAGAGAGGGAAAGTTAATTGAATTTCATGGTTTAGAATACACTACTTATTGAACATGATGCACGTATACTTCTAGTGGCTTCAAAATATACCTGACAAATAGGATACTTTTGAAGCCAAATTCAATTCTCAATCTATCTAGCTTAAGCAGTGGGATGTAGTGAATTGACTTTGTAGGAAAGAAAATGAACAGTGCAGTTTTTTCTAAATCAGAAGAAGTTTCGTACATCAAACTAAGCAATCACAAACTCTTGTGCCTTCTTAAACTTGGATAATCTAATTCATCGAAAGTGATGTCAATTACCATAAGATGTACTGGATTCCACTATATTAAACATGCTACTCTTCACATGAAACTATAGAAACTTGCAACCAAAGAAATCTGTATTTCTTAACCACAAGCCAATGTAATCTACGATGATATACAATTCTAAAGGGAAACTAATAACAGAAATGTTCATACGATTATCTTCAAATAAACGAACAGGAGGTACAAGAACGAGGTTCCACTATATTAAATGAACTATTCTTCCATAAGAAACAGTAAAACTTATAACTAGGAAAATATTAGTATTTCATAACCACAAACCAATTTGTTCTGCAATGATCAGCATAAAAGTTCAAATTTTCTCCCGAATAAAATGAAAGGGCAGTAGTACCATGGAAAGAGCATTTCCTTGCTTGATCAGCTTCAATCGGCCACTAATTCTCTCAGAAGCGAACTGAGTAGGATGTATTGCCACATTATCCTTAGTATATACAATCTCTGCACCTTCCGGCTCGTTCGATGAGCTTCGTCCGTAGCTGTCATTCCGACTTATGCTTACAGAGCCCTAAAAATAATCAATTGAACCAAAATGTAGAGAATTTGAGAAAATATTTGGATTCATACAGTAATTAATTCATTAGTGGTTAATAAATAGATAAACAATGATTCAATTCAACTCTTGCATTCATGGGGAATTCATCAATGATTAAGATATAAAAAAATACGCAATAAAGCAAAAATCAATACAACATTCATATTTGAAAGATATTACCTGTTGCATCGACGCGGCATAATCGGCATCATCCGATAAATCATGTAGGTCAGGCTCGTGCATCGCTATATTTACGAATCAGTGCGAGAGATATAGAAATAGAGATATAGAGAGAGAGAGAGAGACGGGGAGTTAGAGAGATCGCTTCTGATTCCTTGGAGACGAAGGAGACGGAAGAGGGATTTTTTTTTTTTTTTCCCTTTCTTTATTTGGAAGACGGGAGAGATTTATATTTATTTATTAAATGTTGCCCCACAAGGATGAAAAACTGAGAGAGAGAGAGAGAAAGATTGGGGCCCGCGGTGCAGTTAGGTCGGTTGGGTTGAAGTTTCTGGCCATGTTTGTTTTTCATTTATTTGCAAGGTGATTTTATTCGCCGTCCCATTTTTTCTTGATAGCGAACGAAATTAACTTAAAAATATATATAGGAAATAGATCAAATAAAAATAAATTTAAAATATTTATCGAATAAGATCTAATGGATATGAAGTAATCTGATGGCCATACCCGTTTTTTTTTCCAGACAATCTAATGGAATGCAATCAAACAGTGTAGATGCATCAAACAGTGTAAAAGGATGCATCAACATCAGGATGAAGGAGGAGAAGATAGCAGTGGTGATGGTTGTATCCGATGGTAGTGGTGGCGGCGACATCATTGTCCGGTTAACCATAATACCACTAGATCAACACACACGTACTTTGAAAAAAGATATTTGTATTTCAATTAATTTTGGAGCTGTGAAGAGAAAATGAGGATATAACACTTCTGTAATACCCCGCTTTCGGGCTGTGACAACTTCAAAGAGAGATTTGGGACAAACATCGCAAATGAGAGTATACTTATGTGGGTTACTAGGGTGAGAGATAGAGAGAGAATGTGTGTAACACTTTAACTTTGATAGAAAATCACAAATGAGGATGTTATAGTTCTATATCATGTGGGCTATTGGAAAGAAACGTACAATGTTAAAATACACTATCAAATTTAAACAAACATACCATCAACATCAAATACGGATGGATGTCACATTAAAAAGCAAATAATTTATATATTTATGTCCTCTTATATATGAGTAGGATATAATGATTTATTTGTGAAATGGATTTTTCAATGACTAAATATTTTAAGTTTGAATTTTACCAACACGTTATAGATCGAGGTGTGCATATTGGATAGCGGATTATCCTCATTAAAAAAAAGTATATATGAAGATCACCACTATACTACAAAGATTAATCAATTAGATGAACTCGATTTTCTTTAGTAGATTAATAATAAATTATAATTGTCAATGAGTTAAATTAAATGAGTTTTTTTAATGTATTTTTATAGAAGGATATTTGAAGATCATCAATAAACTACAAAGCTTGTGGTGCAAATTAATAAAATGTCATTACTTTTTTTTTATGTTGTGGATAAACTCCACTCAATAGCAATATCATGTAAAATATATATACTCATTTACTACGAAGTATGGGATAAGGCTTGATATGGTTAGATGAGATGTATTAATACGTATAAAAAATTAATATCGTGTTTGGTATGGTGTATTAAACTATCTGCAAAACATATTAATTATGGTAAGAGGGTGAAATGATAGAAATTTATTATTATATTTAGTTGCAGTATTATTTATACCACCTCATAGATGGTATAACATAATAACAACAATAGGTATAACTCATACAAGCCCGAATTTTATAAAGGGCAGCATACTTTGTATCAAACGAAATATTAAGGTGTATAATATATATTATACACTCTAATCACCGGCCCCAAGCAAACAAACCCTACAATATTCTATAATATTACAACCTAGAGTCATATTACACTCTTTCATAGCGCAAAGTTTATCCCACTACATTAATATATATATACTTGGTACTCTGAATTACTAGTTCTCCAAAATAATAATTCACTTTTTTAAATTAGAATTGCATTATAACATTATTTTATTATATAACCTTATTCAATATTAGTGGAAAATGAGAAAATTGATATTTGGAATAAATAAATAGGGGTAAAAATAGAATAATTGCATATAAATCATGCGTTTCATAGAAAATTAAATACACTTTTTTAATTTGTTTAAAAATGGAAGAGAGTCTATTTTCGTGAGACGGAGTGAGCAATATTTATATTTATATGAAATCTATGATAATGTATACTAACAGAACAATATTATCCTACATATTCACCGCCGCCGACACGTATAATCCAACGTCTCAATTCTTAGGAATTAAGGTTCCATTATTATACTCCATAATGTAATGCAACATTTAAGTTCACGGTAAATGTGGGCTGGGCCTTAGTGATTGTCGGTCCGTTGGGCCTGATAATTGTTCAGTCCAAGTAAATTCAACACTTCTAATCTATTAACTAAAATGAGGTTTGTGACGCACCCTCCGTCCTCCATTTCTATTTATCATGAATTTCGTATTTTGTACATTATTAATTCATATATTCTGATTTTTATATTATATATATATGGTCTTCACAAAATTTTTGTCTTCGTCGAATAAGGTCACATAATTTGGCTTTGATTTTCAAAATTAAACTAGTCGCCCTGCTGCCGTGCATGCGTCTCTTAATTGAAAGCCCAAATTGAAATCTCATTGATGTATCCAAAATTGAAATCTCATTCATTTGTTACATGTAATATATCTAATGCTAATGCAAATTAATATTAATAGCGTCAGCAAACTGTTGATATGCGTTAATGATATTAAAAATAAAATATACCTGATATAAACTTAATTAATTGTTTATTTTTCCATAAGAACTAATTTGCGCCCCGTGCATCGCACGGGGAGTATGAAAGTATATGAAAATAATATTGCTTTTTATTTACTTATTAAGTATGATATATTGAAAACCATATAATATATATTCTATTTAAATTTCAAAATTCTAAGTTTGTATAGTGTATATTGTTTTATAATCACAAGACTTTATCGATATATATATATATATATGTGTGTGTGTGTGTGTGTCTTTGTAATATATAAGCTTTTATATGATCATTTATGCTTTAGTATTCAAAATAAACGTGATATAATCTATTTGAACTTTTGGAGCACATTTAGTAATATACATATACATATATATATAAGAAGTCAAATTTTTATTTGTATTTTATTACTGTGGAAAATATCATAACATAAATATAAATATATCTGTTGAGTAGAGTGACATAAAATACATATAAGTGGCATCATAATGTTGATTAAAATTGACAAATGAATTAAATATCAACCTTTGAACACATTGGAACGATACATGATAATCATTAACCATTGAAGCTCCACATAAAAAAGAAAAACTTTGACAAAATGAATGACTGCATGGAAAGTTAGGAACTAAAAATTTTGGGAGACCATAGAAAAAGATGGATCCACAACTCGATTTTAGTATATTATATAAATTTGTGACAGATACGTCTATCAGGACAAGATTATCAAACTATTTCACACAAGAGCCAGGGCGGCTAGGGTGGATCTCCCCAAACTATTGTTTCCTCTTTCTATACTTGATCAGTTTTTATTTTTTTGATATCTATATATCAAATTCGAATATGTAGGGAGACAAAACGTGTGCTAGAAAATTCCCCGACTTCGCAATCAGAATGAGTGGAGATTAAAGAAAAGTACGAAAGAAACTTTGTCTTCACTTTTCCCAGTGAAAGCAGCAATGGAATTTTGACCAAAGTATTAGAGCGATACCATTTCATTTTTGTGCATTTATTATTCTTATCAATTTAATAGATACACAATAATACCAATAACAATATATGTGGAGATATATTGACGCCTAAGGTAAAAGGATAGGAGTTTGAACCCCCCACCTCCTCGGCAGCTCCTCCTCAAATCAAAATAAATAAATAATTAAATAAAGGTTTTAAGTCGGCATAGTATTTGCCTGGGACCAAGGACATCTTGAAAAAGAAATCATATTTTTTTCATAATATATATATTTTTAAAATGTTATATTCCCTCCGTCCTAATAAGTATGTCCCATTTTTCTTTTTTTGGTGTCTCATTAATAATGTCTCATACTCAAAAAAGAAATATTTAACTCTTCAAAAGTGATGGGACCTATCCATCTTTCATCTTTTTACTCATATTCTTAATTCCCGTGCCAAAAAAGTATGAAACATGTTTAGTAGGACGGAAAGGGAGTATATATAAATTAAAAAGAAAAAGAAAAAAAGAAAGAAGACCTGCATGCGTAGCTTTACAATTTTTAAATAAGATTAGGCCTCAGATTATATATATATATATATAGGACACATAAAATGTTTGTATATCTTCTTTCATATATAATTTGTAGGTAGGTATTATACCAATTGGATTTAAGTTTGGGATATGAACTTCGTAAGTTAGAACGTGTTTTCAACGTAAAAGTACGAGGGATTGCGAATAATATGGTTACCTATCTTTTGACGGAACTGACCCCTCCTACGAAGGAATAAATTTGTGTGTGTGTGTGTGTGAGAGAGAGAGAGAGAGAGAGAGAGAGAGAGAGAGAGAGAGAGAGAGAGACCTAGGATCTGGTGGATTAAATTTGAATATAAATAAATAAAGAAAGAAAGGAATGAGAAGGTTTACTAAGGCGTGTGAGAATCTGGTCACGCGAACTGGTCTCCCAAAATCATGAGTTTGTGCATTATTTTAGAACAATAAAATGAGTGTTACTTTCTCAATTCAAGGTCTTTGCCTCATATAGTATATTAATCTACTGTGGACATAAAATAAAAAAATAAAAAATTACTATCAATTTTGGGATATGCCAATGAATTTAGTAATAAACCCCAAATGAATTTAAATTAATTTACCCGAGTCTTCACCTAATTAGAACAAATTTTTATTTAACAATTTATTTGGTTATATATAAAAAAGCAAGTCAAAGTTTTTTCTTCAAATCTTTATAGACAAATTAACACACATGCTTAGATTAATTTGTATAATTCAAATTTTGTTAATTCTTAGATTTAGTGAAGATCATTGTAATATGTGTACAAGGTGTTCTACATATATTGATTTTGCAAAATGAATAAAGAAAAGTGGTTGAGAAGAATTTCTTCTTTTTTTAAAATAAAAAAGAGGTGAAAAAAAAATTAAAGAAAGAAAGAAGAAAATGGAAAAAATAGTGGGTAGCAACCCAAGATGATTGTCCCCCTAATGCAACCCCTCCTTTGGCGCCGGTGTCTCCGCTTTGCCTTTGATACACACACTTTTACACTTTTTTTGTGTGTCTGAAAATTACACTTAATTTGTAATCTTTTAGCTTGGAAACTTCTTTCTGGACAATCCTTTGCTGACATTCTGCACTCCTGTTTCCAATACATGTGTACTAGTATTTCTTTCGCCTTTCTTTTCTTGCACTTACATTACATATATGCATGTGCCCTATCTTTATCCAAATTTTTTTTTTTACACGCAGATTGACATCAAAATGACGTTGTATGAATTGATACAGATGATTAGATTAGACCAGGGAATCATTCATTTTCATTTTTGAAAATTTTCGACATCAAGACAACACCGTTAAAGTTCTAGCTTATTTTCAATTTATTTGAGTAAAACTCCATGTCAGCTTGCAGTATTTTACATGTGCTTTTAATTCGTGGTTGGAAATTAAAGTTTGTGACATAATTGTTAAAAGTGTGATAGCTTGGGAGGTTAATATTTTCATGTAAGAAAAATTTGTTCAATCAAGTACAAGGGGTGCAAAACCCATCAAAAAGATACAAAGTTCACGGGATACATAAAAGGAAGCAATCTCAAATCAAAATAAATTAAGACAATGAGAAGGACTCACGATCTAATCTCCCAAACTAAAACAGGGAACTACACTAGGGAAAAGATTGGACACCCTAGTCGAAATATTAAAGAAGGCGAAAGCGAATAATTAAGCCAAGACAAAAATTGCATTCTCCTCATGACTATAGTTATATTAATTTAATTATAATAATATATAATAATAATCAAATGAGAAGCATGGAAATATATAATATATTTAAGACAAAAAGGGGCAATTAATCTGTGTGTTTTGGTAGAGAATATTAGAGGTGCATGCGCAAGAGATGGAAGGAAAAAAAAAAGTGGCTGATTTTGCGATTTGAGTGCAAAGGAAGCATGAGAACCCTAAAAGTGAGAAATGGCTCCTCTTTGATATCATTTTCCTCACCTTCTTCCCCTTCTCATCCCGAGGCAAACCCCACCCCTCCTCCCTTATACATCAACCCATATTTCCTTCATTAATCACTTCTCTCTCTCTCTCCTGGATATACATACACATATCGTTTGTACAAACACGTACTAATGGCTTCGGTCTCTTAGTGTAGCGTACGCTCTCTCTCTCTCTCTCTCTCTAATTCTTTAAGCATTGCATATTTGAAACCCTAATTGATCCATCCCACTCTTAAGATTTCTTTTCTTTTGATTAGTACAAAAAGTGAAAAGCTACTTTCTCCCCAATTCTTGAAATCATTCATTTTCTTTCTTAATAGACGAATTGATGGCATAATTTCCGCAAATAGCTATAAAGATAGTTAGCTCCTCACTATATATATATGTATATGTTTACGTGTGTGTACGTGTATATATACATATACATATATTTTGAGGTATAGATGCTTATTGTAAGAAACATAACGTCGTCCCACCAAAAATTTTGTTGTTATTTTAATGAATTTGCTGCAGCAGGAGTCGAAATTAAATTAAACCACAATATAATTTGGTGATCCCACCTCCACAGTTCTCCCACCCCCAACCACCAACATAACTTCCTCAACCAACATCTCCTATGATTTCATGTCTTATTTATTCCCACTTCAATTCAAGATATGTCTTAATTTATGATCATTTTGCTGTCTTTTTCCGATTATCGATCTTTTATTCCATATATACCTCCTGCCCTTTTAGATGTTCCGACCATCATATATTCGATCAAAATTAGCTACATATTTGAAGATTATTTAGAATTCGTATCAATTATATTGCTAATTTGTTGGAGCGGCCCGGTAAAGAAAGTAAAGAAAGCGATATTGGTGAGGTTCAATCCGAAGACGGACTTACTCGTGCAGAGAGTAAAGTACGATCTCAGATTGAGCCGCGCCAATATCACTTTAAATTTTTATTAATTTCATTCGTTTCCCCTCTATAATGCAATTTTTCTTCAGTTCGAATTCGTGATTGAGAAGTTATGAATTCGTGTTGTCGTGTATATATGCCTCTTTTCTGTGATGTTATTATACAGGTCCGCTAGTAGAGAGAAGCTCTCATTTTGATGATGAAGATGGTGTGCATATATATATATATATGTGGAGAAGTTCATCGTCTGCTATATATAGTGTATGTATTACATTTTTCATTGATTCGTGTTTCATTTTATTTATGTGACTTCTTATAAGTCCATCTGTTTTGGTTTTCAAATAATAATAATAATAATAATAATAATGATATGAATTTCATCTGTTTTTTCGCGGAAAACTATTGCCTTATTACTTTTACTAATGACGTACCTTATGGTCATATATATGTACATATATTATTTTATTTTTTTTGTAATTTACGAGTTTTTATGCTATGAATACTCGTTAATTATTACTCTAATCTTGCTATCACATCAACGATATCTTCATGAATCACACTAGTTCTTTACCTTATAAATTAACAGCCATCTGAGCTATTGTAAATATAGTAAATGTTAATGTGCATGTAATGTAGAAGAATCTTAATTAGGTGTTGAGGAAAAGTTGGGGAAATTTTCACTTTTAGTGACATGTAAAATTACTAATTAATTAATGGGAAGAATTAGAGTAGTCCCAAATAAACTAAATGAATTTAATTGTTATTAAATATACGAACTTTGGACTATTTTTTATTTTGGACACGATTTTTAAATTTGACCATCAACAAGTATTTGTAATTTGGAATTTTTTGGAATTATATAGCATGACTCACATTTTTACTAATAGAAAATGTGGATATATGCATGTGTCGTTTATGGTGTCCATGTAAATGTATATCTAATTTTTTTTTTGAGGGATAATGTATATCCAATCAATTGCACTACATTGATTTTAATTGATCGAAAATATGAATTAGGTTATAATTTCAAAAGAAATAAAATTCATGTATTTGGTAATTAAATTTGAAAGTCTTGTGCAGAACCAAAAACTACCCAAAGTTTAAAAAGTTCACGTATCTTAGTATCTGGCAATTTTGCTATAATTTCGCAGAAAATCTTGATTTGAGGATTTTACGGCAAAGCGTCACAACTCACAAGTTCTAGCACATCACTTTTTAAGTTTTTATGCATATCTAGGCTCAAAAACAAAAAGAGCACCACTCTGATGAGGTGGATCACATCCATCCTACCACGGTTGGTGTGGTCCATCCTATTATTATTATTATTATTATTATTATTATTATTATTATTATTATTATTATTATTATTTGTTGATATTTTATCTACACATTTCATATGGTAAGGGAAGCTCTACAACTAGTTGGAAAGTTGAGTAAGTCTCAGCTGGGTTAAGTTACACAGCTGGGAGAAGTCAGTAGGAATTATCATAGCTGGGTGTAATACTCAGCTAGACGTTCACTCAGTTGGACATTCACTCAGCTAGAGTTAGCTGGAGGAATCGATGATGCTCAGTTGGAGTGAGTACTTGGCTGGATCTTCAGCAAGAAGAATTTACAGCTGGACAGATCTCAGCTGTATAGTCAGCCAGGAGGTTAGATGTGTCGTCAGTTGGACAACCAGCTGGGAAGCGGTTATGGAGCAGTTTTGGAAGCGGTTACAGAAGGCAATTACAACAACTATCATATAAGGACCGTTCCAGTCTGTTTCTGTATGATAATTGAAGAGAGCTTTGTTTCGCTGTTTGTGTGCAATACAAAGAGAGAAAGAGTTCTTGAGTGTCAAAGTTATTTTAGAATTCTGTTCTAATATCTGTTGTAATCGAAGTTAGATCGGGAAAAGTGTGAATAAAGCAACAACAGCTTCTGTCCCGTGGATGTAGATCATTTTGATCGAACCACGTAAATCTCGTGTCTCATATTTGTATTTTTATCGCTTGTGCTGATTTACCCAACATTATTAATTTTAATTGGGGTTTAATGAATTCTAATTAAGGTTAATAAATTTTGATTGAGATTTAATAAACTATAATTGATATTAATAAATTTTAATTAAGATTAATAATTATTAACTATCCCCTAATTACTTCTAATCCCTTTAATTATCATACTCAAATTTTTACTAAAAAAGAAGTGAAAAAAAAAATCATGAAACCATCATGGAAGTGAAGTTGTTAGGGAAGTTTTAGTTTATTTGTTGGAAAGGGTTTCCTGGAATCACGAAATTGTCACCGGAAAAAAAAAAAAGGAGACACTAAAATCGTACATTTTTAAAAGTTTATATGTATGATTATCTGTCACAGTTTAGGTGGGATTATGAGACTAGAAATGCTAGGAATCTTAATTTTGCATTTTTAATTGATCCAAGAAACTTGTTGCATGACAAAGTTCTGACAAGGGGAACAATTGTATATAAGCGTAAATTCACTTATTTAACCTATTAACTATATAGTTGGTATACCGGTGGTGGACTAAAAAAAAAAAATCTATCGTGGAGCTATGTTTTATAAATTTTCATCAAAAATATAATTTTCAAACGATTCAGTTTATTGCTGGAGGCTTTCGCACAATAATTAATACAAAATTTTAATAATATAAAGATTCTATGAGTAAAAGAACATAAAAATACTGGCTTGGTGGACCTTAAGCCCCCAACTCAGCTTTATTAGAACCGGTGTACACGTCCTTTCTTGATTACAATATGAAACAAGAAATGTAGAAGAATGAGATTACAAAATAAACTAAATTGAAATTACAATATAAAATAACAAACTCAAAAATAAGTCGAGTCGAAGGAATCCTTCTCCCCGCAAGACGAATAACGCCCCGGTAGTGCTCTTGGTTTGGCGGTTCGTCCCCAAAGGTAAAACGACTTCGTCTCGACGGATGTAGCACCACACATCCGGCGAGCTCCGGTGAACTGAACAAGGATGAGAGACTAAACTAGAATAGATGAAATGCTTCGTGATAAAAAAAGTATGCGGATTAATTTTCTCATGTCTAATGCAATGCTCAAAGTCTCTATTTATAGGCTACTCAACATGAGGGAATTAAAAACACAATTAAGTGTAATAACCAGCCATAAAGCTGTTATTGGATGTTTCAAATCAATAGGCAATGAATCATGACCGTTTCGGTCCATGCCATTAAACCAGCGGTTTCAATTCAGGTGCATTCTGTATGTAACACATCTGTTTGGCAAAACGGATCACTCCAGTTTAAATGCATACACTTTGCATCACCACCCATCTTTGGTACATCATTTCTCACTCACCCAAAAACGGTTTTGAGAACATGAATATACCGCGTTCATCTACTTACTACGTAGATTAACATCCAAATAATTATTTTACTTAAATAATAAATATTTAATAAAATAATTATCATCCAAAAAAAATGGTTTATCAAAACCAAATTTCCAACAATCCCCCACATGAGTGAGAAAGCCGTATGCAAATGTATGCAGACACTTAGCTCAGTCCTCAAGAGACGCTATTGCATTTGGATAGGTGGCTTGTGACCTTGAACCTTCCATAGTCAACATCATCGAGTATACTGGCGGCCTAGTGAACGCGATGCCTTGAACTAGTCATCCTTGGTGTATACCGAGTCAACAATATTGACACAATATTGTCTCAATCCTCTTCCGTTCTCACGTTTGTGTCCATTACAGGCCCTGGAACACCCTTTGGATTCATAAGTGCATCATTGAAGCGGCCCACACTTCACACTTACATATGTGATTCTTTTTTCAAGTATCCTGCTATACTTGACCTCCCCGAGGTATCCAAGAATCATTAAAAGTCAAAAGACTTAACCTCACCACATGCAGGTTTCCAAACACTCATTGCTCTCTAGGGAATATGTGACTTTGAGTGTTTTCACTCGGAGTCATATAGCTTAGTTGTCCCATTGAACCAAGTTCTTGGGATCCTCCAGTCATCATGGTTGGGTTTCCACTATAATCATCCTTAAGATGTGGATTTTAATCTCATTCCCCTAGCAATTTTGACCATTTGATCTTGATTAAACCTTTTGGTTAGCGGATCTGCTAGATTATCTATTGACTTCACACAATAATAATGATAACCTTACTAAAAGATCAAACGTCATGGCTTACAATTGTATAAGTCACTTTGTGTACAACTAATAGTCGTTTGGCTATCATAGTGAAAGATCACTAAAGATATTGACTTTATTCAACATAGAATATCTTCAAATACCCCCACATTTTGAAGTATTTATACGATGATTTACATTCTTTTCACATCTCGTGAAGAGTTTCATCTCTAACTTTTAAAGAAATCTTATTCAGAATGTAACTACTCGTTAATAAAACTTCCTTATATCAACCTCAATACGAAGTTTGACAACCAAGTCTTCAAGAGACATTTCCTTAAATTTCGTTTGAACTTAAGGTAGCTCTTGAATTTCCTCCAACTAGGAGTTAACTTTTCAATCAACATCACAACGTTGAAAGCATCGGGTATGAACATTCCCTCGGCATGAACATCGTGGACCAAGAGTTGGAACTCTTCCACTTGTTGCATGATTGGACGAGAATTAGTTATCTTGAAATCAAGAAACTTGGCTACAACGAATATCTTCGTGCTAGCCTTATCAACCGGATAATTCCTGTCCAAAGCCTCTCAAAGTAACTTGGAGGTCTTGACCCCGGAATACACGGAATAGAGACTATCCTCTATGTCGTTCAACACGACGATTCTACACAAGAAATTGCCGTTTCTCCAAGTGTCGTATCGCATACGCACATGGACATCGTCTTGCCCTCACTATGCGGAGGCACCTCGTTATCACAGAGGTAATTGGTCAGTCCCAAAGTCGTGATGTAAAACATCTTTTGGAACCACCTTTTGAAATCAGTCCCCGAAAAGCTCGGTGGCTTCTCGGTAAAGAACATCATTCTCGATGCATGAAGGAGAGCCATCACGGACTGTGGTCCGCCTGTTTGCCCAAATAGATGGGAGACAACAGTGGCAGCAGCAGTAGCAAAGTTGGTGGAGCCGATGGTGATTGACTCGTTGGCTGGAACGGTTGACGCCATTTCTCCAAGCAAAGGTTTAAAGTTTCGAAAGTTTTTAATCAAAATTATTAGTTCAATCTCGATCTCCTTCGAATGGACGTGCAACGTAATTATTCGTCTTGCGATTGTTAGAACCGGTATACACGTCCTTTTTTTATTACAATATGAAACAAGAAATGTAGAAGAATGAGATTACAAAATAAACTAAATTGAAATTACAATATAAAATAACAAACTCAAAAATAAGTCGAGTCGAAGGAATCCTTCTCCCCGCAAGACGAATAACGCCCCGGTATTGCTCTCGGTTTGGCGGTTCGTCCCCAAAGGTAAAACGACTTCGTCTCGACGGATGTAGCACCACAATCCGGCGAGCTCCGGCGAACTGAACGAGGATGAGAGACTAAACTAGAATAGATGAAATGCTTCGTGATAAAAAAGTATGCGGATTAATTTTCTCATGTCTAATGCAATGCTCAAAGTCTCTATTTATAGGTTACTCAACATGAGGGAATTAAAAACACAATTAAGTGTAATAACCAGCCATAAAGCTGTTATTGGATGTTTCAAATCAATGGGCAATGAATCATGACCGTTTCGGTCCATGCCATTAAACCAGCGGTTTAAATTCAGGTGCATTCTGTATGTAACGCATCTGTTTGGCAAAACGGATCACTCCAGTTTAAATGCATACACTTTGCATCACCACCCATCTTTGGTACATCATTTCTCACTCACCCAAAAACGGTTTTGAGAACATGAATATACCGCGTTCATCTACTTACTACGTAGATTAACATCCAAATAATTATTTTACTTAAATAATAAATATTTAATAAAATAATTATCATCCAAAAAAAATGGTTTATCAAAATCAAATTTCCAACCAGCTCTATGTTTGTCCGACAATATATGTTGATTTACATTTTTGCTTTAAAAGTTGACATAATTCAGTGGAAGTACAAAATAATAGTGATGAAGCTCGACACCACTATTTTGTAATACTGAGTTCAACAATATCGCAGTTATGAGGACTATTAACAATTTTATGGATTGAATTCTATAAAATAGATATCAAACTGATTTTTCATTAATTAAAATATAGATTGTTGAACCACTGTCTTACTAGCCGTTATTTTCAAATTCCATATTTTTATTTATTTATTTATTTAATAGGTGCACGCACCTTTCATTTCATTCTTTGCGTCCAACACGTTTTATTGGAGCGAGGCATGATAGTGCCATCCCGCCAACAGTGCGGCACAACGGCGAGGCGGCTCGAGCCTCCGATCGTACCTCCCGTGGCGCATGCTCTTATAAGTAGAAATTGAATTGGAAAGAAAAAAAATGTAACATGATATATTGCTTCGTGAACTATAATAAGTTCGATAACCATTTCAAACAAATTTTAATAATTGGTTATTTCGACTCATTAATAGTTGTTCTTAATTTTTAGCCAACTTCTTATTCCATTCTCAATAATTATTAATCAAGAATACCTTTTGATCTCATTAATATTTCTACCAAAAAAAAAAAAATTCAAACACAGCAATTTTTATCAAGTTCCTAGCTAACTTGTCACGAACAATAATATTTTTGGAAAACATTTAACATGTGGATTATTCATAGATGAAGCACATGCCCGTACATCTATTGTAACACGTAAGGAAAATCAATAAATGGCCAACCTCTATATCACGGATCACCCACTTCTTAATTAGTTAATTTATTTTCCCTATAAATTATATCGAGAAATATGTACAGCTGAATCTGTCGAATATATAGGCTATCAGGCTATGAAAATTGTAAATTTTAATGCTTTTTAATTTGTCTTGCTCTTGCATAGTTTTGGATTTCGATTACGATTTTCAATCAGAAGAACTTGAAAATATCAATTCCATTGAGTTGTCCGATGCAACAACCTTAATTTTTGTCACATCAATATGCTCTTTCGATATTTAAATTAAGTGTCAATAAAATTTTCTTAAATAATCGACCTCTTCATACGTGATAATAGATTAAGTACAAATCGGGATATTTTGTGTGCAAGATGATAATCAATCTAATGAAACCATGCAACTTAATCATGTTGTCATATTAGCATATATAATAAAATAAAAGTTCATGAGAAACAACATAATTGGAATTTGCTTCATGATCACTTAAGAATTTCTATTTTATCGCAGTAATTTCATCCCTACAAAATCAATAAAAGGGCTATTTGGCTCCATGGAACTTTTGTGTTTTAAAAGATGAAGAACAAAATTTGGATATATATATATATATATATATATATATATATATATATATATATAAACTCCTTTTTTGGGGGTTATATTGCAGTTTAGACATAATTAGCCTTTACTTCAATTGCAATTATAATATAACTTTCAAACTTTAATAATAAAACGATACCTAATATTTTGATCTGTTTCAATTGAGATCATCTCCAATTAGGAATGACAATGGGTCGGGTACCCACCCATTAAGCATATCCCAAACCCAAACCCATAAAAATTTCCTCAACCCATACCCGTCCCAAACCCGATTAAAAAATCATTTCAAAACCCGTACCCGACCCAAACCCGTTGGGTAATACCCACTAAAAACTCGCTAAAAACCCATATGTACTAGAGTTTAAACATTAATATTAAATTTAGTAAAAAAAATATTATAAACATAATTTTAACATAAGTATAAATAGAAAATTTCATTAAATTAAAATATATGTGGGTTAAAAGAATAATATAAAATCCTAAAATTATTAATATTTATACTAATATAAATTATATATAAAATAAATATTTAATTACTAAAATTATTAATTCTTTGTATGTAGTTTAAAAAGAATAATATAAAATCCTAAAATTAATAATATTTACACTAATATCTATGATTATATTATAAATTATATATATAATATTTTGTATATATATATATATAAATGGGTTTGGGTAGCGGGTACCCGTAGGTAATTTCCCAAACCCGACCCAAACCCGTCACGGGTTTGAATGTTTCTACCCAAACCCGTCCCAAAACCATTTAATGATTCTCAAACCCGTCCCATTAGGGTTTGGAAGAACCGGGTACCCGTAAAAACTCGACCCATTGTCATCCCTATCTCCAATTCATCAAATGATCGGATATCGCACGTAAATTTTTATGTGATATTTTATTCAAATTACATGCACGACATTGTTTTTTTTTTTAAAGATGCACGACATTGTTATTTAGGCCATAAACAGTCTCGTTTTGAAAGGCTATAAATTTTTTTAAAACCGCGTGTATTTTAATCTGACCTGGCAGATGATGTGGCCATTGTCATCAAATTGACAAAGGACACCATCCGGTCGCAGGCAGCTGCTAATTGCAAGAAATGAGAAATCCTCTTATTTAATTTAATTATATGAATTTGCAAAATCTTTAATTGAATAGATCCGCTTGGATAATGAAACCCTAGATTTGTAAACCTTTCCGCTCTGTATACCATAATTTGTTCTTGATTTCTCTGTTTGTCGGATTGGATATGAAATCAGATCGACTCTGTTGATCGATTCTGATACTGTGTAGTATCAATCATTTATCATTTTATTATCGGCGGGATAATATCAATTCATTCGATTCTGCATGAGAAAAGTGGTGGCGGCGGAGGGATCGGATACACAGTAGATAGAAGGATTTCTTCTTGGTTGTGGGCGAAACATGTCTGCGGTCGTGTGCGGAAAGAGATCAAACATCTTCGAGGAATCGCCGTCGTCGCCGCCAGTTTCCAAGAGAATCCGCTATTTGTCTTCGTCTTCGTCGTCTCCAGGCCGAGCTTTCTCTCCGCCGCGGGTCGCCGCCGCTCCGGCTTGCTGGTTCTCCAATTCGTCCTCGCCGCTCGATCATCTTGTCGCTCTTTTTCCTGACATGGACAAACAGGTCCTTTTTTTTTTCTCAGAATAATGATATGCTCCTACCCTGTTCACTTTATGGGGGCATTGTTGGTTTCGGGAAATTTGATGCTGCAGCGATGAGTTTCGTGTTTTGATCTGATTCTAGTTGAATTTTTCCATTTGCTCGTCTGTGATTATGGATGAAGTTTTAGATTACTAACAGTTACAGTACTTAGTAACCATCAGGGAGCATTTTGTTGAAATCTTACACTTGTGTGTGAACTTGAGACTTAGAATGTGTTCTTGACAATTTGTTGAAATCTCACATGTTTGTATAGTGAACTAAGACTTTTGATGTGCTCTTGACAAGATTTAATATGTTTAACAAGAAGTAGAAAACAAACTACAATTCTGCTGCTTAAATTCTATGACTGCGTCTTAGTACCTCAAAAGACAACTTGTTCTTAGTTACTTACAAATTTGTTGTTAATTGTACCTCCGTTGCGAGAAGAACTTCATTATAAATGCATTTTACTGACTCAGACTGTATAAGTCGTTCAAAAATAACACCGAATCCACAAGCAGTCGCTTCCAGAAAGCATGTGATTGTGATGTAGAAAAGGATATAGAATATTGATAAGTCCTATTTCAACTCGACACCACTTTAGAGAAAAGGGACGTTAACTTATCAGATCAAGGATTTACAAAGTGATATAGATGCATGCATTTGATGAGCAAGTTAGCCCTCAATTCATAGAGACAAAACTAAAAGCAAAATATTGTTGGAAAAATTAGAGAAATGTGTTATTTGAGAAATAGTTTTTCATTTAGAAGATTTTACGGACGGTTATTTGTTGTTGGTCAGCATAAAAGAAATTGCTCCATCCATCTCACAAAGTATCTATAGTCTAATGGGAATTATTTGAATCGGATGATGGAGTATATAATGAGTAGTTATTCTTTTCTTCTGTGTCTTCCATATCCCAGTTGGTAGCCACACATGTTTTGGAAGGTATGACGACAGTTTCCTTTTTTGAGCACTTTTGAGGGATTACTGCTCAGGTAAACTCGAAAGAAATTACTCAATCTGTTTCACAAAAAATGTCATATTTATTATTGTTAGATGTTAGTTGATTACGCCATTCTTTGAAATTAGAAGTTGATTCACATAATTCAATTTAAGACATGTTCTAACTGAGGGAATCTCTGAGTCTATTTGAGAAACCAAAGTTTGAATATTTTCTGTAAAATTATTATGAAAAATGAATATCATTTGATAAGATGATCATAGATTGATTATGGAATAAATTTGAGTAAGGTAAATTTTACCGAGGGAATTCAAACGAACGCCTGCACATGTTTACTCTGGAAAAGTTCTCTTGCAAAGTGTTATAATTGACTTTGGTTACTAGCTTTTCATAGGAGAAATACTTGTTGTATTAATTGATTATATCTTTTATAAGAATGCACCTTTTTCTTGTTAAGATTATACATTAAAGTGGCATTCAGTTTAATTTTTAATGTCATCGGTTCCTTACTGATTGCAAAATCTGCATTTTTCAATTTTGTTTATTATGTTTTTTTATTAAAGCTTGCTTCATTTAATACATAACTCTGAACTCCGAAGTGCCAATAATACACGTGTCACCACAATTCACCGGTGTCTTCTGTTTTAACTCTGATTATTACTTGTATTATATGGTTAACATTTTCACTATGCATCATTTAAAAGTGCATTTGCTGATCGTGTAAATAGCAAGATGGTATATTTTGGATATTGTTACTAAGGGTGAGCTACATAAACAACATGGTTTTAGGGAGAAGAGGTGCTCAAGGGCTCAATTGCTTCAATGCCTTTTACACTTCTATGATTCTATCCCCAATTGATAAACTTGCAAAAATAAAATGAAAAATTGGCACAGTTTATTTTTGATTGAAAAATGTAGGTGTCTTGTCTTTGCATTATTTTTGTATACATGATCATGTAAGCTACAACGTGACGCTAGATTAGTCAACTATCATCTTGGCTTTTCTGCTGTTATGAAGAATTGACTATATCATATCACATACTTCTAGGCACTTCTTATGCACACTGGCCAACCCATTGGGCAACTCTTTCAAATATACTTTGATTTGATGAATGCTGCAGCAAAACCTTATGTCCATCATACTAACGCTGTTCTTATTGTTTGTTCATTTGTTTGATTTTTCCGATTCTTTTTATTTTTCTCGTAGTTTGTGAAGCTTAGGTTAATAATAAAGCTGAAACATTATTATATGGTCACCTAACTGGAAAAGATTTGTGTTTGAACATTTAATAAATAGTGGAAAACTGGAAATAAATAATTTGTTCCCAGTAGATCAGATTTTTCCGACAATATTTTCTAAAAATATTTGGTTATGATTTATGAATAAGTTATTGCATTAACTTGAATATTCTTATTGTTCTAAGGATACAGACTAATGTATGAGCGTATGGAAAATAAAACCATAAACTTTTGGGACTTTGTAGGCATTTCAATGAATGTTAAGTAATTTTTCTGGTATTAATTGATTTTGTCATTCTGAGCTGGATCTGATGACCTCATAAGCGGCTTTAATAGCACCTATCTTATCTAATCTGGAACCGTAAGTGCGATGATGACTTGTCATGATCTGCATTTTCAGTGGCCTATTTTATGGCTTTTATAACACATGAATTCTGTATTTGGCATCAATCAAGTGTTTGCTTAATTAGATGAATCCATGTTCCCAAATGCAGATCCGAATTTGGTGCCGATTAGTTTTAGTCTTCTGTGAATAGAAGTATCCATTTTTGTTTTCCACTTATGCTTTTATCATGTACCATGATTAGAAACATTGTGCGAAGTTCATTACTCTCTCGCTCTCTCTCTCTCTCTCTCTCTCTCTCTTTCTCTCTCTGAGTTTTGGACTAATTTATTGATACAAGATTCTTTTATTTGTAGTTTCTCGAGAATGCCCTTGAAGAATCTGGTGATGATTTGGATTCAGCGATTAAAAGATTAAATGAGCTTAGGTTGAATGCTGCAGAAAGTGTATCCGATGTTTCCCAGGAAATTAATGCTCAATTTTCTGCTCAAGGTTCATCTTTCTTTGGCTTTGGTTTTGGTTTAGAAATCTATCTTTTGTCCTTCATCTGGTGATGTATGTTACTGATGCATTCTTGTGTTTGTTCATTAGCCTGAAACATGTTTTTTGGTCTATCTGTTCTGTCCAAAGCCTATATTCTGTTCTCTCAGTATGTGACATTGTGAGCACAATATACAAAATTTAGAAGTGTGATTGTTGATTTGTCGATTAGATTCCACATCCATTAGTGGAAATCCGCTGTGCACACCACTAATTGATATAGTGTCTATTAATAGCTTTACTCTGTCTATTAAGCGTAGATCTGAATTCTAAATGTTGAGAGCAACTAAATGTGTGAAATTCACAAACTCAGCACCATCTTTTTTTTTTTTGTAAATGTGGACAGATAGCCAAATATTATGTCTAGTAAGTACTTAATTCACTACACCACCTCTATAACATGCTTTATGAAAAAGGACAAGGTTTTCCTGCTGTTTTACTGTTGCTCAATCCACCAGGAAGCCTGCACTTTCTAACCACTTGTAATTTAAGTCTTTAAGATTGGCCTTAAGTGGGCTCACTTCCAGTTTGGTTCTGGTAAGTTGGTTGTTGAAGAAGTGGCTGATTCTTCTAAAAGTTCTACTCTGATCTTAGGGGCTCTGGATGGTCACTACCTCTCTTCCCTTTCCTCGTCATTCCTTATATAATGTCATAGGGAATAGAAGAAATGTGTATGACGTATGCTTGATTCTGCTTTTGAGCTCTCAAATGCAAAATGTATCAAATGAAATGCAAATGCACTTTACATGAGTGGATGATAACTTTATGTATTACTAGTGATAGCGGCTTCATCACTATGAATATACTCCTTTAAATATCAATGATGAAATTCTCTTGGATGACTTTGTACGTGCCCATTACTTTTTCCAGGCTCTTTAAAGTTCTACTTGATATTTAATTTTTAAAATCTTGATTGAAAAGTGAAGAACATGCAATTCTGCATTTATAATTCTTTGTTGCTCAAGGATACATGTGAGGCAACATGCACTTAACTGTAGTAGAATGAGATTTTAATTGTTTCTCTGCTTTTGTTTTTATAAGGTTTCGCAGACTAAGTATCCTTTATCCTGTATTTTATGTACTGCATTAGCATATATTGTTGCAGTCCTGACTCCTGAGTTTTGTGCCCTATTCAGAAGTATCTCAGTTTAATTTGGCGCAGAGAGTTGTTTCTCTGACATGGTTTCACGCCATTATCTTTGGTTAAGAGAATAAATCTGCAGAAAAGATCCATTTTAGACAATATTTTCCCCGTACGATTTGATGTTTTTGAGATCCTGCTGGTTCTTTGTAGAAATAAAGATTTTTACTAGTCCATGAGTTTGGTGCGCTAGGAACTCTCTTTTCACCAGAGGGTTGAACATCTGTGTTTCATTATTGCAGTAATTTTTGAAGCTATGATTATGAAGACAGTTGATTTGTGTTAACTTGACATGATAATGCTTTGTTTAAGATACAGGTTTAGTGGTAAATAGTGAGAGTATTGCTCGAAGAGAAGAATCATCTGGTGGAAGTAGTTTTCCTGCCAATGGTGCAGAGTGGGTGGAGCTCTTGGTGAGAGAAGTGTTAAATGCATCGAATGTAGAGGATGCTAAGGCACGTGTGTCACAAGCACTTGAGGCACTGGAGAAGTCCATTTGTGCGAATGCGACTGAAGAGGCTGCCCAGAGCTTTCAGAGGGTATGTTGCTTTGTTAATGCTATGGCAACCTTCTCTATAAAATCACTCAATTTTGATTTAGATAATCTTAAGAGTCATTGTTATAAGTATTCTCAGCAGTGAAGATAAGTTACTTACAGGCTATTTTGTTTTCCCTTTTTTATCGGAGTCCCCTTTGAATTTGCTTCCCAGATGTTGGAAAGTTAGCAATGCCATAATATTTAAACAAAATTTTATATGCTCGTCATTCTCTCTAGGAGAACCTAATGCTAAAGCAGCAGCTAGAAGCGGTCATTCATGAGAACACAATATTGAAGCGGGCGGTTTCTATCCAGCACGAACGACAGAAGGAGTTTGAGGAGATGGGTCAGGAGTTGCACAAGGTGAAGCAGCTAGTATCTCAATACCAGGAGCAAGTGAGAACTCTTGAGGTCAGATTTACAAGCCTAGCACACTGCATATATATATATATATATATATATATATATATATGTTACAAGCCTAGCACACTGCATATATATATATGTTTTGGTTGGTATACTCTCAGACTTCATTTTGTATATTCTAGGTTTTATCTGAATGCATGTAAAAGAGTTATGGTGAAATTAATTAGGTGTGCATTTTAGTTGTGAAATTGAAGTGTGGTATTTGATATTGATGACAGGTGAACAACTATGCTCTAGCGATGCACCTGAAGCAGGCTCAACAAAACAATTCAATCTCTGGCCGTTTTCACCCAGATGTCTTTTAGCTAATAACCCCTCTCTCTCTCTCTCTAATCAATAAGATTCAGCATGTCATTTTTTTTTTTAAATTTCATGTAATTCTTTTTTTTTGTAAGTACTTTTGGACTATTCATTTTCCTATATAAGACATGTATTACTCCCTCCGTCCCGCCATAAGTGTCTACATTTCTTTATTGGGCTGTCCCATCATAAGTGTCTACTTTCCTAATATGGAAACACCCTCTCTCACACAAAAGATATGGGCTCCACCACTTTTTATCTTTTTACCCTTTAAACACTTCTCTCCTAAATACCCGTGCCCAAAAGAAAGTAGACACTTATCATGGGACGGAGGGAGTATATATTTTTGGGCATAACATGCCGACGTGAAATTGCAATGGAACAATTTGATGAAACAAAATTATAAAAACCAACTTCACGTGCATCGTTTGCAAAATATTCAAGCTCTCACTTGAGCTTTTTAAGCATCTTTCTGATTTTATTTAAGCAGCAAGAAGGGAGGGATTGCTTCCACATAATCTCTCTCTCTCTCTCTCTCTCTCTCTCTCAATTTGTCTGATGTTGCTTGTAGACACGAGAAATCACCATTTCGGTTACAACACAATGCAAACGCTTAATAGAAAGCGTGAAGTGAGGAGTTCCAAACTACCTATATATAAAGCTCATTTCTTCCTTGAATTACGCATCTTATGTTTCTTCCAACTCATAGCTGCAATTATCTTTCCCCCTTTTCGACCTATGATCGCACGGCCTAAATCTTACGGTTCGAATCATCAATCCTTCTCGAAAACAACCCATTCTCCTCCACCCCTTTTCCAAATGTCGGTGAATATTGGTCAGTTTCAATATGTTGGTAAAAAAAAATAAAAAATTTGAAAACGATGCCCAAAAGTTGAAGAACAAACTCACTGAGATGAAGAATGCATTATTGGATGCTAATATATCTTCTTACAAAGAGTGAATGAAGGGCAATCCAGTCAATTTTTACCCAATTATCCGAATTCAATCAAATCTATTATCACACACTCAAAAATTAAGCTTTAACCAACTTTTCCACTTTTTATTTTTATATTAAAAATCAAACTAGTACTACTAAATGTAAATGATTTGTTTTGTTTTGTCCCTCAACTCGTCTGAAACAATGCCAAAAAGTAGTATCCAAAAAAATTCGGTGGTTTTCTTTTGGCGACAAGTGGGGAACACGGCTTTCCACGCAGAGCAGGGGCGAGGGAGGGCGATGATTCTATTTCTCGGGTGTACGCATCCACAAAGATCCAAGAGAGGTGCACCGTACGATCTGATGTAGATTGGATAGATGTTAAAAAAGTACAACGTCCTAATGCATGTTCACGTGCACCCCATCACACCATCATGTGCGCTGATTCACACTCGATCTTTTTTTTACTGCTTGTGGATCCGCCAGAATTTCGGGAAAGATTCCATCCGATGTCGTTTCGGAGCTTACTTCCTTTTGTTTTGTCCCACTGCATGTGCGCTGTTGTTTCTGCATTTTTTTTCTGATTTATTTATTATCCTACAAAATATTTAGTTGTGTAACGTTTATGAGAGAATTCTGCAATTAATTTAATTGGCTCACGAGTCATGACTAAAGGTTTCGTTTTGGTCACGTTTAAATGTTGCACTCCTTGCATCCTCTTTCTAAACTAGTATGTTGATCAAACAACGTGAGCTTTTCTTTGTCCTCTTTTCTTTCGCAATAAAAAGTAGTAGTATCAATTATGTGACGTATTATTTTTCAAGAAAGAATGATTATTTATTTATTTATATTATGCATTTTTTCATCGTGGCAATCAGCCATAATAAATAATTATGCTAACAGCGGGAAAAGAGCAAAAGATTTATAAAAATTTTCCGACTACAAAATACACCATAATCTTCTTTTCTTTTCACACTTCTAGTTGGGAAGGGATTGAGATTCGTATGAATACCATTAAACTAAGGTATTTACTTTGCATGATAGGATAGATTGATAAAATATAGGATTGAGTATATGAAGGATTAGATGATCAAACAAGATAAAAAATAATCAATCCATCATAGTAAACGGTGGATTAATCTATACTATTTTAATCTATCTATCCTATCACCCAAAGTAAACACCCAACATAATCTTTAAAATACAGTAACGATGACTTATTTTTCTTTGTATATATATACTACATAACGAATCTCGAATTTTTTGGACTTCCTAATTAGACCTCGAAAATAAAAAAAAATTAAATATATATATATATATATATAGAGAGAGCGCGGATCAAATAAGAACACTTTCTTAGGTGAGAAATAAGAACAAATCTAGACCCTTGATCCTTGTTGATCTACGGTTTAGATTTAACCGTGCATTTAATTACTCTAATTTATGCATTTAAATGCTAATGCATTAAGTTATTGTAGTTTATGCATTAAAATATTTATGCATTTAGTTTCTGCATTTTATGTTATTTTCTAAGATAGTGTTATTTTCATAAAAAAAAAAAGATAGTGTTGAAATATTTGGATTGAGTGGTGAAGATTTCATGTTGACGTGAAGCTAACAATTTTCCAAATTAATGTTTCGGCTCGAATTTAAGTGGTTGAAACAATTTGGATATAAGTATCGGTAAGGAGGCATTACCAATCAAGAAGACGAAGACAAGACAACTTTTATAGTCTAAATTCATACAAATGTTAAATTTTAGCCAACTTTTTTTTTGTCTTGACATAATTGGCTAAGAACCTAGGAAATGGTCTACAAGTAGAAATATTACACATGAGTGATCGAGGACGATCGGTGTTACACTCACAATACTAATTATTTGGTTCTTTCTAATTAATTTGTATGTGTAATGTATATTACGTGTATATTTAAAATAGATTCATGTATATGATAGACTCAACCATCTTGGCAAGGAAATGGGAAAATGAGATGACAGATCAATTTTACAATCAAAATAATGATAAAAAGATAAGCTGCAAATGTGATCTAGCGGTAGAGACTTAGAGGCACCAAGGTGTAGTGCACAAGCAGCTTGGATGTGCGACACATGTAAAGTGTTTTAATTTAAAGTTTAAATTTACAACACATTAAATTAAAACACTTTACAAGTGTCACACATCCAAGCTGCTTGTGCACTACACCTTAGTGTCTCTAAGTCTCTACTTTGATCTAGCAATTATGAATTGTCAATTCAAACAAAACCCACCTTTTGCTTTGCGGTGGCCGAGCTGGGAGGGTCGGTATTTCGAAATTGAGAGGTCATGAATTTAAATTTTACCAATTTATTTAGGACCAATTTATTTAGGACCAATTTATTGATCGAAATATATTGCTTCATTAATACTAGCTCGTCTCGTTTTTTAGGGTGAAACGGATTATTATGTAGATTAATTGCGAGTTTTCACTCGTAAGAAAAATTGAATCACCCACCGTTTTGTTTTGATCTTGTGAGTAAAATGATATACTACAAGCTTTGAAATAGGCTCTTTAACTTACTTTCTTTCAAGTTTTTGTTGAATTATACCAAGATTTTATGTGATTATGATATACGATGATTAAGATTATTTTGAGAATTGGAATGAAATTTAACGTGGCACTTCTATGAACTTAGAGAATTTTAATGAATTAATTAATATACCGAATTCTCTCTATAGTAATATCATTGGGACTAGAAGAAAATATTCTTATAGGGAAGTTATTCTTATGTAGAATTTGATTTATATTTTTTTTAATAAGTTATTTAAGATTCATTGGTTCTATAATAATAAATTCACGTATATACATCATGCATGTGGTATATTATGTATATATTTAAAAGATTCACTTAAGTATGTATTTAAAATATCAAATTGGAAATGTTTTGGATTCAACAAGAAGGTGATTGTATTGACGAGGTACTACGAACACGCAGGTTAAAATATGGTGTGGTAACCCAAAAAATTAAATCATTGTCACAAGTAACTTTAGATAAATACTTCATGTCATCTTAAATTTGCTGTAAACAATTCTCTTGATTGATATATATATATATATATATATATATATATATAAATATATTTTTAAATTACATTATTATCATTTTATTACTATATAGGGACAATTTTATACATACGGGACCTTAAAAAAACCCGAAATATTATAATGTAGGGGTTATTCCTATTTATATCTGGTCCCAAGTTGGGACTGAAACTTTTTATCACTATAGGGGGATTATTCTTATATAGAATATAATTATAGAGAGGTTCTACTGTATTCATAAATTACCTGAATATTTATTAATCTTTTCACATTTACATTAAACTGATATATCCGTTCGTGATATAATATGTACAACATGATTTTGCCAAGAATTAATTAAAGTGTTTTGTCGACAATAATGAAACATAAAAGTAGGGAGATTGATATAAGCCTCAAAATTCTTATCCACATAATGACATAAAGGTGGTACCATAAAGATAAATTATTATGTAATATTGATTTATTTAAATGAACCATCAACTTGGATAATTCTGGCTTTCACCATACATGCACACCCACATATAAAGGGATGATCAAATATAATTTTTTTTCTTCTCTTAAATTAGCATGGATCGAACCAATCTAATTCCTTCATCTCTGTATGAATATTATCATAAAAAATAATATTATTATATATATAAATTAGTAGTACTATAATTATAATTGTAGAAAATACTTTAGAAATGATGTTTTTACAAGTACCTTTTTACAAGTAATTAATTTAACGGGGTAACCAATTTTCAGTGGCTGAAATCGAGATCTCAACACGCATTGCATGGCTGTGGATGGAGCCAATCCGTTGTTTTGAAAGAACTGAAATTTTCTATAAACTAATAATTTTACTTTTGCAATTATCTATACTTTATGATAATGTAGAACCAGAATATGGTGAATCAGTGAGAATATACTATATCTTGATAATTATTTTGTATGCACGGTTTTCAAAAAACAATAATTATATTGTAACTCCCTCAGTCCCACTCATATTGTCATGTTACTGTTCGGCACGGAGATTAAGAATAAGGGTAAAAAGATAGAAAGTGGGTAGGTCCATCCTTTTTGAAGGGTTAATTTTTTTTTTTTAAATAAGACAATTTGAATGAGACATGCCATTAAAGAAAAGAAGACAATATGAATTAGACGGAGGGAGTATGATAACGTTCCCAGCATAGTTGCCCATAACTTATGCGTATTGATTGGATGCCCGACAAAAGGAAAAGCAAAACAACTGATATCTCAATTATTGCAGCTGCAGTGGTCTCTCCCTTTCAATATCTCAATGTTCAAGCTACATATTTTTGCATTTATTTTTATTAATTTGGGGTTGGTACTATGGGATAAAGATTCGAGTTCAAAGGTCGTTTATTTTACGTGATAGGATAGATTGATAAAATATAGGATTAACTATATGAAGGATTAGATGATCAACAAGTTCAAAAGTAATTAATCCATCAAAGTAAACAGTAGATTAATCTATACTATTTTTATCCATTTATCCTATCACCCAAAGTCTATCGCAGCTAATTTTTCAAGTATAATTTACCTTTCATGTGTGATTTGTTGGCTATTACACTAAGCAATATTGTTCCAGTGCGCACTTGATTAAGCATTGCGAGTTAACCAATTACCTATTGTCATAAAAAAATGTATAATTAGAGTCGATTTTAGTCACGTCAGGAAATATTTGATATATAGAAATACTATTAATTGATGTAAGTGATGAAATAATTATCGGTGTACTTTTCTTTGTGAATTTGGATAGGACAGTGAGGTTATAATATGAAATATCGCTCCTTATATAAGGAATATTCGAATGTCCAAATCGCGAAATTTATGAAAAATTGAGAGATATATCATAGATTTTCAATAAATCCAGACGGTCTATCGTTAAAAACTTTTAAATATAAATAGGGGAGAGAGAGAAAGTTATTATTTTGTTGATTTGAAATATGAGTTGGGCTGTCTTGAGTGAGAGTAGAGGTGAAGATCGAATGATAGATCTCTCACTTTACATAAGAGAAGTTCACTATTTGAATGTTTCCGATTGAACGAGATAAAAATATTTTTAAATATAGCATGATGATTCTAGAAATAACTTCTACTAGCCAGCAATGTTACAAAAAGTTTTTCTTTTACCAAAAATCACAATATTTACACCGAGTTGCAGGAAATTTAAGCGTACACATGTAGAAACAATAAAAATGTCAACTTTTGGAATCGAACCACTGGAAGAAAAAATGACATTTTTAATTTGCAATGAATCAAAAAGTAGTTTTACATTAGGTTCGGTGTTTGAGTTATATGTCTGTGTGTTGTGAAACTATATATATATATGTGGAATTTACAAATTGGTAGAATAAACGATATTATAGTTGAAATTTACAAATTGGTAGAATATATATATATGTGGAATTTACAAATTGGTATTAATAAAAATTGTGATTTTTTTTTTTGCAATTAATCGAGCTATTTGTTTTTAGCTTTTTTTTTATAGTTTCCTTTTAGTTAATAATAAATGTTGTTATATATGATAGGTATGTTTTGGATAACTCAACCTAAAATTAATGAGATATTTTAAAATAGTAATTTTTCAACTATAATATCGTTTATTCTACCAATCAGACCAAAGTATAAAGTTTAGGAGCGTAATTTTACCCAAAATGCAAGCAATTCACTTTTAACATGCCTATGGACACTCCGGAATTACTAATATCAACATTCTTTTTTAGTTTCACAACACAAGTACACATGATTTAAATCCCCAATTTAAAAGTTGGATGAAAAACATCTAACCAATTGAGCTCCACAAGATCTTCATAACGCGATGTGTTATTAGTCGGTGGATCTGGTAAAAAAAAAACGGTACATAATATTATACTCCTACCATCCTACCCATCTTGACCCCTTACTGTTCGGCATGAAATTAAATTAAGGAAAAGGGTAAAAAGATAGATTGTGGGTAAGTTGAAGAGTTGATTGTTTTTTTTTTCTAAAATGGATCAAAATGAATGGGATAGACTAATAAAAAACGAAGGTTAAGATGGATGGAACGGAGGGAGTACTGTTTACAATTTTAACTTTCCAATTAATTGTAAAGAAAAAAGAAACACACACATAAACACAAACTTCAAGATGGTGTATATAATAAAGTGTAGTAGCAATAAAAAAAACACACAAGTCCCGAAATGATTTATGTAATTTACTTTCTTTTTTTGAGTAAAAAAAAAAGGTGATGCTATTTGGATCAATTTGATCCGGATCAAATGGTCAGAATTTAATATAAAAAGATATTCCTATTCTTTATATATTTTTCATTTCATAATTTTAATATAATAATTACATATATATAGAGAACAAAAATTTCATAAAATATTTGTATTTTTAAAGAGAATATTGACTGTTTTCTCGTGTAAAATCAATAAACAATCATCCATCTTCTCATACATGCATGAATCTTTTTAGTTTCCCATCATCCCATGCATATAATCTAAATTAAACAATCTCTCTAATTTGTTGAATTTCATTTTGAATCTCAAAATATCACAATAATATTAATAATAGAAAAATATAAATTGTAAAGTCGTGATTCAATGTATTAAAAATACGTTGCATCCACCCCTAAATAAAATACAAAGACTATTTATTTATATCTATATATTTATTAATTGAATAATAATTCATCATTAAGTTTGCAAAAAAAAAATACCATTACATGCGAATTTGCATTTTTTAATTTTTTTGATAATTTATTTTAATTAATATGTTAAATTATTGAAAAACTAGAAATATTGATTCAGTTTAAAATTTATAGATTTTAAAATGTATAAACTTTAATAGGGGACATTTTAGATAATATACATTTTCATTTTTAAAAATCGAACACTTTTAGTCCTCTTAATCCGGATAAAATTGATCCAAATAGATTTACCCAAAAAAATGACATTCTTTGTCAATTTTTGTTTAATAATTGAGGCCAATAATTAAACCAAACAAAGACAATTACAAAAGCGCACATTCCGTGTATGGTTTCACGTTTCCCAATTTATCACGAGTATTATATTCCAAACGGCGTATTATAAAAATAAAAATCTGAATCTCACCTACTGTTGGACAAATCTCAACCGTCGGATCACTGCTGACTCCCATCTGGATGGGCGTGTAAACATCGAACGGTGCCACGCCACGTCATGACGTGGACACTTAATCACATGACAAACGTGGATAACTCACTATCCCAATCCACTCTCGTGTCCTAAATTATTCTCATTATTGGTTCTAAACAAAAATTATTCTTCATTATTTTATTTATTTTAACATTTCATATCAGTATAATAATTATTAATCTAAATTAAATCTAAACGAGTTTTAACCTGTACTTGTTCAAATTTTTGTTCATTTTTTATTAACCACACGCGCTTGAATTTTTTGGAATCTTACAGAGTAATTACACTCATCTTTTAAATATAATAAAATATGTACCTACTACGCTTAATTCTTATGAGTTAAAATTCCTATTTTTTTCCTCGTTTTTATATAATTTAATGTAAGTTCACCTTTCGTAGTACGAAACGACCATACAAAACATGGTGGTCATATTAAATTTGTCCCTACCAAAAAGCTTGCAGACTTTCATTCATCTATCGTTTTCATAACCCGATCATTTAACTAATTGGGGTTAAGCGTTTTGCTTGAGTCGATCTTCACCCTTCATCTTCGACGGCTAGGATTTAGATCTATTGTGTGATGTAGGTGTTATATAAAGGGAAAAGGTGTAAATACCCCTCATGTTGGCAGCGCTAGGCAAATACCCTCTTGAACTTTGTTTAGTTGCAAATTCACTATTCCCTAAAGTTTTTCAGGTTCAATTAATTAGTATCAACCGCAAATAATACAAAAGAGATATAGCTACATTAGAAATTTAGAATGTTCACATACAACATATTCGGCATAAAACGTATCGATACTGTTTGAGGATATATAATTTTGTTTGATTTCATTCTTGTTCCTTTTACTAAATCAATCGGTCTTCTTTCGTTCTCAACTCCACTATATTCTTCTCAAACAAATCAAGTATTCAAGTTTCAATTTTCATTACCATATATAAGAAATGGAATCAAAATCATAATCTTACATGTCAAAACATCTGAGAAAGAAAATTATAGTAATTTAAAAGAGATAAAATTGATACTTTACAAATTGTAATTACTTTTCTAATATTAAAAATATTTTCATCTCTATTTAAAATAGAAGAAAACTTTTGTTTTTTTATGTCGTGACTCGTGAATCCACTGTCGCTATTTTTGGCCTGCACAATGTTTCAAATCTTCCCCAAACAAAATTACTAAGGGTCAAGAAACCAAAATATATTAATACAATGATGAGACTAAGGTGGTAGATTGTTTACTATAGCAAGAGGATAAGTTAGGTAGGTGGAAATTGTGTCATGTGCGTGGATCTGACGTGGCAATCTGTTTGACGGTTAGGATATCGGCCAAATCGATGCACGATCCTCTTTTCTACCGTTTGATTTAACTCTTGCACCAATCATAACAAGAAATCAACGAACACAACGCTCACCCCAGTGGGAAAAAAAATAAAAAGGAAAAAAGAAAAAAGAAAATTTAAAAATTTTGGAAGGTGCATTCCATCATCATCATCATCATCAGCTGCAACTGCAATGGACATCTGAGCTCGCACTCGCTACTTCACTATAAATACCCTTATCTCCCAACTCTTCTTCTGCATTCAATTCTACTTTGCTCATCACTAAATTAATTAAGGATTTCTTAATTAATTTCCTTCCCCTATATTTTGCATTCTCGTTAGTTTCAGGGTATGTATGTTCTGTTATTTTCCTGTTAATTACGTAATATTTTCATGTTCTACCTTTTCTTTTTTTTTTGAGATATTTTCAGTTATAATGAAATTTCTGTGGTGATTGAATGATTTTACTTGGGATAGAACGTTAGAAGGAGAAGGAAATTAATCAGCCATGACGATCACGCCGGCGGTTCGAATCGCGGAGAGGAAGCTGGTGGTGAAGGAGCGGACCATCCTCGCCAACGTACCGGAGAATGTGGTGGCCACATCCAGCGCGGCGGCGGGGTCACCGGCGGAGGGGGTGTTCCTGGGGGCGGTGTTCGACCACGACAGCTGCCGCCACGTCACCTCGCTGGGGACGCTCCGCGACGTCCGTTTCCTGGCGTGCTTTCGCTTCAAGCTATGGTGGATGGCACAGAAGATGGGCGAACGCGGCCGCGACATCCCGCTCGAGACACAGTTCCTGCTCGTCGAGACCAAAGACGGGTCCCACCTCGAATCCGACATCGACGGGGACGACGACAACAAGGTCGTCTACACCGTCTTCCTCCCCCTCATCGAGGGCCCCTTCAAGACCTGCCTCCAGGGCAGCGCCGGCGACGACCTCGAGCTCTGCGTCGAGAGCGGCGACGCCGATGCGGTCGCCTCGGCCTTCACCCACTCCGTCTACATCGGCACCGGCACCGACCCCTTCGCCACCATCTACGAGGCCTTGAAGGCGGTGAAGCAGCAACTGGGGACATTCAAGCTGAGGAGCGAGAAGAAACTCCCCGGAATCGTGGATTACTTCGGGTGGTGCACGTGGGATGCCTTCTACCAGGAGGTGACTCAGGAAGGCGTGGAGGCCGGCCTCGACAGCCTCAAGGCCGGCGGTGCCCCCCCCAAATTCGTCATCATCGACGATGGCTGGCAGTCGACGGAATCAGACCGCCACGACAAGGTCAAAGAGGAGCTCGGCGCGCCGCGGCTGCAGCGGCTGACCGGAATCAGAGAAAATGAGAAATTTCAGAAGGAAGATCCGGCGGCGGGGATCAAAACAATTGTGAAGATCGCCAAGGAGAAGCACAATCTGAAATATGTGTACGTGTGGCACGCCATCACCGGATACTGGGGCGGCGTGCGGCCGGGGGTGAAGGAGATGGAGCAGTATGAATCGGCGATGCAGTATCCGAAGTTGTGCAAGGGGGTGATGGAGAATGAACCTGGATGGAAAACCGACGCCATCGCGTTGGAAGGATTGGGATTGGTGAATCCCAAGAGTGTGTACAAGTTCTACAACGAGCTCCACAGCTACTTAGCTAATGCCGGAATCGATGGAGTCAAAGTCGACGCGCAGTGCATTTTGGAGACCCTCGGCGCCGGCCTCGGAGGCAGAGTGGAGATCACCAAGCAGTATCATCAAGCTCTCGATGCCTCCGTCGCCCGCAATTTTCCAGACAATGGATGCATTGCTTGCATGAGCCACAACCTCGAATCGCTCTACTGGTATGGTATATATATATATGTTCAATTAATTCTCATCATCCTTGATCTTGTTATCTACGGACAGATTGTGTAATTAATTAATGGTGATCTGATGATCAAATTAACAGCTCGAAACAGACGTCGATCGTGAGAGCATCGGATGATTTCTATCCACGAGATCCGGTATCGCACACCATCCACATCGCGGCCGTCGCCTACAACAGCGTCTTCCTCGGCGAAGTCATGCTCACGGATTGGGACATGTTCCATTCTCTCCATCCCGCGGCGGACTACCACGCCTCCGCCAGGGCGATCAGCGGCGGACCTGTATATGTTAGGTAACTAATAATATACTTTCTGTTTTGCATGACTTTTCAATCGCTACAATTAAAATTCAACTTTTTTACACTGTTTATGTTATATGGCTAGACCAATCCCACAATTCCAGATCTATATAACTTCCATTTTAAGCTATACATTACAATAGAGTAAATAATAAAAAATTTGTACGCGTTTTGATTGTAATGATAGAAAAGTAATGTAAGAAGTAGAAAACGGTGTAAAAGTGGTGTTATATCGATCTGGTAGTTGAGCCTTACGCTAAATGTATGGATCAGCGATGCTCCTGGGAAGCACAACTTCGATCTGCTAAAGAAGCTGGTTTTACCCGACGGCTCCATCCTCCGCGCACGCCTCCCCGGGCGCCCCACCAAAGACTGCTTGTTCTCCGACCCCGCCCGTGATGGCGTTAGGTCAGTAGCTTGTACATATATATGTTGCATCATTTGAAGTGATACTTAATGAATTATTGTTAAATTGAATATTGCAGCCTGTTGAAGATATGGAATATGAACAAGTACAGCGGAGTATTGGGAGTGTACAACTGCCAAGGAGCAGCATGGAACAGCCAGGAGAGGAAGAACACATTCCACCAAACTAACTCCGAAGCAATCACAGGGTATGTCAGGGGCCGCGACGTCCACCTCATAGCGGAGGCGGCCACCGCCGACTCCGCCTGGGACGGAAACGTTGCCGTTTACGCCCATGGGACCGGCGTGGTGCACACGCTGCCGTACAATGTGGCCATGCCGATCTCTCTCAAGGTGCTGGAGCACGAGATCTACACGATCACTCCGATTAGGAAACTCGGCCCCGACTGCAGTTTCGCGCCGTTAGGTCTGATCGACATGTTCAACGGCGGCGGAGCGTTGGAGGGGGTCAAGTACGAGGCGGCCGTCGTGGCCATGGAGGTGAAGGGATGCGGTCGCTTCGGTGCCTACTCGTCGGCGAAGCCGAACGAGTGCAGGGTTGGATCGACTGTGGTGGAATTTGAGTATGAGTCCCCGTCCGGCTTGCTGACGTTCAACTTGACGGAGATGCCGGTTGAAAATGTTCATAATGTTGAGATTGAATTATGAATTTGTGATGTTAGGGCTAGACTTTGAGCGCCATTGATGAGTTTATGAAGCTTAATTTCGGGGAGATCTAGCTTTGTTCTGCCTGCTTTAATTGGTTGGACCCTCGAATCATAATCCTCCTAGTAATAATGAGTTAGTAATGTTGTAGAATTGGATTATGCTGTAACGGGGTGTGGATATCCTATTTCTTATTATTCTCTCTTGCTGTCTAATAATTCACTTGTAGCAACCACCAGGCCTAATCTCTCTCTCTCTCAATTTTAGTTTCAAATTGAATTTTGAAATAACGGTTTATTTTGTGGATTTTTTTTTATTTAAAGAAATAATATAAACTATTTTTAATGTCATATTCATCATGTTCATGGAACATCTACATTGACCAACCTATTTAAACGGATGTACAGCTAATTTGTGATTGCAATAATTGCTAACTGATAATGCACTTATACACAATGGTAAATAAGGATTTATATATACTTCTATATATATGGACGCTAAAAAAAAAAAACCTTTGCGTCTATACCTATATGTACTTTTTCTAGGGGACTATATACTTTATATACCAACACGTTTACTTATTGGTGTTGATATGAGTTTACAAGAAAATATATATTCAAACAAATCTATTATAAATTATGTATGGTGACTTAATTGGAAAAATTCAATCTCATGATTAGAAGGTTATATTTTAAATTCCACTTACACTCTCTCGATCAGAATGCCTAGTGCGCCTGCACATCCACATGGTAGTTCTTGAGTAATAAAAAAACTATTACAAATTATGTTAATTTGTCTAATCATATATAAAACTTATAGTATTAAATAACATATAATGGAACATGAAATAGAATTGAGTTTATTGTACATGGAAGTAGAGGTGTCCAAAAGAATCGGAACCGCCGGAATGGAACCGAAACCGGCGGTTCTCGGTTCCGCAATTTTGGAACCGAAATCAAACCGTCGGTTCCGGTTCGGAACCGTATCGACGGCGGTTCGATTTTGGTTTTAATGTTTCGGAACCAGTTTTGGTTCCGAACCGCCGGTTCCTCCTATTTTTTTTATTTGTTACGTTTTTATCTATATTTATGTTACAATTCATATTTAATTTACCTAAATGTTACATTAGAATGCATAAAATTATAATTAAACAAGAAAAGGTAGCAAAAAACGAAAAAAAATACATAATTTAAACCCCAAAACATGCGGTTTTGATTTGGAACCGAGAAAAACCGAACCGAACCAAAACTTGCGGTTCCGATTCGGAATCGAAACCGAAGTGATCGGCGGTTCGGTTCTGATTCCTTTGGGATGGAATCGAGAACCGCCGGTTCGGTTCCGGTTCCGGAACCGAACTGCGGCCACCTTTACATGGAAGTAAAACTTTGATTTGAAGAGTGAAGAAGAAACGTAGTTGGTTTAATTTTACTGGGCCCAATTTCGGGGTTTTGTGCAGGAGCTTGAAAATAAATAGTAATGTGCTTATTTCTATCTATGGTCAAATGACTACTTTAATAGTGTTAGTTTACATATCCTACTAGTAGCTGCGGCCTACCTTTAGGCTTTAGCCCACTTTGAAAATATTTGTTGCTACCAGATGAGGAAATTAATATTTGTGCCAACTTATTAAATAAATATATCTAGATCTTTAAAGAGCTATATTTTATAAATTGAATTTTTAATATGGGTGCTATTTGGGACGGAGGGAGCAGACTGTTCTACTACTGCGTTTATTTAAAAATATCAACTTAAATCTAAACCGTAAAATCTCTCATGTTTAAAGTGAGAGGTTTAAGATTCAATCTTCACTTTTTCACTCTCCCCAACTTAGTAGTAATGTCCGGTAGTTGTAATAATGTTGTAACCCAAGAAAAAACAATAATTACTAAAATAAAAAAATCTTATAAATAGTAAATAATTATTATAATAGTAATTTTTATATCTAGTCTAATGAAATATGGCGGTTTGTCAATCAAACTTGTTTTATTAGTTACTAGTAAGGAAGATGTATTAGAGCAATTAAGGAGTTCTCTATCATTGCGTAAACTTACAGACCTTAAATGTATATGATAATATCAGGAGTCCAGTTAATAATATTGTCGTACGTATATAATTTGATATACTCCAAGGGGTGATTGGTTACCTGAAATTAAATTGGTTCGAGATTGAATTTGTCCAAGATTATTTGAAATTAATTTTATCATTCATGGGATGGATTCCAAGACTCATAAGACAAGACTAATCCTTTATGTCTAAAATTAAATCATGTCTAATCCATTCAACCGAGCTCAGAGAATTATTGTTATTGCAATATTCAAGGAGCGACTAGATACACAAATGGTAATTAACACTCCTTAATTAAAATGCCAGTGATCGATAGAGTGTAATAAGCTTGTTATTGAAGATTAAGTATATTCGACTACATCAGTGCTCACTTTCAAATGATAAAGTGTGTATTTTTATGACCAAACATCTCAATTTCAAGTTTGTTACTGATAGTGCTGGCCTCATCCTGGGCCCGACCTAAGGCTATTTGGGGCCTGTATATTAACGCTCGGCCCACAGAGTTCGGCCCAAACAAAGTCCACATCTGCCTTGAAGACCAAGTAACGAAACCCTACTTTGGAAGAAGATAGAATTCTACTGCTAATGGGAATCGGATATGCATGTATCAAGCAACTGGATATGTATAAGGAGTCCGATCTCTAGAAGGATTAGGGCTTAACCCAATACTTATAAATAGATGTGAGATTAGAGGTAGAAGGGACATTCAATACTCATTGTACTCTCAAATATAATAAAAGCTCTCTGCATTCTCTCCCGTGACGTAGATCACATCGATCGAACCACGTAAATTAATGTCATCGTGTTATTTCTTTTAGGGCTACTTTCGCAAACCCTAGATCTATCATTGGCGCCGTCTCAGGGTAACCTCATCAACGGTTCTTACGTAGCTGATTTACGATGGTAACGCGATCACAAAGCATGCGCGAGGCCCAAAGCCAACGAGGAATCCTAACGAAGCGTAAAGCTGCCCCATAAGCCAAGAGAATCGCCGCAAAGGCGGTTCGGCCCCAAAGGAGGAGGCACGCCGGGGACCCACAGGAAGGAAATCCCTCCGAAAGGATGCCCGCGCTAGAGATCAACGACGAGTCGGAGCCAAAGGGATCCGAGTTGAAGGAAGATGATCTCTCGCAGACTTTGATCTTGCCACCACCTACGCCGCGGCCGACCCGCTAAAGCAAACAAGCGAGCGTTTCAAACGCTTTCGCGACAACCCGGATGTCTCCCATACTTGAAGCCGGGGAGAGTTCCACGCAAAAATCTTCGCCTAAAGCTCCTCGCTACACCGAGAGACCGAACCGGAGCTAAAGCGAGAGACGCGAGCCCCCGGCGGGGTTCGGATCGGCGTCGAGTCCAAGCTCGCAGTAGCCCCCGGCGACATCATACCCAAGGCGACCTCGGAGCCCCTGCAAGGTATCGAAGCCCGAGCTATAGGCGAGAGTCGCGGTCCCACGAGGAATCGACACCGACATGAAAAGGAATCCAGCTCGGCTGGTCGGCCCGTTCACTCGACGAGCCGCTTGACACCAAACTCCCCACGGTGTACAAGTTGCCAAACATACCGGCCTACAATGGCCGGACGACCCCTTAACTTCCTAACGCGTTATCGGTACAAAGATGCACAACTGTGGTCTCAGTGAGGAACACATGCGCAAGCTACTCCCCGAGATGCCGATCGATTATGCCCGAGCTTGGTTTGAGCTCCCTTCCAAGCGGCGTGGGGTCCCGGACCTATTTGGAAAAAATATTCAAGCAAAGATTCCATACGAAGGTTCGGCCCCGCCGAGACACAAGATACCTCCCTATCGGTGAAGCAAAAGGACAAAGAATCTATAAGGAGCACGCCTGTGTTCATGCAGAAAGCTTGAAGGTCGATAAAATCGACGACGTCTTCCTCATCTCGGCCTTCCGATGGAAGTTGCCCCCGGGTCCCCGAACCAAGAGCTTGCTAAGCGGAAGCTCGAGACAGGCCCAAGATGTGGAAGATTGTATACCAGCCCGCCGACGGCCGTGACGCGGACCGATTGGAAGCGGGAGGAGACCGAGAAGAAGAGAACCGAAGGGGATCGAGGTCGGAGCGATCGTGATCGGAGAAGTGCCCACGAACGCCTCCAAAGAGGACCTATCCGGGGCCCCGGCTCGGACCCGGACCAATCCTCCCGGCTTGACCTCGCGGGACCGCAGCCGTCCCAACGACCTCCTTTTATGAAGACGAATGCCGAGATCTTCGCACTCCACGAGACCGGTTCGCTAAACCACGTCCCATGTCAAAATCTAAACCTCGGGACCAAAACAAGCATCGCTCCTTCCATGATGACCATGGGCACCACACGGAGGATTGCCGCGACCTCGCGGAACGTATAGAGAGGTTAGCCCATGAGCTCAAGAGATACGAAGCCGGGAAGAAAAACACAAGAGGAAAACGAAAGCGAGGTCAAGGCCGTCGGTTGCTCCCCACAATAAGCGAACCAAGGTCGATCACGACGAGGAGGATGACGACCCTCCGTACGACGCACCACAAGTACGACGGAGTGGTCTCCACCATCACCGGGCTACCCCCTGTGCAAGACAAAAACCAGTTGAAGGCGTAAGCTCGCGGACCACCTGGTCCCATCGGAGTGAGAGCAAACGAAAAAGAGATTCAGAAGGGGAAACCGTCACATTCTCCGAGGATGACCCCGTGCCTACCGCTACACCACACAACGACGCCCCGGTTATAGGAGTCGTGCGTGGCCAACAAGACGGTCCATCGCGTGTTCATCGATGGGGCCGCGTGAGCATCATCTTCCAACACCGGCTTGGATAGGATGGGCCTCGACCCGGCTCGGTGAATTCCACACCTGCTCTCAAGAGCTTTACGCAAAGAAGAGACTCGACTCGAAGGGACCATCGCGCTCGACGTTGCGACGGGGCCCCCGCCGACCCGGCCGTCAATAAGCTCGTTCCGCTACGTGGTTAAAGCGAACTCCCCCTACAACATCATACTAGGTCGGGATGGGTCGAATGCGCTCGGGGCCATCATTTCACCTTACCACCTCGTTGAAGATACCGACCCTACCGGAACCCTCACGGTCCGAGCGACCGCATAAAGGCTGGGAGTGCATGCAGTCACTTCTACGAGGTCAACCCCAAGCATAGCAATCAAAGTATCCCAAGAAGCCGGATGAAATGGCGTCAATCCCGTACACCCCGGCGGAACAAAGTTACCCCGTCCGAAGCAGATCCGGCGAGTTGTCAAGGTCGGCTTTGGCCGGCGGACTCCAAACACGCATGCAAGTAATCCGGCTCCTGGGCGAGTATCAAGACGTCTTCGCCTGGTCTCCAACGGACATGACGGGGGTGTCGTCGGAAATCATTACGCACAAGCTTAACATTAACCCGAACTCGACCCCCGGCCGTTGCGAAACGGCGATCATTTGCCGCCGAACGAAATCAAGTTATCTACAACGAGGCGCAAAGAATGGTTGAAAGCCGGGCTTCGTTTGAAGTCGGTACCCGATTTGGCTATCTAATCCTAGTGGTAAAGAAAGAAGAAGGAGAGTGGAGGATGTGTGTAGATTACACCGACCTCAACAAAGCTTGCCCGAAGGACGCTATCCTCTCCCCAACATCGATGAAAAGATCGAATCCTTGAAAGGGACACGAAGTATTCGCTCGATCTCTACAAAGGATACTATCGAGTTCTAATGGACGAGGGGGATGCAATCATGACAGCCTTTCGCAACAAGCTTCGGGATCTTCGCATTCAAGTATATGCGCTTCGGGCTAAAGAACGCGGAGCGACCTACTTGCCGAATGGTCGATTTCCTCTCCGAGATCACATCGGCAAGAGATTGTCGAGATACGTAGACGACATTGTCGTCAAGAGTAAAGAGGCCTCGGCGGTGAGCCGACCCGCGATCCACGCTCCACATTCTAAGGCGCGAACCTCAAGCCGAACCCGAAAAGCCGCACCTTCAACGCGCGATCCGGAAAATTCTTGGTGCCGGATCTCGCCGAAGGTCTCAAAGCCAATCCACCTGAAGGTTGTGAGCCGTGCGGAGATGAAGGTACCTCGGACTATCCGCGACGCGCATAGGTGACAGTTGACGCATAACCGCGCTAAGTCGTTTCCTTCCAAGGCCGCCGAGAGCACTCCCATTCTTCAAAATTCTCAAGAAGGCCCCGAATTTGACGGGGACGAGAGCACGAGCTCGGCTTTTGAGGAGCTCAAGCGCCACCTCGAGGACTTACCAACCTTGTCGGGCCCCCGTAAAAGAAGAACCTCTCTCTATACCTCGCCACATCCGAGGCGCAAGTGCAGGTGTTGGTCCGAGACGGCCGAGGATCGGCGTCTACCGGTGTACTTTGTCGCCCGAGTTCTAAAAGACCCGCAGACGAGGTATCGGGCCTCTCGAGAAGGTCGCTCTAGCCTCATAACGCAGCTCGGCGCCTAAAGCCCTACTTCCAAGCTCACCCGATACAAGTTCGACCGATCTACCACTTCGACAAGTTCTCCCAAGCCGAAGCTTCGGTGAAGAATCGCGAAGTGGGCGATCGAGCTAGGGAGAACACTCGCCATATCGTACGGTCCCCGTCGAGCTATAAAAGGACAGCCGCGTACTTTCGCAGAAGCTCGTATAAGGACCTCGCGGAGCCAAAAGAAATCAAAGCCAAAAACCAGGCTCCAAGAAGTCCCGAGTAAGACACCCCTGATCACGGGAGATGACGTGGATGACGAGCTCAGAAAGAAAGGAAGTGGCAGCCGGCATACTCCTCATCGCCCCCGTAAAAGAAGGAACTAACATATTCGCCGCGATTCGAGTTCTCCACTACGAATAACGAGGCGAATATGAAGCTCTCGTCGGACCGCGCCGCCCAAACCCTCCGGTGCGAGCCGTCCAAGCCCATTGTGATTCCTGTGTCGTAGTCAACTATGTGTTAGGGAAATACGAAGTGAAAAGTGAGAAGCTGAAGAAGTTCCAGAGAAGGTCAAGCTCCTTGAACGAGTCTTTCCAATTCTTCAAAATAGTCCGCATTCTTAAGCCAAAATACCCGAGCCGACGAGCTAAGTAGTGGCGACCTCCCCATCCGCCTCGACGCTAGTGGAAGTCCGCAATGCGAAGAGGCGAAGTCAATGCAATCATAGAGGACGACCCAAATGACGACACTTCTAATCAAATGTTTGGGAAACGGGAGGTGCCGAAGACAAGACGGAGGCTAGAAAATTCTAGCTAGATCCACGCAAGATGCCCTCGATGGTGGTCCTCTATCGAAAGTCTTACTTCCCATTTCTCGCTCGGATGTGTTGGACCAAAGGAAGCGGACTACATATTACCAAGTGCACACGGGATCGTGCGGAAGCCACGTGGTGCTCGGGTGCTAGCTCCGAAAAAATCATGCGGTGGGGGTACTATTGGCCAACAATGGCAAAAGATACGGAAGACTTCGTGAAGAAGTTGCCTAAAATGCCAATTGCATGCCGGAGTGACGAGACTACCCCAAACCGACCTCTCTACTATTCAAAGTCCGTGGCCATTTATGGAGTGGGGCATTGACATCGTAGGGCCTTTCTACCCGGCACCTAAGCAAAAACGGTTTCTAATAGTCGCCGTCGACTACTTCACCAAGTGGGTAGAAGTCGAACCTTCCACAAAAGTCACAAGTGATAAAGCCGTTGACTTCGTCCGGAAAACATCGTGTGCCGGTTCGGGGTACCAAGAGCACTCATCTCGGATAATGGAACGCAATTCACGAGCGGGGATTCAGAGAATTCTCGCGAAGGACTCGATATCCAAGAAAGTTCACCTCGGTCAACCGACCTCAAACTAATGGCCGACCGAAGTCACCAATGACAATAGTGAACGGACTCAAGACCCGCCTAGAGAAGGAGAAAACAGTGGATCCACAATCTCCAAAATGTCCCGTGGTCGTACCGGACTACGCCCCGAACTCCAACGGGAGAAACCCCGTACCGTTTAGTATACGGGTACGGCAAGCCATACCTGTCGAGATCGGAGCACCCAGTCCCCGAACCATCAACTTCTCCGCCGAAGCTAATGAAGAGCCGCCGAACCGACCTAGACTTATTGGAGGAAAAAAGGGAACTAGCCGGCCATAAGAAGCTCGGTACAAACCAGATGGCTCGGTATTACAACCAAAGGGTCAAACCCCACAGCCTGTGTCGGTGGATCTTGTGCTTCGAAACAATGAGATCACCTCTCGGAGAAGCTCGGCAAGCTCGAAGCCACGTGGAAGGGCCTACGCAGTACACGAAGTCCTCGGCAAAGGAGCTTACAAAATCGCCTATCTTTCGGGCGAACTAATACCCAGAACATGGCACATCGCCCATCTAAAGAGATTCTTCGTATAAGCGACAAAATCTTGCATATGTAGTCTTAGGTTTTCTTTTTTGTCTTTTTTGTCCTTAATGTTTTGTTTTTAACGAGCTCGTCAAAACTCTTTTTACTTTGTTTTTTGGTCATTTTTTAATAAAATTTCATTTTTGTCTTGCATCTCGTGTCTTTTGATTTGCTTATACGAAGTATCCCTAATATCAAAATCCCCTCATAAGGTCGAACTACGGTTCCCTTGCGTGGTCAGTAATGACCCGACATGGGTAACAAATTCTATAATCGCGCAAGGAAACCCTTTCCGAGGTCCGAGCTCGTCTCCCTCCAAAAAGGAAGATCCCACGAGGTCCGAGTCAAACTCCCTCCGAAGGATAATCAATTCTCAACTGGGGTTGGAACCAAGTTCCCCCGGGAGAATAAAATACAAGGTCCGAACCATGGTTCCCTTGTCAACACAAAAAGGTCTGAGTCCAACTCCCCCAAAAGATGCAACATGCAGAAAACCAAGGAAGCAATCTTCACGAAGAATGAAAGTTCAAAAACTCAATATATATATTTTTATTTCTAACTATTTGGAGCCGGGTGTACATAATTACAGGTGTAAGCGAGCTAATCTAGGGAAGGATGTTTCTTGGCCGAAGTTAAGCCAATCTTCCTCAAAGGAGGAAGGCCCCATGGAGATCATCAATTGAGATACGACCTCGTCCCCGACCTCGACTTCTTCCAAGGCGAAAACTTCGACCTCGCGCGGCCCGAACCGCGACAAACAGCTCGCCTACGCTGGCTCGGACCGACCTGATGTCCCCGCGAAGTCGTTTTCACCTCGCGAGCAGGCATTGTCCGAACAGATTAAGAAAGATCTGCCCCCGGACCACGTGCCAAAAGGGCCCGTAGCTTAGGTCGGCGGTCCAAATGCACTTATACCCGCCCGCACTCTCCTTCAAAGCATTTCAGCACCCCGAAGCTCCAAAAGACTCGGACCCGAGTGCTTCCTTTAGCGCGATATACCGTTCCGTGTCCTCTTTGCTTTAATTCCGCCTCGGCGATGGTGATACCACCCCGCGACGGATAATATCTTCATACTCGGCATGCTCCTCGACGATCATCTCGTAGTCTTTGGGGAACGCGGCCACTTGATCTCGGGCAACTTCCAACTCCTCACCGCCAGAAGCTTGGCACGAAGCCTACATTCTCTTGAAAAGCGATACGCTTAACTCGACCTCCTCACAAAGTGCCTCGAACTTCATCTCGCCATCTCGACAGCCTCGGCTTCTTGAGATTTCAAAGCAGAGTACACTTATGGCTGAAAAGTTCCTCGGCTCGGCGGCATTTGTCCTTCCATTGCTCAACAACGGACCGTTGGTCAACTGTGTCTTGTGAAAAGCGAGAGCTATTTGTATGCGCAAGAAGTAGAAACACCGACGAATCCAAGCTCTACACTCAAGAAAAAAAAATCAAATTCATTCATTTCGACGATATTCCGTACAGATATACAATGAAAAGAAGAAAAAAACCAACTACACTAGAATATCGCCGACCTCCTCGTCCCGAGGGTGTGGCCGCTCGGAGGGGAATCCGTCCAAGTCCTTGTCGGCGGCCGGATCTTCGCGCCCTCTGCTTTCCTCCGCTCCTCCTCCACTTCCTCTTCCGGCCTCGCCTTCTTCTTCCTCGTCGCGAAGCGGAATTGAAAGAAGCATCCGTGTCGGGGGTCCCTACACGAGCGCCGACAACCCGCTCGACGGATAGAAGCCGTGGACGAGCCGACAAGATTCTCCAAGAGGGAATCGGCGAGGTGATCTCGGACCACCCCGCATACCGAGAAGGTAGGGCTTCATCCCTTAGACGTTCGAAGCCGTACTTGGATACGTCCAGCGGGAAGTCCTTGGCGCCTAAAGCAGCCACGGCGAAGTTTCCATGGTGATGAGCATGGCCAGTGTCATTGGCAAGCTCGAGAAACTCTCCGACAACAGAATCCTCTTCGTGAATGCCCGAAGAGCTCACCCAGCTAGCCGCAAGGTTGACCTCCCGGTCCTTCGCCGCACCGCCTCGGACTCAAGCCTCCGAGCTTTCTCGGCCTCTCCGCCTCGGCCACTCGCGAGCCGAGCAACCAACTCGGACTTGGCAAATTTTTTCGCCCTCTTCGCTCACCAGCCGGCCTCTCTTTCTTCGCCCGGCAATAGCCGACATCACTCCTGGAGTATCGGCTTTTCTTCTTCTCGTGTTTCGAGGATATCTCCTCGACGTTGTTCTTGACCAACCGACGAACATATCAAGGCCACAGAAGGAATACATTTAGTACACCGTGCAACAATTAAGAGAAGCGCTGTAATGAAAAAATAATTCTTCACCTCGGAAAAAGCAGACTGCTACTGGCTGTGAGGAGGCCGGCTCGCGTCACTACCCGTGACATCAATGATGTCCACTTCGAGCGGGTCCCCGACCTTCAACCGCTCCGAGGTGGTTCGGGGAAGGAGAGCGAACGGTTGCCGCAGCGCAGCCCCTGGGCCGAGTCGCTCCCGATCGGAAGAGGAAGTCATTCCGGATAGCTTCGCTCTCTTAGCCCCGCGTAGCCGTAGCCTTACCATCAGCCCCCTTGATCTTACCGAACTTCACGCACGTACAAATCATGAAAGCGAGTCGTGACGATAAATAAACACAAAGACAACTATCCTAATAGCTAGCGGCCTCACCCGTCCGCCGGATCCACCATATTTTGAGGCTCATACGGCTCAACCCCGCTTCAGTGAGTCTTCATTGTAGCTCGCTTCAAAAAGGACCGTGGTCCCTCATCGCTTTTACGGGACTCCAAATCCTCATCGACCTCTTCTATCACCCACTCACAAGGCTTTTCTAGCCTCCAAATCAGTCGATGAAACTACCGTGGCGACAAAAGAAATATTTCTCGAGTGCACTTGTCCACCTATTATTTTGAGTTCGCCCGAACTCATCCCGGCCGCAACAGAATACCAGCCCCCCGCCTTTTTACAGACAAAGAGCTCGTGAATGAGCTCGGCGGATATTTGGTGACCCCTATCTACCGCTGCCACACCCAAATCCGTAAACCGCCAAACGAGTTCGGCATTATCCGCCCTAACGCTAAGCCCACTTTTCTGGAGTTCGGAATAGGGCTCAGGGAGGGGTAAACGAAGACCAGCGTGCAGACTGTCCTCATAAATAGTGACAAACCCCATCGGGGGAGAGCACGCCCTATCCTCGGGGCGAGGTTCTATTAATTCCGCCTCGTTAGGAAAATTGTACGTTTGGGCAAACCTAATTCTAGCCTCATTTAAGGTCGAGTGGTACTCACCACTTTCCCTTCACACACGGGGGTACTATTAAAGATTCGAATGAAGGAATACATCCTAATGAAAAAATGCTAAAGCCGCAACACTTCTACTCGAGCCGACCGACGAGCCAAATCGATATCACTACTACTAGATCGAGAAGGAGGCCATACTTACTTGTTAAAAAGAAGGTAAATGGTCCGGCGGACGGGTTGAAAACCGGGCGAAAGAACGATGGAGCGAACGCCGGCGGTATAAACAAGAATTGGGGATTTTTGGGGAAGAAATAAACTTTCCGCGCAGAACTTTTTCTCTCTAATCGACGGCGGATGTGAAATAGTGTGATATGGGCGAACGTTCGCTTCGAGAATATACGTTTGAATCCCACCGCGTTGCGGCTCGCCACACGTATGACGGGGGCCCGCCTTTCTCGAAACATGAACCGCCCCTCCACGTAATTCCAAACGGCCCATTTCTTTCCCCGCCCTTTAAATTTTACATGGGCCGCGCCATTGATCCACCTAAAGAACATAACAAGCCCACGATACTCGCATCGCTCATCTAATTATGCCGCCACTCACTGGATTATCGGTAGAATTCAGTCGTCCCGTTGATTTGCGCGATCAATCACCTCGGCAATTCGACCTCGCAACAGCATCCGCAACATGTCTTCTTTCCTCTTTTTGGGGGGATGTGATAGTCGCCGGCCTCATCCCGGGCCCGACCTAAGTGCTATTTGGGGCCCGTATATTAACGCTCGGCCCACAGAGTTCGGCCCAAACAAAGTCCACATCTGCCTTGAAGACCAAGTAACGAAACCCTACTTTGGAAGAAGATAGAATTCTACTGCTAATGGGAATCGGATATGCATGTATCAAGCAACTGGATATGTATAAGGAGTCCGATCTCTAGAAGGATTAGGGCTTAACCCAATACTTATAAATAGATGTGAGATTAGAGGTAGAAGGGACATTCAATACTCATTGTACTCTCAAATATAATAAAAGCTCTCTGCATTCTCTCCCGTGGACGTAGATCACATCGATCGAACCACGTAAATTACTGTGTCATCGTGTTATTTCTTTTAGCTACTTTCGCAAACCCTAGATCTATCAGTTACATCGGATATTCCTAATGCGGATTGAAGCAGGATTTACCACATATTGGACTGTCCATTGTCATGGAAAAATTGGCAATGATATAACTGTATAATAACAATTATTTCCTAATATATTTATAATCTTCTAGTTAATTTAACATATATAGATAAAAACATGCATGGCCGGTTCACATAGCAAATGTTAACACTCTACCGACTTCATTTAGCTAAGAATGATATCAAATGCCAAAAAAATAAATAAATTATATGTATAATCAAATCAGGAAGCAGCAAAAAGAAAACAAGTTCTTTTAGAATCCAAAAAGTAACGACAAAAATGAAATTATTCTTTTATTGTAGAGGAAAAAGTAATATTCAATCCATCCCAAAAGAACATGCATACTTTCCTTTTTCATCAGTTCCAAAAGAATATATATGCATTTTCTTTTTGGGGACACATTTTTCACTCGCAATAATGTGAGATCATTTCTCTATTCACACTATGCATTACAGGATTTCTTAAAACTCGTGCCGTCCCAACCAATACATGTTCATCCGGGACTGAGGGAGTACTATTTATTATTTAATTTTGGTGATGGTTTAAAAATTAAAAAGAAAAGGGAGAGAAATTAAAATTGAAGGAGGGAGGGAGGGAGGCATCGGAGAGAGAGAGAGAGAAAAGGGTGTCCGCCACCACCACACCAACTTAAGAGACAGAGAGACCGAAGTCCGGCTTAAACGGGGGAGTTTTGTGCGTGTCATCTTTCACTCTGTGGGCCCTTCCCTCACATGCCAACCCCGTTCTTCTGCATTCTGTGTTTTCCTTTTTCTTTTCTTTTCTTATTTATTCTTTTTTTCCCTTATAATTATTCAAATTAATACAAACATGTTATGATTCTCGTACTCCACTTTTTTAACTTGTGATGATTACGGATGATTAAATTTAATACTAGTTTTGACTCACTTGTTTTGTAATCTTGACTTCGACCGGTTTGTTGCGGATAATGCGAGTATATAATATATTTATGGCAATTTAATATTAATATCTTATTTACTTCAAAATACATAATTCTAGAGCCAGATATGTATTATACAAAACATATGGTATTATGTATGGCACTCTCTGATGGGATACATAATATTAAAGATAACTATAACATATTGTTAATTTATTATTTTATTATTAGATTAAACTACCATACTATAATTTACAAATAAGTAAATACACGTAAGGAAACATAATATTGAAATCTTATTTTGAAAAGTACGGAGTACTAATTAAATAAATCAAGTATTATTGCATACTGCCAATAAACGAGTTTGATGTATTGATAGTGGTGGGATCAAATACTATACTTTCGAATATACGAATCAGTAAGTGTGATGAATTGTGCATCTTTTGAAATATATATTTGATATGGTATATATAATTATACATATATGTTCATAATTCCTGTATATATCCATATGAATACACAAGTGTTCGATAAAAAAAAGTTAGGGAATAGCACATCGTATGTACTTAATTTGTTGGTGCAAGACCAACTCGAATTTTTTTTTTGTTGGTGTAAGACGTATTAAACCATACTCAAATCTATTAAGGCAAAAATTTGGTGGTGGACTACTATCCTTTACATTTTTAAAAAAAAAATTTAGTTAATTAATATTATATTAAATCCAATTAAAATTTATTAATCCTTCTTTAAGATTTATTAATCCCAATTAAAATTTAAAAATCTAATTAAAAAGTCTAATTTAAATTTATTATTCCACAATTAAAATTTAATTAATTTTTAATCATAAATTATTTTTCACCAATTAGATATAATTCGATGTTATTTAAACTATTAAAAAATAATAAAAGATTAGAAAATACTATTGGGCCACGCATACACGGACGCGCTCAGCTAAGTGTGCCTCATTTAATTTGTAAAGTCTGCTAGTATGGGATGAATGTAATTTATTTTATACGTGTGGGCATATGTTGAATTTTCAAATAATGAAGTTACAGTAAAAATTCAGTTTAGTAATATATCTATCTATTTGGATCAAAAAGTTCATAGAAAAAAAAAAAGTTCACGTGTAATGGCCTAATGGGAATATATTCAGGAATAAAATACGACTATTTGGATTGGTAATATTTAATTATTTGCTATATATATTTTTATTGGACACTACTACAAATATGTTAGTACATTATTACATAGTTTTATTTATACTTGTAATTTAATTGTAAGTATAATTTTGTAACTTTCTTTATTTGTTAATTTTATATTTGAAGAATCGGACGACGTTAAAGTAGTTATAGAATTTTACTTATTAACTTGCATAAGAATATAATAACTACTCCATTCATCTAATGCGTATTCTGTTTCGTTTTTATAGATTTATGAGTTTTAAATTGTAATTCCTTATTAGATTTAATTCTTACCATCATCAAAAAAAATTATGAATGATTGTTTTGTTAGCTAGTTTTTATATGTATACTTTTTCTTAAAATTTTGACTTAATTTTAGGATTTTAAATAGTATTTTTTATTGTTGAATACGGTATTAATGATATAATTATAATGACACTATCAACATATATGATATATCTTACATATCTTGCTATGATATTAATAAACATATTGACGACAAACTCTTTACGGACATAAAATAACAATTTGACAAACCAAAGGGAACAAGTTTTCAAACCACTAATACTTTTTGGACATATATGTCCAGACATAAAATGAATATATTAATAATCTTAACTTATAATTTATCAAATAAAATAATGGTGTTGGTTAGTACTCTAATGTATTTACTTAATTAATCTAAACCGCTATTTTTAGAGAGAGAAATATGAATACAAAAAATACGAAATTAAACTAATAAAGTTATTTTGTTATTTTCACTAATCTTTCGGAAATATTATTATTTAATAGATATTTATGCATTCACTTGAATTAGATTACTCAAAAAATAATAAATTGAATGAATGTGGAGAAATTACAAAATTAAATAAATAAGTTAAACGAATTGAACCGATTCATTTACCTAAACGAGCTAGATTATGTCCGGACATTTATGTCCTAATAGCATCACTCTTTTCAAACTAGAACTGGTCCCTATAGTTAAATAATTAATATGATTAATTTAATTCATAAGTAGGAGTCCCTACTTTCGAGATATTTGGTGGATGAAATGTAGTATCATTGGCCCATGTGTATTGTGTTGTCAACATAAAGTAAATAAATAAAATAGTGTCCAAAACGATGCATATTAAAACTGACCAGTAGTCACATTTTTTTGCAAATAAATTGACTAAAAATTTGATCTGTTCATCAGGGTTTTGAGTATATATATAGTTCAAATGATTGATGTTATATTTTTACAATTTTGTCTTTAAAAGCTTTGGTAGAGAGATCCATAATAATGTCAAACAGAAAATAGTACTTTAATTAATTGGGAGAAAAACGAAATATATATAGCCAAATATCGGGCAGTGTTTTATATAATTGAAGAAATGATAATTAAAGTGAAGCATGTGGTGAAAGGCTATTTTAATTTCTATATATATATATATATATATATATATATATATATATAATAGACTTATTTTTAATTAGTTCGCTCCAAATTCAAAAAAATAGTTGTTCACATTTCCTCAGTAAGGGGGAATAAAGTTATCCATTTATATATACACATTTCTCCCTCGGTCCTCCATCAAAGCCAGGATTTTTTATTTATTTCTTAATAATTGCAGATTAGTACTCAATATAAATAGCAAGATACTGAACAGAGAATTAATGTATACACAACACCATACATCATGTGTACAAAATTGAACACAGAACACTAGTACTTCGCTTTTAATTTCCAAAAAAATACTAGCTAGTACTCCCTTCGTCTCAATAGCAAGGTCTCACTTGCTTTGGGCACGGTTATTAAGAAACAATAGTAAAATGAGAAAAAATGGAAAAAAAATTTGTAGGTCCTACAGCTTTTGAAGAGTTAATTATTTCCATTTTTAGAATGAGACCTTACTATTGGGACAGACAAAAAAGGAAAGCAAGACCTTGCTATTGGGACGGAAGGAGTAATATTTTATGTTAATGTTACCAATTGGAATATGTATAGAAGGCTAACATATATGCTTGCAAATTTTAACATCATTTTTCTTATCAAATAAAGACCCCTTGTAAGAACATAAAATTTAATAAATATTTTTATTAATTATAATATCTTTATTTGATTATGGAATCTTATGAAATCCATATTAATTAATAAGTTATTCAATTAATAAAGATATCTTATTTGGTGATAAATATCTATTTATTTGGCAACAAGTTAAAGATATATATCAATTTTTTTAGAGCCAATGAGATCGTGTCACCTCACCTCTAAAGCCCGCGATGGAGCACAAAAGCCCACTCAAGTTTCTTTTCCTACAACTATAAATAGGGATCTCCATACCACTTCAAAATCACACCAAAAAATCATCTTCAAAAGCTCAAGAATTGAAGGGAAATTCTCTAAGATTTCTCTCAATATTCAAGGTGTCCCGACGAGATTCAAGGCGTTCTTCGAGAAAGCAACGCGTTCTTCGTCGAAAATATCTCAAAGTGGCGTTTGATCCGGAAACAAGACGAAAGTCCTCCATGACAACGTTATAAAGCCCAAAGCTCAACGTTTACTTCGGAAACAAGGTGAAAGTCCTCCACGTCAACGCTATAAAGCCTAAAGCTCAAGTCAAGCTCAACGTTTACTTCGGAAACAAGACACAAGTCCTCCAAGTCAACGTTAAAGCATGAAGACCAAGTCCAAAGAGATCGATGAGACACTAAATCTCCAACAAATCTCAAAGACTAATTTGAAGATCGTTCGAGGATCAACTTGAAGAGAAGAATCAGAGGATCAAATAGAGATTAAACCCGCATATATTCGAAATTCTTATATTTGTATGCAATTTTGTGTTTATCAAATTAAATACAATATTTTGTGTTTGCACCCCTATAGTAAGTAAAACATGTTAAAGATTCAATATCTACTAGTCAAGTTGGTAATCGACAATTTGCAGGATTCGAGTAATATAAGCAACGTTGTATGTTGCATTCATAGGTGGAGCCAGGGGGCAGTGGGGTCACTGGACCCCCCTGGATTTAAAAAAAAATAGCTATATATATATGTATGTATATTAAAGGTTATTTGGAGAAGAAGAAAATAGCATAGGTAAGAAGTAGATTTTATAGATGGAGCCGAGCTTCATGTGTATATAACTTGAAATAGGTTGTATAGACAATAATAGCTTGAAATAAGTTTTGGGCAAAATAAGTTTGGTCATAAAATCCAATCACCATTAAAAGTTATGAGCTGGTCTTTTTATATGGAGTATTTATTATCATTTTATGGAGGTTGTATTTTACCTTTTCATCTTTTCTTTTCTTTTTTTGGGGGAATTTTCACTACTTATTTTATTTTAATATAATTTATGCAAGACTTTCAATATATTTTTATTCTTTAAATACATATGTATAATTTATATTATCAAATTTTCTAAAATACTAATTATGAAACTTAGATTAGATCTTTATATAGAGATAGGTTTTATGTTTATTTGTTCAGAATATAGAGATATTTTTCATAAAAGATTGCATACTAATTTTTATATTTAATTTTGAATTTTGATAGAAGATAGAGAACTTTTTAAGTTAAATTTATTCATGTTATATGAAATTTCATTTTATAACTTGTTTTTCATTAATATGTTTATCAATCCAAAACAACATTGCTTAACTAAATGTATACCGAATGATATTTAAATTATTTTGTTATGTGTGAAATATAGTGTAAAAAATGATATTGCTTAATCAAATGCCATATAAAAAATAGACATGTCGGTAACATAATGTCGTTTCATTTTCAATATTATTAATTTTTTTACTATTCATATCAAAATATATAAATAAAATCAAAGGGACATTATCTGTAATAGAAAAGTATTTACCTTGGAGCAATCATGTTTATACTTTGTTTCTTTGATTTGTTATGTAATTTAAATGATATTATAACTATATTAGATATTTTTATTGAAAAAAAAAATTGGACCCCCCTGGATCAAGATCCTGGCTCCGCCACTGGTTGCATTAAGGCATGCGATCGAGCAAAATTACCACAACATGTGTGTGAAAAATGCCATTAGCAAACTCGTACGTGTTGCATCATTTACACAACTTTGCGTAGATCTTGTGATCATAATTTCTATTTTATATAAATATTGAAAATTTATTTGTATACATGTGTACCAAACTATCAATTTTTATTGATGAATAATTGTTAGTGTGTTAAAAAAATAATTTCAAACAAATATTATGAGGCACGCATGCTAAAAAAACACATCATTAGAAACAATTTAGGAACAATAATAACAAGAATATAACAACTAAGATGATATATAAAACCCTAAAAAAAGATGATATGTAATACATTAATTTATAGCATATTTCATGTATATTTGCAAGCTAAAATTATCTCTTAGATAGACTCAAGCTATAACTTAAGGAGGAGACTATGAATCTTATTTTTGAAATAAATATCACATTAATGTAGAGTTTTGAAGTGTGATTAAATTGTTTAAGAATGGTCAACAACCATCAAATATTTCAAAAATTAATTAACGTACTAAAACATTTTTTATAGATTTTTGAAAGTATTTATTGAAATAATATTGGTCAACCATCACTACAATTTAAAGTGTGTAGTAAGACTAAAATATTTCTTTTATAATACCCAAAATCTCCAACATTAATAATTGGATAATGTAAGTTCGATTTTAGAATTACAAGTGTTTGTAAAATTAAAAATCTCCACGAATGGGCATTGTCCAATTATAGGGCCCCTGTTTATGTTCCCAGTCAGGCAAAGTTCCACCGTTGGATCAAATAGGAAGCATCACAGCCGCACGATCATGTTGGTGTATGTACAAATACTTTTATTTTACTCATTTCACATCATATATATACATATATTTATATAATACTAAAAAATTATTAATTGGATGAAAATGTAGTCAGGCTTTTTTAATGGCCCAATATTCTTCTCGGGATTGTTGGAAAAGACTTGCACTTCTCCTATATATACTACCCTCTCCTCCACCCTAAACCTACACTCATCTCTCTCTCACACACATAGACAAGTTTATATATATAAACTTAATTCTCTGATTTGTTTTGAAGAAACCCTATTTAGGGTTGACCCTTCTCTTGAGAAATGACCCTCTTCTTATTCTTCCACAGCTTTCTTGAACTGCGCACAACTGTATGACCCCGCACCGGAGGCGATGCAATCTTTTGCGGTTCAATAAAGCTGTGGGAAGATACGGTGAGGGCCAACCACAATTCTTCCTCAGAAAACAAATTGCATGCTTTCTTCATCGATCGTCCTTCTCTGCTGTTCTTTTATTTACAGTTCGTCTTTTTTTCTTTTCTTTTTCGATTGAATTCGACGAAAATCCACCGTTGCGATACTTGAAAATTAGATCTGCTGCAATCCCTTTCGATCTATGACAGATCAATTTCTTGATTACCTCAAGATTCTTATTAATTTTATCGATTTGCAATTCTTGATTTTGTTTTTTTTTAATTTAAAAAATCTCGAATTTGAATTTTATATAAAAGAATGAATGATATAATAGGTCTGCCCTCAACCACACACGAAGGATAAGAGAAAAAAAATAAAGATCTGTTTGCTGTTTTGTTTTGAAATCTTTACATCCAAATAATACCAAAAATATGTAACAAAAGGAGGGAGGGGTTGTTTCGATAGCCATGATTGGTGGGGACTGACGTATTTCACTGTTAATTACATAATTTTATTGTATAGGTAATATTCTCTCTTATATATATATGTTTCTCATCACCTCAACCCAATTTTTGGATCTACATTTCCCTCTTTTTAATTTTTCTTTAATTTTTGTAATTTAATTATTGCCTGCAGGCAAAGATATATCTGCAATTTGTGTTATTGATTATGATAATTGATTTCTTTTCACCCAAATTATAAGTACACTGATGAAAATTAATCTGAATAATTAGAGATGGAAAGAGTGGACCACATGAAATTGATTGGCTTTCCGAAATGCAAGAATTAAGCCCAGAAAGGAGTATGGATATAAATGGCAAAACATGTTGCTGAAATTAGGGATGCATTCGTAAGTTTTGAGGTAGATTGTTTTTACCAATGGTGAAAATCACAATAAAAGAGAGGGGTAAAAAGTCAAAATATTTGCAGAAGATAGAAAATTAAACCAAACAAGTTGAAGAAAACTAGGTTGCCTTGCCACCCCCAGACCCCCACAGAGGTAAAAAGACATTCTAGTAGTATATATGAAAACAACAATCTTGTTTTGTCTTTTTAGGGCTCTAATGCCTCTACATCAGATCCTAATGTTCCTGCCTCCCTCCTCTTTCTATCTCTACTTTAAATTAAATATTAATTAATTACTTCTAAATCAACCCCACTGATGATCTGTAATGGGATTTAAAATTAATGCTGACATTAATTCTTAGTGGAGTCATATTATAATCGTGCTAACTTTCTTTCTTTACACCAAGGAAATTATTCAGTAATATTCCTTAGTGCTTGTTTTGCTTTCTTCCTTTTGCTTTATTATCCTCTCTCTCTCTCTCTCTGAATATCATTAATAAATTATCAACTAATGAAATATAAATCAGAAACCGCCATGGTTTTGTATCAAGTCAAAAAGTTGCAGATGAATTTCTGCTTTTGGTTACAAAGATAAGAGCTAAAAAGGTGGATCAATATATGGTGGAAGAAACCATATAAAAAGTGGAAATTTAAAGACAGGAAAAGAATAAAAAAAGAGAGTTTTGATTTGATCCACGGCGATCTTGCTACTGATATGGCTGTCTTGGATTAGTTAATGAGAAATAAACCATAACAAACCTTTCTTCCATAATTATGAAATAAAACTTGATAAAATCATTCAAAATTATCTTAATTTGATTGATGATGCTAACTGAAATTGAATATTGAAGTTTGGAATTTATTTTTTGAAATGATGAAGTTGGTGGTGAGCCGATAGCAACACAACGGCGGCGGCGACGACGACGACGGTGGCTGTCTGTATCATGATAATTGCGTTGTGCGTTGGCATTTCTTGTTTCTCCTTTGATTACGGATGCTGCGCCCTTCAATTCGTCTCTCCTCGTACTATGTAAAGTGTAAATAAACTAATCTTGGTTTCTCAACGCCTTTTGAGTACATCGTTGGGATAGCATTCAACTTCCTATTTAATGTGTTTGTGGCTACTGGCTAGGATGTACGTGTTCGTATTACACCTATCTTACTCCAACTACATTCTTCAATAACGCTTGCAAGTGCGGGAAAAAAGTTTCCTATTCATTGGAAGGTAATATAAATAATGATGTTAATTATAAGAGTACAAATTTCATCTATACTTTCGGAACAGTATACTCCAAGCACATTTCTCAATAACGGTTGCGAGCATAAAAAAAAGTTTCGTATTCATCTAACGGTAAATGAATTAACGTAATCTCAATAATACTTTCGAAGCGGAAGACTCCAAGCACATTAATGAGTAACGACTGTCAACTTTTTAAATATACTAGTAGAGTGGTACGTGCTATGCACGTAATATTGATAGATATTAATAATAAAATATTATAATAAGGGTATAATAGGCAAATCAAATTTTGTAAACAATACTCTTTTATAATAGGTATAGATTTCCAGTTAATGGATATTGAAGGTACTATAAGTTTACATAATCTTAATATTAATGATGGATGCGTCAAAACTCAGTCTATTTTCCGGAACGGAATACATCAAGCACATTAATGAGTAACGGTTGTGATCATAAAAAAAAATACTAATACTTTTTGGACATATATGTCCGGACATAAAATGAATATATTAATAATCTTAACTTATAATTTAGCAAATAAAATAATGGTGTTGGTTAGTACTCTAATGTATTTACTTAATTAATCTAAACCGCCATTATTAGAGAGAGAAATATGAATACAAAAAATACAAAGTTAAACTAATTATAAAGTTATTTTGTGATTTCACTAATCTTTCGGAAATACTATTACTTAATAGATATTGATGCATTCACTTGAATTAGATTACTCAAAAAATAATAAACTGAATGAATATGGAGAAATTACAAAATTAAATAAATAAGTTAAACGGATCGGACCGATTCATTTACCTAAACGAGCTAGATTATGTCCGGACATTTATGTCCAATTAGCACTACTAAAAAAAACATTCTATTCATCAAAAGGTAAATAAATTTACGTAATCTTAATAATGATGTTATAAAGGATGTAAATGTTTAAATTCAATCTATACTTACATGAGTTACCGCAGCTAAGTGTAAAAAAAAGTTTCTTATTCATCGTAAGATAAATAAACTTATAGAATCTTAATAATGGTGTTACGTCCAAAGGATGGATGTGTTAAAATTCAATAATCTATACTTCCGGAACGGAGTATTCCAAGCACATTCATGAGTACTAATGGCTGTCAAATGTAAAAAAGAAATTCCTATTTATTCTAACGTAAATAAATTTTCATAATCTTAATAGATGTTAGAGTTAATATGAATTTAGATATAGATCAACTTTAACCTGTCTCACAAGTTTTTATGAAATGATTAAATATGTGCAAATTAACCAAGGAAAACATTCCGTTATTGTAACTAAGGAACAAAACCTTTTAGCTAATAATTGCACTCCTTTAATTTGAATAATTTCGTCTGTTCTTGCATTATTTAATATTTTCAAAGTTTTGGATTTATTTAAATTTTCTAGGTTTATTTTTATTTTATTTTATTTTTATTTTTTTATGTTTTGGGGTAAGTTTTTCTTGGTTTATTTCACGTGTTCACTTTTAATATTTTAAGGTCTATTTTTCAATCTTTTTTAAGGTATATTTTTCAATATTCATTTTAGCCTTTATGTTTGCTAAAAGAAAACAGTAGTGTACAGATTTTTTTTCATGAAAAGAGATTAATATCTTTCATTCAAAGTTGAACTACATCAACACATGACGACAATCTAAGCGGTCATAACAAGATGTAACACCATTATGTTTATGCATTATAAATGCTGATAGCCAACGTAAAAATCGTATTGATTGCTACATTTGAGAAATTTTATCTTATCAGCATAACCAAAAAAAGAAGAAAAAGAAAAAGAAAAAGTTACCCTTTCTAATATTATCATGACGAATCAATAAAAAATAAAAACTAAAAAAGTACATATATAGTGGTACATAAATCGGGCAACAAAAAATGAGTGAAATACAACATATTTTGATACATGTGCATATGCGTGTGGTGTATCATGTATGTGTATCTTTTTATGAATCTAATAAAAACAGTGTGTATTTCTTTATGAATCTATTATTAATTGACATTTAGAGAACGTGCATTTATTTTTAAGCTATTATCAGTGTATAATATACACATATATAAAAAAATGTGTGTGTGTGTGTTTGCCTGTGTGGTCTCGAGCTTTTTGTACAAGCTGCTTAATTAATTTGTTTCTTGGGTCACAGCAGTTTATAATGTAATTTTATATGCAACAATTTCTTGAAGCAACAAGTAGCTAAAATCATTTAGGAAAAAGGATGTGCCTCGTCGCTAAAATTATTGGCATCCAATGCACACCTACGACGGCAGGTTTCCACGAAATAAAGAATTGAAATGTATATCGCGATGAATTATTGTTGCATAAATCGCAAAATAACTGGCAAAACTGAGTCTATAACCCAATCATTTACCAACCATTCATATATAGAAACTGAGTCTATATACCAATAATTTGGCCAAAAATAAATAAAATGCCTGAATGTAGAAATATAGAATGCCATCAGATCTAATTAGCTAATATCACAGTATATATAAGTATTCATCCAAATAAACTGATTTAATTCAAGTGGCAGCAGCATTATATACAAATAATGCATCACTTAAAGGCACTAGAAATTTCATTCCGAATTGAATATTATTTATAAGAATAAAAAGGAAGACATAATTTGGTGAAGAAATTTATGGGTTTTAATTTGTGTAAAATTTAATTGTAAGATAAATTTGATGTTGGTTTAGACATTACAAGTCATAATTGAATTGGGTAGGTGGTAATGTAGTTGAGAGAAGCAAATAAGCATTGATAGCTTTGTCACGAAATTAAGCTCACCACCTCTCTCATGAATGAGTCATGAGTTTCAGTGTGTTATGGTGTATCTATATATATATATTATGTATCTATAATGTGTGTGTGAGAGAGTGTAAGTGCGTGAGGTGTGTGTTTCTTGCCAGCTGAAGTATGGGAAGGGCCGGGTAGTTGATGTATGTAAGCAAAAAATAAGCCCCAATCATAGCAGAACGTGACAAAGGTTAACCTTTTTCACGGAAATGTATGTGAGAGAGAGAGAGAGAGAGAGAGGCAGAGAACAAAAAGCAAACAAGATGATGAACTATCAATTATTGATGATAAAGAGAGGGAAAGCTCATGGAATCTTCTCTGTTACATCTTTCAGTTTTTACCACTCTCATCTCCATTCTCACTGACAAGCAGTAAAAAATAGTAATAAAATGGCAACCGTGATTTTCCATGGTAAATAGTCGAAAATAAAACATTGGTTCTGAAAAAACGTCCCAAAAAAGTAAAACATTTCTTGAAATTTTTAACTGAACATATCAGAAGTACAAAATTATACAAAATTTCGGAATTCAAAGAACAAAATTGATACGGGGCCTTTCTGCAACAAGGGAAGAAAATGCTTATTTGCGGCTGGTTGCTCAGAGTTCGAACTATTATACATGATAAAAAGTATCGAGAATTTTACCATGGAAAGTGTGTACAGTAGTAAAATCTGACCCAGTTTAATTCATACGCCTGCAGGTTGCAGCACAGAAGAGGAGGGCCCTTCCGCGGCGGCAGCCGGAGTAAAAAGTCCAGAATTACCATGTTTTCCCACAGTTTTCTTGAACTTATTTACCATTATTTTCTGATTAGAAATTAAGAGAGATCAGAATTCAAGCAGAACAAGTTCAAGAAAGCTGTGGAAAAGCATGAGAGGACTTGCAATATATTATAGAGTGCCTAGGTCTTGAGGTTGTTATATATGGTGTATAAATAGAACCATATATAGAGAAGTGGAAAATGAAAATTGAAGATAGATAAAAATTAAAAATAAGTTACTTGTAAGGACCCCATACTCATATACATGTATTCCTCATACAAAGTGTGTGAGATGGACCACTCTAGCACATTCTGTGTGTTGTGTGTGTTTCTATGTGTTGTGTGTGTGTGTGGCTGGCTTTATAGAGTTTATAGAAGGAACAAATTAAGTAGGGTTCAAGTCCACAAACAAGGTCAATTTTCTCCACTAGCTTGCTTTATCTTCCAAGTGCTATGTGGGGTTCTTACCCCAAGTTAAGATGTAAAAAAATATTAATTTTAATTTTTTCTAAAAAATGTAAAATATATATATATATATATATATATATGGGCTCGTTTGATATTCATATACGTAGATCATGTATGGATATGAATATCGCTCATATCCATACCTTGTGTTTGGTATATCAGTATATGGATATCAAATTGATACCTTTGATATACATGATATACTAATTTTCAACATTCTCATATACCAAGTTTTACTAGGGTATGACTCATATCTCTTATTTCCTTTCCACTTGATATCGGTCGATATCTTCAGCATACCAAACACATATATATATTAGATATCAATCTCATACTCATACATGATATCTGATACACATATCCATATTTGATATCTGATATACTAGTATATAGATACCAAACGGGCCCTATATATATATATATGGGTTTTTATTGAATTGGCTAGGGTACGATTTTAAAATTAACTCAGTTGTGAAGTCATCGACTGGTTAATTAATCAGTACTATTTAATCTAACTTGTCCCGATATAAGTACAACTCAATCTAAATCGACAGTATCACAAAAATACATCTAGGTTTATACGGTGGCTAACATCAATAAAAATACCCAACAATAGTGTGCGTGTCTTAGCCTAGTGGTAGAGTGGTTAATGCTCGGATCAAAAATCACGGGTTCAAGTCCACCGTCACGCGACCTTTAAAGTTTTTTGTAATGTTCGTTAAAAAAAGAAAAAAAAACATACCCAACAATAAATGGGATACAAAATTAGATAATTAAATATTTGATGACTAGGGTAATGTTATAAAACTAATTCAGTTGTGAAGCCATCAAAAGGTTAATTATTATGTACGTAAATTTTAATTTACTAGTATAATATAAGTTACTTTATCCTCGATATAAATACAACCCAGTTTGAACCGAATGTATAGAAAATTGGTTTTATACGAAGAGACACTAATAAAAACACCCGACAATAGATGGGATACAAGATTAGATATAGATTTCGCGGTTTGCTTTCAATTTTTTTATTTCATGAAATGCAATCCTAACATCACCAAAGTGTTAATTAAAAATGGAGGAAAAAAAAGGAAAATAATCCCATTCCCATCACATGCAAGCATGTGGGCATTACATGATCTTCCCACTAATTTATTTGATGAGCAAAAAAAGGGTATGGGGGTGGTTTATGGCCCCCCAAATTTATGGGTATTTTTGTGCATTATACACACTAATATCAATGTATATTATATTATCTTTACTAAAAGTAACCCAAGTGAGGTAGAAGATGACAAAAATAGTTCTTACATCTTCCTGAAGGAGCTTCTGAAGTTCTGTCTGTGTACACGTGCATCTATTTGTTAGGGTTAATTAATAGCCAATGTTGAGGTGACAACTGGTTACACTAGTGAAATTTTCGTATTAATGTAAAAAATGCCTCCTAAACGACGTTGTATATATATACCCGTATAATCTTTGAGGCAGTGGACTGCACAGTACGGTTAGTACGGTATATTTTGGTTCTTCTAGTTTTTTATTAATTAATTATTTCTAATTGAGATTTAATAAACTTTAATTGAAAATTAGTAAATTTTAATTGAAATTAGTAAATTTTAATTGTGTTTAATCAATTCTAATTAAAATTAATTATTTCTAATTATCCTCTAATTATCCATAATCTCCAATTACTCCTTAATTATCCCCTAATTACAGCTAACACACTATGCTAATGGCTGTACAAATTTTTGCTACTCCGAATTTTTTTTTTCACACATCTGATTGAGTTATTTTTGTATAAATATATTTTTCAAAATGAATTGTGATGGTAGAATAGCGACGACCTAAAAAATTCGGACTGGGGCACATAATTTTGAGGGGCGTTAAAATGAAAACCCTAGTGAAATTATGTACACTAGTCACTAGTCAAACATGGGTAAATTTCAATTAACCAAATTAGGCCAATTGCATAAGTTAGGACAGTCTGACCAATCAAGCTTCTATTCCCTTCAAATTCTAATTTTAAATTTATACTTACGAGGTGGCCAAAAGAACCGGAATCGCCGAAATCGAACTGCCGGTTCCGGTTTGGAACCGAGAACCGCATCGACGGCGGTTCGATTTCAGTTCCAAAGTTGCAGAACCAAGCCGGTTTCGGTTCCGAACCGTCGGTTCCTCCTTTTTTATTTTTTATGTTTTTATCTATATCTATGTTACAGTTTATATTTATTTTACCTAAATGTTACGTTAAATGCATAAAATTACAATTAAACAAGAAAAAGTAGCCAAAAAAACGAAAAAACATACACAAATTGAATCCCAAAATATGCGGTTCCGATTTGGAACCGCCGGAACCTCGGAACCGAACCGAACCGAAACTTGCGGTTCTAGTTTGGAACCGAAACCGAAGTGGTCGGCGGTTCGGTTCCGGTTCCCTTGGGGTGGAACCGAGAACCGCCGGTATATTTTTTGCTAATTATTTTTTTTCTTATGTATAAGTAGGTTTATTTTATTTATTAATTATCTGTATAATATTATTAAAGGATATTGAGTTAATATTATTAAAACTAATGATATCTTCACTTATATCTATTAGAATATACTCCCTCCGTTCTTTTATAAGTGTCCCCCACCGTCAAATTACACATACCAAGAAAATAAAGAAATTTACCTATATAACCTTATTAATTACCATCATTAATGTATACATACAACTAATTAACAAATTACTAGAAGCATTAAATAAGGATAAAATTGGAAAAATGTCATTAATTTACTCTCAAATTTTGAAATAGGACACTTATATGGAAACAAAAAATTAAGCTAAATAGGACATTTAAAAAAGAATGGAGGGAGTATATTTATAAGAATGTTTGTTGGATCCAATATATTTATTGAAAGTATTTTTTTCTCCCCTTGAAATCATATAAACCCTCCGTTTCTCTAGAGTTCAAGTTTGACTACGTAGTACGTGCTCTCTTACATTACATGTACTCCGTATTTAATGTGTTCTTTTTTCGATTATCCCTCGTACTTGACTTTCCCTCACACCATATATTTATGCTTTTATGACATTTTCTTTTTTGAGGGAATGCTTTTATGACAATTAAGTCACCATATATATATATATATAAATACAAGCTCAAGCTCGAGCTCGAAAATCCGACCATTAGATGGGTTGCACAAAGCTCGTCTACGTACGGACTCGGACAAGCTTGGTTGCCATAACAATTAACATACATCCATGATATTTTGGGTTAAAGTGAATTAGATACCAACAAAAATAGTAAAATTTTGTCAAACATACCAATAGCAAGAATGATTTGTTCGATTTTGTTTGATTTGTTACAATTCTGTATTATTGAAGATAAGAAATTGCCTAAAATTGGTGGTATATAGAGAAATAAATTACGCAAGTCGAAAATTTTATGTCGTCAAATATAACTAAATTGCAGCTGTTTCATTTACAGAGTTAGGCCTTGGAAAGAGTATCAATTAATTTGTCCTAGAATTTTACCCAACAAGATGAGTATGAGTATAGTTTACGTGACTGGTCTCAATTTCAGCACCAATCTTGTGATCTTCCAACACACATTTGACTCATCCCTTAATTTGGAGTAGTTACATTTTTCTTTTTCTTCACCCAATAAATAGCATTTTTAGTAACCCGATAAATAACATTAATTTAATAATGTATCAATAATAATCCGAGAAGTAATCAAATTATTCAGTGCGCAGTCACAGTGGAATAATCACAAAAAAATCCAATATAAACTTATTCGGTGTGCATTGAAAATAGCAGCTACAAATCAAATAAATAAAATTGATTATATATATATCTTAATTAATTTAAATCTTGACTTAAGCGTCGCAAGAGTTAGATATTGGTCCATGCAACTCAACACTCTCATAATAGAAACTTCTTTAACAGTTTAAATATTTTTTTTATCTCCTCGATTATAGCTTACTGGTGGAGTTTGGAGTGAGTATTCTAGAGATCGAAAGTTTCAACTTTGAATCCTGCTATCGCTCTATAGGTTGAGTATGATGTACCTCATTTTTTAAGTAAAGTTTACCTAAATTGTGTGATTTATGCATGTTATTGCACATGAGGAGTGTTTAACCACTATACACCTTGAATAGCGACTGAGAGTTTATTGAAGGATGGACGAAGAAACTTTCGATGTTTATGATGATCAATATTTCAAGATGACTATAAAACTTTTAGTCTATTTCATGCATAATTACGATATATATATTTATATACATATAACATTCCTATCAAGAGATTGGGTAGTTGTTTGTTGATTAACGAGTATTTAATTTTTGCAATTACTAGACTAATGATTTTATTATTTATTGGATTTTAAGGTTCATTTAAGAATTAATTTTGAGATCAGTATAAGTCAAACTAATTAATCACATGAACTGTAATTACTTAAATAGTTATAAATATGTTGCTAATGTGTAGAAGTCCTTGGAAACATCCTCTATTTATTTTTGCAAGTGGGCTGGCCCTACATGTATACATATGTTAGTATTTATTTGTTTAGTTATTTTATGATGGCCCCAACCCCAACATGGTGTTGTATTTTGATATTAATTTGATACTTTTATTCGCCAACTTGGCTTGAATTAGTGAGGGTCCAACCATGTTGCCTATATCTCTACTCTAAAACTTAATTATTCTCAATCTTGGTATATTCCTTTATGAATAATTGCTTGTGCATAGGAGAAAGAATCTAGCTAATTATTTTCAATTGATAGTTAGTTTTGGATTCTCATAAATTGGGTTAAAATATATATCATATATATTGTCATATGTAAAGGGTAATTAATACATGTCTAATTCCATCATCATTAACAACAGTCAGTATGATTTCAATTACATTATTCGATTTCAAATCGAATACTAAAATTACGCGAGACTATACTAAAATATTTAAAAAAATTGATTATACACAACCAATATTTAAAGTGTATTTATGTGCACCACATAACTGTTTTGAGTACCAAAAACATAGGTACAAAAATTATTCTTGGACCACTTAGTTAGGTTAGCTGACAATCTATAATATTTTGGGTGTTGGCCACAGTTATGAAAATTATTGTACCCGAATTGTCGCAAAAGCTGCTTAAATTTAAGTCCATGTCTTTTATCTCTTCAATATGCATATGCTGTCGATTATTATAACATCTTATATTGTATGATATTTTTGTGTTATATTGGAGTACCATTACTTCCCTAAATATCATGTATAACATGCATTGATAAAATTATAAAGTCGAAGCATTTCTTATCTAAGTTCAAATATTACGTCTCTTCCACTAATCTATTACTCCCTCCGTCCCATTTATATAGGCGGATTGAAATTTTCACATGGATTAAAAAAAATTATTGGAAAAGTAAATTATATAGTAAATTTCTTAATATGCCCCTATTTATTATTTGACTATGTATGTTTTATGAGTTAATCAAAGAATTAAATAGAGATATATTAGTAAACGAGCTAAAAAACATTACTTTTTATAGAAACAAGCCTATATATATGAGACATCCGAAAAAGGAAAACAAGCCTATATAAATGGGACGGAGGGAGTATCATGTAAGCAGGCAAAAGTGGCCCAACCTAACTCATGTAGGGAAGCACTATATTATAACGAGAAACAATGTAAATACAAAATCCTTTAATAATAAATAATAATGGAATACGTAGGATAAGAATTAATCCGTTGATTTCATGATTACTGGAAGAACACAAGAGAAGGAAAACAAACCCGAACCCTATATTCCAATATCAAAATTAAATTCCACTCAAAACATAACAAAAGACTTTATATATACTAAAACCCTATACACTTAAATGGAAATAAATAACTTGACACCCAAGACAAATAAATAAAGACATACAAAATTAAATAAATAAATACTAATATATTAAACGGGCCTCATCTTCATCACTAACCTAATGGGCTTGTCAGATTTCATATCAGATTGAACCATCAAATTTTTCGGAATGTGCTAGGATTCGGGCTTTTGTGGTCCAATCTGACTTTTGACCATCGATCTGGTCCGATTTGACTATTTTACCAGCTCATGGTGCATGATCACAGTCAGGGACGGAGCCAGGAATTCTATCGAGGGGGCGAACTTTCTCAACATCAAAGTTATAAAAAACATAAAGATAAATTACCTTGTAATAAAAAATTAAAGCAATCCATATTGATCAAAGTCTCCAGTCTACATAGTAAAATGTCAGTCCAATCAACTCTGCAAAATAAAAGATAAGAACATATTAGGATTATTAAATAACATAAGCAATATAAGGAAGATTCTCACTAACCTTATTAAGTGTGGGTCGTTTCAATTGTACTCGTCGCTTCTTCATATTATCAAACTCATCAATTATTGATTCAACATCAAATTTTTTGGCAATTTCTTTCTCGATGTACATTAGTAACGAGGAAGCTAAAAAGTCATCCTCCATTTTATTTCACAATCTTGTCTTGACAATCTTCATAGATGAGAATGCACGCTCCGTTGTTGCAGTGGAAACCGGAAGAGTTAAAATAAGTCTAACTAGTCTATCAACTAGATAGTAATTCATTGACTTACCAGTCTTTGATAACAATTGACACAGCTCTGCAAGTGTTGAGACATTCTGGAAAAGCTCATTGCGACGGATATCAAGTTCAAAAAGTTGCAATTGATACTTCATATGCAACTTCTCTTGGCTAGTAAAATCACTAGGATAGAACTTCTCCATCAACTCACAAATATTATCAATGTTGAAAGATTTATATCCCTCTCTCGGATCCAAAGCTGAGCTGAGCCTAAGCAATTCTACAGTATCATCATTAAATCGAGTGTTCATCTCCTGGAGTATAAGATCTGTTGTTTCTCTAAATATATCAAATCGATAATGATGTTCCAAAGTAATAGAACCGCCTCTACCAACTCGACCTCTACCTGAACAATGAGGGCCATTCATATCTGGAATATCTATCTCATATTTCCCACAAAAACTCTTCACTTCATCAAGCAACTGATCATATCCACTGTCTTTATATTTTTGAATGAGTCCTTTTGTGTTAGAAATTGCATCCATTGCATTGAGAATATCTTGATTCTTGTATTGCAAAATTCCACAAAGATCATCTGTCACTTCAAGTAACTCAATCATAAAATGCAAGATAAACACAAACTCAAATGATGTCATCTTATCATATGCTCCATCAGCAGTAGCTCTAAAAGACATGTTACCTTTCTCTCTGAGGATCACTTTTAGAACAAGAAGGATGGATTTAAACATATTGCGCACACTGTGTAGAGATCTTAGATGAGAGCCCCATCGTGTATCCCCTGGACGCTGCACACCTTCAATTTGATTTTTTCCATTTCCAGTTTCAAGTTCATTACTGGAAATTAATTCTTCAAGATGCAAGGCTTGAACACTTTGTAGTTGATCATGTCGCTTGGAAGAAGAATCCACTAAATTCACAATAACATTCAAATGTGAAAAAAATGCTCAATTGGTAGTACACTTTTAACTACGGCGACTAAAATCAACTGTAGTCGATGAGCAAAACAATGCACATAATAAGCATATGGACACTCCTGTAGAAAAAGAGCTTGTAAACCATTCCACTCTCCTCGCATAGTGCTAGCACCATCATAACCTTGTCCCCGAATGTTGGGTATGATAAGATTATTACGAAAAAGAACTGCAGAAATCTCATCTTTTAAGGTAGCGGACTTAGTATCTTCCACATGTACTATGTGTTGGGAAAATTAATAGAGTTTTGAAGTGATACCAAAACCCAGCTGACCCCAACCAAGTAGATGTTTGCTCAAACCCAAGCGTTTTTCCAGCTCACCTGTTTGAGCTTATAGAGTTTCTAAGTTCAGGTGGAATCGCTGAAGACAGCAGAAGACCCAGCTGAGTACTCAGCAGGGTAAGCCAAGTCGAGTGATAAGTAACGTTATCCAGATCCAAGACGATAAAGTTCTTCCAGACACAGCTGTAGGAAAGACCCAGCTCGTGTGACAACTCAGCTCTACGTCAAGACCCAACAGAGTTCAAGACTCAGCTCAGCGTCAATGATCCAGCAGAGTTCAAGACAGCTCAGAGTCACCAGCACAGCAGAGTCAAAGTCAACTTGAGATAAAGTCAGATCTGATCTAGACCATCAGGAACTCGACACCTCAGCACCTAGAAGTCAAACCTAGGATTGCTTTACGAGGAAATCAAGGAAGAAGACAAGTCAATCCTGTCAGAAGTTAGGTAGGGATTCAGAACGGCTCTTTCCAACGGCTAGTTCTAATCTCTCCCTATAAATAGAAGTCTTCTTCATCATCAGAAAGAGAGGAGTGACGAGAGAATATATTCAAGAGAGATCAACATACTTCATTGAAGGAAGTCTAACCAAAGATCAAGAGATCTCTCAGAAAAGCTTCAAAGATCCAGCAGCCTTCATACTTATGAGTGATTATTTATTCTCAGGTTGCTGAAGCTCTCTCCCACAAGTATCTAGGCATATAATCCTTCCCATCTTAAGCCTAGTTTGAACGAGTTCATCATACTCAAAGTTCTTCATTGTAAGAACTCGTTCATAGTTGGAAAACCCCCAAACCCAAACCCAGAAAAGGTTAGGTAAAGGTACGCCTGCTCGAAGCGCGTAATTCGAGTGTTGGTTCTGTAGTACCCGTAAACTACAGGTTAGGCTTCAGCTGTGCCCGTAAACAGTCTGGTTATGTTTCGATACAGTACGCGTAAACTTGTATCCAGCTTGAGGAACTAAGCTGCAACGCTTGCTGACTGCGCGAAAAGTCAGTGGTATCCTTAGTGGATTACCAGAGGTTTCTGGTCGTGGACGTAGGAGTAGTTTCTCCGAACCACGTTAAGTTGCTTTGTTCTTTCATGTTTATTTATGCATCCAAATTAACCCTTCATAAGCATTATTTCAAGCTGCATAAACTGATTAACTGAAAAGAGAAACTAAGCTTTGCAATATATTTGAAGCAACAGACGGACTTTCCAAAATCCCACCACATTCCGCACACAGCCAGCTGTGTCGATCAAGCTGTCTTCCAAATTTGGATCGAACACAACACTTTCACTCAAAAGAGTTTTAATTGGAAAAGTTTTTAAACCTTGGTGTATTCACCCCCCCTCTACACCAAGGTATCCGTCTTGGGACCATCAATTGGTATCAGAGCAGTGGTTCAAAAGATCACTGTATCTGTCAAGTCAGCATTTCTTTGCTGATAGTGGTCACCTGAACAGATCCTTCAAAGTTTCAAAATTTTTTTTAATCATTATATTGCATACTGTCATGGAATCTTCCCTGTGCAGGAATCTTCCGACATTCTCTGTCAATGATGATCAGATCTGGAAGTTCCGACTCAAAAGCTTTTTGAGTGCGCATCACGACATGATGTGGGATGTTATCACTGATGGACCCATCATCATCATGAAATCAGAAAGACAAGCAGAAACCTTACCTGGAGCTGAACCAGTTCTCCGGCAAGTTGTGAAGCCCAAAAGGGAGTACTCTCCAGAAGAAAGAAGACAAGCTGGTTTGGACAGCTACACTCGCAACGTCATCTCCTCAACGGTGACGAATGCTTATCTCAGCAAGATCATCAACTGCGAGACAGCTAAGGGGATGTGGGACACTCTAGCCAAGCTGTGTGAAGGCTCAGAGGAAATTCAAGATAACAAATTCTCAGTTGCATGCCAGAAATTCGACAATTTCAAGCAACTCCCCTATGAGTCCATTGATCAAATGGAGCTCAGATTCTCCAACCTCGTCATCGAGATCGAGACGATCCGAACTGGAAAATATACAGTTCGAGACAAGAACTTGAAAGTTCTTTCGGCTCTCTCGAGAATGGTGTACACACAAAGTGGTTCACCAAAGCAGAATCGATCTTGGCAAAGATGGAGATGGAAAAATTGTTCTCCATCTTGAAGGCCAACGAATTTGATGCGGGGATCACAAGCGAGAGATTCATCCGACCAAATGAATGAAGCGAGGCGAGGATCAAGCCGAGAAAAGAAGCTCAATCAGCTCAGCTTGGAAGGACCAACAAAGAGCTCAGATTTATGAGCAAAGAAGATTTGAACGAAGAAGTTGTCATGCTTGTACGAAGCATTAATCAGCTGGATCAAAGCAAGGAAAAGTACAAGAATATCGTGAAGGTTCATCACGACAAGCAACTCTACCCAAAGAGCAACTCAGTTGAGTCATCCTCCCGGAGAGAGGATAAAAGGATCGAATCGAGCGAAACGGATGATGATCAAATCTCCTTCTCCGACTCAGATGAGGATGATTGCTCTGATTAAGATGTCTGAAACATCTTATTGAATCAACCGATGAAGAAAATAAAGAAATCCAGCTAGCTGACTGGGACCAGCTGTGAAATAAAGATAGCTGGATACAAAACTGAAGATTCAGCCAGTCATACAGCTGAGTACATTGGTCTCAAGAGATGATTAGAGAAGCAGCATTTGAATCAGCTGAATTTGGGACAGCTGTCTACTTGCTATACAAAATGAGATCTCATCAAAGAAATGAACTGATGTAGGATGCAGCTGAAGAAAAAGCCACCTACTATCAAATCAAGGGGGAACTTTACGTAGCTGGAAAGAGTGCCAATTCAAGTAGAATACCCAGCAGGATGCACTCATCAAGAAGATTCAGCTGGAGTCTTCAGCCAAAGAGAAACCTGATCCAGTGGTAAAATCAAGACAATTCTCTAATCCAGCTGACAACTTAGAAAGCATCCAAGAGACTTCTCAACATCTGAAGGAATCCATTGTTGGGAAAATTCACACAAAAGCACAAACTGCTAAAATCCAAGTCAAAATGATGTGTGAACTATTTGGACTGCTCAATCCGGGTGAAGAAAAACCATCCAGCTGAGGGGGAACAAATTCAGCTGGACATTAGTCGAAGAGCTAAAGGGAACACAACTGACTAAAAATCAAGCAAAATCTTCAAATACTCAGCTGAGGAGAACTGTCAATCAAGCAAAGGAGAAGACCGTTGTGATATCGAGTGAATCGTGTCCAAGCTGACCGGTTTGCGTCTCATGCAATAATTGCTCTGAGGAATATGCTATATAAAGTCCAATTATTTTGAATTCATATGTTAAGCGGACAGACATTCCTTAGTTAAATTGTTTGATAAGTTTCCTTTCCCATCGCATTAATTATAAAGTCTGCATAGTGCTGTAGCACGGCAGGATCGAGGCAGAACGTCAAACGTTTGAAATGCCTCACGCGCGGTTGAAATACACTCGCCGAAAACACGTCAGCAAAATGTGATGAGTGAATCTCTCCCAGCCGTTGATCAGAATATCAACTGATTCAATCTCAACCGTTGACCCTATGGCAGTTGATATATATGGAAAAGATACGCGAATTCTTTCTTCCTTCATCTTTATCTCTGCAAATTTCAAAGATTCAAAATCTTCATCTATTCTCTGCAAGTTCTTCGCACAATCAAATTCACCAAGTTGCAGAAATGGCGCCCAAGAAATCAACCGCAGGGATGAACCAGTTTGAAGCTCTAATGACAAAGCTATCATTTGAGAGTATTCTGTCCACCTCCAACCTCCATATTTCAGAGTTAAAAGAGATGGTGGATCTAGTTGCAGACTCCGGTCTCCTGCTGTGGGCAACCTCCATGCCCAAGCTTTTGCTAAAGAGAGATGCCGCACTTTTCTACCTCAACATTATTGACGAAGACGGCTTCTACTCATCTTCATTTGACATGAGCGTCAAAGGCGAAGACGGAAAGTTTGATACAGCAACTGTCACCATCAAACTGAATAAGATGCTACGAAAGGTGTTCAACCTTCCCAGAGGAGGATTCATCCCAGATGATTACAGCCGTGAAGAAGTGGATGAATTCCTCAGCAGAGAGATGCTTATCTCCCCAGAGCCGTACAGAGCAAGCATGTCAAAGCTGCTGCTGGATATTACACAAAAATGCATCTTAGGGATAGCTGGATCTCAAGGAGAGATCAGCATTCCAAAACTCAAGCCGATGATTGCCATGATCAAAGGCGCAAACGTCAACTGGTTTGATTTCTTACTCAACCGACTGGTCAAGGAGTCAGAGAAAATAAAGTTCAACTCCACCAGGACGACGTTTTCAGCTTCAGAGCCACTGTATCTCTGCTCCAAAATTTCTTTCTTAATAGAGCAAGCAGTGAAAGGGCACACAGTAAAGTGGGCTGATTCAGAACCGTTTCCAGAAACGAAGATTCTTTTCCAAAGAATAAGTCAAGTCAATGATCTTCTGAAGAAGCAGCCTGCTGTGAGTAAAAGCAAGAAGCAGCTGGAAGGAACAGAGGCAGAAGTTCCAGCTGAGAAGAAACAAAGAAAGAGGAAGGCAGCTGACCCTAAACCAGCTGGAGGTCCAGCTGAGAAGAAAAAGAAAACAGCTGTCATTCCCAGTCAAGCAATGGTGATTCTCTCCCTATAGCCAGTGTCGGCCTTCGATCAATACGGATCAAACATCCTGGCCGAGATGGGATTGAATGATGGATTGTCATCCAGCTCAGAGGACGAGCTGGATAATCCAAGAAGCTCACCCCAGCCCTCACCTCCTCTCAGCTCTCCGCCGAAACAGCCTTCCCCTCCACCCAGCTCTCCAACCAAAGAGCCATCTCCTGAAAGAGAGCAGGAAGATATTCAACTGGCTGAAGCTCCTTCACAGCCAGCTGACACCCATGCTGAACCCTCTTCCACGAATCCCAGCTCACCACCAAAACAGCCATCACCCAAAGCTCAAATTCCCACGCAGTTGGCTGATACTTCTTCACAGCCAATTGTGAACCCTTTTGAACCTGCTCCTCAAATCTCCACAGAATCAGAGGAAAGTGATTCTTCTGCCTGTCCATCACTCAACTCCACTGGCTCAGCCTTTATGGAAGCCATGTACGAGGACTTGCGCATTGCAGGGATCAAGAGTGTTCTAACTCAGCATCCGATTCTGGCGCACCTGCCCATTGCACTCGTCAAAGTTGGAGATCTCAAGTTCTATCTGGCTACCAAGATGGCAACTTGGTACCAGAATGAGCAGCTGATAGAGACTTTCTCCTTTGAGAAATTGAAGACGGATGAAGCACGCCTCCAGCACACTTTTGGCTTTGGAAGCCTGGAGGATGCATACTTACACCAGATTGATCTCATCAGAGGAATTATAGAAGTGTCTCAGCAATTCCCCCGCACCCAGCTGAAGTCTGGGAATCTGCCAACAAGCTTCTTATAGCAGCGGGATGGGAGACACATTCTGGAGCTGACAATTCTAAAGAAGTCTCAGCTGAGATTACCAAGGAAGGCATGCACGATGAAACAGCTGAGGTAATGATCATTGAAGAACCAGCTGTTGCATCAACTGAACCAGAGGAAGCTGCTCCACAGAGTCCAATTGCCGATGACACTCGCTCACTGGTCGAGATCGAGGCAGTAAAACCCAGCCAAGCCGAATCCGGAACCCAGACGGATCCTGTTGAGCTCTCTGATGCAATGAAGGACGAGATTGCCAAACAAGTCGAGGAAATCCTTTTTCAGGATAGACTCAAATCAAATGTTGTTACCCTTCTGCGCATCACAGCTATAGAGTCGCAAGTCCATAGCAATGGACTGTCCATTTACGACGTTCACAGATTCGCTCTGAATCTGCAGGAAAGCACCAGTCAAGATCTCAGGCAATCTCTTGTTTCTCAACAAATTGATCAGTCAATTCATCTAGAGAAGAGAGTCCCTGAGATCATCTCAAACCTTCAAGCTCCACTGGTTGACGACATTGCAAATCTTTCAAGCCAGCTGGAAGCTCTCAAAAAGACCACTCTCTCCAACAGCGCTGACATCCGCCAACTCTTCAACTTATATAAAGATCTGGATGCTCAGTTCAGAGCTGGAAGTAGCAGCAATGCCCAGCTGAATCTCGTCACAGCTGACAACTCAGTCAAGATCGCTGATGTTGAAGGTATTCTCTCCAAGCTCAGCGCAACAGTTGCCAACCTCTCTGCCTCCCTTGTTGATAATGCCAAAAAGGGGGAAGATCATAATGAAGCTGGAAAAACAAGTGAGAGGAACAAAGCCGAGGGAACTGTGCGGCAAATTCGAGAGGAAATCGATGATTTTGCCAAAGAGGCTGGATGAAGAAGAGACGAGCTAACGCTTACCAAAGCAGTCAAAGAGACATGGAGAGAGAAAATGGTTGCTCTTGCCAAAGCATGTGGACACAAGCCTGAAGAATACAAAGACTATCATTGGCTGTGGAACTTCCACAACGAGCAAAGAAAAGAAATGCAAGAGCTGGATAAGATCATTAAGAAGAAAATTTGAATCGCTCAAGCTGCGAGAAAAGCGAGAAGAAGAAAAGGCGAGCTACGAGCAAGCACGAAGAAACAAATCCAAGCAGCCTCAGCTGACAAGAAGAACCCAGATGATATCAATGAAAACTGGGAAAGATGCAAATCAGAATTCATCAAAGAATTCTACTACTTGAATCAGTTCAAAGGCATGGATCCAGAAGCTGCTTTCTAGGACTATTTCCTCGAACTTCATGAGACAGATCCAATGATGGCAAGGTCAATTGCCCTCTATGCCAAGAGTAACAACATCCAGCTGAAGGCTCCAAAAGTCAAACAGCTAAAGCCTCCATTTCTAGCTGGAACGAACCTTCCTGACAAGGCCCAAATCATCAAAGAAATTAATCAATGAGTGAAAGAGGAATTTCAAAATCGAAGAATCAAGCTGAATGGAAGGAGCTGGAAGAGTTCATCTTCAATAGATATGGTCTAAAGACTGACCATCAAATTGATGAACAAAGGAAGCAGCAAAGCTGAAGACCCAGCCAACTGGGAATTTTATTTTTTTGAACTTTTGTATTGTAAAAATTCTTCCTATTAATGAAAAGTTCATTTTATCAAAATCAACCTGAAGACAATCTCTCTTTGTCCAGGCTCTGAATATGTTTACCTGCTGTGATTGTTTAATTCGTTGAAACCCCGTTTCCTGTTAAGGGGGAAGCAATCTTTTGTTTTTCCAACTTGGGGTTTTGGCATCATCAAAAAGGGGAAAATTGTTGGGAAAATTAATAGAGTTTTGAAGTGATACCAAAACCCAGTTGACCCCAACCAAGTAGATGTTTGCTCAAACCCAAGCGTTTTTCCAGCTCACCTGTTTGAGCTTATAGAGTTTCTAAGTTCAGGTGGAATCGCTGAAGACAGCAGAAGACCCAGCTGAGTACTCAGCAGGGTAAGCCAAGTTGAGTGATAAGTAACGTTATCCAAATCCAAGACGATAAAGTTCTTCCAGACACAGCTGTAGGAAAGACCCAGCTCGTGTGACAACTCAGCTCTACGTCAAGACCCAGCAGAGTTCAAGACTCAGCTCAGCGTCAATGATCCAGCAGAGTTCAAGATAGCTCAGAGTCACCAGCACAGCAGAGTCAAAGTCAACTTGAGATTAAGTCAGATCTGATCTAGACCATCAGGAACTCGACACCTCAGCACCTAGAAGTCAAACCTAGGATTGCTTTACGAGGAAATCAAGGAAGAAGACAAGTCAATCCTGTCAGAAGTTAGGTAGGGATTCAGAACGGCTCTTTCCAACGGCTAGTTCTAATCTCTCCCTATAAATAGAAGTCTACGAGAGAATATATTCAAGAGAGATCAACATACTTCATTGAAGGAAGTCTAACCAAAGATCAAGAGATCTCTCAGAAAAGCTTCAAAGATCCAGCAGCCTTCATACTTATGAGTGATTATTTATTCTCAGGCTGCTGAAGCTCTCTCCCACAAGTATCTAGGCATATAATCCTTCCCATTTTAAGCCTAGTTTGAACGAGTTCATCATACTCAAAGTTCTTCATTGTAAGAACTCGTTCATAGTTGGAAAACCCCCAAACCCAAACCCAGAAAATGTTAGGTAAAGGTACGCCTGCTCGAAGCGCGTAATTCGAGTGTTGGTTCTGTAGTACCCGTAAACTACGGAGTTAGGCTTCATTGTGCCCGTAAACAGTCTGGTTATGTTTCGATACAGTACGCGTAAACTTGTATCCAGCTTGAGGAACTAAGCTGCAACGCTTGCTGACTGCGCGAAAAGTCAGTGGTATCCTTAGTGGATTACCAGAGGTTTCTGGTCGTGGACGTAGGAGTAGTTTCTCCGAACCACGTTAAGTTGCTTTGTTCTTTCATGTTTATTTATGCATCCAAATTAACCCTTCATAAGCATTATTTCAAGCTGCATAAACTGATTAACTGAAAAGAGAAACTAAGCTTTGCAATATATTTGAAGCAACAGACGGACTTTCCAAAATCCCACCACATTCCGCACACGACGGTAGTGTCGATCAAGCTGTCTTCTAGCTGGATCGAACACAGTCAGCTCACTCAAAAGAGTTTTAATTGGAAAAGTTTTTAAACCTTGGTGTATTCACCCCCCTCTACACCAAGGTATCCGTCTTGGGACCATCACTATGTCAAAAAATCGCTCACGAATATAGCCTTCTTTATCCACAAATCTCAAAACGATAGCCATTTGCTCTCTTTTTAACTCATCTCGTGATTCATCAACAATAATACAATACTTGCCATCACCAATTTCTTCTCTGATAGATTTTTGAATTTTGCTAGCATAAAGGAATAAAATCTCCTTTTGAATCTGATGGGAAGTATAAGAAGCATTTTGAGGAGCATTTCCCAACACAATCGACTTCACCTCGTCACTGTAACAAGCTGTGTGATTTATAATTTCTAAGAAATTCCCACAATTATTTGAATTTGGACATTCATCACGAGCTCTAAAAGCTATACCTTGAAAAGCACACAATTTTGCAACATCAATAGAAACTTTAAGTCTCAAGCGATTTTTCTCAACCACCTCAGAGGATTGTTTGTCTATGATCCTTTCAATATGTTGCAATGAATTCATTAGATCATGAGACTGTTTTACAGCTATCTTATGCGAAGAATTCAGACATTTTCCTTCATGAATCAAAAAAGAGCATTTATCACCATTGCTTACTTTTTTCCAATTTTGAAATCCATCCACATTAAACGCATTAGCCCATAGATGTGCAGATGGCTTGATGAAAAGAAAACATGGCTTGATGAAAAGAAAACAATGAAGACAATATGCAGCATTTTTTGTAGGTGAATATTCCAACCAATCAGAAAATTTCTTATATCAAGCTGGTAAAAACTTTCTACGGTTCCTATCCACATAGTCCGAGGATTTGTCTGGAATTCCTTGATAAGGACCCACAGTTAAATAAGCACGTCTGATCTCATCTCTCTTATCAACCGGATAACTCCATATAGACATACGCAATCCAGGATCTCGTTCAATATGAAAATTATTAGAATTGTGATCAAGCTTTTGTACCTCTTTTCGAGAAGACTGCTCAACAACAATATTTGTTGGTGGATTGGTCATTTCAGAAGCAACATTATTATCCACATCGACCCTTGAAGTTCCTAAAATCGGAGAAATTGAGCTCTCCTCAACACTCCGTTGGCGTTTTTTGTTATCATTGAAAAATGAATGAAGTGTTTTATATTTCATCGTGTTGATTTGTGAACCTATATATAAAAAATACAAGATTACTTCAATCCATAAAGAAATTCATCGAAGTTATACACAAGAAATTCATCGAAGTTATAAACGACTAGAGTATTAAATTATTACCTTCTATTCTTCAAATTAAACTCAATAAGTTATGAGTTGCTGCTTCACAATTGTAATTCTTCAATTCAAAGCTTTCGCCCCTTTCGTAGTACCTAAATTACTTTCTCAATTTTCCTCCTTCAAAACCCCAAATTACTTTTCGTACTCTGCTACTTCCAAAACCCCGCTTCGGCGCTTCTAATTCTATTCCAAATTTCAATGAATATTTTATTATTTCATTAAATGGACTTATTAAATTGGATTTTTAATTACGTGATATTGGGCTAGAGTAATTGGGCTTAAAAATTGGATAATTATTATGTAAGTATTATAATTAGTATATATATATATTTAACTACACATTTATATATATTTATATATTTATACATATATATATATATATATATATAAATTGAAAAATCTGAGGGGGGCGGTCGCCACTACCAGCCACCCCCGTCTCTGGTTACACAGTGGTCTCCTTCCATATAATAATGGAAATGGATTTTGGGCTCGATTTACTGAAGGACAAGAATATTTACTGCTTATATGCAATAGTAATACTTTCGGGCTTTTGTTTCCTTAGTTTTTTAATTTAATTTAACTAGATTTACCCGCGCGCGTTGCGCTGCGCCGTGTGATAGTTTATAATGTCAAAAAATTAATACATATTTCAATATGTATTTATATATTCTAAATGATTCTCTAAAATTATATAATTACGTTCATTAGTATTATTAATACTACAATTATTTTTTACTTGATTATTAATACAATTATATTATATATATAGATAATACTTATGTTGAATATTAAGATTTTAAGATTTCAAGTTAAGAAACTCATCCATACAAATTTAAAAAATAAAGTATCACCAAATATTAATACATGCATATTACCGAAAAAAAAATTGTAACATATTAATAAGCAACTTTACTGCAAATTATAAAATTTGAATTTTGAAATTCAAATCATCCTCATAATTTATAGTCAGAAATTAAGGTAAATGCTAAATATCTTAGATGTAAAAATCAAAGAGTCTTTTTTTCTTGATATTGATTATGATAATTATATAATTAAATTTGAAACTAAATCACAAAATTGTAAGCAGAATGAGAGGGAAAAATACATGAATAGGCGGAAAAATACATTGCAATTATTTTGCTTTAATATAGTAATAGATTTACATTTTAGTTAATTATGAAGGCTATAGAAAATTGGAGTTATATATAGATGTACCCTTTAATTCATTTGTCCAATAAAGCTTAATTAACAAGGCTTGGGTAAATTTTGATCGACCCAATACTAAAGTTTTGATTTCCCATAACATATTCATGTCCTTGAGCTTGGCCTGCAACATATCATGTGTGGTCCAATTTGCAAGTTCAGAGTTTTTTTTTTAGATGGATAAATTGGTTGTTAGGGCGATTCCCATCAATATTCGTCATTTTTTTTAAGGTAAATTAAATCTATGGAAACATGCTCTAAGATAGATGGTGAAGGATCAATTATCTAAATGCTAGATAATGTAGCCTTACAAATTTTTATTCATTAATACAATAGGTATTTATAGCTTTTTGAAATATAGTATGTTTTTCTCGTGTGATTTGTTTGGAACATGTATATTATATAGACTATAGTGTAGTTATTATAGGATGGACACTATATATTGAGCTTGAATTTAATTTAGACTACAAAAGAATAATGTTGATATTTTCTTGCTTGGTCATTTTAGCAAGTACTGATAAAATCCATATATGAGATAAATCAGCCTTTATTCAGTTTTCATCTATGAAGTCATTCAAAGATACATGCCTCAACTCATGTGATTGTGTCATGTTAATAATTACGTATTGTTTGTAACAAACGTCATGATAATTGGATTTCAGTTCGATTTCGATTCAAATTAAACCATTGAGCACTTTCTAAACACGACTATATGATATGAATACCATAAACTTTAACACTCCTAATAAGTTTCAAAATGTGCTACTCTCTAGTGACTAAGCAATTGCCGTGCTTCCTTCAAGATTGCTGCATTTGTATCCAATTTCTTCTCCTCAAAACACCAGCAAATATATCCTTGCTCTTGATGAACCTATAATTAAACAAATTAACATCTTATACAGAAAAGATAGATTCTTCTAGTTTTTTTTTTCTTTTCAAAACAAGCAATTATTAACATTTAAATGTGAAAGTATTTGTAACATTATAGGACTAATTTGGAATTAGAAAGATGTCAATATTGTCATCTTCCTGAATACGCAATTAATTTTACCATTCTATGGCACACGACACAAGTATTCGTGTAATGAAATATGTTAGCTTTTAAATGTGCAACTACTTTTTTTAGGTTGTATATTTTACAACTATTGAAGTAATTTAAAGCCCGAAAAAGTGCCTCAATTATCTATCTAGATTTTCTCGCTCCATCCCCCCAATTTGCTAAATCCATCTCTCTAAATCTATGCATCGCAATAGGTAAATACAGTGTCTCAATAAAAACATATACGTACATGTTCGTGTATGTATACCTCCTCTTACATAGCCTCCTGAAGCCTGCATTTATCGCTAGGGTTTAGTAATCTTCAACTCTCGACACACTTCGAATCGAAAAAATCGGATTCGCATGCGAATTTTGCAGTAGTTGTGACTGAGGGTTTGTGCTCTCCTAGGGTTTTGCTAATCGATCTGCGTGCCAATGGATTCTCCCTCCTCGTCAGTGACATTTGTTACTAGAGATGGGTCGCCGTCGGCGACGGAGGACGACGGTGCTCTGTTCACGGAGAGTCTTGCTAAGGAGGCTGCCGTGCTGTTTCAGAGTGGGAAGTTCGCGGACTGTTTGAGAATTTTGAATCAGTTATTGCAGAAGAAGGAGAACGATCCAAAGGTTAGTTACATTCTTATGAATTCTGCAAAGATATAGTTTTTGGATGATTTTTGCTTAAGTGCCTCGGGTTTGGTTAAAGTTTCTAATTGCGTAAGCTCAGTTTTTATTATCTTCTTAATCAGGAATCGGTTGGGTACATTATACTTGATTGAATAGCTAAGGCCTTGGTAAATTAAAGTCGATTTGATGATGGGGGAGAAATATTTTTATTGATTTATGTTGTATTTTTCAGATTTTAAAAGGGCCACTAATAATTCGTATCGATTACTCTGTTGTTCTGTTCAAGTTGTGGTAGTTTGCAATCTATCATGTACTTTTGATAGTGGATTGCCAAATTTTATACGAAAATCTTGGAACACAAATTGTGGTTAAATAATGGCATTTTGGCACGGGTTCTAGTGTAGTTTTCTTCTGGACATCATATGTAAAAAGAATTCCAGAGTTTCCGTACAACAGATTAAAGAAATGAAGTCTAACCAAGTTTTTAATGTTGTTTTTTTATGCATTTGCATATTATTATGGAATTTCTAATATATTTTTTTTACATTTTAGGTCTGTCATAATATAGCCATCGCAGAGAGCTTACAAAATGGATGTTCAGATCCTAGAAGTCTTATTGAAGCACTTGAAAAGATTAAGGTTTGTGTTTAAATGGCACCCTCCCCCTCCTCCCTCATAACACATGGGATCAGTTCTGGTGATATTCCTTTGGGCCTACCTACCTGGGTGGGGTGTTTCTCTATTTGCCAACACACACTTTACTTGAATGATATAACATCGTAGGTCTTTGTTAGATGAAGCCTGACTGAAATGGATGCTTTAGTTGGACGAAAATGAACATTGCATAACTCCTCTTTTCAATTTTTTGGTAGCCATTACAAAAGAAGTAGAAAACACACTTCAGTTGTGAATACGGTGGGATTCACTCCTATAAGAATAAGTATGGTGTGTAAGTTCCAGTAGTGACATGTGGTGGGATGTCATATACACATAAAAATATGAGCATAGGATACTAAAGAGCAAAATGACAAATCTTCTGCCGCCCTCACCACACCACACGATCTAGGGTTTCAAGTGCGGACTGCGGAGTTCTTAATCAATAGTTAGAGACTTAGATGAAATGATTATTAGCCTGCATGAGTGAAATGCTCTGATGATGATGTGCCTCGCAGAATCTTGGGTAGTCACCTTTTGAGTCTTTACGACAATGGTAGTTAGTGCCACAGAGAAACTCATAGATGTTTGCTTAGTTGCTGTATTGTTTCTTGACCTCCCACCTCCCCCCAACATGGTAGAAGCTTGGTTAGGCAGTCACCTTTTGAGTCTTCTACGACAATGGTAGTGCCGCAGAGAAACTCATAGATGTTTGCTTAGTTGCCGTATTGTTTCTTCACTTCTTGACCTCCCACCTCCCCCCAACCTGGTAGAAGCTTGGTTAAGCATGTTACTCACTTCAAATCGGATAAGCTGAGTTTCTATGCTGGACATGAGGGGTGTGCCTTTGTTGATCTTTAGGACATATAACTTTAGGGATAGCACATTAATTGGATTGCACCAAGTTCTTAAGTATGAAACACAGACTAGAATTCAATATTTTGAAACCCGTGACAAGTGGGATTGGATGCACATTTTGTCCTGTTTTGTGGCTAAATGTTGTCTATTTCTCTGCCTCTCTGGCTAAGAACAAACTACCCTGGATCTTTTGTATACTTATATTACCCATCTGCTCATATATGATAGATTTGCAAGTGGTAGTTTCTGAGACATTCTGGTTAATAAAAGAATCGAGGATACAGTATTAAATCTTCCTAGAGTTTGATTTCTTTTGAAAACTTTCCTATTGAAAAACTTTTGCCTCAATTTTCCCTCATTCTATAATTGATGTCTCCATGTGCTCTCGATTTAGCTTTGGAGCATGCCATTCCATTTTTCCACTTAGTTTAGTTGTTGATATGGTGCTACAATCTTTTTAGGTTTAAAAGTGTTAATTTTACAATTTATTTAATGATTTGGCGTGGAAGTATCATTATATTGTTTTATTAAGCGAAAGTGGAGATAATGATTCACCCGACACTGACAACCAATAGATTATTGTCATTACAAATTGGAGGCCATGATGATGGTCAATAAAATGCCATCATTTTTTATTTTTATTCTGCAATCAAATCGGCTTCCTGAGCTCTCTTATGTTGAACTTGATCTAGAAATTAAATACCCATAATGTCATTCATTAACCCTTCAGTAACCAATAATTACATTATACCTTACAGTAACCAATAGGGCTGTATGTATTCTCTTATTTTCTTTAGCCTTTTATTCCGTACTATCTTAATATATTGGTTGTTTATAGTAAACCATCTTACGAATTAAAATTCAAGAAAGGGCTTGCAAGAAAAGATATAAAAGAGGAGTGTTCTCGTCTTCCTAACTTAATGAACATAGTGTACATATTCTATAGGAAGACTAAGCAAGTCGTATGTGCTATTTATTCTTTCATTTAAGGAATTTTATACATCAATATCCTGCCCAGTGTGGCCTTTTTCTCAGAAGTTGATCATCTACTTTCAACTGCAAGATGAGTATTATGCATTACTTTTAGTTATGTAATAAAGAGGTCAATTTTGGTAAAAATTCTTAGAACTGACCTTAGATGTTGAAGATAACAAATTATGGGATCTTTGATGCTGATGAAATTCTCTAGTCCTCACTGTAGTCTTCACCAGCCTTTGCAAGCAACATGGCGGCATACATTGCAGAATGGTGAAAGTGAAGAAGCTGCCTTGAACTTTCTCAAATAAGAGTAGTTAAATAAGTAACATATATTTGAAGGCCAATAAATCAGCTACCATAGCCCTCAAGCTCGTGCAACCTTGACATTCAGTGGCTGTAACACAATTTTTTGTTCTTTGGAGTATGTGGTCAGATGCCGAGATGTGAATTCTGTATATATATACAGATTTATATATCTCTGCGTGAATTCATGCATGCACTATTCTGAGTGATTTTGCTGGAATACTTGTGTAAACTTGAGAAATGGACACAATAGGATGTGTCACTTGGTTATGTATTGTATAAATATATACTCCCTCCGTCCCGTCATAAGTGGCCACATTTTCTTATTGGGCTGTCCCATCATAAGTGGCCACTTTCCTAATATGGAAACACCCTCTCTCACACAAAAGATGTGGGATCCACCACTTTTTATCTTTTTACCCTTTAAACACTCTTCTCCTAAATACCCGTGCCCAAAAGAAAGTAGCCACTTATCATGGGACGGAGGGAGTACAAATTATATATGTGTATATATCATATGTGTTTGCACTTATGTGGAAATAATGTTAGATTGTCACATTGTGCACAGTAAAGCATATCATGGTAATTTACTATAGTCTGTTTGATCTTGTTGATTTTTTTTTTACTGTGGATATAAAAGCTACCTAAAATGGTTTTTTCGCTTTTACTTTTTTATGTTCAATTGATTTTGTGTTGCCCTAAATTTAGGGACAAAGTGAAGAACTTGCCCGTGCATCTGGTGAGCACTTAGAGGTTTCCAACAACAATGGTAGTGAACACAGCATTAGGGGAAATAACGCTGCCCCACATCCTATTTCATCTGTTGTTTACAATGATGAGTTTGATACCTCGGTGGCAACTTTCAACATAGTATGTCTATGCTCATCTTGGCATTTTCTTGTTCCTGAGGTTCAGGTTGTCTTTAACATCACGTATCCATTCATGGATCTGACTGCAGGCAGCCATCTGGTACCATCTTCATGAATATGCAAGGTCGTTCTCATATTTGGACACATTGTATCAGAACATTGAACCTATTGGCGAGGTAGCACTAAATTTCTTGCAAATCACGTATGTTGATGCATAGTTTTTCTTCTGGTTAAGATCTATGTTATCACATGCAGGGGACAGCTCTTGCCATCTGCCTTTTGCTACTGGATGTCGCGCTACTTTCTCATAATGCATTGAGATCTGCTGTAAGTTTAATCTACATTGAATTGGGTGTGAACTATTTCTTCAAATGGTATAAATGTAATCATTTTTATGGCTCTAAGTTTTAAGGGGAATAAACAACAATTTTTGTTATGTGCCTGAGGAATCTCTGATTTTGGAAAAGGCATAAAAACAAAAGAAAAAATCAAAATCATGAATATTTTTTCAATCAATAAATTTTTCCTTTTTAATTTTGATTTTGGGGTTTACTTAATCATACAAAAGAGTTTTTACGCGTTAGGATAAATTTGGAGCTCCAACCAGATATCCAATTTTAGTTTTTGAACTATCAAGTATTTTGATTTCTTCTTAGAAATGATTTTGTTCATGTTGCATTTCCCTGTTCTTGTTGCGGTTTAGTTTTATTTTCCGAAAGCTGTTAATGATTGGTAGTATCTATTGACATTGTAATACCTGTTGAGCTCAGTTAGGTATGTTCGTTACAAAGCTCTGCTGTAATTTTTGAGATTGTTATGATGTAGTTTGACTTGTATCATTGGTTATACATTTAAAATGAATAGGCATTCTGTTAGTCTCAGTCTGAAAAACCTGGGTACCTAACCTTTCTTGGAGAAGATAAAGATTCAAGAAATTTACTTGACCCTACCCTAAAACTTGCAGTTTAATTTGCTAAGCGGTTTCGAGAAATGCTATATGTTTTTATTGAACAAAACATTATATCATGTGCTGCGCTGAAATGTTATAAGATGCCATATGTTGTTAGGCTATTGTTGTTAAACATCAGGATTCACAAGTTTGCATAAACTGAAGCCTCTTAAAAGGGATAAATACAGTAGAGTAGTTCTTGTTGACCCCAAAAACAACCATTATAATTCTTGGAGGTAAAAAAGTAACTACTTTGGAGATTGCTAACTATTATAGTAAAAATACTGCTAGAATATCAGCATTTTGTATATGATAAGCTGCTCTTTTCCTATAAAATTCATCTAATGATTCTAATCTATACATGTATCTCTGATTTTGTTTCTCTCATACCTTAAAGCGCATCAATATAGATTCTTTGAATTCTGGCTATATTTCAGGATATTGTTCTTGGAGATTATATTTTCTGGTAGTGAGATCGGAGAAGTGCATCTGAAAATTTGTTTAGATGCATTGCTGTAAAATCTGAAGTGATATATTTTTAGGAGACATTTTTCTCTATAGACGTCTTGAACATCGATTCATACTGGTTAGTTAAAAAAAAATAGTCCACTGAAACTATCTTGTGAACATTATTTTTGATGTAGTTAGTAGGGTCTAATGGGATAGCAATGCAATTGATATTGTGGGAGATTGAATATATAATTTCTGAAATTTATAAAAGCCAAACTTTTGGTTCAATCGTGTGTCCAATGACATGGATTGTGATACTGGTACGAGTTGGCAATATCCTAGATTGGCAGAGTGCATCTCTTGCGTTAATACTTCAGTTGCTTTGAAACTTCTAAACATGGATTCAAAATATTGAACTTGCATTGAAGATAGGAACTAGACCCTCTAATAATATTTACTGCATTTCGAAGCGGCGTTGAAACAATTAATTGTTGTAGGTAAAGATAGGAGACCAAATGTGAATTTGTAGTTCTCTTGTGACAATATTCTTTCTCTTTCTTTACTTTTCTATTCTTTCATCCTTTCCTTTTGTTGAGGAATATTTCATTGTGATTGATGGCTTTACCTGTTAGAGATTCTTTGTTTGCAGTATATGATAAGTTGATTCTGTATGGTTAGATCATTTCATTTTGTCTAATAAGCTGCTACTTTGTCCTGTAGGGATAAGTATCTAATTTAAGCTACCTGTTTGTGTAAATATCTACCTGAGAGTAAGGTTATCAAAAAGATGAAGCAGATAAACTTAAATCTTCTAGAAAAAGGTGTAAGATATGCAGTCTGGGTCATGATTTATCAGTTTCCAACAGAATGTGAATATTTTAGTTGAACTGTACTTACCTTCTAGTTGGATTTTTTTTTTTGCCTTGTTTCTATAGAACTTTGCATTTTCAGCCCGGGTTTCTATTTAAAGTTGTTCTAGTTTGTTTTTTATGCTGTTTGCATTGGTACTCACTTATTCAGTACCTGTATGCATTTAAATTATAGTTGTTTTCAGACTTGACTTGCTCATTTATGCCACTTTGTGAGTCAGTAGGAATTTTATTGTTTCAGGATGTGATAAGCTACATGGAGAAGGTTTTTTTTGTCAGTAGTCTGAGCAATCAAGTAGATAGTGGATCCTCGGCCCATCAACAACCTTTATTAGTTCCAAAATCTACATCACTTCCCAACAATTCAACCCTTCATGATGGTTCTCACCCTGATTGTACAAATACATCAGAAAACTCCTTAACCAGAACTTTATCAGAGGAAGCACTTGAAGATGAACCATTGCAGTTACTATCTTCTCTTGACATTAGTGGACAGAACCTTGAAAGACATGGCATTGTCTCTGCTAATGATCTTCAAAGAATCCAACCAGAGGGTTCTATATCAACTGCTGATTTAAGGCTTAGGTTACATCTCTACAAGGTTCGCCTTTTGCTCCTCACCAGGAACCTGAAAGCAGCCAAGCGTGAAGTGAAGATGGCTATGAATATGGCTCGTGGCAAAGATTATCCCATGGCTCTTTACCTAAAGTCACAGCTTGAATATGCCCGTGGTAACCACCGTAAAGCAATTAAGCTTTTGATGGCATCAAGTAACAGCACTGAGATGGGAATATCTAGCATGTACTACAATGATCTTGGCTGCATCTACTACCGGCTTGGTAAGCATCATACAGCAGGAGTATTTTTTTCTAAAGCCTTAAGTAATAGCTCAGTTGTGCGGAAGGAGAAGCCTCCAAAACTCCTAACTTTGTCTCAGGATAAATCCCTCCTGATTACATATAACTGTGGTGTTCAATCATTGGCCTGTGGCAGACCCTTTCATGCAGCACGCTGTTTTCAAATGGCCAGCCTTATCTTTTATAACAGACCTCTTCTATGGCTACGAATTACTGAGTGCTGTTTGATGGCCCTCGATAAGGGACTGATAAAGTCTTCCTCTGCATCTGAGATTTCTGACATTGGAGTCAATGTCATTGGCAAGGGGAAATGGCGACAGCTTGCTTTAAGATATGGTTCATCCAATGGCCAGGGAAGATATGTTGGAACGGACAGTTCAATTACAGTTGATGGAAAACAGCCTGATCTCTCAATGTCTCTTGCCTGGCAGTGTCTTGTCAATGCTCTGTTCTTATTAGACTCTTCAGACGCAAATTATTTGAAGGCCGATAAGCCTCATGGTTCTGAAGAAAGCGAGTCAGGAGAAGCACCATTATTGCAGAGTTCAAATCTGAATAATACCACTGGTGGTGATCCCAAAGCACCTACTGTAACTTCTGGCTCAATTCAAGTTAATTCGAATGGTGAAGTGAAAGAACAAAAGGGCGGACAAAATGTGGGTGGCACATTGGCTAACTCTGCCCATGATTACGAACATATCCGGATGAAGGAGAACCTGATGATAAGACAAGCTGTGCTTGCTGATTTAGCTTTTGTAGAGCTGGCACTAGGAAATCCCTCAAAAGCCCTTTCAACAGCAAGATCTCTAATAAAACTTCCTGACTGCTCAAAAATGTACATATTTTTAGGAACCATGTATGTTGCAGAGGCTTTGTGCCTGTTAAACAAGCCTATGGAAGCCGCCGAGCATTTGCAGTTGTACATGACTGATGGTATTACTGTTAAGTTTCCATATAGCCAAGAGGACTGTGACAAGTGGACAGCTGAAAAAGTGGCTGACAACGATGAGTCAAATGGTGGCACGACAGCTTTAAGTGCTGTCTCAACAGGAGATGGATCCCTAGGGTCAGTGTTTTCCAGTCCTGAGGAAGCTCGGGGGCTGTTTTGTGCAAATTATGCTGCCAACTGTGCGCTGCTCGGAGACTTTGTTCAGGCTCAACGATTTTTAACCAAGGCATTTTCCGATACACCTAATAGTTCCAAAGCTATTCTTACTGCAATTTATGTTGATATGAAGTGCGGCAAGACTGAAGAGGCTCTTGCCAAATTGAGACAGCACAGGGGCATTAGATTTATTCCTGGGATGTGACATTATATTGAATGGCAGTTGTTGATGGTTGGCTGTATTAGTTTGTTTATGATTGGTCGTTGAAGCCCCCGCCTTCCTCCTCAGTTAGCAGCAGGTAGAGGTTGACTGACAATCCTTGAAAAAGGGATTTGTAACATATATATAGTTCAAATTCAGCAAATAAGTATTTATTTTTCGATTTTATTTGAGTTTTTTTCCCCTTAGGGTTTAGCAATCAGTGGTGGAGTGGCTTAATTGGTGGATGCAAGATCCTCTACCTACCTATAGAGTTGAAGGTGTAGTTTTGATTTATAGTTATATGCTTTTAGAGGTAGATTTGGTGCCATATAGAGAAAGGACTTGAGCTCTTGGGAAATTAGTCATTACCAATTTTCATATAGATGCTGCCATTTGCAGTATGTTTTTTTATATCATAGCTTGTGTCTATAAATTTTTCTTGCGTTTGTTGAGATGAATTTATTATGAGGATTGTGTTGGATGATTATTATTTTCTCAATGTTTTGACCATATTGATTTTTCAGTTTGGTAGTTATGCGACGTGTAGTAATTGAGATGCACAGAATATATACATTCGACAGCAGCATATTACATATAAGCGCTGTACTTGTTAATATTATATTCATTAACAATATATAGTTTCTCTCAATATAAGTTTGGGAACAGCCAGCCTAGCGTTCTGCATGGGACCGATTAAATTGATGAAGACCTTATGTTTCTGAGACTTAAAAACTTGATAGAGTATTAATTCACTTTGGAACCTGATACATATTTAGATTTACTGTAGCAAAATATTACTACCTCCCTCCACCAGTAATAGTAATAATTTTATTTTGGTACGTTTATAAATAATGTGTACCTTTTATTATGGATTCTTTTTTCCACTTAAATAATTCTTTATCTTATGTATTGGTGCATAAAAAGTAAAAAGTATGGCATAGTTTTGTGTGAAGAAGCACGCACAAACTAGGCGTGTAGGAAGAAGCCTCCTCGTTTGGTATTTTGACACGTTTATAGTGAAAATGCCAGATGGCTTGGAAACAAGAGAAACTATCCACCTCATCTCTTCTCCAAACACCAGAAAGCTATATAAAAGTTTTAGAGCAATGAAGGTGCAAAACAGAATTAATTGCTGAAAAATTGATGTCTGGATCAACGGTTGAAGCGCATGAGAAGATGAGGGCTCGTGATGTTAGCAAAGTGGCTAGGGGAGATGCCTAAGGTAACTAACATACATCACTAGTTAATTTATTATTTAATTACCATTTTCATTTTTAAGTTTGCTGTTTCATATATGTGTGTGTGTTGCATTACGTGCCGGCCATCTGTTCAATAATTAATGGTTTAATTAATTAGAGTATTAATATGCAGTTGGAGGAAGAAAGTAGCAATAAGTCGAAAAAAGAGAAAATGCGACGTTGTTATGAGAGCTACTACGACTACCACAGGTGCATGCAACTGCAGGCCTAATAACATCGAAGCTAGCTAGCTTTCAGTTACAATGAATATGATGCATGCAGGTGCATAGAAGAAAAGGGTGCGGAGGCAGAAGCATGCAAGAAAGTTGCTGACTACTATTAATCAAATGGGTAATTAATTCATTTCAAAATTATATTCTCATGTCGTTTCAAGTACCAACTAATATCTTTTTCGACAATTATTGCATTGAAGATGACTGAACTTTAGCTTTAATTACTTGCATCATACAATATATAAACATCTACCTACCTTCTAATGTTATAGTTATACTATGCATGCATGTAGCAGAGAGCAATTTCCCCTCTTTCATATCTAACTATTCAGTTAACACTTCTCGTTACTGAAATATATCTTTCATAGACATTATGTTTTGTGTGTGTGTGTGTGTATCAAGTTTTGAGAGGAAATTGCTTTCAAGATCTTGATGATGAGGCGAAGAATTAAGGAGAGGAAAAGGAAGGAGAAGAAAGAGCATTTGCGCTTGAAATTGAATACCACTCCTAAATAATCTAAGGAACATGACAGGGATAGGAACCACTCAAGCTACTAAAGAAACAAGAACAACAATTACTAATTCATCTGCTGACATATTCCCAAAAAGTCAACAACTGACGACGGCTTTTGTGAAATCTTCTAATGGTATGTTTATTTGGATGGTAGGAGAAAAGGAAGGAGGCTAGGGAATTTTTTTTCCTTTAAATCTTTCATTTATTATCCTCCCTTTTCTATATATTAGAATGTCTCCATTTCTTATTTATTCTTTTCACTCTATAGAGTTATTTATTCTTTTTACTCTATAGAGGGAAAATATTATCGTAAGGTATTTAGTGTGATAATATTTTTTTTGGAGTGAAAAAAAGAAGAGTAAGATAGGGTGAAATTCGAAAATGAGTAATAAGAAATGAGAAATTTAAAGGGAGAGAATTTTCTATGTTTCCATACCATAGGGTAAACGCACTTTATGTTAATACGTTATCTTTAATTGATTTTGCCTGACTTCATGTTTATTTAATTATGCAAGCATGTCAAATCACAATGCAAATATATATATATATATATATATATATATATATATATATATATATATGATCATATAGGAATTCATATTTACATGAGTCCGTAGGAATCATGTATTTTTATTACGTAAGTTAATGCACAAATTCATGTTAATGAAAAATTTGAACCGTTAATCTTTTTATGTATTGTTGATATTTAATTTGTGCATTATATCATTGTAGGTTGTGTATTAAAAATGTGTGCATTAAGTTATTATAATTTGTCATTTATCATATTTATGCATTAAAGTATTGTATTTTGTGCATTTTTAAAGTGATAAAAATGCATGTTTCTACGGATTCATATAATGATGAGTTCTTATCAGATCCACACCTTACATATATGTGTATTGTCAGATTTAGAGTGTGTTTGATTAAGCTTATAAAATACCTCTTTTAATTAATAAATTATTAATTTACCAATTAATTGCTACCTCTTTAAAGTAATAAAACATTTCATTGTCGGCAATATTAATTTATAGAGGTTTTGGTATAGTCAAATCAAATTGGAAAATTGGAACACCTAAAAATGTTGCAAATATATTTTATTCATAAAACAATAATTCCATATTGAATTTATGGAATAGTTATTCAATTAATTATAACTAAATTGGATATTATTTCTAATATACCATAATGCGTTGGTAATTAACTTCATCTAGAAAATGTAGCGTAATAATTTTTTAATGAATCTTAACATTTTATTATATGAATAATCAAATTGAGTTCCAATACTATCAAAAAAAAAAAAAAATGAGTTCCAACATTTGAAAAATAAAATCCTTTCTAAAAATAATAAGAACATTTGAAAAAAAAATTTACTGTACTTTTCCGTCCCACTCATTTTGACATGTTACTGTTATGTACAATTATTAAGGAAAATGGTAAAACCAAAAGAAATGGGTAGGTTTCATTATTTTTGAAGGACTAATTAATTTTTTTTTAGAAAACAAGACAATTTAAATAGGACAAAAAGGAAGACTATTGTAACGAGTTTTTTTTTTTTTTAATTCTTGTATTCGTGCCTCGCACGTGGGTCTACGATTTTAAAAAACGAGGATACGCGTCTTCTCATTTATTTGTGCTTTGATTTCCTCTCGCCATCATTTCCGTTGAAAGATCTAGAACCTCCATCCCAACTTCAAATTCATATCAAATTTAGGCCTTTTCTTCACATTTGCAATTCATAATCAGCTCCGATCGGAATAAAGGTAAGACCATTGCCCTTGTTTGCATTATTTAGGGTTTGCTCGTTTTCGTGTATCCTTGTTCGATCGGAACTTCTGATGCGCGCCAATCTGTGCGTGTGAGTTTCATTTTGACTAGGTTGGGTTTGGGATGTTGGCCCGGATCGTTTTCTGGCGCTGGTTTTGGAATTTGAGTAATTGTTGGATTCGCATTTCACTGATTAATTACAGTTTAGGCATTTTTTTTTCAATTATGCTTTATCCTTGTGTTTTATCTAATTGGTTCTTTCGCGACTCGTGTGTTCTCACCGCTTTGAAGTTGTGATTTTCCTTACTCCATTTTGTGTTCTTTTAGCTGGTAAGAGGAACTTTTTGCAGTGGATGAGTGCTTTTTTTCGAGTTAGTAGTCGTTGCAGACGCTGATTGCATTATAGTATTGTTGCTGAAAGTTATGAACTCTGATTTGTGAGTGTAAAATTCTGTTCCTGTATGTAGCAGGGGGATGGATGCAGATTCTAAGAATGACGTTAAAGAGTCTACCACATCGACAGATGCTGAGATAAAAAAGGTGAAGAAGAAGAAGAAAGGAGTGTTATCAAGAGTGTGGGGCGCAATATTTAGATTACATGGGGATGATTTTGAAAAGAGATTGCAATATATATCCAAGGAAGAGGCTGCTATTCTTTCGAGGATTACAAGACGTTCAAATAGCTGGCGGAGAATGACGAGGAATCTGATATTATTCTCAGTGCTTCTTGAGGTAAAATGCTTTAGTTTTGCTATTTCTTTTTATATAGTTATTGAGTCAAGCCTCGCCATCAATTTGTTGGTACCATCCTGCGATTGCTGGCTTATCTTTCTTTAATTTTTGGGGGGTAGATTGGTTGCTGTGGTCTGCTTGCCCTTGGTGGTTTGTCGGAATTAGATATGGCTTTGCCAACATTTTTCATGTGCTTTTTCCTTCACTTATGCTTGTCCACCTTATTGAGGTTTTTTATAATTTCTCAGGCAATTGCAATAGGTTATGCTATCATGATCACAAGATCTTTAGACTTAGACTGGAAAATGAGGGCATTGCGACTCTTACCAATGTTTCTGCTGCCGGTATTATCTTCCATTACTTACTTCACACTCAGAGGCTTCACTAGGATGTGTAAGTATTTTTACTGCACTTTGCTCTCCGTCCCTGCATCTTGTGTGTGTGAGTTGTGTGTGGGTGTGTGTACGTGAACTGTGTCGGTATTCAACTATTTGTTAGCTTTTGTCTTTTGCTTGTTGGGAGGATAATGGCAGTATTCTATCCCAGACATCTGTAAATGTGTACAATATGTTGGCATGAATTTTCTGCATAATGTGATAGACGCATGTTATAATAATTTAGCTATTTGCAAGAATAAAGCTGTTGTAGTTTTGGACTGTTGACCTCTGGGTATGATTTCTTAAATGTGTGTGCTTTTTTGTAGTAAGAGGAAAATATTATGGTTTGAATGAAGGGAGTCATTGGCATGTTCTATTCTATTTGCTTTTCATTCAGAAACCTAGAAAATGCTCCTCAGGTTTTGATGAATCCTGTCCTGATGGATTAGCAACTTGATATACACTAAGTGGATAATTCTCAAGTTCCATCCATACCATTATGGCTTAAGTAGATTATGGTTCCTCGATGATTAAACTGAATTTTATTTGAGATTTCATTCTTTACATAGATTTATCAGTGATAGTGCTTCTATGTTTGTTTTTAAATAAGTTGTCATATTATTTTACAATCAAAAGCAATGTTGATATGATGTGCCTCTATTTACTGTTTTGTACATCTTACAGTTGACCAGAAGGACAACAAGACACTTGAAAAGCTTCGGGCTGAGAGGCAAGCAAAATTAGATGAACTGAAAGAGAGGACAAATTATTATTCTACCCAACAGTTGATACAGGTAATGAGCAAATGCATGCTGCTTACCGAATCTGTGATAAAGATGCATTTCAGCTATTATAGTTTTGGTTTGTGTTTCATAATCCCTCATTATCTCATTACAAATATGTTTCATCCTTGTATGGATTCTTCAATGCAGAGGTATGACACTGATCCAGCTGCCAAGGCTGCTGCTGCCACAGTGCTGGCGTCCAAGTTGGGTGCAGAGTCGGGTCTGAAACTATATGTGGGAGATGATTCTAACCAGAATGTTTCTACTGGAAAGAGCAATGACATGGAAGTTGCGAGGACTAGTGGACTGCGAAATAGGAAACCACCCCCCACAAATAGTAGTACGACTAATGCATCCACACCTTGTGTCGAGGAAGAAATGTCCAGCCAGGTGGGGTTTGAGGGTACTACCATGTCCCGACAACAACAGATGGTTGTAGAACATCACCCTCAAACAGGTTCAAGTATGCATGATGGGGGATGGATCGCTCGATTTGCTGCTTTACTTGTGGGAGAGGATCCCGCACAGTCATACGCACTAATATGTGGAAACTGCCACATGCACAATGGTAAATATCAACCGCCTTCCTTCTTCCATGTACGCAGCATTTAGATTAAATTGATATTGGATTAAACAATGATCATTTGTTTCGATTTGTGTCTTCAGGTCTCGCAAGGAAAGAAGAATTCCCGTATGTTACGTACTACTGCCCACATTGCCATGCCTTGAACCGACCAAAGCAATCCGAACGCGTATCTGGTTCGACCTCACCTACGGGGGCATCCTCTGTTGTGGAGGAGGCTGATGTCGCACCGAATGCAGGGGATACAGTTTCTGCAAGCAATAGTCCTGTAGCTGCAGTGGATGCGATTTCTGGAAGCTGAACTCGTGGCTTTTTGAAAGCTCAATTCATATGTGTGGATTTATATACATGAAGGCTTTTAGGAATGAATCACCATTGCTAGAGGTTGCCTTTTTTTATTTTTCTTCATATATACAACTAATCGTGTTGTAAACTTAACATGTATACAATTTTGTCAGTGTATTTCAACTTGGGAGGATGAGTCTAGAATATAATTGTCAAAATCTAGATCTACATGGAGTTAATTTCAACTTGGGAGATGGACAATCGAGATTCAAAATTTTGTTTATTTTCTCCTTTCAAATCACGTAACGAGTTGTAGGATTCCGTGATAATAAGAAATTCGGCAAATATAACATGTACGAATCAAAGGATATATGAATATAAACAGAAGATAGAGAATTATACGGAAAAATTATATTTCCTCCGTTTCGCTTGAAGTGACATATTTCTTTTTAACACGGTTATTTATGAGAAGAGTTAATAAAGAATAATAAGATAGAAAATGGTAGAGCCAGTTTCAAATAGATAAGGATCGCCGGATGCCTAAAATGTAAAGTGGGTCGATCTATATGTATATCAATATGTATATTGGGATTATACGAGGGGTATGTTATTATTTTAGATCTAAACAAATTTGATGATATTCAGCAACTCCAGTTAAAAAATAATTGCAAAAATCCAAACATTTATCTATCCAGCCATAAGGTAGATCAGCAGCGACCCCTCCGATACGAAAATAATTATGCATCATGCGCATACCTGGTGTATTGGGGGCTGCTTTGCTATGCGCTATTCATGGTGCTACCGTAGAAAATACTTTATTTGAAGATGGTGATGGTGCAAATACATTCCGTGCTTTTAATTTAACCCAACTCAAGCCGAAGAAACTCAGAGCTCACATCTTTATGTGAGAAAAAATAGTTTTTTTTTTGGACTAGACTACTTTGAGTAGAACGACTCAAAAAGAAATGCGTGTCACTTCAAGTGAGACGGATGGTGTACTTTCAATACTTAATCAATTGATCTTTTCATAATTACGTCTTGGGGTTTGATTTCTGCATGACATGTTAGAAGCTGAGTTAGATTTTAACAAAAGAAATTGAAAATGAGTTGATATCAAGATATTGTCGTTTTGATAACAAAAGATAAATATACGAATGAAAATAACGTCATTGTTTAAATTTTTGGCATCGAAATGATGTTTTGATGCTATTTCTATTAGATTTCATGATGTTATTGTGAAAATTTTGATAATTCAAGTATTTAATTGAATTACTTTTTCTTAAAATAAATGAGAAAGTATGATAATTTTAGGCACCACACAATGTGAAGGGGCAAGGACAAAAAAAAGTTCCATGTGCCCCTAATATTGCAATCCGGAAAACGTCCCCACAATCTAGGATACCATACCATACTAAGCATGTCCAACATTACATTTTTGCTCCTCAGGCTCTATTATTCGAATCTGATAATGTCTGACATTCCCAAGTCTACGTGTCATGTTCTGATTGGCTATTTGGTTCTATGAAAAATCCAGCAGAGATAGCTCGCTCGCATTTGAGATTTGGCCTTCTTTAGCATTAAATGTTTTTACTTTTTAAATTAACTTGATCCAATTAATTTCATGTTTTGGTCTTTAATAATTTAAGTGATTTTTGGTTATATTTTCGTATTATACTGTTTCATATTTAATTTAATTCACTCATATTGATCATCACTATTATATTAGAGGACACCATAAATATATACTATTAAAATAATATTATAGAGAATGTAATACATGAAAATTAAATGGATTTATTTTATTTAATGATGTAAAATACTCCCCATTCCTCCAACTAGGGTAAGGGGAACAAAAAAAACAATGCTCAAAATATATTTTATCCATGTATCTCAAGCACAATACACCCGATTAATTCCAGAGAAATAATAAATAATTACAATTGAGAAAATGAAACATCAATATTCAATTGGTTCAGTTGTCTGTTGCAGACAGTACAGGACTGTGAACTAGTTATACATAATGAAATCATGATGAACAATTGCAAATTAAATATTTCAACAAAGAAAAAACGGAAATTAATCAACGATGAAAAAGGGAACTGAGAAAGCGACATCCTCTCATGTCAGATACTTCAATCCATGTATCCACAAACCTGCATTACGAAGAAAAGAATTAATCGGCAACAAATTAAAAGGTAGCTAATAAATAAAAACCCAAATTAATTTGGTAGCTAACATGCACATTGATAATAAAAAAGTAAGAATGAATTATGTTAATGCAGGTAGGTACGTACGTAGTGTGAGAAATCTAGAGAGAGCAAGTGAAGCCGGGAGGCGGCGACTTTCCGCAGGTGACGAGGAGCTCAAGAGCTATGGGGACGAAGATTTTGAGATTGAGAGCCTTGAGCTTGAGGGTGGTGCAGAGGCACACGGCGGCTTCCGCCTCCACGAGCCCCGCGATTATGGGGCAGCACTCGTTCACGGCGGGGTCTCCCACCACCACGTGCACCAGCCCACCTAGAAGATCCACGCATGCACCTAGCTTCAGTGTGTCGATGGGGCAGCTCTCCCCACCTTGAGGTTTTGGTGGCGGGCACCCGCCTTTGCCCCCCGCCGGCGGCTCCGTCACAGGTGGAATGGGCAGCTTGGGCACCGGCGGAAGCGGCAATTTCGGGACTGCTACTGGCGGCAGCGGCAGTTTGGGGACTGCGACTGGCGGCAGGGGAAGTTTCGGGACTGCGACTGGTGGCACGGGGAGTTTGGGGACCGGCGGCAGCGGCAGTTTAGGGACCGGTGGCACGGGGAGTTTGGGGACCGGCGGCAGCGGCAGTTTAGGGACCGGTGGCACGGGGAGTTTGGGGACCGGCGGTAGAGGCAGTTTAGGGACTGGCGGCAGCGGCAATTTAGGGATTGGCACGGGGAGTTTAGGGACTGGCGGCAGCGGCAATTTAGGGATTGGCACGGGGAGTTTAGGGACTGGCGGCAGCGGCAGCGGCAGTTTAGGGTCGGTGACTGGTGGTGTGGGCTTTTTGGGGTTGCAGGAGCCGCAGTCGGGTTGGACGACGGCGGAGGAAATGGAGAGGAAGGGAAGGAGGAGGAGGAGGGATAAGATCTTGAAGGAATCCATGGTTGATGAGTGTGAGTGGAGAGGGAGAGGAGGAGTGGTGTGTTATATAACAACAGTGAGTGTTGGAAGAATACAAAAGAAATAAACAAACCCTAAAAGCAGAGCATGTGAAGGCACAACCAACTGCCAAAATATGCTAGTTGTCAACTGCCATGCAAATTTATCATCAAATTAACCATATGTATTTCTTTCTTAAAATTAAACCAACCTTGCGCTTGCTTTTTAATTTCCATTTCCCTCATACTATGTATGATAATGCTATGTAACAATATCGGTTCAAATTAGTTTATAATTTTTACTTGTGGATTGATTTTTATATATGAACCGAATCCTATATATATATACATATCTTTTCTCAGAGTTTACGTACACATTGGAATACGGGGATTCAGATTTTGTACTAGCTAGCTAGGTTGATATGATAGAATTCATATATGGGTGTAATCGCACACTTAGTTTGTGATAATTGATTATTATTTATTAATTTTTTTTTTTGGGCTCAATCTTTAGAGATGTACATGTAAATCCATATACTCATTTAGGTCGGGTGATTTTGCATCTTATCCCGCAGTTTTTTTTTCCTCTTGTTTTTAGCCATTCAACTTGGTGTGGACCCGCCATAAAAAAAAAAGGACAGAAAAAATTAATCGACTTAATTTGATAGCCATTTACATGCGCGTAAAATTCATGTTGAGTGTAATTGCGCGTGGAAAAATGAAAGAGAGAATTTTATTTTAGTATATAAATATAGATTGAAGATGGAGGCTTAACTAAGAGATGCAGGTGACACATTAGTTGAGGATATTAACCACTCTATCGTTTACGTTAGAATAGAGTTCCTAAAATTTGCTTGGAATATATGAGGACTAGAGAACATAATTGACCAAAATTTGATCAAAATCTGAATTTCTGGAACCAAAATTTCCATCAAGCTAGCGAGTAATTAGATTGACTGATGAAATAAATACCAATAAATACCATTAATATTGAGGCTAGTCGTCTAAGTATATCTTAAACTATCATAATTTTTTTTATTTATTTTTAATTCTATCATACACTATCGGCTTTAAATAATTAATACCCAAAGTAGGGGAACTATGCACAAATCTATACTGATCATATATTTTGGTACCTAAAAGGTGAGTAGGATCGTCGAAGAAATTGACATGGATTGACGTGAAAATATATGTGTAAAAATTAATCTGTTTTAATGCAATGCAAGCTCAAAACCACATTTTGAGGTTGAGAATTTGAAAGAAATTGAAAAATAAAAAACGTATGTACTTATATATTTCCACATAAAAAGTCACTTGAAATTCGCATTAATCCTACTCCGCTCTCTGATATCAAATTTTTTTATTTCGGAATAGATTAGCATAGTGTCCCATAATTTAACTATCAACTGGTCAAAACCATAATTCGTGATAAAATTTAAAAAATAATGATAATTTAGAGATAATATTTAAATATTTAGTCTACATGGTCGACAATCTATACATGAAAACAATCCGCCCGCACCCAACGACTAACTTTCTAGAATCGGAAAAAGTACAATGTTCTGTTATCTTACAACTTCTTCAAAATTACTACAGCTTTAAGCACTTTATACAATAAATTTGGAGTGATTCTTTATAGGAATACCTGTCTCAAACAATTGCGCTTCTATTTTCTTTTTTGTTACTACGTGAGTAATCAACAACCGTTACAACAAGTACTTACTGCATTAAATTATACTCCCTCCGTCGACAATAAATTTGTCACATTGTGGATGACACGTGTTTTAATAATTTGTTGATTGATTGTATTGTGAATGAAAAAGTAAGTGAGTAGTGTGGGGTCTATTACTAGAAATGGATGTATCAAATTTTTGTGGATAGACAAAATAAAATTGTGGCAAATTTATCGTGGACGGGGGGAGTATATATTCTTGCACATAGCATGCATGCAAATTAACTGCGCATAGAAAAATAAACCACACCTCGAAAATCAGATGTAACAGGTTCAATTCATAAGGTTGTAAAATAAATTAAACAGTTATACTAACATATACTCATTAAAATTATTTGTTTGACTTTGATGATTGGGATAAGTGATCATATTAGAAGTTATTTTCTCGATTACGATTAATTAATTAATAAGAGGAAGGTGGGCAAATTGGGTAGGAAAAACAAAAGAAATTGATTGAATTTGGTGGACACAAGTGCAAAAGAGAGAAACATGGATCATTCTTTGATGCGGTAGTGCATGTGAGACTTGTTTTCTGCATAATTTTATTTTATTGTATTAGGAAAGCTACAAATATACACATCACCATTGCCAGCATGTTGATGGTTACAAGCCATTACGAATAATTCACTCATTCATGTGATTTTCGTAACTTTAATTTGCAATTTGCCTTTAGTTTTAGGGGAGTATCGTGTGTCACGGTGAGGTGAGACGACGGTCTCATGATGAGATTGGTTAAAGTCAGATTGAAATTCATATCTAATACAATATTTTATATTTATAAATTATAAGAGTAGTGCTATTTGGACACACTGTGACCAATCACACAACTTAAAAAAGTAATATAGGTTTTGAAAAATGAAATATATTCTAATTGGGGAATCATAAACCCTAAGGGGAAATGTGATTATTTTCATTTTTATAGTTAACTTTCCTTTTTCTTACGCGTGTGACCGAATAACTTTATTGAAATTATAAATATATCATTATATATAAATTTGAATTTATCATTTTTGATCTGTCTTGCGTAAATTTTTGATAGTGTGGTGTAAAAAAGACTCCCGATTCCGAATTCCTCCTCCAATTCGACGGACACCCAATAGCAATCAACAAAATTATGATTTTTGCATTTTCTTTAATTTCCGTTCGAAGACATTAATAAGAAATTTTGTTGTTACCATTATTTTGTTTATTGCTATCATTATTTTCTTAGGAAATATAATTAATTTTTTGCGGACATGAGGACATTAACAGGAAGTTTTGTTTAAAATAGTTAATTAAAATCACAGTATGTGTACCATTTTGGATAGGTAATTTTGTTTTTAATCACAAATTTCAAAACCATATTTTTCTAACCAGTTTTATGAACGGTCCAAAATGCCTTAATTGTGTCAATTTTTCTTTAAAATGGAATTTTCGAAGATGAAAGAAAATTCAAAATTTAAATCCTCACCCGAAATGCAATAACTGTTACTATAAGCTACTAGTATTGCTTACTTAAAAACAATAACAACTAATTAAGAATGATCCTCTCAGATTTCTTCATAATATTTTTCAGATTCAAATTCAAACTTCTTGGTGAAGAACTTCAAGATCGCTTCTTACAAGTTTAAGGTAATGTTTAAAAAATGTAGCTCTATTTTTATTTTGGGCGTGTAATAAGTTTTTGATTTTGCATTTTGGGCGTGAAAAATCAGATTTTGCAACTAGTATTATGCTTACACAATTGGACTCGCCATGAATACATGATTGTGCATTTTACAATTGTGCAAAGTATATAATGGTGCACGACTCATTGTTTTTGTGTTGTAGTCGTGCAATCGTGCATCAATATGTTGTTGAAGAGCTTTCCATGATCTACGGTTGTCATGAAAAGAAATATTATTGTAATATATAAAAATTACTATATATGCTTCCATTATATGTACAATAAGTCAATAATGCCTTTTTTATGTGATATACTACAATGATGCATCTTTCTACGACAAACCGTATATAATCAGTGGAGAAATGATTCAAATAAATTCCTATGTTTATATTATCAATATTTTGGGGGAAAATATATGTTACTATTAATTAAATATCTACTCTAGCTACCTTAAAATACAAACCACTTATGTTATTCCAGAAAGAAAACATATATAGAACAATTATGCAATGAAAGTAACAACAATAACAAAATTCTCGTATACCTTGGATGTTATAAATTAATCGTTTCTTTCTTGGATTCTTTCTTTCTGATTTAAGTCATTAACTTATATTCTCGTAATTATATTTAACTCACGCATCTAGATTTTTTCATAGATGCATGAACATATATGTATAGAGATATATGAGAAAGATGGGGGCCCTCATGATCCCATACTCCATCTTATCAATGCACAAGACATGGTTTATATTAATAAGGTTATCAATCATAATTAATAGATACAATTATTTGCCACAAGTAACAACTTTTACCTACTTTACAATTTTCACACGAGTTTTAAAATATTGCAATTACAACAATATCTTCTACTAATATATTTTCAGTTATGATATCTTCAATTTTTTCAACAATACACTTACGTTGTTTTAAGTTTTAACATACATGTTAGACAAATCTTGCCTAAAGTAAATAAATAACGATTACAATATTTTAAAAGACGTGTGAAAATTAAAATTCAGGTAAATATTATGTATATAAGGAGTTACATTAAATGAAATCATACAAATCATCATTCTACAAGAGAAAAAATTGACTATTAATTCCCTTATTTCATAGTAGCTCACATAAAATTTACAATAATTATCTTAATGTCACACATGTTTCGAGAGTTAAATTTTTACTGTTTGAGCCTACAAGCTCCAAATAATACATACACATAGTCACGGAATTGCATAAATTAGTATAATTTGGTATATGTCCTTATAACTCTTTGGTCTTTTGGTTTATGGTGGGGGATACTGTGAGTTGTGGTACCTGCTGTGATGAGGCTGGACTTTTTGTAATCTTCTCACTTTCTTTGCCTTTTTTTTATGACGAGGATAACTACTTCAACTAGTGCACATTAGGTAAAATTTCGTTCCTATACAATAATCTGCAAATTAACCATACATAAGAGGTAACCCACACATCAAACAAATCTGGTATATATGACAAGCTTGATCTATAAGGTATTGGTGAGATTTGAATTTTTTTCTTTCTTTTCTGAAGGCTAAATGAGATTCTAATTTGAGTTAGCGTTGCTTTTTATTCCATCATATACTCAACTAATTTGCTACTATAGAGTTCCCCTATCCTCTTTATTTTAATTTACTCTATTTTTCTTCTATTTTTCTTCCACTTTAATTTCAATGGTACTAGTCTTTTATGGATTTTCATCTATCACGTGCACAATGTAATATACTCGCGGTTAATGTAGAATTTTCATATTAAAAACATATTAAGAAGGTTATGATCTTATATCGATCTGGAATCTCGAGAGGAGTATTGGATCATATATATCTTTCATAATGAAATCACTAATGAAACTGAGTTTCTCTAGCTAATGAATCCCTAAGCTATTGAGCTTCCTGACCAATTGTTCATAGTAATTTTGGATAATTTCCATCACGATTTTATCTTAATTTCTTTTATTGCTCTCATAATTACAATTAGTGTAGCGACCCGGCACCCCACCCTATGCGGATTTGTCGGACCGCTACTTGTGTAGCCTTGGGTAAAACCGTAAATACATTATTGGTGGAACATAAATAAATTGGTTTACAATAAGAGTTTGCATTACATGTGAGTTAGGCTTGTCAAGACATCGTCATTACCCTAGCTTGAACGTTTTGGGGCAAAGTATGAGGACTTTGGCCCCGCACTGCGGAAGCGTTCGATTTCGACTAATCATGATTGGTTAGTCGGCACGTGAAAGAAATGAGGGTCGTAGTTTGAGTTTGTGAATAGTTAACACATGCAAACGAGAATCCACCATAAAGAGATTAATGAAATGAGGAGGATGATCCAAGCGATCGTCATCCAAATTGCCTTGGATGCCAACACACCTCCATCTCGTCCGCCACTTAACCTGTTTTGAAAAGAAACATTTTGGTCTGAGTACTTTGGTACTCAGTGAGGTCCGTGCCCCTTTTGAAAACATTTTTCATAAACATTTCAAAGATATAGCGTGCTCATCTTCATATATAAGGGATTTACTTTGAAAAGAAAACATTCATCCCATATATATGCAAAATATTTAACATCATTAACTTTGCCGGCATTAGAACTCACCTGCCGTGTTACCTTCCCCGGTTCATCCAGTGGGGAGCCACTCCCACTCGAATGAACAGTCATAATTCCTTGTGTACACTACCTTGGGTTGATCGAATCCCAAGGCCGATCGCAATTATTGGCAATGAAACCAATCATAATATATGGTAAACACGGAGAGAGAGAGCATAAAACATTTTAGCATGCATATCATACTTTCATTAAAGCAATTAAGGTTTAATAACCCGAAATATTACCTCCGTGGGATTTATAACCCACAGTTTTGAACATAGGAACCCACCTCTTGTCCTTGACGTATGTGGAGAATCCTCGAGCGTCCCTAATACTTGATGTTTCCTACAAGACCATCTAGAAGCTTAGGCTTAATTGCCACATAAGGTTAATTAATCTTTATTAACCTAAAGGTCAACCTATTCCCGGTCTTTATCACTTTAGATTGAAATCTCATCAAGGGCATCGCCTTGAGGTTTTATCTTTTAAAACATCGGATCCATGATCCTCCGTTAGTAACATGCATCTTAAATCATTATTCAAAACATAGTTTGAAATCATGCTTTGACATGAGATGCATGATCATGTTCATCAAGGAACGCATAAAATGTTCATGCAATTATATGTACATACATACTTTGTACATGCATCTCATACTAGTAATTATATATAATGATATACCATGGTACTAGATAAATCAATCAATTAATTAATTAATTAATTGGAACCGTTGACTAAATTAATTTAGTCAACTCATCAATTTAAATTAAATATAGCCAAAGACCCATTTAAGTACATACGTGCAATTTTACTCGCATAGAGAAATCATATTTCATAGCATTCCTATTTAATCACTACGTAATTAAATAATTACATATCATACATACTCAATTACTCAAGTAATAACTTTAATTAATTCAATTAATTGAATTAATTCAATTAATTGAATTAATTCAATTAAAGTCAAAGACCTTGACTAATTTGATTTAGTCACATAATTAACATATGGCATAATTGTGCATATATTAACATAATATAATCATGTAACAATCATGTTATATCATATACAATTAATTACTTAAGTAATTAATTTCACTTAATTTGATTAATTTAATTAATCGTTAACATAAATCATACTTGGTCAAATAGACATATAGATCACACATGGCACTAACAAACATGGATTTTTCACGTTGTTTAGGGTGCATTTGATGCCATTTATTCAAAGAAAACCATGCTTGATTTGAGCTTTATTGCAAAAAGTGTTGTTTTATGAAGATTTCACACTTGTTTGGTAGTTTTGATTACATCTCAGAAAAATGAAGACCAAATTAGAGTGAAAGGAGCTTGGAATGTCGTAGAGGAGTTTGATACGAGAACGTGAGAAAAAACGGAGGTCAATTCGGCGTCCGGACGAGGGAGAACGGGCCGAAACAAAAAAGGTGCGCAGCCGGGAGCGACCTTGGCGCGCGGCCGCGCGGATCATGCACAAAAACCGCCTCCGGGCGCGACTTGGGCGCGCGGGACACTCCGCCGGAGCACAAACCGCGCGCGGAAGAAGAAAAATTATGCTTCCAAGAGCGGGTTGCCGAGTGACCGCGCGAGGCGTGTCTCCTTACGCCCAAAACACGTTTTTGATTAATTTTTTCTCCTATTTTCGTATTTTTGACTCCCAAATCATTTCTCCCACTTGTAAAACATATAAATACCCCTCCAAAACTCAAACCCTACCAATCAAGCCACAATCCCAATTCTTAGCCTTCATTTTCTCTCACTATCCACCATTCCACACATCTCCACCATCTCCATCTTCCACCCAAACAACCTAGAGAGAGAAAGTGTGCTTGGGGTAGAATTGGAAATGAGACATCAATGATTTCAAGATTGGAGCTCAAGACCAAGGATTTGTCTATGAATCTCTTGTTTTCTTGTTTTTCTTTCTTGTTTATCTTTGTTTGTGGATATTTGCTTTTCTCTATGATTAGTTAAATTTCCCTATTTTAGGAATTGGATTAGATGGGTTTGTGATGGATTGATCTTTATTTTAATTAATTGTTGATGGGTTCTATTATTTCCTTGTGTTTGTTGATTTGGTTGAATATTTGAATGCTTAGCTACCATTTGAATATTTTTATTGTGTCGATTTGAGGCTCGAGAGAGGAGGAATCGATACTAGAACCAAACACGAGGCACAATATTGCAATAACCCGAGAGGGTGAGTGGTTTTGTGAGGGCATTTGATCCAATGAGCCGTTAGGAGTTATAGGCTAGCTTAGTGACCGGAGACGGCATAACTAGCTTGTAATCTACAACTCGAGTCGCCCGAGAGGGGGGTAGAGTGGAAAAGAGATCGCCCTAGATAATTAGGATTCTTTCAATAATTGATTAGTAAAGTGATTTCTAATTGCTTATCCATCGAAATCTAGTCCCTAGGATAGCTTCGTTTCCATATTCTCCTCCCGTTCATAGTTTAATTATTGTTATTTAGAGTTTATTTGTTTTCTTTAATTTAGTTTAATCTTCTCAATTTATTCGTGAGTCTAAATAGATTAAAATAGCTTATTAGTAGTATTCATAAGACTTTCAAACTAGTCCGCGTGGAATACGACCTTGCTTGCCGAATATTACAATAGCCCCGTACACTTGCGGGTTTTATTTGCTGAAAAAAGAAAAGGCGAACAGGCACTAAGGCCCACATACTTAGGCCCAAACACTTATTCTAGGCCCAACTTAAATGGCTCTATGACCCAATCAATCATCCAAGCCCATGCATGTTAATTAATTAAATATCTTATTTAATTAATTAAACCAATGCTTAAAAATACATGGGAAAATCATAATATCATATATTATTATGATTTACTGGAAATTAGAATAAAAACACTTATTTTAATTCTTAAAAATTAATTTTAAGCCTTTAAAATTAATTTAACCGTTTATCTCAAAAATAATATTCGAGCAATATTTTCTTAATCTCGATTAAAAATAGCAAACGATCTTTGATCGACTTGTCCTATTAAAACAATCTTACTTACAGGCCTAATTAACATATTAAAGTGTGTAATCCCAATTTCTGGAAAAGTCCAGCATTTGCTTCAGTAAGAAAATTTCACCGAGGGCGACTCGCTCAACAAAAAATTGAGTTATTTATGGCTATGGAAATCTTAAGATGTCTACTAAAATTTTCAAGAAGAAAATCTTCGTAAATTCTGAATATACAAAGAGTTATATACTAATCTTTAAAACTGCACAGATTATGGTTCTTAAGAACAGGGCAGTAGACAAATCTGACCACCGAAGAATTTCGGTTCGATGAAAAATTCTGAATATTGGATATGTTATAAAGAACATCTCCAGCTACAACATACTAAAATTTCGTCGAAATCGGAATTCATTTGGTAGGGGTTTTATCGGCTGTGGTGTGGAGGATTTCTCAAGAACAAGTTGGAATTTACTAACTCTCATAGTTCTAACATTTTCACACATCATGCTTCACAAATCAACCCTATAATTACTAGATCTACTCATATAGCATGCTTAACATTCGTACTAAACCATAGATAAAAAATACTAGCATGCTTCTACATCAAAACACCTAAATCATCAAGAAAAGCTTATAGATTCTCAAGAACACATGTATAGCCATAGATCTTTAATTCTAACCATAGAACTTCATATTTAGCCATGGAAATCATGTAGCTTCATTCATAACATGCTTATAACATATATAGCTTCTTAATACATGAATCCTAAAAGAAGATCTAAGGATTAAAGCATAGAAAAGGTAGAAATCATACCAAAGCTTTTTGCTCATCTCACTCTCAACTTTCGGCTCTCTCTCTCTCTCTCTCTCTCACCTCTCCTCTCTCTTTCTCTCCAACCTTCTAGCCTCCTTGATGAGCTCTCTTACAAGCCAAAACTATGGTGGAGGTGGCGGCGAAGTGGTGGTGGAAGAGGAGGTGGTGGTGGTGGTTTCTTGCTATGGAGAACAATAATGGGGAAAGGAGAGTGAAGTGTGTGTGAGGTGTTGCTGCTGCTATTGCAGCCAAATGAGAGGGTGAGGAGTGATAATAGGGGGCTACTTGTATGGGGTTGTGTGTGTGTAAGAAAATAGAGGACATGCATTGGTTGGTTGGGGTAGGCAAAGAAAAATAGGATTGTGTAGGTAATAATTAGATTCTTGCATGTGATGTAGGTCTTAAGTGTAGTAAAGTAGGTCTAGGCATACACATGCATACATATATCATGTTATTCTCATCTAAACATGAATACATACATAAGCACAATACACATAAATACGAGCTACGTCTTGTCTTGTTTTACTTATCGCGATATTTTATTTAGTCTGGTATGTATGATTTAGCTCGGTACAATTTATCGACTAATTCTCAATTAATCGATATTAATCTAAGGCATATAATTATTTGGAATAATCATATATCGTATTTAACGTAATTATGATAACTACTTTCACATTGCACGATATTGCATATTTAATTTCACATAATCGAGCCTTCTTAGCCGGCTTTATCATCACATAGCTAATTAATATAAATTAATCAACAACAATGATTTATCATCTCTTAAGATGATAAAATGCAACATATAAAATGTAATGCAACAATTAATAATGCTATGTTCGTGCTCGTCTTAGAATATAAAAGAGGAATTTATAATTTAAGTATCTATCGATTTTATTTTCGAATCAAATATCTTTTGGAATCTTTATAAATAATGTCTTCATCTTTTCTTTAAAAGAAATACATTTATTCTTTTTAAAACGTTCGGGAATAAGAACCTATCTATTAATCTAAAAAGTTTTAATTTATTCGGATTTTTCTAGCCCGTATTTTACGGGATACTACATTTTACCCTCCTTAAAATAAATTTCGTCCTCGAAATTTCGTATCTCTTACGAATAGACTGTCTTTTTCCTTTCTAGGATCTCTTAGTCTAATGTTATTCATGTCATAACGACAGATCGTGTTTATCGTTCTTTGCTTAGAAATTTTTCCTTTTCATAGAACACACCTTTGGGTTCTTCATCTTATCTTAAGTCCTTATTCGAGGACTAAATCATCGTAATTAGGCAACATGCCTCTTATGACTCATAACTTTTTCGCGGCTGCGAAACATAGGGACATCATATACGTCGCTAAGACGTGGAGGTAATATAATTCATATGAGGCGAGATATATCATCTCTCTAGGATTCTAAAAGATCATATTATTTTAGCGCGTAGCTAACCTTCGTTCTATAGATAATCTTATCCTCAATTTGAGGGTGAAAACTTTTAAGAAAAGTTATTTCCTACTAGAGTATCCGTTCTAGTCTAACGTTTTTTACATCGCAGGGCGTATGTCCATCTGGGTTTTCGTCCAACCCGTAGTTGTGTTGTATCGACCATTTTTTTACGTCACTATAGGTACTATCATTTCGTTTGCTATCTTTATCGTAGCATTCGTCGGTTCGAATCCACCTTCAATGAACGGACTTCGTAATGGTGCCGTTGTGATAATAGCATTTTGAAAATTTGCCTAGGCGGATCCATCTATCATTCGAAATTTTGTATACAACATTCTTCTCGCTCTTAAGCGGCTCCGTACATATTTCATACGTTTGGAGTCCTTTGCTCCATCTTTAAATAATATCCCCTCAGGAAATCGTGTTATCGAGACGTACTCGTTACTTTATTCGAGTAAAAATAGTTTTAAATCGTATCGGTGGTTGGTTCTTGGTTAACGTCGGTTTGTCTAGTCGACATGGGCCATTGGCGAGTTGAACTCACTTCAGCATTTCGTTCTTTTACTAATCGTACCTTTATACTTCTAGATTTCTGTACTAACATCGCATCGTTCCGTAGCTTTCGTAAAATGACCTCACTTCCGAGGTCCGTGATCGTAGTTCTCTTTATATGCTTTCGTATTGTCGTCCCGACAAAGTTCGATACTTTTCGTGGTTTCGTACTAGCATCGTCCGCATCATGGATGATCTTCTTCGATTAGTAGCTCTCCTCGCTGATCGTCATATCATCATATTGTCATATCGTGGTATCTTGACATTGGTTCTCTATCGGCAGTCATTGGTCTCGCATAAGCATATTGCTGGTCTGGCTTCTTCGTCTATTTTTATACGTAAAACGTACATTTTCAACGTATATCGTGAAATTAATCGAATCCTAAGTTCAATATTTTCTATCATCTTGTTTTTGTGGGTATTGTTTGGTATGGCCTATCTGGTGTCGGCGTCGGGTCACTATTCGAATCATAAATCTATCGGTGTCCTAGATATCTATCGACCGGAGTTCCTAGCGGAATGCATAAATAATCTTATACTATAAGTACTTATTCATATCGAGCTTTCATACTCGTTCGTTTCGTTTACTGACTAAAGAAATTTGGACAGTCTCGTTTCTTGACCACTTCTACGACATCGATCGCTAAAGATTACTTACATTCTCCTGTTAAAGCTTTCTTCAAGCTTTCGTAAACGTCCTCGCTTCCTCACTAAGAGGCTTAACATCGTCTTACTTATCCTTATCATAAATCATTACTATTATTGGCTATGAGCCTATTCATCCTTAAGATGAGATCGTAACATACATATGGGTGGCATAAGAATCTATTTTAAACTTTTCGTATCTTGATTGGGACTTCGTCCTACGTAATCAATCATCGATTGGAAACGATATACTCTTATAGTGTTAATTCTAGCACCGTGTACATAGCATTATGAATTAAGAGAATTAAATTCTCAGAGTTGAAGAAGTCACTAAGCAAATAGAGATCATCATATTCGCTTCTAGAATCGCATAGAGTTGTGTGGTCAGATCAAAGCAAGAACATGACCATACATAAAAGGGATTGCGTATTAGACGATCATTTAAGATCGATTGCACTTCTTGGGCTATGCCAAGTTGGTCATTAAATAACATAGGTTCGATAAAAATTCAAACAATTTGCCCTAGATTAGGGACTTAGACCTGATGACTGGATCCCACAGGGGTTCATTCAGAAAAGTTTTGCCTTGTACAGAGGGCTTGATAGCATCTTGAAGAGAAATAGGTTGCCTTCGCTGAGGATCCTTTTACGAATTGTGGCAGGGAAAATAAACTGCCACTTTCTAGTAGTACTTGTTCAGAACGTTGCCTCCAAGGAGAGCTTTTATACGCTTGAAAGGAATTAGAATTTTCCAAAAAAAAAATCTATAATAGTACTTGTGTACCGTCAAGGAAAATGTTATTTACTTATCGTAGTCATGTGCATAGCAAGATTTGTCGTGAATGCATTTTACGGCGACACACATCAAGTTGGTTATGAATGCTAAGGTATTGCTTAGTCATTGATCAAGAGATCTTGACATTGTATGGCCTAATCAAAGTACCAGGAGGAGCTTTCGAAGAAAGTTCTTAAGCGTATTCATACTTATCAATGAGTCATTGCTTGACATTGAGCTCATTCATAGTGTAAGGTGTGTCCTGGAAAGGAACTTAGAGTGACACACCACAATTTTTGAACATGAAATGCCAATATTTCATGATTACTGATTCAAATAATGTTTGAACGAGTTCAAACATAAGAATGGTTACGGTTTCCAAGGAAATCGTTAGACACGCGCAGGTGTCTCCAGGGAAAGTTTTCTCATAACTACGTTCATACATAGTTCTAGGTGTGTTATAGAGGCAAGTTCTTAGATAACACACATCAAATCTTAGGTAGAGAATCAAATACTTTATGACCATTGGTCGAATGCCGAAAGAATTTGAGAAATTCAATTGAACGAGAAAATACTTGGACGATAAAAATGTTAACTGGGGCATTTTTCCACATTAAAGAACAATGTGGTAACTTGCGAACATAACATCATAGGGAATTCGAGGAGATCTTTTAAAAGGTTAATACTCGTTAGGCCAATTTGGCGAAACAAAAGATGTGATCATAAGATCTTGCGTGTCAGAACACTTCGGAATGGGAGGTCTAAATAACATGAACGTGGGAAGAATACAGAGTTGATGCGTGAAAGGATTCATCTCTGTACGTCGTTCTAGAGGCATTGGAGTAAGATAGAATATACGTATCTTGGGAGATACTTAGGCATGACATCATATGGTCAATGCTAGTAGAATAAACTGATTGTACCATATAGGTATGACCGGAATGGAGAACGTTTCGGTTCAAGCATTTATCTTACTTCGTCTTAAATTTCTAACGTTGTTTCTTCATGCCTGCATCTCGATGCGTCCTGGTCGATTGATCGTGAATACGACTTTGTGGCAGCTTCCAGTAGCTCTTGGTGGCAATGAAGCCTTTCATCGCATGTAGAGTCGTCGTTCTAATCCTTCATGCGCTTCCTCGGAGTCGAAATATCGTATTGAGGCGTATATCATCATATCTGGCACCGTCGTGTTGGTGTTTTCTTCACTCAGGTGTCTTTCCTCTCGTATTTATCTTCTTTTCCTTAACGTAGTCCCCTAATCGTTCTAGATTCTCAATCTAGTTCTCGTCTTGGTCTCTATCATAACTTAGACCATCTTACATTCCGTCTCGCTTATCATTCGGCATCTATCATTAGGAGCGTCTTATAATACATTAAAAGCACCTATGTACTTACTTAGTCTTAACTAAGTCATACTGACACCAACAGGGTGTCAGAATGGATGCCGTAACTTTGGGACTTCTACGTTCATACACCCATTTGGAGAAGCTCCTATTCTTCTCTTTGAGCTATCCCTATTTGGTATATAGTGATAGTGTAGTAAGTGAGAAGACAATAGTAAGGAGGGAAAAGAAATTTGTAGAGGAAGAAAATGAGATCAATTGAATTAAACCTTTATTGTCAAAGAGAGGTTGGAAACAATAAGGGAAATGACTATTTGATGTGAGTGTGAGAGCTCTGTGCATTAAGAGATCTACGTCATACTAAGGCCATTTGTATTTTTACTCATTTGACTCTCTTTTAGAGGTCAACACATGCTATAACATCATCATAAGGCCTTAGTCATTCATCATCATCATAAACATTACATGCATCTGACTTCCGTAGGGATCCTTTTTATAGCATGTTTTAATCATAGGGCTTTAGACATTCATATGTCATCATGAAATTCATGATCATTCACATAAGCAATTCATTCACATAGTGCACTAAGAAGTAAGAACATCAACATCATAGTCATAACAAAAACAGTTATGCCAATAGCGTAGTCATGAAAAGTCAAGAACATATTTTCAAAGTTGGAAAACGTGAAAAATATTGTGCACATCGTTCAGACTCGACTTTGGTGTACCACCTTATAGGTGTTCCATTCAGCTGTGAGCGCTGAAAGAACTTTTAGATTCTTTTCTCGCTGGGTGTATTTCCCAGTTCTGATGGTTTCTATTTCCACCACAATGTTGGAGAATCTGAGTTCCATCCCTTCGATGGACTCGTTGACCAGCTGCTTGAAGTTATCAAACTTCTGGCATGCAATCGTGAATTTGTTCTCCTTTATTTCCTCCGACCCTTCGCATAGTTTTGCTAGGGTTTCCCACATCTCCTTTGCGGTTTCACAGTTGATGATTTTGCTGAGGTAGGCATTGGAGACCGTTGAAGATAGGTGTTCCTTGCGAAGCTGTCTAGTCCAGCCTGCTTCCTTTCTTCTGAGGTGTGCTCAGTCTTAGGCTTGGGAATGAGCTGATATTTTGGTTGTTCGCCATCTTGAGTTGGTACAAGCTCGTTCCCTAATTTGTAGATGATGATGGGTCCGTCTGTGATGACGTACCACATCATATCGTGATGCGCACAGAGAAAGCTCTTCAGTCTGAACTTCCATATTGCATAATCGTCTACCGAGAAGGTGGAAAGATTCCTGTTAAGATAAGAATCCATAGAAATATGCAGTATGTAATAATATGAGTTTTTCACAAAGAGGATCTGTTCAGATGACCACTGACAGATTGTCAAGAGAGATCTCTTGATACAGAAACGGTGGTCTATTGAACCACTGCTCTGATACCAATTGATGGTCCATGAGCTAGGTATTTGGTGTAGAGGGGGGGTGAATACACCAAATAGATTTTTAGAAAACTTTTCTTTTCAAGTTAAAACACGGAGTTGGTGAGCTCAGTTATCGATCCAGCTGGGGAGGGTCAGCTGGGTAAATAACTCAGCTGGCGGTGCGGAAAGTGGTGGTTTGAAAACTTAGCTCGGTTACTTAGAAAAACTCAGTTTGAAAAGATTAACTTTATGTTTTCAGCTTAGTCAAGTTGTGCAACTTTCAGAGAGACACAACTGTCTTTGGAGAGCAGCTGCGTGTGCAGTTTTGAACAAATATGCAATGATATGAAAGAGTTAGTACAAAACTGAATATAAAGAGAAAGTAAAGAGCACGCGAGTTTTTACGTGGTTCGGAGTAACACCTCCTACGTCCACTACCAGGTTCACTGGTAATCCACTACCACTTGGTTTCCAAGTACCAAGCAACTTCACAACTCTAACCCGAGCTGTGTTCCAACAGTTGCGGCATCGTCAAGCCTAACCTTTCGCCATTTACGGCATGCGAAAAAACCTTACACACTTGAATTTCCCACTTCAAGCAAGCGTAACCTTGACCTAACCTTTCTGGGTAAGAGGGGTTTGGTTTGGGGTTCCAACTGTGAACGAGTTCTTACAATTAAGAACTTTGGAGTATGATGAACTCGTTCGAAATCTAGGCTTAAGATGTACAAAGAGTTTGGCCTAGGGAACAGACGAAAAACTAAGCAGTTTCTGAACTAGAAATACTTTAAGATAAAGTGTTCTTTGATCTATGTAGAACTGCTTGAGAGCTTTTGAAAGATTGATGATTTTAGATAATGAAAGCTTGTAGAGGGTTTTTCGTATCTGATCCTGAGGTTGAAGATGAGTTTATATAGGTAGAGATTCAAGACTAGCCATTGGAGGAGCCGTTTGAATCTTACCTACTCTTCTTAAATTCAAGATCTGCCGTTGGGCGAATCTGCACCTGTCTTCATTTGTGTCACATCCTAGGTCCTGAAGTCTAGGATGCTGATTTGGCAATCCCTCATTGGTCGAGGTAGGTTGACTTCCTGTGACGCCGGGATCTTCTGCCTTTGGAGCTGGCTTTTGAATTCAGAGCTGGACTGTCTTGAAGTGTAGTCTTCAGAGATAGTTCCCTTTGTTCTGTACAGCTGGACCGGCTGTGTTTTGAACTCAGCTCGAATTCTCTTCAGCTTGATCAGGCTCTGCTGGAGGACTCAGCTGAAGGTTGACGCCTGCTGTCTTTTGCTAGCTGACTCCTGCTGTAAACACAATGGGTCGATCGTCGTCTTCCGCTAGCCGACTTCGCCGTCTTTTGCTACCGACTCCCGCCGTAAACACTGGGTCGACCGCGTCTTTCGCTAGGCCGACTTCGCCGTAGACACAGCTGGGTCGACTACTGTCTTCCGCTTCCTTAACCTGTAAACCTAGAAAATCTAAAGCTCAAACAGACGAGCTGGAAAACACTATTTAGGTTGACACGATCATCTATTCGGTTGGAGAATCAGTTTGGTTTTGGTATCAAATCGAAACCTTATAATTTTCCCAACAAGAAGGTAAGAATAAAATTTGGTAGACGGGATTGTCGGACGCAATGTGGCACTTCGAGGTCGTTGGCCTTCAACATCTTTCATGTTCATGCGTTTCGACCTATTGTCAGTCGATCTATAAATCTCTCTGGAGATTTCGTATTTCATTATTTCGCTTCCTGATACATCTCTTCCTCCGTCAATATATCTAGCTACGAGCGTACTAATGAACTTATTTCGCCTTCTCTTGATATCTTAAAATTTCACAATTAACTGGTGTAGTTAATGCGTGTATCTCCTTACGAGTTGTGAACGTAGTCTTTGCCGTCTAAAAGAAACGGAAAATTCTATTTGTTTTGCATCTTAAAGTGGTTCTTAAAGCGTGAACAAAGCAACTAAGTTTGGGACTAATATTTTTAACCTTCGGATTGTATCCTCTTGGTTTGAGGTTAAGAGTTTCTGATCTAAATGATTTCTTTGGAATCATCTCATGGTTACAAGAGTCAACTAGGAGTTTAGTCCCTTGCATGTACTCCAGTCCTTCTGGGAGCTTCGTCTCTAAGTTGTGATCGTGGACGAAAAAGTCGAGAGTGGCTACCCTCATTCGATCGAATGCGCGATGTTTTAACGTACATTTCGATCACAAAAAGTAAACATACATATTCATTCATTGCACTACATATGGTACACACATACATACATAAACACATATCGGTTTTGAAAAAAACCAATCATCTCTTGAGCTGGCGCGGACGGGTGTGTTGGACATTTGGCATCTGGAACGAACTTGGTTCAAGAAGTTGCATTATGAACATGTCATTTAGATTTTATCATGTCGAATATGAATTCGATTAAGAACGAATTTTGTACATCTCGTACGAAAGGATTATTGACTCTAGAGAGTTCAATCGTTTAGGAGTTCTTGGACTCCGAACTTTGGGATTTTAAAATATTTGGGACTGGTTAGTCCGCTGATCACTCGAATGTAATCGAGTGTGGAATCCCATAAGGGAGATCAAATACTTAGATAAAAGAGTATGACCACTTAGAAGGTCATATGAGTTTGAATACTTTAGGGGTCCGAAGACTCGGATCAGATTCTATTCCGAGTTCTAAAAAGAACATCGTACTTCTAAGTGAAGAGTTGGGTTTCTGAAAAGAAGGGTACTTTAGGAATAGTAAGGATAGTTACGGAAGTTCTAGGGTTCGGAGCGAACGAACTGCTCTGATACCATCCTGTAGCGACCCGGCACCCCACCCTATGCGGATTTGTCGAACCGCTACTTGTGTAGCCTTGGGTAAAACCGTAAATACATTATTGGTGGAACATAAATGAATTGGTTTACAATAAGAGTTTGCATTACATGTGAGTTAGGCTTGTCAAGACATCATCATTACCCTAGCTTGAACGTCTTGAGGCAAAGTATGAGGACTTTGGCCCCGCACTGCGGAAGCATTCGATTTCGACTAACCATGATTGGTTAGTCGACACGTGAAAGAAATGAGGGTCGTAGTTTGAGTTTGTGAATAGTTAACACTTGCAAACGGGAATCCACCATAAAGAGATTAATGAAAGGAGGAGGACGATCCAAGCGATCGTCATCCAAATTGCCTTGGATGCCAACACACCTCCATCTCGTCCGCCACTTAACCTGTTTTGAAAAGAAACATTTTGGGCTGTGTACTTTGGTACTCAGTGAGGTTCGTGTCCCTTTTGAAAACATTTTCATAAACATTTCAAAGATATAGCGTGCTCATCTTCATATATAAGGGATTTACTTTGAAAAGAAAACATTCATCCCATATATATGCAAAATATTTAACATCATTAACTTTGCCGGCATTAGAACTCACCTGCCGTGTTACCTTCCCCGGTTCATCCAGTGGGGAGCCACTCCCACTCGAATGAACCGTCATAATTCCTTGTGTACACTACCTTGGTAAACACGGAGAGAGAGAGCATAAAACATTTTAGCATGCATATCATACTTTCATTAAAGCAATTAGGGTTTAATAACCCGAAATGTTACCTCCGTGGGATTTATAACCCACAGTTTTGAACATAGGAACCCACCTCTTGTCCTTGACGTATGTGGAGAATCTTCAAGCGTCCCTAATACTTGATGTTTCCTACAAGACCATCTAGAAGCTTAGGCTTAATTGCCACATAAGGTTAATTAATCTTTATTAACCTAAAGGTCAACCTATTCCCGGTATTTATCACTTTAAATTGAAATCTCATCAAGGGCATTGCCTTGAGGTTTTATCTTTTAAAACATCGGATCCATGATCCTCCGTTAGTAACATGCATCTTAAATCATTATTCAAAACATAGTTTGAAATCATGCTTTGACATGAGATGCATGATCATGTTCATCAAGGAACGCATAAAATGTTCATGCAATTATATGTACGTACATACTTTGTACATGCATCTCATACTAGTAATTATATATAATGATATACCATGGTACTAGATAAATCAATCAATTAATTAATTAATTAATTGGAACCGTTGACTAAATTAATTTAGTCAACTCATCAATTTAAATTAAATATAGCCAAAGGCCCATTTAAGTACATACGTGCAATTTTACTCGCATAGAGAAATCATATTTCATAGCATTCCTATTTAATCACTTACGTAATTAAATAATTACATATCATACATACTCAATTACTCAAGTAATAACTTTAATTAATTCAATTAATTGAATTAATTCAATTAAAGTCAAAGACCTTGACTAATTTGATTTAGTCACATAATTAACATATGGTATAATTGTGCAAATATTAACATAATATAATCATGTAACAATCATGTTATATCATATACAATTAATTACTTAAGTAATTAATTTCACTTAATTTAATTAATTTAATTAATCGTTAACATAAATCATACTTGGTCAAATAGACATATAGATCACACATGGCACTAAGGCCCACATACTTAGGCCCAAACACTTATTCTAGGCCCAACTTAAATGGCTCTAAGGCTCAATCAATCATCAAAGCCCATGCAATTTTAATTAATTAAATATCTTATTTAATTAATTAAACCAATGCTTAAAAATACATGGAAAAATCATAATATCATATATTATTATGATTTACTGGAAATTAGAATAAAAACACTTATTTTAATTCTTAAAAATTAATTTTAAGCCTTTAAAATTAATTTAACCGTTTTTCTCAAAAATAATATTCGAGCGATATTTTCTTAATCTCGATTAAAAATAGCAAACGATCTTCGATCGACTTGTCCTATTTAGGGGTGAGCAAAACAAACCGAAAAACCGAACCGACCGATAAACCGTACCGAAACCGTCCCGAAAATATGGTTGACCGAACCGACGGTTCGGTTTATTTTTCTAATTTTAAAAAACCGAGGGTAGCGGTTAGGTTTTTATTTTTATATATAAAAACCGACGGTTAACCGAACCGAACCGAAACTCATTTCAAATTATAATTTTACTAATTATATGTTATAAAATTATTATACCAAGTAATTATATGTTATAAATTATAATATTAACTAACTTAATTTTACTACTTTGACTTGAAAACATGAGAGTGTTCATTTTATTATTTATACTTCTTTAAATGTATATTTCGAATCCACATTTTAAGATATGAATCTTTGTTTTTCATGCTATGAATTATAAAAAAATTGAAAGTTTTCTTTCTACATGGTTAACCGTTGAATAACGGTTAACCGAACCGATTTTTAGGTTAACCATTATAGTGGTTTTTGGTTTTTATTTTCTACATTTTAGCGGTTAGCCGAACCGATTAAAAACCGTATGATCGGTTTTTTTTGTGGCAAACGGTCGGTTAACCGAACCGTGCTCACCCCTAGTCCTATTAACACAATCTTACTTACAGGTCTAATTAACATGTTAAAGTGTGTAATCACATTTTCATTACTTTAAACTCATTAAAAACGGGTTATATGGGCAGATTCAACATACTAAAATTTTGTCGAAATCGGAATTCATTTGGTAGGGGTTTTATCGGATGTGGTGTGGAGGATTTCTCAAGAACAAGCTGGAATTTACTAACTCTCATAGATCTAACATTTTCACACCTCATGCTTCACAAATCAACCCTATAATTACTAGATCTACTCATATAGCATGCTTAACATTCGTACTAAACCATAGATAAAAAATACTAGCATGCTTCTACATGAGAACACCTAAATCATCAAGAAAAGCTTATAGATTCTCAAGAACACATGTATAGCCATAGATCTTTAATTCTAACCATAGAACTTCATATTTAGCCATGGAAATCATGTAGCTTCATTCATAACATGCTTATAACATATATAGCTTCTTAATACATGAATCCTAAAAGAAGATCTAAGGATTAAAGCATAGAAAAGGTAGAAATCATACCAAAGCTTTTTGCTCATCTCACTCTCAACTTTCGGCTCTCTCTCTCTCTCTCTCTCTCTCTCTCTCACGTCTCCTCTCTCTTTCTCTCCAACCTTCTAGCCTCCTTGATGAGCTCTCTTACAAGCCAAAACTATGGTGGAGGTGGCGGCGAAGTGGTGGTGGAAGAGGAGGTGGTGGTGGTGGTTTCTTGCTATGGAGAACAATAATGAGGGAAAGGAGAGTGAAGTGTGTGTGTGGTGTTGCTGCTGCTATTGCAGCCAAATAAGAGGGTGAGGAGTGATAATAGGGGGCTACTTGTATGGGGTTGTGTGTGTGTAAGAAAATAGAGGACATGCATTGGTTGGTTGGGGTAGGCAAAGAAAAATAGGATTGTGTAGGTAATAATTAGATTCTTGCATGTGATGTAGGTCTTAAGTGTAGCAAAGTAGGTCTATGCATACACATGCATACATATATCATGTTATTCTCATCTAAACATGAATACATACATAAGCACAATACACATAAATACGAGCTACGTCTTGTCTTGTTTTACTTATCGCGATATTTTATTTAGTCTGGTATGTATGATTTAGCTCGGTACAATTTATCGACTAATTCTCAATTAATCGATATTAATCTAAGACATATAATTATTTGGAATAATCATATATCGTATTTAACGTAATTATGATAACTACTTTCACATTGCACGATATTGCATATTTAATTTTACATAGTCGAGCCTTCTTAACCGGCTTTATCATCACATAGCTAATTAATATAAATTAATCAACAACAATGATTTATCATCTCTTAAGATAAAATGCAACATATAAAATGTAATGCAACAATTAATAATGCTATGTTCGTGCTCGTCTTAGAATATAAAAGAGGAATTTATAATTTAAGTATCTATCGATTTTATTTTCGAATCAAATCTCTTTTGGAATCTTTATAAATAATGTCTTCATCTTTTCTTTAAAAGAAATAAATTTATTCTTTTTAAAACGTTCGGGAATAAGGACCTATCTATTAATCCAAAAAGTTTTAATTTATCGGATTTTTCTAGCCCGGATTTTACGGGATACTACAATTAGAATCATGAATTTTGTTTGAAAAACACCTATATATAAATAACCCCTCGAAAATTAAAATTTGGTATACTTTTAAATTTCTTTGGCACGTAGCAATCTAAGTAGATGTTATGATGTAATGGAGGATATATATGACTTGATTTGATGTCTTTGTGTCACGCCTTCTCAATTTGCTCACACTATTTATAGTTAGAAAAAATGGAAATGTTGAAGTTGCTTCTATAATACTAACTCCTGGCACGAAAAGTGTGGAACGTTTGGAGTGATACGAGTTTTAATAAAAATACGGTAAATAAGTATTATTTAGGATAAATTGCCTGTAAATTCCTAAACTTTTCATAAATTATGGTTTTGCTCTCCTCAAAAAATTCAGCCTGACAATTCCCAAACTTTCCATTTTGTCTGATTTTGCATCCAATGTCTATTTCTCCCAAATTGTGTGCTGACTTGACAGACGGAAATTCCTACATGTCGTAATCGGCAGACGAGTTAATATTTATCCAAACAATGAATTGCCCTTAAATTCCTTAACTTTTTTCAAATTATGTTTTTGCTCCTCACAAAAAAATATTATGCGCAACAATTCTCAAACTTTCTAATTTATCTAATTTTGCATCCAATATCGGTTTCCCCCAAATTGTGTGTTGAATTGGAGCTAAAGCTCATATATTGAATTTCTACCAAATTATTAAGATTTCATCTCAATGTTGGGAAGTCATTCAAAATATTGGATGCAAAATCAGACAAATTAGAAAGTTTGGGAATTGTTGTGCAGAATGTTTTTTTGCGAGGAGCAAAAATAAAATTTGAAAAAAGTTAAGGAATTTACGGGAAATTCATTGTTTGGATAAATATTAACTCGTCTACCGATTACGACACGTAGGAATCTCTGTCTGCCAAATCAGCATACAATTTCGGGGAAATTGACCTTGGATGCAAAATCAGACAAAATAGAAAGTTTCGGAATTGTCACGATGAATTTTTTTGTGGGGAGCAAAACCAGAATTTATGAAAAGTTCAAGAATTTACAGGCAATTTACCCTATTATTTAAGTGGAGAAAGGGGCCCATCATTTTGAATTTGTATGAGGTTTAAAATATAAAGGAGTGGTGGGATCATGTACTAAAATAGAAAATGCACATTAATTCTTCATAGACTTACCAAAATGAAATTATTATTACACTATTCGTGGATAATATACGTACAATCTTTCTTCTTCTTCTTCTTTTAAGGAAAAAATCAAGTTCTAGTTTTGTTTAGTCTATTATTCTTTATTAAGAATTACATTAACCAATAAAATAAAATAAAAACTAAATCTTACAGAATTCGATCTTCATCCTCTCCACGGTGTCTCGAATTATTTTATGTTTAACTTGTACGACTCCAAGATTTAATGGTATTACCTTGATTCGGGAATCAAATACTTATAATATCATAAGTAAAATTGTGAGAAATAAAAAAATATATATGAGATAATGCTGTGAAGATTTTATGAATTTTTTAACTAGGGCGCAAAATTACATAAAAAAATGTAGACCACAGGTACAAATTTGTCTCATATGGATGTTTTGATAAATGAAGGTACAACAGTTTTTACTGGTGTACTGTGATTGTATTTTGACTGAGAGAGATCAAAAGTATAATCGGCCGAAGCAGAGCCACCAGATTTTCGGAGGATGTGGACCATTCCTTAGTTGAAGAAAATCTGATCTCGCGGCCAGGAACGGCTGCTCTGCTACGGTGGCGACACCACCTACGACAGCCTTGTCTAGACTATAGCTGCATGGGCGGGCGGGCATGTGATATCTCTTTATCTCTCCTCTCTCTCTCTCTCTGTTTTTTTTTTTTCATCTTCTTCGGTCCGTATATTATTAGTACTAGTACTACACCAAGCGATACGTGGGATCATGTTAAACAACGTTAGAACATTTTTTCCATAATGTCACATACATATTAGTACACCATATTTTAATTTTTTTTTTCAGTAATATCATAAACTCCAATTTATGGTGCTGAAATTTATATATGGCTTGTTGGAATTTCAAATCAGATCAAAATGACGTCGTTTTAGTCTATATAAATTAAAACAATAAATATATAACTTTAAGTGAAAGCAAAGAAAATCTAAATCATAAATTAATAAAAGTAAGGTAGTGGAATTGATGATTGTACATTATCTTCTCCATCCTTTGTCTTCACCACCAGTCGGACTACATTAACTCATTCATATTCTTCCCTTTCAACTCATGTCATCTCTATAATAGTCTCTTATGCTCAAGAATATTCCTCACTTAAAATAACTCTCCATCGCATAAATATAACAACATGCACGGTTGCTTCCACAACAATAGTATGTGGTTGAATTACTCATTAACATATAAAAATATATACCTTGATATGAATTAATGTTGAACTTTATGCAAAAATATAGTTGTACTTAAGATATGAATAGCTTTTTGTTTTATTTTATTATGTCTAAATATGTAAAATTATACATCTAATTTAAGTGGATAAAAAAATTGATAACAATCTTTATAAGAAAAATTACTGATACAAATTATTCATAATCAATATTTAAATTCTTTTCGAACAAAGTAAATAGATCGAGAGATATTTCTTATTTATTTAAAATAAAAAAGATATAAAAAAATTTATGTCACAAATTTCAAAAATAAAATTTGTATGATCAATAATTTTTATTTTCATAGGCTCACAAATATTAGATCTCTTAGTGGCTTGTTGATATGCCACGGGAGATTAAAACAACATCATTTTTATCTGAATAAATTATAATTGCTATTTAAACTTAACTAATAGCAAAAAAAAAATCTAAACATAGAAAATCAAAATAAAGTAGAAGAATTAACAATCGCATATATCATCTTGTCCACTCCCGTCTTCTCCGTCATCAGAAGCTACCTGGTCCCTTACAACTGTCGTCTTATCCATTGTTGGGGAATGCTTCACTTCAGCATCCACCACTCTCGCATGTATAATTAAAACGAATAATTATATATGATATAAATTTTATAATTTCATCCGCATGTATACTTGTCATTCACTAAACCAATTACAACAACATCAAAGTAAATACAATTATTTTAATGCCCTTGCCAAAAAATTCACATCATAATCTCCTATTTTCTTATGCGCGGAAGATGAAAAGGAAAATGGAAAAGATTAAATTCTCTAACTCATTTGTCACCAATTTAAAGATGATATTTCAATGAAAATGGAGAATTAGAGAGATGAAGAAATGAATTTGAGCTTCGGGCTAGCTATTTGCGACCAATTAGCATAATAGGTGATTAATTGCAAAAATCATGAATGTGACTATGAAATGCCAAGATTTGGATGGTCAACATAGCCGTTTTTTTAATTTCAATGGAAGATATTAAGCATAGATTTTGGCTAAAAATATAGCGCCGGATTTTTGTCTCCAACATATAATAACTTTGCATAAATACTCAGATTATGGAAAATTTCTTCTATGTCGCATTAACATGTAATACATGAAAAAAAAAAAACAGAAAAAGCACATACGCAAGTAATTTATAATCCATTACAAAATGTACATGCCTCAATTATAACAATGGTAGAGAACTTATTATTTCATTTCATTACACAGACTATACTCTAACTTGCAACAAAATTTTTACACCAATAAGTGGAATGAAATAGCACAAAGCAAGTAGATTCTTGTACTCTCTTTTTTCTGTAATTGGCAACTATAAATATTTGATTAGTTCTCCATTTTGATGTTCATCTTCCATTCTACTAAATTCATGGATCGAGATTTTCCCTTCATGCTTTATGAATCTTTATCTTTGAGCCTTTCTTATACCTAATGATACTAATCTCTAACATATAACCACAACAACAACAAAAAAAAAAAAAAAAAAATTACACCAATAAGTTGGAATGAAATAGCACAAAGCAAGTGGAGTGTGTGGTTGAAATTGGTTGTAAAATTCTGAATTATATAGACAAAAAATTATATAAATATGGTAAAGTTATAGTAATATTTATTATTGAAATTAAATTATTATCATGAATTATGTTTTGTAACGTCTACTATTAATTGGTGGATTGAAAATTATTAATTTAAAATTATATTATACCATTTTTACACATTATTTCTTGAAATAGTATAAAAATAAAAATTTAATATTATTAATTAAAATTTTACCATTAATTATATTTTTGTAACGTCCGATATTAATGAACAATTAAGATAATAACAATTAAATATATTATTTCTAAAAGTGGAATAAAAAATAACTGAAAATGAAAGTTATTAAAAATGGCAAGTCGGACTTGCTTTTATATATTATAAAGACTACGTGTACAATTTTTTTACACATTCTGTGAATAATGGATTTAAATATCGTAATATTAGCATAAGTGAAACTTTACAGATGAAGTAACAATTTTTTTTTTTTTGACATAGGTGAAGGGGGAGTAGTGGGTTTGAATCCGAGACCTCACTGCTTACAGATTGAAACCGCACCGCTTGAATGTCCCTTTAAGGATAAGTAACAAAAATTTTATACACGTCAATTTGACCCGACCATCCGGAAGAATTGTTTTAGAATAAGTTGTGCAACAAAGAAAAAATTGGAGTATATCTATTAATAATACAAAAATAAAGCTGCTACATCCACGGTGCTCCGTTCAGATTTTCCTTTATTATGGTAATTTGTCTAATTTTAATTCATATATATTCTAATTTTTATTTTTATTAATTTCATATTCTTGAAATATCACATGTTTATCTATTAATCACATCTCATATTTATCTTTCCCTCTATTTAATTAAATTTTAATTAATTTTACTTGTAGTGTTCATATTTTTATCGAGTATTACTCAACGGATTTGAGACGAATATGTACAGTAAAATCACTATTTTAAGTTTTTAACCGAGATTATAACGAATATGAAGAAAAATTCTAAACAGATTTAGATTTAAAAAAAAATACATAATGAATGAGTATAACCGATCCATTATCATTTCTAATTATAAATTTAGATACGTGAAATAATTAATTTTCTAAGTTTGATTAATAATTAACGCGAACAATGTCACAACTTTTAAATAAGATATAAAATTATTTAAAAAAAATATGCATATAAATTAAAACATAAAATTATTTTACGTCGAATTTCGACGGGCTACATGTCTACATGGAATCCTTTTCATTTTTCATTCATGTTTTTTCTAAAAACTTCGATTAGTGCTTTCTAGAAAATATATACATTGAATCAAATGTGAGATATCTATTACTAATACGAAAATAATCTATTACTAATAGGAAAATAAAGTTGCCCCATCCACGGTGCTCCATTTCAATTTTCCTTTATTCTGGTAATTTATCTAATTTTAATTCATATATATTCTAATTTTTATTTTTATTAATTTTTTATTAATTTCATATTCTTGAAATATCATATGATTATCTATTAATCACATCTCATATTTATCATTCCCTCTATTTAATTAATTTCTTCTATTACACATATTAAAATAATAACAATATCGGAATGCATTCTTATAAATTCTTATTTTATTCATTCTTAATTGATATATAATAATCTATAGAAAATTTGTAAATGAAAATTCCTATGGAGACCAAAATAAATATATTTAATCAACATGTCTACATGGAATCCTTTTCATTTTTCATTCATATTTTTCTAAAAACTTCGATTAGTGCTTTCTAGAAAAATATATATTGTGACGTCCGGGGCAGAAGTACGGAGTGATCGCCGGTGCAGAGGTACGGACAAGGAGTGGCTCCGATAAGACTTCAAAGCGGAGGGACATGAACGAACTGAAATACACCCGAATGAGAGAGATTCCAAGAATATGTTGGAATGGGACGACATATTCAAGGAGAACTTAAAGGAATATATTCGGCTACTTATACCATCAAGATGCATCTTCTTTTCTGGGCTCATTGTGGAAGAACTCCAATGTTAAACATGTTTGGCCTGGAGCAATTCTATGATGGGTGACCTCCTGGGAAGTTTTCCCAGAAAGTGTGCGAGTGAGGACAAAGCACGCTAGAAATGACTTGTGATGGTTTTTGGGGCAGCCGTCAATCCGGAAGCCGGATCGTTACATATACATTGAATCAAATGTGGGATAGTAGCTAAAGAAAAGAACAAAAAAACTTGAAGATGTAAACATAGCATGCTAGAAAGGACTTGTGATGGTTTGCTAGAAAGGACTTGTGATGGTTTGTGGGGTCAGCCATCAATCCGGAAGCCGGGTCGTTACATATACATTGAATCAAATGTGGGATAGTAGCTAAAGAAAATAACAAAAAAACTTGAAGATGTAAACAAATTGTGACCTCCTAGGAAGTTTTCTCAGGAAGTGTGCGAGTGGGGACAAAGCACACTAGAAAGGACTTGTGATGGTTTGTGGGGCCAACCGCCAATCCTGAAGCCGGGTCGTTACATATACATTGAATCAAATGTGGGATAGTAGCTAAAGAAAATAACAAAAAAAACTTGAAGATGTAAACATATTTTTTTCCTCATTTTGGCAAAGATTAGAGATATTGATTTAACATGAACTAACGACGACGGTTCAAATATACTTAAAAAGAATGATTTTTACTAATTTTAATTAATATTAACTTTGTTTAGATTTTTATCGAGTAATTTAGCATAAACCAACGAGACGGTTCAAATAACATAGAAAGAATGATTTTTAGTAATTTTAATTAATTTTACTTGGGGTGTTTAGTAAAGTCACTATTTTAAGTTTTTAACCGAGATTAGGACGACCATGTAGAAAAATTCTAAATAAATTTAGATTTAAAAAAATATAATGATTGAGTATCCCCGATCCATTATCATTTATAATTATAAATTTAGATACATGAAATAAAATTAATTTTCCAAGTTTGATTAATAATTAACGCGAACAATATCAGTATCATAACTTTTAAATAAGATATAAAATTATTTTTAAAATATATACATATAAATTAAAACATAAAGTTATTTCCCGTCGAATTTTAAAGTTATTTCCCGTCGAATTTCGACGGGCTCCATTCAGATTTTTCTTTATTCTGGTAATTTGTCTAATTTTAGTTCATAAATATTCTAATTTCTATTTTTATTAATTAAAATTTTATTAATTTCATATTCTTGAAATATCACATGTTTATCTATTAATCACATTTCATATTTATCTATCCCTCTATTTAATTAATTTCTTCTATTATACATATTAAAATAATAATAATTTTGAAATGCATTCTTATAAATCCTTATTTTATACATTCTTAATTCATATATAATAATCTATAGAAAATTTGTAAATGAAAATCTCTCTATGAAGACTAAATAAATATATTTAATCAACATGTCTACATGGAATCTTTTTCATTTTTTCATTCATATTTTTCTAAAAACATCGATTAGTGCTTTCTAGAAAATATATACATTGAATCAAATGTGGGATGGGTAGCTAAAGAAAAGAAAAACTTAAAGATGTAAACATATTTTTTTCCGCATTTTGGCAAAGATTAGAGATATCGATTTAACATGAACTAACAAGACGGTTCAAATATACTTAAAAAGAAGGATTTTTACTAATTTTAATTAATTTAAATTGTTTAGATTTTTACCGAGTAATTTAGCATAAACCAACGGGACAGTTCAAATAACATAAAGAGAAGGATTTTTACTAATTTTAATTAATATTACTTTGAAGATGTAAATATTTTTTTTTCCGCATTTTGACAAAGATTAGAGGTATCGATTTAGCATGAACCAACGAGACGGTTCAAATATACTTAAAAAGAAGGATTTTTACAAATTTTAATTAATATTAACTTTGTTTAGATTTTTATCGAGTAATTTAGCATAAACCATCGAGACGGTTCAAATAACATAGAAAGAAGGATTTTTACTAATTTTAGTTAATTTTACTTGGAGTGTTCATATTTTTATCGAGTATTACTCAACATATATGAGACGCGTATGTACAGTAAAGTCACTATTTTAACCGAGATTAGGACGAACATGTAGAATAATTCTAAACAAATTTAGATTTAGAAAATACATAATGAATGAGTATATCCGATCCATTGTCATTCCTAATAATAAATTTAGATACGTGAAATAAAATTAATTTTCTAAGTTTGATTAATAATTAAACAAAATCACAACTTTTAAATAAAATATAGAATTATTTTTAAAATGTATACACGTAAATTAAAACATAAAGTTATTTTTCGTCGAGTCTCGACGGGCTACAGGAAAATAAAGTTGCCCCATCCACAGTGCTCCATTCAGATTTTTCTTTATTCTGGTAATTTGTCTAATTTTAATTCATATATATTCTAATTTTTATTTTTATTAATTAAAATTTTATTAATTTCATATTCTTGAAATATCACATGTTTATCTATTAATCACATCTCATATTTATCTTTCCCTCTATTTAATTAATTTCTTCTATTACACATATTAAAATAAAAACAGTTTTGGATTACATTCTGATAAATCCTTATTTTATACATTCTTAATTCATATATAATAATCTATATAAAATTTGCAAATGAAAATCTCTCTATGAAGACTAAATAAATATATTTAATCAATATGTCTACATGGAATCTTTTTCATTTTTTCATTCATGTTTTTCAAAAAACTTCGATTAGTGCTTTCTAGAAAATATATACATTGAATCAAATGTGGGATGTAGCTAAAGAAAAGAACAAAAAAACTTGAAAATGTAAACATATTTTTTTCCACATTTTTGGCAATGATTAGAGATATCGATTTAACATGAACTAACGAGACGGTTCAAATATACTTAAAAAGAAGGATTTTTACTAATTTTAATTAATATTAACTTTGTTTAGATTTTTATCGAGTAATTTAGCATAAACCAACGAGACGGTTTAAATAACATAGAAAGAATGATTTTGACTAATTTTAATTAATTTTAGGAGTGTTCATATTTTTATTGAGTATTACTCAACGGATTTGAGACGAGTATGTATAGTAAAGTCACTATTTTAACCGAGATTATAACTAACATGTAGAAAAATTCTAAATAAATTTAGATTTAAAAAAAATACATAATGAATTTAGATACGTGAAATAATTAATTTTCTAAGTTTGATTAATAATTAACCCGAACAATATCACAACTTTTAAATAAGATATAAAATTATTTAAAAAAAAAAAATATATATATATATATATAAATTAAAATATAAAATTATTTCCCGTCGAATTTCGACGGGCTACTTACTACTTTATTATATAAAGAAATAGATACTGATTTGAATCATGTTTGCCTATTTATGAAATTGATTTGTTTGATTGAGATAATGGCCGTAAATCACGAGGGGAGAAATACACTTCTGTGATTTCTCACGGGTGTAAAAGAAAAGCAGGCTTTCAAATTGGGCAAGAGAATATAGTATTGGGCTCTAAAAAATAATGGTTTTTGGACTGAAATAAACAATTGACAATTTTGGGCTTAAAAGAAAGAGTAATACTTGGCCATGAAATTGTTGGACCTAAATGAACATCATAGACGCGATTTTAAGGAACTTAATTAAAGGATTGGATGTGGGATTCAAGCTTTTAGATGGAAAATTCAAAAAATAGGAATTAAGATATTGAATAGTGGATTATGACTAGCAAGATAAGGAAATCATGAGCTACACGATTTAATAATGGAAGATTTCAAGGATACTCGCATAAAATGAATAAGTTACCCATCCGTTTTTGTAATACTTGCAAATTACCTGATCTTGTTTAAATATGTATAAAATGTCAAAAGAATAAAATATAAGTTATTACAATAATAGGTTATCCGTCTCAATAAAAATTCAGAATACAAAGTAAATATTAATATTGAATAGTATAAATAATAAAAGATTAAGATTAAATTTAAGTATAAATTTGAAAATAATACAATCTATGAAACCCATTTAATTTAGATTTATAGGGATGAGTTACTATAGGAACTATTCCTCCCGTGAGAACTTGAGAACATGCTTAAATCTATATACATTCATGCTTAATGAGATTCATGCTTTTTTGTATAAACAATTGTGCTTATATAAAATTATGCTTAAATCTATATACATTCATGCTTCGAATAATGACAACCATAAATCATACAAAGATCAACGGTTCAGATTGGTTACTAGTTCCACACTAGGAATAGTTTCTATATGAACCAATCCCTAGATTATATATATGTATGTATGTATGTGTACATCCCGAACTCAATTAAATAATAGTAATTTACTATTTGTTCATGTATCAAACATTTTTAAAAAATAGGAATATAATATTGAGAGAAAATGTGGTTCTTTTATTTAGGTTCCAATTGATGAAGTTTTCTAACAAATCTATGTGAGATTCGTTTTATTTAAATTTCAAAAAAAATATGATTCTTTTTAGATGAAGAAAAAAAATATGAATTATGTTAAAAAAGAAGAAAATTTCACATAAGCATATCGGTTAACGTGGCTATCTGTTTAATTTGAAATCACCTACGACGTTATCCAATTAATAGGATCTACTAAAAAAATTCATTTGAGATTTCTTTTTATTTAATAATTTTGAAAAATAGAAATTGTGAATAGACGCGATTAAAATTTTAATTAATAATAAATCAAACATAAAGTTCATCGTATGTTTTTTGTGTCCTCCATTTGTCCCAATTGAAGTGTATATAATTCTTGTCTAAATTATAATCTTCTATCATTTATTCCTACATACTTTGCAAATTAATATACACTAATATATTGCATGAATTATGTTTTGAATATAATATAGGTAATAATTATAATAATTATGGAAGTTTTGAGAATATTAAATATATTAAATAATAGAATATATATATTTTGGATAGATTTCCATTGGCCATTCCATATTTAATTATGAAAAGTTTGAGAATATTAAATGTCAAATAATAGACATATTCTTCATGTTTGATTTAATCACTAAATGATCATGTAGTAGTTTTCCAGACTTTGCATATTTGATACGGCCAATTAACGGAACGAGAAACGTATCAAATATGCGGAAGCTTCAAGACTCAAACAACTTCAGCAAATTATGATTTCAATCCAAATTAAATGACCAACGAGAAGAACAGATACAACAAAGACACGAGAAACAAAATAAAAACTCAACAAAACCTAAAACAGCGCCTAGAAGACTCAAAGACGACTTGATTGAAAACAATAGCAAATCAACTCCGATTAAGCAAATTTGCACGAGTAGAACTCAAAAACGCTCGGTGCTCAATGTCGGTCCGATTTAAGGTTTGGAATTACGATGGAATCGAAAAGATGAAATCTGGACTTGGGCGATGGAAGGGATGTTTTTGGGCGAATTATGATGGTGTTATGGAGGCGTGGATGGCAATCGAAGAGCACAAGAATAAGAACCGGAAAACAGGTTGGAGATTTACCTTAATACAGACCCCGAATTGAAGAACGATTGAAACACGTATCACGGAAGCAATTCTCCAGCGGCGTAGTTAATCCGAGACCCACACGAGATCACGAACGAACTATAGATTTCAGATTCAACGGTGCCAAAAATCGAATCCTACCAAGAACTAGGGTTTGTGAACTTTGTAGAACACGCGTGAGACAATGCTGAAATAATTCAATTTTCATTCAAACAAGTCTGTGAACAGTAACTCCGAAAATAACATAAATACTAGGCTAATTCTAAGCTAGGGTTCGAAAATTACAGGGCTTGGTAATTTCGAACTAGACTAAATAGAATAAAAATTAATAAATCCAGTGGCCCAATATGCCTAAACACAATGTAGTAATTGGGCTCTAATTAAAATTGAAGAAAACAAACTATACTAATGGATAATAATTAAATCAAGCTCACGTCCCAAGCATGGCCGCGGCTAGGTGTCTTCCTCGATGCTCATGAAATTCACCAACTTGTATTGTCGGGATTCAACTCCATCGTTCTCCAACTTCTTCTGAACATAGCACTGGAAATAGCCTTGCAACTTCTTGGCTCTTAATATCGTCATTGGACCTCTAAGCTGTAATTTCGGGTTTAAGTCTTCAGTGCTAGGTCCGATCTCATCAATATTGTATCAAAATAACTACAAATATTTCTTTCATGTCTAAATCTAACACCACTCGAATTAATTAGATGAATTTGCACGATGTCGATCTCATCTTACATTATGGGCGCATAATGTTTTTAAAATTTAAAATAAATAAGAATATAGAGCTTGAATCCATAATCGTATTAATAATATAATATATATATATATATATATATTAACAAAGAATTTACTATTACTATTAATGCACTCCTTGATACAGGAGCAGATGTTAATTGTATTAGTGAAGGAATTATCCCTTCAAAATAATATTAAAAAACTACTCAATTTATTACTGCGGCTAATACGCAACCACTCATCGTAAATTACAAACTATCAAATGTTGCTATTTGTAACTCAGGAGTTTGTCTTAACACATATTTTATTTTAATAAAAAATATTTCTACTCCAGTTATTTTAGGAACACCTTTTTTCCAAATGTTTTTCTCCATTAATAAAATTAATGAGAAATGACTTTTTGCAAAGGTAAGAGGAAAAATTTTACATTTTCCTTTTTCATCGGTTCCTATTACTAAATCTATTAATTTAATTCAAAAAAGTATTAATAATAAAAATAAATTTATTTATTTTCTTAAAGAAGAGATAAATTTTAGAAATATTAAAGAAAAAATTAATTCTGAAAAAATTCAAAATAAAATAAAAAATATTTTTCAACAAATTAATGATGAAATTTGTGCAGAAGTTCCAACTGCTTTTTGGAATAGAAAAAGACATGAAGTTAGTCTTCCCTATATAGATGGCTTTGATGAAAATAATATTTCCACTAAAGCTAGACCTATTGCTATGAATGAAAGATTATTAAAATATTGTAAAGAAGAAATTGATAGTCTTCTTAAAAAGGGTTTAATAAGACCTAGTAAAAGTCTATGGAGTTGTCCAGCATTTTATGTTGAAAACGCTGCTGAAATTGAAAGATGAGCTCCAAGACTAGTTATTAATTATAAACCGCTTGATGGTCCATGAGCTGGGTACTTGGTGTAGAGGGGGGGGGGAGGTGAATGCACCAAGTAGATTTTTCGAAACTTTTTCAAGTTAAAACACAGAGTTGGTGAACTCAGTTATTGATCCGGGGGAGGGTCGGTGGGTAAATAACTCAGCTGGCGGTGCGGAAAGTGGTGGTTTGAAAACTTAGCTCGGTTACTTAGAAAAACTCAGTTTGAAAAGATTAACTTAACGTTTTCAACTTAGTCAGGTTGTGCAACTTTTAGAGAGACACAGCTGTCTTTGGAGAGCAGCTGTGTGTGCAGTTTTGAACAAATATGCAATGATATGAAGGAGTTAGTACACGGCTGAATATAAAGCAAAAGTAAAGAGATAGAGTAAGAAGCACGCGAGTTTTTACGTGGTTCGGAGTAACACCTCCTACGTCCACGACCAGGTTCACTGGTAATCCACTACCACTTGGTTTCCAAGTACCAAGCAACTTCACAACTCTAACCCGAGCTGTGTTCCCACCGTCAAGCCTATACACCTTCGGTTCCGGGTGCGAAGAACCTAACCACTCGAATTACGCGCTTCGAGCAAGCGTACCTTTACCTAACCTTTCTGGGTTTGGGTTTGGGTATGGGGTTCCAACTATGAACGAGTTCTTACAATTAAGAACTTCAGAGTATGATAAACTCGTTCGAAATCTAGGCTTAAGATATACAATGAGTTTGGCCTAGGGAACAGACGAAAAACTAAGCAGTTTCTTAACTAGAAACACTTTAAGATAAAGTGTTCTTTGATCTATGTAGAACTGCTTGAGAGCTTTTGAAAAAAATAATGATTTTAGATAATGAAAGCTTGTAGAGAGTTTTTCGTATCTGATCCTGAGGTTGAAGACGGGTTTATATAGGTAGAGATTCAAGACTAGCCGTTGGAGGAGCCGTTTGAATCTTACCTACTCTTCTTAAATACAAGATCTGCCGTTGGGCGTATCTGCACCTGTCTTCATTTGTGTCACATCCTAGGTCCTGAAGTCTAGGATGCTGATCTGGCAATCCCTCATTGGTCGAGGTAGATTGACTTCGATTCCGGATCTTGCCTTTAGAGCCGGCTTTTGAATTGTCTTGAAGTGGAGTCTTCGGAGATAGTTCGTGTTTTGAACTCGGCTCGAATTCTCTTTTGATCAGCTCTCCGGATCACTCGACCTGAAGGTTGACGCCTCGCTTTCTTTGACTCGGGTCGGTCGTCTTCCGCTTCCTTAACCTGTAATCCTAGAACATCTAAGGCTCAAACAGGCGAGCTGGAAAACACTATTTAGGTTGACGCGATCATCTATTCGGTTGGAGAATCAGTTGGGTTTTGGTATCAAATCGAAACCTTATAATTTTCCCAACAATTTCCCCCTTTTTGATGATGCCAAAACCTAACTGAGACAACTTATGACGCAGAAAAACTTGTGTTTTATTAATGTAAGAAAATACATTATAACACAGGAAAAAGAAAGAAGGAAAAAAAATCTTCAAATCTTCAGTCTTCAGTCCCAGTTGGCTGGGTCTTCTCTTCTGCATCCGTTGTTTCTTTCTTTTGACTCGTCTCTTCTTCAGCTGATTCTGATTCAGCTGGTTCCTCTAGCTCAACAGTTTGCCTCTTCATTGACTTGTCTCTCTTCTCCCTTACTTCCCCCTTTTTGGCATGATCAAAACAGGGTGGGAGATATACACCATCGGCTGTTGCGATGTTTTAGTTTGGCGAAACTGTGGTTTTCAGCTCTGAGCAGCGAGGTTTAGAGTCTAAGTGGCTCAGCTGTTGTGTTAGCTGGCTCTTCTTCTGTTGCATTAGCCTCAATTTGTGATTGCGGACACGGCGTCCTATTCGATTCACCTGGGGCGCCCAGCTGAGTGCTTGGAGGGATGAGTTAGCACGGGAGATAGCATCTTCTGAGTCGGGCATAACTTCATTCCTTGCAATTTTGCTTCTTCAGACTTCTTAGATTGAATGAGAAAGTCTGATTCAACACTTGAGGGACTTGTATTCAGCTCATATCATCATCATCCAGCTGCAGGTGATCGTTGGCTGGGTGATGTTTCTCATTTGAGCTTGGTGCAGGGACTTGAGTATCTTTTATTGAAAGATCTCGAAAAGGTGTCCCGAAGGAAACCGAGGAGAAGGCGGTTGAAGTATCCCATCCGTCTTGGGGTTTAAGCTTGGTTGTTCCACCGGAATACTCCGTTGCGGTGTTGGTGATGATTATGTTCACGCAGGATGTGAACTTTTCTTCCACCGAAAGAAACGACCGCTTGTGGGCCTTCGCTCCTCGGAGAGTGATTACGAATTCTCTCATAATGTCACTGGCTTATCTGTGACCGAGCACCTTTGACTCGAGTCTTCGGTTTGAAGACGGTCTTCAAAGATATTTTGTCTCCTCAAGTTGTCTCCGATTCACCGGATTTGGGACGAAGTTAGATGCATGCTGCTTTGTCTCCTGCATCTTTTTCTGTGCCTCCTGTGGCGGAGCAAGAGCTTTGACATGACTGCCCTTGAATACTCCGGTTTTATCAACATCTGGTCCGTGTCCGTTGACGTTGATATTTGCATCCTGTGGAGTTGTGTGTCCCGTTCTCTCTTTTATGTTGAGAGAAACAGTGGGGCTGAGGAGGTCTTTTTCCTTTGTCATTCCCAGAAAGTTTTCTGCACCTTCCTGGTGGATGACGTTCTGTCGATGGGCTTCACCTTCTTCTGGACTTCCGTCTTCTTTGAGGTTCCTGAGAGTTAAGCAACTCTTATCTTGAAGCTTTGACAGATTCTTCAAGTTTGATCGGCTTCGGGAGATATCTTTCTGGATTCCATGTTCTTCTTCTGCATCTTTTGTTAGTAGAAACAAACAATACCAATTGATGGAAATAAGAAAGAGTGCTGAAAAACTTTCTAGGGTTGATGCGTATATCTTCTAGCATATTTAAAGAGTTTTCTTGATGAATGGACGATCAAGATTTGTCTATTGATAAGAAGATCTACGACTGGGAGTGATTCTCGCGTCATGTCAATTTCTTGATTAGAGGATGTGAGTTAATGCGCGAGAGAGAACGGTTGAGGCGTTTTGACTTTTGCCTCGAAACTCCCATTATTCAATTCTTTGCAGACTTTTAATTAAGATTGATTAGAAATGACAAGATGTGAGTTGACAGAAAACAGATTGAGTAGGAGTAATTAATGTTGTTGCAAACCTCTCAGCTGATCATTGTAGTCAGCTGATACCTCGGTTGAGTGGGTGTGCTGGGTCATCGTGGTTCCAGCTGGTTCCCCCTCAGCTGAATAATCCTTTCCTTTCAGCATCTGGTTTAGCTGAATTCTTTCTGTGATATCATGACATTGATTCGAATTTCGGTTGATTGCTTGTATTCACTGGTTCGTTCCGGATTTGGCCTTCTTCAATTGGTTCTGCTCGTCCTTCGGTCTGCTTCCGTTCATTGGTCTCGTTCACTTGGTCTGCTTCCGTTGGGTGAAGCATCGTCTCGGGTTGAGAAGTCCAAGTAATCCGCACGGCATTTAGAATCTTGCTTATCGGCGGTTTTGTGAGAATATCGCCCATTTGTATGTCTGTGTGAATTTTCTCAACAATCACATCCTTCTTTTCTACGTGATCTCTGATGAAATGATGTCGTACGTCTACATGCTTGCATCTTGTGTGAAGTACTGGATTCTCTGAAATGGCAATCGCACTAGAGCTATCACAGAAAATTGGAACTCCGTCCCGCTTTTACTTCATAGTCATCCACTGATGTTTCACGAGAGAATTTGCGAGCGGCTTCCTGCGGCCATATATTCCCGCTTGTCGTGGAAGTTGCGACGCACGTTTGTTTCTTTGAAAACCATGAAATCAACTTACTTCCTAAGAACTGACAAGTTCCTGAAGTTGATTTTTTGTCCAATCGATCTCCGAAGTCCGAATACGAGTATCCGTCACCGTAGATTGTCTTCACTGGGTACCACGTACCAACATTCTGAGTTCCTTTGAGATATTTGAGAATGTTCTTGGCTGCTTGCATGTGTGCTTCCTTTGGATCAACTTGAAATCTGGCACACACTCCGATGCGAAAGAGATGTCCGGACGACTTGTCGTTAGATACGCAGGGGATCCTATTATCCCTCTGTATTTGCTGGAATCAACTGACTTCCCTTCAGTTCCTGGTTCAATCTTCCAGTTGGTGTTCATTGGAATCTTTACAGTTCTGCTGGATTGAACTCCATACTTGGCGATCAAATCTTCACGTATTTGGATTGATTTATGAAGATCCCTTCTGAAGATTGCTTGACTTGAAGTCCTAGGAAGAAACTCATTTCTCCCATCATGGACATTTGGAACTTCTCGGACATTATCTCTCCAAATCTTTGGCATAAGAAGCTTGATCTTGATCCAAAGATGATGTCGTCTACGTAGATTTGAACAACCAGGATATCTTCTCCTGACTTGATGGTGAAGAGAGTTACGCTTCATCGAGCCCTTCTTGAATCCTTTGGATATGAGAAAATTTGACAGAGTGTCATACCAAGCTCGAGGTGCTTGCTTTAATCCATAAAGAGCCTTCTTTAGTTTGTAGACTTTATTTCCTTCTACTTCGAATCCTAGAGGTTGTTCAACGTAGACATCTTCTTTGATTTCTCCATTTAAGAATGCACACTTCACATCCATTTGATAGACCTTGAATTTGTGATGTGCTGCAAAGGCGAGAAATAGTCTGATTGCTTCCAATCGTGCTACTGGAGCAAAAGATTCTTCGAAGTCAATTCCTTCCTGCTGAGTGTAGCCCTTGGCAACGAGTCGAGCTTTGTTTCTGATGACGACTCCCAGGGTATCCATCTTGTTCTTGAATATCCATTTGAGTCCTATGACTTTGACTTCTTGAGGTCTGTCGACTAATTTCCAAACACAATTTCTGAGGAATTTGTTCAGCTCTTCTTGCATGGCATTTGTCCAAGGCACACTCTTCAAAGCTTCGAGAATTGATTGAGGCTCTGGCACTTGAGCTACATAACACGCCATTAGAGCTGTGTCTTCATCATAGACCGTCAGTTCTAGCTCTACTGAGAGTTGAGCTGTGTCAGCTGCCTCTTGATGATCCGATGAAGCTTGAGCAGCTGAGCTTCTGGTTTTGACTTGGTCAGATGGTTCTCCAATGATTGCTGATGATGGATGATCTTCAATCCATCTTCTCCTCTTACGAATTTCTTCTTCCAGTTGATTGATGCTTGAAGTGGCTAAATTTCGTCTGTCTTGGAGTTGCTCTGGAGTTAAGTCTTGAGAGATTGATTCTCCTTGATTTGAATTTTGAGGTAACTTCTGTAGAGGTTCAGCTGGAGATGGAGTTGGGACTGTGTTTGGATTCCCACCGATGATGTTCCCTTGATTTGGCGTTGAAGCTTCTTCTCGATTTCCACCGGTGGAGCTTCTTGGTTGATTTGAATTTCCTCCTTCCGGCTCATTATCCCAAATTAATGGTTCGCCGCATTCTCGATTCTATTCTCTCGAGCCCTTGTCCGAATCAATCTTGAAGATTCTCCTTCGCTTCTTCGTTTGATAGAATCTCTATATTCGAATGAGGATTCGTCAAAGGTAACATGTGGAGTTACTTCGACTATTTGAGTTCTTCTCGTTGAAAACTCGTATGCTTTACTCACGGCGGAGTAACCAAGGAATACTCGGTCGTCTTTTCGTCGAACGTCTTCGAGCCGTGTCTTCCCATTATTGAGAATGTGACATTTGGATCCGAATACCTTGAAATATCCAATGTATGGTATTCGTTGTTCCATAGCTCATACGGTGTCTTTCCTTGCCTTGATGTGAGTAGGGAGCGATTCGAGTGAAGCAAGCCGTGTTGATCGGACTTCGGAAACTTCTTTGGAATGGCAGAGCTAGCTAGCATTGAGGTAGGCTTCCTTGAGAGTTCGTTTCTTCTTTCTGCTACACCATTCGAGGTGTGCGAGAATTTCAGATGTTTGGTGTTGAACTCCGTTCTTCTCGCAAAAATCATAAATAGTTTCATTTAGAAACTCCGTTCCACGATCCGATCTTATTGCCATTATCTTGCACTCCTTCGTGTTGATAATCTTTCCAGATAGGTAGCTTAGTTCTCGTTTCGCTCTTCGGTACAAGAATGATACCCATGTGAATCTTGAGAAATCATCCACAACGACCGCAGTATATTTTCTCGCCATTGAAGCTTCGGAGTAACTTGGACCAAAAAGATCCATGTGAAGAAGTTGAAGAACTCGATCGGTTAGTAGCCGGCTTGAGAGAGAATGAAATTCTTGTTTGCTTTTCCTTGTTGACACGCGCCGCACATATGACTTTTGTCATATACTTGATACGAATTCCATTAGCGAGCCGGTTCCTAGCTTTGTTGATTGTCTTGAAGTTAAGATGATTCAAGTGCTCGTACCTACCGACTTCATTGCCGCTTTTTGATACAAGACAAGTCTCCGGAGGGTTTCGTTCCAGCCGCCGAAGTACATATTTCCTTCTCTTTTCCTCTTAGGAGTATCTCGCTTGGTTTCCCGTGCATCCCTATGCATCAAACTTGATGAAAAACCGTTGTCGCGAAATTGGCTAATGGAAAACAAGTTATGTTGCAATCCTTGTACATAAGAAACATTTGGGATTATAACATTTCTAGTTTTAAATGTACCATAACCTTTAGTTGGAGCCTTTGGAGTTGTCACCAAATGTTACTTGTGGACTCGTACGCTCAATATACTCGGAGTAGATGTTTTAGGTGCGTCATGTGCTTGGAACATCCATGTCCAAGTACGAAAGCGTTCTCATCGACTCCTCGAGATGCGTCGATTCCTTGCAACCTAAACAAAAGTTAAAATTCGAGGTACCCGTTTTTAATTGGGTCCTATGGATTAGACATAGATCCTTTGACGACCCGGATCCTTGATGACTCGAATTGGGTCATTTGATCTCGATAATTCTCCCGCCGAGTCGATATACACATTCTTTGTGTTCTTCTCGTTGTTGTCGGCGGGGTCTTGATCTTCGTGTCTTTTGTTTTGTTGTCGGATTTCTTTTGGTTTCCAAAATACTGTGCCTATGAGACGTTCCTTAGTCTCTCGCTTGTCTCATGTGAAATCTTGTCGGAAATGATTATCCAGCTCGATACTCGTATGGAGTGGTATCCAGGGTATCTCGATATCTTGGTTGATATCGATCAGCGTGCTTGATCTTGTGGCCGATATCGTAAAATCTAGCCTCGTGGTCTTCGTTGAGGTTGAGCGCGTTCTTTGTCTGAGTTGGGCTTGAGGTTGTCGCACAGCTGACCTTCTTGATGTCTGCTGTATTCTCGACGGAGTTTGAGACTGTTTCACAGCTGTTCTTCTTGACGTCTGCTGTGTCCTCAACTGTTGATGCTGAGCTGCTGGGATTGAAGGTTCATTTGCACGTACAAACATAACCTTTGTTCCACTTGTGGAGGCAATGTTTGAGGCATCCTTTGATTCGTTGTATCCCAGTCCCGCTTTGAGTCTTTCACGGACGCTGAGCACTAATGATCTCGTCCATTGTTGACGTGGCTTTGATGAGAGCTACTATCTTTTTAGATAGTACCTCTTCGGTGCTTTTCAGCTCAATGATCTCAGCTGACTTCCTTTCCGATTCAGCTGTGACCTTTTCCACATCTTCTATCAGCTGTTTCTTCTTAGTGTTGAATTTCTTTATCAGCTGATCTTGTTTCACTATTTTGTCTTTTAGTGAAACGACTTTCTGTTGGAGCTGAGTTGTATCAGCTGTGTCTGATACTTTTGTCTTTTCCAGTTCCGCCTTCAACTCGGCATTCTCACACATAATGACGTCAAGGATCTCTTGAAGCTCCTTGGAATCGTTCATTACTTTCTCTACTAGACTCACGTCGGGTAGTCCGCATTCGAGTCTGTGTAGAGTGATCGTGTGATGGTGAGATGTTAGATAGATTTAGAGTTCGAGACGTTACCTCATCTTCATCGATGCCGTTTTTGTCCCGTGAAGCATGTATCCCGATCGGGTTCATGGATGGGCCATCGTGGAAGCCTTCTTCCGAGTCCGAAAATGGCATGTCATCCATTTTCTTGCACTCCGATTCTTCATCGGCCGATATAAGCTCTCCTTTTGTCTCGCCGCCTCGGCCTTTTAATTGGTCTTTGTCTTTCTTGGACGGCTTTGGACAATCTTGTCGGTAGTCTGTTCCTTTGCAGTTAGCACGACCTTCACCTGTTCGTTGGTCACCGACTTCTCATTTCTTGCGTACTTATCTCTGTAAGTCCTAAAGAACTTCTTGTATTCGCCCTTGCTGGTGTTGAGTCTGTTATAATTTTTCACCATCATGGCAATTTCTTCGAGTAGCTCCTCTTTGCTCATATCCTTTTTGTCCTTCTTCATCTTGGAGGACTCACCGACTTGACATGGTAATGACTTTTCGAGTTGGCTCGAAAGCTATTTCTTTTGAGCCGTAGGGTGAGTTCTCCGTCATTCTGTCTGCTTGAAGATTCTTCTTGAGTGATCTTCAAGTTGTATTCGTTGGCTTTTAAGAGTGAGAACAACCTTTCTGTAGATAGATCACCCAAGTCACTTCGACTTTGGTGAACTACCTTGTAAGTGTTCCATTGTTGAGAAAAAATTTGAAGAACCTTTAGATTCTTTTCCCGCCGGGTATACTTCCCAGCTTCGATTGTCTCTATCTCAATGACTATGTTTGAGAACCTTAGCTCCATCGTCGATGGACTCGTTAACTGAAGTTGTCGAATTTTTGGCAAGCTATTGTGAATTTGTTTTCTTTGATTTCTTCAGATCATTCACATAGCTTGACAAGTATTTCACATCTCTTTGGTACATCTCGCACTTGATGATCTTACTCGGGTAGGTGTTTGAGACTATGTTGATGAGATGGTGTCTCTGCGAAGCTGTCCGGCACCGCTTTGCTTTCGTTCTTCCGACGAGTAATCCTTCTGGCTTCGAGAATCGGCCGGTATTCGGTTGTCCTCCATCATGAGCAGGTACGAGTTCATTTCCTTGTTTATAGATAAGGATGGGTCCGTCGTAATGACGTCCCACATCATGTCGTGATGTGCACAAAGGAAGCTTTTCAATGAATTTCAGTTGCATAGTCGTCTACCGAAAAAGTGGGGAGATTCCCGTTAAGATAAGAATCCATAGACATGTGCGGTATGTAATAAGATGAGTTTTTCGAAAACGGATCTCGTTCGATTGACCAACGACACGGAGTGTCAAGAGAGATCTCTTGATACGAAACGGTGGTCTTTTGAACCAACTCTCGATACCACTGATGGTCCCCGAAGTGAGTACTTGGTGTAGAGGGGTGTGAATGCACCAAGTAGATTTTTCGAAACTTTTTCAAGTTAAAACACAGAGTTGGTGAGCTCGATTATTGATCCACTTGGGGAGGGTCGGCTGGGTAAATAACTCGGTGCGGAAAGTGGTGGTTTGAAAACTTAGCTCGGTTACTTAGAAAAACTCCCGCTTTGAAAAGATTAACTTAACATTTTCAACTTAGTCGGTTGACGCAACTTTTAGAGAGACACGGTATCTTTGGAGAGCAAATTTCCGTGTGTGCAGCTTTTGAACAAATATGCAATGATATGAAGGAGTTAGTACAGTGAATATAAAGCAAAAGTAAAAGAGATAGAGTAAGAAGCACGCGAGTTTTTATGTGGTTCGGAGTAACACCTCCTACGTCCACGACCAGGTTCACTGGTATTCCACTACCACTTGGTTTCCAAGTACCAAGCAACTTCACAACTCTAACCCGAGCCGTGTTCCAACAAGCCATGGGCACTATCAAGCCTATACACCTTCGCCCGGCAGGTCGCGAAGAACCTAACCACTCGAATTACGCGCTTCGAGCAAGCGTACCTTTACCTAACCTTTCCGGGGTTTGGGTTTGGGTATGGGGTTCCAACTATGAACGAGTTCTTACAATTAAGAACTTCGCAGTATGATAAACTCGTTCGAAATCTAGGCTTAAGATATACAATGATTTTTGCCTAGGAATCAGACGAAAAACTGGGCAGTTTCTTAACTAGAAACACTTTAAGATAAAGTGTTCTTTGATCTATGTAAAACTGCTTGAGAGCTTTTGAAAGAATAATGATTTTAGATAATGAAAGCTTGTAGAGAGTTTTTCGTATCTGATCCTGAGGTTGAAGACGGGTTTATATAGGTAGAGATTCAAGACTAGCCGTTGGAGGAGCCGTTTGAATCTTACCTACTCTTCTTAAATACAAGATCCGTCGTTGGGCGATTCGCACTCGTCTTCATTTGTGTCACATCCTAGGTTCGAAGTCTAGGATGCGATCCGGCAATCCTCATTGGTCGAGGTAGATTGACTTCCTCCTCGATTCCGGGATCTTCTGCCTTTAGAGCGGCTTTTGAATTCGCAGGGCTTAATCGTCTTGAAGTGGAGTCTTGAGAGATAGTTCCTTTGTTACTGCATATCGGTGGACCACCGTGTTTTGAACTCGGCTCGAATTCTCTTCGACTTGATCGGCTCGCCGGATCACTCGGTTGAAGGTTGACGCTCTTTTCTTTTGCTAGCCGACTCATTGTGAACACAGGGGCCGACCGTCAGTCTTCCGCTGGCCGACTCCCCGCCGTAGACACAACTCGGTCATTCTTGTCTTCCGCTTCCTTAACCTGTAATCCTAGAACATCTAAGGCTCAAACAGGCGAGCTGGAAAACACTATTTAGGTTGACGCGATCATCTATTCGGTTGGAGAATCAGTTGGGTTTTGGTATCAAATCGAAACCTTATAATTTTCCCAACACCGCTTAATAAAGCTCTCAAATGGATAAAACATCCATTACCAAATAAAAGAGATTTAATTAATCGAATGTTTAAAGGAAATATATTTTCTTCATTCGATCTTAAATCTGGGTTTTATCAAATTTTTCTAAAAGAAGAAGATAAATATAAAACTGCTTTTACAGTTCCTTTTGGACATTTTGAATGGAATGTTATGCCATTTGGTTTAAAAAATGCTCCAGTAAAATTTCAAAATATTATGAATCAAATTTATAATCCTCATATGGATTTTATTTTAGTTTATATTGATGAAGTTCTAATATTTTCAGAAAATATAGAACAACATTTTAAGCATCTCAATATATTTATACAAACTACTAAAAGAGCTAGTTTTGCTATAAATATAAAAAAGGTTAAACTTTTTCAGACTAAAATTAAATTCCTTGGTCATTATATTGAGAATAAAATTATTATTCCAATTGAACGGGTAATTTTATTTGCGGATAAATTTCCGGATAAAATAATTGATCTTAATCAATTACAACGCTTCCTTGGTTGCCTAAATTATATAGGTGATTTCTACCAAGATCTTGCACATGATTGCAAGTTATTATTTCAAAGGTTAAAGAAAAACCCTTTACCTTGGACTAATAAGCATACAGAAGTTGTTTTAAGAATAAAGGAAAGAGTTAAAGAACTCATATGTTTGTCTATTGCTAATCCTGAAGCATTTAAAATAATTGAAACTGATGCATCTGAAATCGGATATGGTGGAATCCTTAAACAAAATAATTCCAACAGTTCTAAAGAAGAACTAGTTAGATTTACTTCTGGAAATTGGAATGACTCTCAAAAGAATTATTCTATCATTAAAAAAGAATTACTTGCCATTGTCAAATGTGTCACTAAATTTGAAAGTGATATTTTAAATAAAAAAAATTTAATTAGAGTTGATTGTAAATCAGCTAAAGATATTCTTTTAAAAGATGTTAAAAATATTGCATCAAAACAAATTTTTGCTAGATGGCAGTCCATTCTTGCATGTTTTGATTTTGATATTGAACATATTGCTGGAAAATCTAATTCATTACCAGATTTTCTAACCAGAGAATTTTGCAGGGCAGAAGCTTGGAACACCATGGTAAAACAACGGTCCATGGGCAAAAGACCAATGGTTAATTTAACTAAAAAGTCAACTTCATCAAATATGGCTAAAAAGCCTTCTCAACGGAAATCAAATGATCAACAGAAATTAGATGATGATTTTCTTGATCTAAAAGATTTTTCGAAATTTAATCCTAACAAAGAATTTGAAGAAGATGAAATGGCATATAAAATTGTTGGTCCCAAGACGGATACCTTGGTGTAGAGGGAGGGGGTGAATACACCAAGGTTTAAAAACTTTTCCAAGTTAAAACTCTTTTTAGAGAGCCTGCTGTGTTCGATCCAGCTGGATGGCAGCTTGATCGACACAGCTGGCTGTGTGAGTGTGTGCGGAAGTTGGTGGGTTTGGAAAGTCCGTCTGTTGCTTCAAAATATATTGCAAAGCTCTGTTGCACTTTTCAGTTAGTCAGTTTATGCAGCTTGAAATAATGCCCATGAGAGGAGTTAGCAGAATGCATAAAACAAAGCAGTAAAGAACAAAGCAATTTTAACGTGGTTTGGAGTAACACCTCCTACGTCCACGACCAGGTTCACTGGTAAATTACTACCACTTGGTTTCCAAGTACCAAGCAACTTCACAACTCTAACCCGAGCTGTGTTCCAACAGTTTACAAGCACTGTCAAGCCTACACCTTTCAGTTTGCGGCAATCTTGAAAACCCGACTTACGGTTTTCGTGCTTGTAAAACCTGACCACTCGAATTACATGCTTCGAGTAGGCGTACCTTGACCTAACCTTTCTGGGTTTGGGTAAGGGTTTTCCAACTATGAACGAGTTCTTACAATGAAGAACAAGGAGTATTATGAACTCGTTCAAACTAGGCTTAAGATATTTCTATTCTGATCTATTCTGGCTATGACTGAATATGTGAACAACTAAGAAAACAGCTGACTGGCTGGGTGTTCTTGAAAGATTTGGCTTTGAAGATCGTTGTTCATTTTTCTATTTGCTCTTTTATTTCTTCAGTCGTCTCGCCAGCCTCTCTCTCTCTCTTCTTCTTCTCTTCAATGGTGAGGAGATATATATAGGTGGAGGTTCAAACTAGCCGTTGGAAAAGAGCCGTTTGAATCTTACCTACTCTCATTGACTTCTGGCCTTTAACCTACGAAGTAGGTCTGCATCTGCAGAAGCTATTTCTTCTCTGATTTGACTGCGTCAGATAAGATCTTCTGACATCGGGATCTTGTCTTGGAGAAGGTCTTCATCTTCGAGCTGCTAAGCGTTCACGTGTCTTCAAAGATCTTGGACTCCCTGCGTCCCGACTCGAGTGTGTCTTAGCTGTTTGTATCATTAACCTGAGCTGTGTCTTCAACCTGAGCTGTGTCATTAACCTGAGCTGTCTTAGACTGAAAATTTATGTCATTGACACTTGAGCCCAGGTCTTTTACACTCGAGGCTGAGTTTCCGTCACCGAGCCGGGTTTTGATACTTCGGTCTTTGACTCCGCTTGATGCTCTGTGTTGAGTACGTTCTGCCGATTCTCACTTTGTGTCCGCTTAGCTGTGTCTTCTGCTATCTTCAGCGACTCTACCTGTAAACTTAGAAACTCTATAAGCTCAAACAGGTGAGCTGAAAAACGCTTAGGCTTGTGCAATCATCTACTCGGTTGGGGTCAGCTGGGTTTTGGAATCAAATCAAAACTCTATTAATTTTCCCAACAATTTCCCCATTTTTGATGATGCCAAAACCTAACTGAAAAAAAAAACAATTTACTTCTCCCTTAACAGGAAACGGGGTTTCAAAAGATTAAACATTCACATCAGGTAAACATATTCAGAGCCTGGACAAAGAGAGATTGTCATTAGGGTGAGTTTGAGAGCAAAAACATTTCAGTTTTATTAATCCTCAAAGATGATTACAAGAATTACAATATTAACAAACTGAAATTAGACAAAAACTATTTAAACCCAGTTGGCTGGGTCTTCATTTCTGTTGCTGCTGATTCTTCAGTCTATCTTCTTCCAGTTGCTCATCCGTTCTCAACCTGTACCGGTTGAAGATCATCCGTTCCAGCTTCCTGTATTCTTCTTTATTTTTTACCTTGGAAATTTTTCTCCTGATCGCCCATCTATTTACTTCTGCGATAATTTGCGATTTGTCAGGAAGATGAGTTCCAGGTATCAGCGGAGGCTGGAGATGAAACAGCTGGAGAGCAGAGAACTAGATCTTCGCAGTCTTTGCAGCATTGAAGAATGCTTTCGCAGTCATCCTATCTTGATGAAAGAGCTCATTTAGATGTATCTTGAAAGCAACATCTGGTGGCGTATTTGGGTAGGCTCCCAGATAGTAGTAATCTTCAATGAACTCGAATTTTGTATGTTCCCAGTCGTCGTTTAACTCTTCTGGGATCCATTCATCTATTCTTCTCCAGTTCATTGGCATCTGAGACTTTTTCTTCGATGCTCTGATGTTTGCTCTTTTCTTCTTCTGCTTCTTTTCTTCAGCATTGAGCAAGCTTTCCTTCTTCTTCTGCTGCTCTTGAAAGCTTTTCATCTCTTGCTTTTGTTGATTTACAAAGTTGCAGAGCCATTGAGTATCATTGATTTGTTTTGGCGTGGCTCCGCTTGCTTTGGCAAGAGGAATGATCATTTTGCTCCATTTTCCTCTCCGTTCAGCTGGTTCTTCTGCTTCCAGCTCAGCAACAACTTCATCAATCTCAGACTGCAGCACTTGGATTTCATTTTCAGCTACAGCTTTCCCTTTGCCTGCCCTTGATGTTTTTCTCTTGTCATTACCTTCCCCCTTTTTGGCATTATCAACAAGGGTGGAGGATAGGTTGACGACTGTCTCATTTAGCTGGGCCAGGGCTTTGTCAACATCAGCAATCTTGGCTGTGTTGTCTGCTGTGACGAGGTTGAGCTGTGCTGTGCTGTTACTTCCAGCTTTGAACTGAGTGTCCAGCTCTTTGTAGAGGTTGAACAGCGTTTGAATGTCAGTTCTGTTGGAGAGCGCTTGCTTTTGGAGAGCTGCCATCTGGCTGGATAGGTCGCTGATGCTGCTTTCCAGTGGAGCTTGAAGTTTTGAAATGATCTCAGGGACTCTCTTCTCTAGATGAGTTGACTGATCAATGCGTTGAGAGACGAGAGATTGCTTGAGATCTTGACTGGTGCTTTCCTGTAGATTCTGGGCAAATCTGTGAACTTCATCAATGGACTGTCCATTACAGTGGACTTGCCATTCTACAGCTGTGATGCGCAGAAGGGTGTCAACATTTGATTTGAGTCTATCCTGGAATAGGATTTCCTCAACTTGTTTGGCGATTTCGTCCTTCATTACATCAGAAAGCACGGCATCAGGATCCTTCTGGATCCCGGATTCGACTTGGCTGGGTTTGTCTGCCTCGATCTCGACTAGTGAGCGAGTGTCATCGGCAATTGGACTTGGTGGGGCAGTTTCTGTGGGCTCAAGTAGTTGGCTCGTCTTTAATCACCATTGCCTCAGCTGTGTAGGCAGGTGCAGCTTCCTTGGCATTCTCAACTGGAACAATCCAGCTGAGAGTGTGGAGGTAAGAGTTGGCTCTTGCGATTACCTCCTCAGATGGCGGTACTTCATCTTGCTTGGCCTTCTGGATGAGAGTTTGGATCAGCTCGTCTTGATGCATGAAGGCATCCTGGAGACTTCCAAATCCAAAGATCTCTTGCAGAGTAGCTTCTTCGGCTTTGAGCTTATTGAAGGAGTAGAGCTCCACAAGTTCCTCATTTGCATACCAAGTAGTCATCTTGGTAGCAAGGTAAAATTTGAAGTCGCTGATGACGACTAGTGCGGCGGGAAGTGAAGAAAGAGAAGGGTATTGTTGCAGTGCGCTCTTTACCCCTTGAAGTCTGAGGTCATCGAATCTCATGATAGTGGAAGCACGTGCAACGGCTCTGGGACTGAGGATTTCAAATTCCTCAGAAGGGCTGGTAGGTTCAGCTTGGTTTTCATCATCCAGCTACAAAGGGGCGTCAGCTGGATGAGGTTCTTTGGGTGAGCTGGGATTAGAAGAGGGTTCAGCTTGGGTGTCAGCTGGCTGTGAAGGAGCTTCAGTCAGTTGAATATCTACCTGCTTTCTTACAAGAGATGGTTCTTTGGTTGGAGAGCAGGGTGCTGAACTTTGGAGTTGAGCGGTTTCAGGTACTGAGCAAGTGGGTGGGGAATCTGAGAGAGGTACCTGAGGATGAAGAGGAAGGAGAGGATAGTCTTGTTGAGCGGTTCCAGCTGATGTGGGATCAACTGGAGCGAGTTGTGAAGATGCTTGAAGAAATTGACGAAGGGAAATAGCATCCTCTGGGTCAGAGTGAGAGACCACTATTTGTGGTTCTTCAGTTTCTCGTGATGTAATCACGAACTCCCTTCCATTGTCTGAGCTAGAGGAGGATCCCTGAGTTGTCTCCTCAGTGACTGGTCTCCACTCAGTTTTCTTCTTTTGGATTGGGGATGCTGTGGGAGTGAACTCAGATTCAGCTGGCTCATCAACTGATTTCTCTGCTGCATCCTCAGCTGGTTTGCTGGCTGCCTTGAATTTCAGCTTCTTTTTGGCAGGTGGAGATCCAGCTGGTTGTGTCTCCTCCGGTTGCTTCCTTTTTCTCGCTTGAGAGGGAGAAGCAGTCTGCTGCTTTGCCTCTTGCACCTTCTTCTTCCCTTCAGGGGCTGCTTTCTTCAACAAGTCAGTGAGCTGACTTGGCTTCTCAAAAAGTATTCTGGATACAGAAAACTCTTCTGTGTCGTGCCACTTGATTTGCCGTCTGGTAGTGTAGCTTTCTATTATGCACGCCACTTTGGTGCATGGATAGATTGTCTCCCTACAACTGTACCGGGTGAAGCTGTTATCTTCAAAATGAATTTTTTTAGATTCTTTTTTCAATTTTCCCATGAAGTAGGAGAACTAATCCACAGGGTCATTCCTGAGGATGGCAATCATCGGTTTCAGCTTGGGTATGCTGATCTCTCCTTGAGATCCAGCGATACCGAGGATGCACTTCTGGGTGACATAGTCTGTACTTGGGCTTGAGCAGGAGCTTGGACATGCTTGCCCTGTACGGTTCCGGTTTGAACATCATCTTATCCAGTTCGACCTCGATTTCTTCTCTGGTGTAGTTTTCTGTGGAGCGGTCCCCAAGAGTCTTGAGGCCGAACAGCTTGTTCAACATCCGGTTGATGTTGATGTCGACATCCCAAGGAGTTGTATGCCCCGTCTTCTCCTTGAGTTGCAGAGTGATGTTGGAGCGGAGACGTTCATCTCGGTTTGTCATCTCCAGGAAGAATTCTGCCACTTCCCGGCGGAAGATGTTCTTCGGTCTCGCAGTCGCCTATTGCAACAGTCCGGCTTTCTCGATGAGATCCAGCACCTCCTGGAACTCTGAGTTCTGGTAGTTTTTTAGAGTTAAACAACTCTCGAAATGAAGCTTTGACATCAAATTCTCAGTCTGGCTTGCTCCTGGTGTCTTCTTCTTTGGGGTCATGATCTTCTTCGTTCTGACTTCTACCTCAGTTCTCCCGAACTACAGTATCCTGCACGCTTTTCATTAAATGCGATGGGATTCGATGGGATGGATGGCTTTACTGACTAATCCATTTAAGGAATGTCTGGGTATTTGAGTTAAATTCAAATTTTTTTTTTCTTTAAAAAAACATGTTCTTCAGGAAAAAGATAAAAAGTCTGCAAACCTGTCAGCTGATCATTGTAGTCAGCTGATACCACGGCTGTGTTTTCTTTATGTTGAATGAGCTTTTCTTCAGTTTTATTATTCAGCTGAGCTTGATTCCCCCTCAGCTAGTTTCCCTTGTTAAACTGAGTTGAAAGATCCAGCTGGGTTTGAATTCTTCTATCCTGATGTCCCATTAGCTTTTCATTATTCAGCTGAGTCTTGTTCCCCCTTAGCTGGACGATTTTACTTCATCTGGTTTGAGCAGTCCAAGTAATTCACACATCATCTTGATTTAGATTTCAGCATGTTGTACTTCTGTGTGAATTTTCCCAACAATGGTGTCCTTCAAATGTTGAGTAATCTCTTGGGTGCTTTTCATATCGTCAGTTGGGTTAGAGAATCAGCTTGATTCCTCCGCTGGATCGGGTTTTTCTTCAGCTGGTGATTCTGGCTGAGTCTGTCTTTGTGAATGCATCCAGCTGGGTATTCTTCTTGATTTTGCTGACTCTTTCCAGCTATGTAGAGTTTCCCTTTGAATTGATAAATTCATTTTGAAGTCCTTGGGGTTTCTGCTGAGTTAGTCCAACACGGTGATCCAGCTGAGTATTTCCTGCTGGATGCTCTTCTTGATAATTCTGCTGGACTGGAATGAGATCAATTATTGATACCAATTATTGGTGAGTCTGTTGAACTGAGTTCCCCCTCAGCTAGATTCATCTTCTTGATTTGATAGCAGGTGGCTTTTTCTTCAGCTGCATCCTACTTTCTTTGAGCGGATTTTCTCATCATTGGCTCATTCCTTTGATAAGGTCAGCTGTCCCAAATCCAGCTGATTCATTTGCTGCTTTTGAATTCTTCTTCGAGACCAATGTACTCAGCAGGGAGACTGGCTGAGTTTTTAGTTTTGTATCTAGCTGTCTTTATTTCACAGCTGGTCCCAGTCAGCTAGCTGGGTTTCTTCATTTTCTTTATCTTTTATCCTCTCTCTCTGGGAGGATGACTCAGCAGGGTTTCTCTTTGGGTAGAGTTGCTTGTCGTGATGAACCTTCACGATAATCTTGTACCTTTCCATGCTGTGTTCCAGCCTATTGATGTTCCGTACAAGCATAGCTCCTTGTTGATTCTTCCAGGCTGAGTTGATTGAGCTGATCTTCTTGATTGAGCTCTGAAGGCTGTCTCTATTGCCTTGGGAGTCAGTTTTGTTTCATTCATCTGACTAGATGATTCTTCTTCTTGTCACCCCCAGATCAATTTTGTTGGTTGCATCTCTTGGACATTCTTCAGAATATCCATCAGATATTGTGATGACTCTGATGGTTGTCTCTCATGGTGTCATATACTCTGAGTAAGAGACGTTCCAAATCGTCAATTAGCATTTCTGTTCTTCTCATCTCCTGGTGGCTTGAGACGATTGCATCACAGTCCATCCGGTTTGCTGCTGAGTGAAATTCCTCTCTCCAGTGCTCCAAAATACTTTGGTATCTTGTTCTTCGTACCCCCAAGTCATGGAGATAGTTCCTGTAACATTCGCATCTCGGACACATGCCCGGATTCATGATTTCTCAAGACAGTATGCAATATAATGATTTAAAAAAATTTTGAAACTTTGAAGGATCGGTTCCGGTGACCACTTATCAGCAAAGAAGCTGACTTGACACAGATACAGTGATCTTTTGAACCACTGCTCTGATACCAATTGTTGGTCTCAAGACGGATACCTTGGTGTAGGGGGGGTGAATACACCAAGGTTTAAAACCTTTTCCAAGTTAAAACTCTTTTTAGAGAGACTGTTGTGTTTGATCCAGCTGGATGGCAGCTTGATCGTCACAGCTGGCTGTGTGAGTGTTTGCGGAAGTTGGTGGGTTTGGAAAGTCCGTCTGTTGCTTCAAAATATATTGGAAAGCTCTGTTGCACTTTTCAGTTAGTCAGTTTATGCAGCTTGAAATAATGCTCATGAGAGGAGTTAGCAGAATGCATAAAACAAAGCAGTAAAGAACAAATCAATTTTAACGTGGTTCGGAGTAACACCTCCTACGTCCACGACCAGGTTCACTGGTAAATCCCTACCACTTGGTTTCCAAGTACCAAGCAACTTCACAACTCTAACCCGAGCTGTGTTCCAACAGTTTACGGGCACTGTCAAGCCTACACCTTCGCCATGCGGATACCGAAAACCCGACTTACAGCTTTCCGGCATCGTAAAACCTGACCACTCGAATTACACGCTTCGAACAGGCGTACCTTGACCTAACCTTTCTGGGTTTGGGTAAGGGTTTTCCAACTATGAACGAGTTCTTACAATGAAGAACAAGCAGTATGATGAACTCGTTCAAACTAGGCTTAAGATATTTCTATTATGATCTATTCTGCCTATGACTGAATATGTGAACAACTAAGAACACAGCTGACTGGCTAGGTGTTCTTGAAAGATTTGACTTTGAAGATCGTTGTTCATTTTTCTATTTGCTCTTTTATTTCTTCAGTCGTCTCGCCAGCATCTCTCTCTCTCTCTTCTTCTTGTCTTCAATGGTGAGGAGATATATATAGGTGGAGGTTCAAACTAGCCGTTGGAAAAGAGCCATTTGAATCTTGCCTACTCTCATTGACTTCTGGCCTTTAACCTACGAAGTAGGTCTGCATCTGCAGAAGCTATTTCTTCTCTGATTTGACTGCGTCAGATAAGATCTTCTGACATCGGAATCTTGTCTTGGAGAAGGTCTTCGTCTTCGAGCTGCTAAGCGTTTCTGTTGTGTCTTCAACGTCTTGGACTCTGCTGCGTCCTGACTCTGAGCTGTGTCTTAGACCTGTGCTGTATCATTAACCTGAGCTGTGTCTTCAACCTGAGCTGTGTCATTAACCTGAGCTGTCTTAGACCTGAGCTGTGTCATTGACACTCAGCTGGGTTTTTTACACTGAGCTGGGTTTCCGTCACTGAGCTGGGTTTTGATACTGCTGGGTCTTTGACTCTGCTTGGTCTGCTCTGTTGAGTCTGTTCTACTGAATTCCTCAGCTGTGTCCGCTTAGCTGTGTCTTCTGCTATCTTCAGCGACTATACCTGTAAACTTAGAAACTCTATAAGCTCAAACAGGTGAGCTGAAAAACGTTTAGGCTTGTGCAATCATCTACTCGGTTGGGGTCAGCTGAGTTTTGGAATAAAATCAAAACTCTATTAATTTTCCCAACAGAAATTCAATACTATCAAAACGTCATCTTCCTTCAAAAAGGTTCAAAAGAAGAAATTAGATACCCATATATTATTTTGGGATATATTAATTGTTTTCCAATTGAAAAAGATGTAAAAGGTCTTTCTCCAAATCAATTGGCACAAAGCTATCTTAATAAAGATATGCTACCAATCTTTGGAAAGAAAAGTCGAGAATATTTTGAAGCAATTCTTACTGAAACTGGATCTGTTGAAATTCAACATATGGATCGCGGTAAAGAATACGCTTATTCTAATGTATTATTAAGAAAATTCTTTCTTCCTCATATTGGGGATTGCCTCTTTATCAAAGCAGACAATTTGAAAATTATAAAGCACTCCCAAATTTTTATAGTTTTTTTTTATTATATTAAAGCTTAGAATAATCTGTTTATTTATAAAAATAATGCTAAAAAGCATTCGTAGTGGATTAAATTTGATCTTGATGATGTTACACAATATATTCCCATTTGGTTTTCAACATTTTTCTTTTCATGGGGGTATCACTTTGTATATTTCCTAAGTAAATATATATATATTAATTGCTGCTAAATACCCAAACTTTACTTTAAATCTAGTATTGCACCTCAACCAAAGATTCTGTCTACAAAATTCCAATACTTAAGCTTCCTTCTTAAGATTCTGTCTACAAAATTCCAATACTTAAGTTTCCTTCTTACTTTGCACCCGGACGAGCTACTCCGGCAAAGAATCTGCTGACATGGCTTATACATGTCATTATTCGCTTACATGACACTGAAGTAGATTAATAAAGAGTACTTGGTAATCAAAAGGATCCAAAACGACCTCGTTTAAAAAAATCATCCCCCCCCCCACCACATTCTATCTTTCTGCAACGGACACAAACATCATCTGATCATGGAAGTAGAAATGGACATAATAGACCCACCACTAGCTCTGGTAGCAGCACGCTGCCGCCACCACCAGCGAGCTCTTCATTTGCTTCTCCTCCCGCCTCTCCTCCTCCTCTTCCATGAAACTCTCTAAATCCATTCTCATCCCCGCCCGCGCGGCTCCCTCTCTTCCTTCCTAAGCCACCGCCTCGGCACCAACGGCAGCCTCAAAGGCGGCCAAGAAAAGAGGCTGCGCTTTCGATAACCCGGAGTCAAGACCAAGAAAGAGGTCAAGCAAACCTGCAGCCTTTCCAAGCGGCGGAGTGCCGGCGGCGGCGGCCAAGTGAGTTTCAGAAAGATCGAGCAATCTAAAATGGGGATCTAAAAATTAGGGCTCTAGAAGAAAAGGTGGGGATCAAACACCACCACATTTTCCACCTTCACCACCTCCTTCTTCTTCTCCCTCCTCCCTCCGCCTCACGCCGCGGTAGGCCTTCTCCTTCGCCGCCATCCGCTCCGGCTACGAGTTCACCGTCGCCGCCTCCTGCTGCTTTCTGCTTCCGCCACTACGATTCATAGCAGACTCGAGAGTAATTGGAGAAATAATTGGTAATCTGAAAATTAGTGCTCTAGAGGAAAACTTGGATCGTCCGACTACCCAACCACCATATTTTCGGCATGACGGGATTGGGGTTACGGGAATTGAGATCGAGGTTGGAGGAGAAGAGAATGTGAACGGGTGTTGAGGCGTGAGAAGAAGCAAATTAAGAAATATTGCCAGATAAGTATTTCGGATTGCTAAGTCAGCAGTGATTAGAGTTTTTTTTGCCTCAAAGTGCAAATTAGAAGGAATCTTGTATTAGAATTTTGTAGACATAATCTTTGGTTGAGGTGCAATACCAGATTTTAGGTATTTAACTATAATTAACCATATATATATATATATTAAACTTTTGATTAAAAAATTTTAACAATTTATTTGGCCAATTAATAATTAACTAAAAGTTAAAATAACAATTTCAATAAAGCAAAGATACACTTCTACCATTATGGATCAAAAAAAGTAATAAAAGGAACATACCTTTTAAATTAAATTAAGTACCATCAAACTTTGTCATGTTCAAAAATTGATTTTAGAAAAGTACATCAATTATCTAGCTAGCATGAAAGTAAAGCAACTTTAAAATAAAAATAAAAATAAAAAACCACCTATTGAAAGAATTAAATCGCAGCCGTTGGTTATGCCACGCCGTCATGACGCCGTGTCGTGTCATTCAGTTGTTCTTTAATCTTCGCGCGCATTACTTCCTTCACATAATAAATTCTAAGGATATATGATGCTCAAATATGAAAATATGTGATAAGTCATATTTGGCTCTTACTATGTCATGGGGTTGTTTATGTAAATAAAGTGATAATAAATTCTTCGTATTCATCTAATTGTTCTTTTTTTTTTCCTTAAATCGTTTCTTATATAGTATAATTAGTAATAAAGTACTCACTCCTATTCAAAATGTAAGTCTTTTTAGGCTTTTATAACTTTTGCAAAATATATGTCATTCTAGCATTTTTTTTACCTTCAAAATCCATAATTACCCCTAATTAACTCACCTCCAAACTCACATTTTCACTATTCACTAATTTCAATTCATAATTTATCAAGATTAAATTTGATAAAAATAAATTTCCTTAATTTGTGTGCACAACTCTAAAAAGACTCACATTTTAAATAAGAGGAGTAATGAAATCAAAGATCGCCCAAGCCCGTCAAATTTTGAACTATCTATCTACAGTATATGCATATAATAAACAATAATACTTTTTGGACATATATGTCCGGACATAAAAGGGTATATTAATAATTTTAACTTAAGATTTATTTAATAAAATAATTTTAATCAATCATTTTATCTAATATTTTCATAAATACCTTTTATCATCAATCATTTTACATTATTGCCGCTTCGTTTTCTACTCAAAAGTATGTTAACTTTTTACCTTATTTCACGATTAATCTTTTTTAATATTATTAATTCTGACAAAATTCTCTAATATGCATCTACCCAATTTTCTTTTTCATATTACTTATTATTATTTTTTTTTTCATATTTTCTTTTAATTACAAAATTTATGTCCGGACATTTATGTCCGAATAGCATCACTCTATAATAAAAGATCATCATTTTACAAAATTTGAGAGAGAATATCATTTTACAAAATTTATTTTACCTATTGTATCTCTATTATGTATCTAATTTAGGGCAATAATGTATTATGGTATATATATATATATATATATATATATATATTAAATAATCGATTTATTTATATTTATTACTATTATAGAAGTGTGTATTTTTATAAATTTTGATATACCTATAATATGCCTTACTTATTTTAATTTCTAATATATATAGGTTTTATTTATCATAATATAAACTAGTTTTTTTGTATCTAAAACTCCTTAGAATTGTAATGAGATTTGTCTATTTATATAAATATATATTAATTAAATTCATAACTTTTATATCTATCGCACCTACCAAACAACTAGTATAACAAAATAATATTTTTATCTTGACCCCAACGTGGAAGTGTTGAGCTAGATGAGTTGATCGTTTGTTGACGACATCCCCTCAATAATTTACTTGGCTGAAGTCAAATATAATTTGTAAATAACTGCTAAATCATCATTAATATACCATATACAATTTTATAAATTCTACAGTACTCTTAAGCTTAATTTTCAATTTTAATCAATACCATGTGTTATATATGATCACCTCTTTATAAAATTTCAACTTTATTTAATATTACAAATTATAAAATATCGCCCATGCGTCGAGCGGGTGTAAGTAACATTAATATATATCATTTTAATAATACATTCTGAAAATGTTATATATACATATTATATATATAATATTTAAATTTTACACAATATTATCAGAAATATAAAGGAACGAAAACTATGCGCTGAGTGAGATTACTTAGAAGTTGAGGGGTAAAAGTGCAAAATCAAATCAGCTATAAGAGTTATGGAGAGTGGACTAGTTTCAATACGTAGTGCGAAAATTTTCCTTCATCTCTGAGTCGCAATTTCATTTCACATACATTTTCTGTTTCCCTCTTTTTCACAAATCGTTATACTTCTCCCAAAATCTTGCTTCGAGGGTTTCTCTACTTCCGCTCAAGAATTTGAAGGCGGAGATGGCGGCGAATGAGATGCATGCTGCCAGAATACGCAACTTGGAATATACTCACGGCGTTCGCGTCAGCGACGAAGCTCACCCATTCGCCCTCGAACTTTTTAAAGGTTCGTCAATTGCTATGTGTGTGCGTTTTCTTGGGTGGTTTTGGCGATTTCTTGTGTTCAAACGGTAAAAATGTAAAGAAAATGAAAAGTTGGCGGTTGAATTTCGTAAATTATTACTTGCATGAACATCCGGCGCAGTAATTTTCCCGCCAGTTTTCTCAGGGGTCGGTAGTTTTACTCTGTTTGTGAAGTTTCAAAGTGATCGTCTAAAAGTTATGGATTCGTGTAGATAATGCAGATTGAAATCGAAATTGTTTGTTTACATGTTGCAGTAATAGGTTTAATTTCGATTATTTAGAAGAACTCTGTTTCCCCCCCAAATTTATTCGCCATTTTAAGTTGCAGCTGTGAACTATTAATTGAATATGGGAATTTTGTGCGAGTGTGTGTCTGCGCGCGCGCGTGTTTCTTCCGATTTAAAAAGACATAAGAGTTATTATGTTATGGTGAACATAACATTGTGGTTTATTAACATCAAACATTTTGTGTTTTCTTTTGGGTTAATTCTGCATAGAATATGGAGATCACGAACCAGCTCTACAGGGCATGGATCCTCTCCAGCTGGTGGAAAAGGCCTGCGCGATAGTAAAGAAGAATATCGATCCGACATCGGATAGTGAAGAAAAAAGTCTTGACTGGGACGATTACTTTCTTGATCGTGCTTATGTTGAGGTGATGGAATTGAGGAAAGAGAAGTCTGTTGCTTGCCGGACAGATGTTCTGCCTCGGGTATGTTTTAGGTCCTATATTTTGTTACAAATTTTGCTTTAAACAATATTTTCGCAATTAGATTTCTGCTTTCTTGATGTAGTATGTATATAGTAGATGTCTGTGTTTATGTTATATAGTTGTTTGGTGATGATTTCTTGTGTTTTCTTCCTAATCAGGTAGAGAAAGAACTGGCTGAGATCAGAACCAAGCTGGATAATTTTAAGAATCAGTGGTCTCTGTTGGTAGTGCAGCAGAGACAAGAGGCAGAAAAGAGACCGGAGATGTTAAGACGTTTGAAATATGACCTATATCGTTTTATAACCTCACATACTTTAACAGACTATGTTGTTCCAGACCTAGCTCAGTTGCCTACACTACTCCGTAGCGTTTCTGATGAACTTCAGCGTACTGTCCTTAGTGAGTTTAAGGAGAGGCTCGTTGTTGGGCCAAACGAAATCGCTCAGGTTAACTTATTTCCATACTATCAATAGATGGAAGGTTTCTCATTTATCGTGACTGCTAATTTCTGTGTCTGTAGGCGGCAAGTGTCCTGACTGAACTTCCTGCAAAGTGTTTTTTTCCGCCTTTCAAGTTAAGGATGCTGCTGCCAGATGAGCGCCTAAATTCAAGATTATCTGAGAAATTGATCGGGTTGGATGGAGTGATCAATAAAATAGTGACTTCCCTGTCGAAACAAAAACGTCTATGTGGTCCTCTTGGATCATTTCTTCTGCTGGGACCTTATGGTTGTGGAAGGTCAAAACTCGCAGAAGCTCTGGCTGTGGAAATTTATGGAGACAAGAACAGGTTTATGAAAGTGGATATGTCCATGATTAGGGAGCCAACTGTTACCCTGCAACTTGCCTTTCGTTTTTCCAGGTTAATTAGTTATTGTGTTTTCTGTTTTCTCCTAACATTAGTCAATTTCTCAACGTAATAGATTATCCAAAAACCTTTTGTTATCTCTTCAGGTTCAAGAAAAATGGCTGTGTTGTCATGTTTGATAAAATCGAAAATGCCAAATCTTTCTATGATGAGATTCTTCCTCAGATACATACTACTGGTAGATTGGGTGATGCTGTCAATTTTTCAAATGATATTGTTCTCGTCTCATCACATCTTGGCCATGAAGTGTTCTTTGATTGTGAATGTCTCCACGATACAATACCAAATGTCTCTTTCCGAGAAATTTTATATGAACCTGCATTTCTTCATGAAGGAAACAGTGCCAATAATTGTCATTTGCTTCAGTTCTGTGAGCGGGTAATAGCTGTAGTATTGATGGTTACTTTTATGCCCAAAGAAAAAAGTAGTCTGGAAGGGTAGTGCTGTTCTAATATGCTTGATTCTCTTTCTTCATTTTTCAGATTTCAAATCGGTATAACTCGGAGTTTCTGGATCTTTTCAATGATGTGCTAGTTTTCCCTTGGTTAACACTACAAAATCATATGGCCATCTCTAGGCTTCAAACGAGGGATGATGCAGAAGCCATGGGCCACGCACTGAAGAAGCCAGTTATCACTTATCCATCAGATGCTGCAGTGGACAACATGATGTATTATCCAGAAATCTTACAAGTGAGTAAGCTCTAATATTATGTTAACAAGAGATACATGTTGGGGAATGTTATAAATATAGATATATCATCCGTTAGTTTCTGAAATGAAATATAGATTAATGTGATTGGCATCTTGCTTCAGTAACAAATTTATGTTGTTTAAGACTTGTTTTCTGTCTTTCTTTTGGTGTAGTACCTTGATAAATTCCTTTTTTGTTTCATTCTTCAGAGAGGTGCACATGCCTACGAAACGTGGCATACATTGCATATGAGGCCTAAGGTGAGTGCCAATGTTTTGAAGGAGGCAGAGGGCAAGGCAATCATTTACATCGATCAACTAGTCGGTTTGGGGAAGGAGTTTTCTTTCAGAATTGAAAATGTCAGTCATCTAATAAAGGATCCGACTCATTTGAGCTTTAAAGAAAGCTTATTTCAACTGAGGAGAAGATACTTTCAAGAGAAGCAACATGCGTACTATATTTACAACCTACAAACAAAATGCTCCCGTTTGTGTGACTTGATAAGCACGGAAACTTCGTTAGCTCTTGAAGAATCTAGAGATGCTATGCAATTGATTAAATATCTCACAAAATTTCATGCAAATGAGGTATTGTATCACTTACCGTCTTCTGTTTTGGAAGTGGAAAAATCGAATGCATTGAGTATCTTTTGAAATCTTGTATAGGCGCAATTGGATAAATCCAGAAGTGAGGCAGAGGCTTCCAAGGCTTCCAAGGCTTCCTCGTGCACCAGGAGAACCAAACGTCCAAAAATTAGTTTAGAGGAAGTTTCCAGAAGCTTGCAGAGTTCGTTAGAACTGCAAGATAAAGCAACTCTAGCTATTGCTGAGGCGCTGTTGAAGCGCCTACAAACATCTCATGATGATCAGAATGAAGAGTCTAATAATGTGCCCGCATCATTTTTGTGCTTAGGTCTTACGCCTAATAGCAAGAAGCAATTTACAGAAAAACTTGAGGAGCTTCTTGACTTTGATGATGGGCATAAGTTGGTGTTTGAAGTTGACCTATCACTATGCACTGAACCGGATTCATGTTTCTGGTTGTTGAATGAATTCTTGCAATCTCTTAAGTTTCTTATTTTCATACACTTTGTTACTTACTCCCTCTGCTGATTGTCCTCGATTTGTAGGTTCCCTTGCAGTATGAACACTAACCTGCTGCTCACACAGGCTGTCAAGAGCAATCCGCACTGTGTGGTCATATTCCATGATCTTGAGCTGGCACACATGTCTGTTTTTAGCACCATCCTCTCGATTCTGGATTTCGGTGTGGCAGTGGACAGTGAAGGCAACAAAACAAGCTTTGAAAGCTGTGTGGTTGTTATTATCTCAGATCTGGGAAACAAAGAAATCATGAGTACACTGGTTAGAGAGTTTCCCAAATTCATACCGCCCGTTGATCAAAAGGAAGCTGCATCCACATCTGGAGGAGCAGCTGTTGGATCCTCACAGTCTGGTGAAAAGGGAAAACAAGTAGCAGTTGGATCCTCCTCACAGTCTGGTGAAATGGTCAAATATGAAGCAGCTGGATCTTCATCAACTAGTGAAATAGTTAAACAGAAAGAAGCAGCTGGATCTTCATCAACTAGTGAAACAGTTAAACAGAAAGAAGCAGCTGGATCCTCATCTTCAACCAATAAAAAGGTACAACAAGCTTCATGTTCTTGGAAATTTCCAATTTCTTCATAAATGCATGCATATATCTTTCATTACTTTTCCAAGCCAAAAGACTATGAACTCTACGTTTTGTACATTCTTGAATTCCCTTCTCTTGTCTGATGATAGTGATTCTTGTGAATGAGCAGAGATTGAAGGGGTTGAGATTCGAGCTTCTATATCGGTTGGATGAGCTGTTGCTTTTTGATCCGTTCTCTGATGACCAGCTTAACCGATATGCCATGTTGTCGATGAAAGCATTGGAAGAGAAAGCTCTGATGAGTTTGTACAAGGCATTTTATGATCTGTTTAAAGTAGAGAGTGAAAAGGTACTCTAGCTCCCTCCCTACTGATGCTTCACTGCCTCAAAATTTTTATTATGTTTATTCTTTTCCTTTTCTCTTGAAGAAACAAAGTGAGGAGCTGGATGAAATAATAAAGCATATTGAAGAAGCTCTGGGAGAAGTCCTTCAAATCAGGTAGAGTTGCATTATTTTTGTTATGCCAATATCTGCTCTAAATTTAATTTAGCCTTCAACTGGTTAGAAAAAGCAGTTTATTATTATTATTATTATTATTATTATTATTATTATTATTATTATTATTATTATTATTATTATTGAGTAGATGAGTGGCTCTGCATCTGGTCACCCTTTTTTTAAAATTTTGTTGCAGATCCTAAAAAATTGTACGTCAAGATTGGATCAGTTGGTCTGTTGAAGACTCTTTGTGACACATCAAAATGGGTTTTTTGTGGCTTTGCTAGCTTGTATTTTTAGCATCTCATTCTCATCTTATTGGAAGCTGGTGCCCAACTCATGTAAATTTTCTGTCTACTGGGAGTGAAGCCACACAATTCAAACAAATTTTGAGAAAATTAAAAATGTACATTTTTTCATGTGTTGGATTTGGGATTTTATGTGATATACCACTATATGCTGAGGTATATATCTTTCTTTTACTCTACATTTGATATATAAATGTTTTGAGAATAGCTAGAAAGGAATAATGGACTAACTATATAAAGGGGTTGGTAAACTTAGCTTAAAAAACGTACATATGTGCTATTTGTTGGAGAAGTTTTTCTCTTAATTTATTTATTTATTTTTGTGATAAAAATGAAATGTGTATGTAAAACGATTTCTGACTGAGACAGCTTTCCAGGAAAATAATAATAAGTCAGTAAAGAAAAGAAAAAAAAAATACACAAGTTCCATGGAGAATTGGAGATTTCAACCCAATGCAATATGCCTCCAAGATTTAATTCTTCAATTGAGGAAAATAAACATCATCAGTATGACGAGATACAAAAAAGAAAATGCAATTTTTTGACAACCATCGTAATAACAATTTGATTATCCAAGGCAGTTGATTTCTACACAGAAATGCAAGTGAAAAAAAAAATAGAATAGGGAGAAACAAATTTACAGAGATGAGAGGTTCAAACTGCTCCCAGATTATCGAAATCAGTATCATCAACAGTGAGCCAGTCGTTTGAATCCTCACCTTCCGATTCTCTATCTTTTGAAACATTTTGGTCTGCCTTCTGTTTAGGAACCTGAGATCCAGAGTTTTCATCCAGTTCAACCCAAGCTTTGTCACTCGTTGATACTCTACGTGCTGATGGATCATCTTCCTCATCTTCCAGATCACTAAATGAAACATCCTCCTCGTTTTGAGGTTGCTTTTGGGTATCAGTGGATGGGCGTGTAAAAACTGCTTCAGACCGATGGCCAGATTCAGTTTCATAAACAATCTCTCTCTGTTGAGTTGGATTTACAGTCTCACCCGAAGTATCCTTAGACACAGACGACTCGGGGTTTTCCGAGGTTTCTTGATCAGTCTTATTTTGAAGTTTCTTCAAAAGTGTCTCCCTTGCTTCTGTAACCTGCAGAAAATAATCGCTTTTATACAAATTTATAATATATATATACACACACATATATAATAGCGCGTGAACGATGCATGATGAGCAATGGATGTCTTTCTGAAACTAAGATGGAAAGAATCCTTGATATTCATTTTCAGTCATGAGAAAAAGAGCATAAAAAAGAGACATGGTGTTCTTATTTGATGAATCCCATTATCCCAGGGACATGGTGAACATGTAAGAGCACATACCGCCTCTTATCAAACATCCGAAAAATAATTTGATCATCTTTAACATTAAAAAAAATTGAATTCAATAAATAACTAGGTTTTAATCTCTTAGCATCGCTAATATCATGAGTATGACCACAGAAACACAGTTTAAGATTCTTTTGATTACTTATATATCGTGATTCTTTTATGAACGTTACATAGCTTTCACTGAAATGTAGATAATAAAAACAAAATTGCTAAATCAGATAAAGCCTTGCCTGTGGAGTCGAGAGAAGCTTCAGATCGTCTTCATTCAACCTGGGGAGAAGTAGAATAAAATATATAAGCCAAAACTTCCCATTGCTCATCTGACTGCAAACTTTCTGCCTCAGCGTCTCAAAGTCGGGTACCAAATGATCAATATTTGCAGCATGTTCTCTCTGATAATCTGACAGATCAAAATCTGTAACAGAGTATCTTAGTTAGCACAAGATCATATACCAACTCAATGTACAAGTTTTTCTGCTTTTTCTGCTACGATGAGGTAATGGAGTTAAACTACCAACAAAGCTCCGACTTTCCATGCATACACATACATATTCTGCCATTCGTGTGAGTACCTCTAGTATATATATCATGCCTAGGTATATTCAAATCATCATTTAAGTCACACTGAAATTCATCTATAGCATAAAATCACATAACCAACAGCGCCATGTGTCCGTCCTTCCTAACTACAAACCTAACATAATTGCATCATCACCTCCTAAACGGCAGAGTCCAGCCAAAGCCAAATAACAATAATATGTCCAGATATTGTTAGGAAATACAAACACGATAAATTATGAAAATAGTAGAAAAAACACACAAAATTGTTGACCCAATCTATCACGATGTGTGACTACATCTTCGGGCGCTAACAAGCCAGAGATTTCACTAGCATAATTTTCGGATACAATTATAAAACAACTAACTGCCCAAAGCCTACTCGGATTAGGATTCGGCCCAAAGCCCATAAACTGACTAAAAACACCTTGTACGGAAACGGCCCAAGTTTCAAGTTGGATGACCGTGATCATGCTCTAGTGTTCAGCTCCACACCTCAACAGATATGCTCACCTTTTTTCAGCCCAAATACAAATCCATTCACCTCATAGCTGGATGCAGAGGAATCTACCTCATCTTGATCAAGCATCACCTAGACCTTAACAATCGAAAACCTTTGTGCTAGCACACCAAGTTTCAAGATGACAGAATCTAGACAACTTAGCACCAAATTCAGTCATTAATCAAAGCACATGGTTCTTGAACATGTCATCAGTGAGTTCATGACCCGAAAGCTTCAGAAAAACAATTAACTCTAGAATGCCAACATGAACCTCGCAATGCAGGCGTCAGTATTCCTCAACAGTGTTTGATGATGCATCAAATATAAACATGTAATCTCTCACACTTTTCTTGAAACTTAATCTTGTAAATTTCTAGCAAGCTCAACATTCATTCACCTCAAGCGCTCCCCTGATAAAACATATATAGTTTCACAAGAATAAACACAAATTACCATAGCTTGTATATGAAATCCTTCATCAAAGATGATATGATAGAAGTAACTCGATTGTCAATTGTCATCATCATAAATCAAAACAAGCATCAATAACAACCACATAGTAGTTAAAAGTTAAAATCATCAATAAAAACCACACAAAAATAATTACAAGTTTCGAAACAAAATTACCATCAGGCAAGGAAAGAGGGAAATCAGTCCACAGCTCCGGCCGCCTAGAGATTTTCAAAACAAAATCCAAAATCTCTTCACTAATTCCCAATCCATCATCGTCGTCGTCGTCCTCCTCCTCCTCTTCTTCAACATCATCATTCCCATCTCCATCATTGAGTTGATTCTGGAGCTGCAGTAGATTTGAAGTAATCTTCGACGAAATTAATGACAACCCTGATCTGAAGGTGCCCTGAATTTCAGCCAAATCACTTTTTATCCCCTCGATTGTCTCCGACGAAGAAGCGGACCCAGACGAAGAGGCCCCCGCCGCCGGAGGCGCAAGAAAGGCGGCGACGCCGCGAAACACGGCTGAGAGATCTTCTTTAGCGCCGGCAGAAGGGCTTTTTGGGGGTGAGGAAGATTCAGATGGGGTGGGATTATCATCGTCGGTGAACGGATTGAAGAGTGAAGGGATCCAAGATGACATTTTTTTTTTTTTGTTCTTATCGATTATAGCAGTGATTTTTGTATGAGAAGTATTGAAATTTAGCTCTGTACGTTGATTGAATTGAAGGGTTTAAGTATATGGGCGAGGAATCTGCGCAGATGCTACAAGTTGAATCCTTTTTTGTGTTTTGTTGCGATTGTACGAAGATCTTTGGGTGAGTGGATATATTTTTGCTATTTTTATCTGTATTTTCATTTTTCACAGACATCAACGAAAAGGCCCAAACAATTTTTTAATACTCCTACATCACTATGAAATTCGATGTAGTTATTTGGCTAAATACAAAATAAAATCTGAAAAGATGCCACCTTTTTTAGCTAAAGATAGTAACTGGAAATTTCCCATGGCATATTATTAATTGAATGGCCTTCATGTTGGGTTTTCAATTTTCATACTTTTTCAATACACACATTATTGGTTATCAATATACTATGGATTAATTATGTCGTATGACCTAAACTTTTGCTTCATGGTATGATTATGATCCGAATTTCAAAAAAATATAAAAATAGCTTAAACTTTAGTTTTTTATTCACTTTAGCTAAATTTCAACGATAAAAAGCTAACTCGAATTGTCTAAATATGATGTGAAAACATGTAAAAATTATATTTTTCACCTGCCACATCATACTCCAACAGTTACTGTCAGCTTTCCATCGTCGGAATTTAGCTATCGTGCCAGAAAAGTGAATAACTGTGCAAAACTTCAAGTTGTTTTTTGTAATTTTTTTAAGTCTGGATCATAATCGTATTATGTGACCCAAATATTACTTAGAAAGTAGTTGATGTATTATTTGAAAATTGATGAAATTGAGAAATTTAATATTTGAATACAATAATACATATATATATATATATTATCATCTAATTGAGGGTGGGTAGTTATATTTTACACTTATTTTATCAAAATTGAGTTCGATAAATAGCTTGTTTATTGACTAGATAATCACTTGGCTAATTAATAAATGACAAACTGATTCTTAATAAAACTTCAGATCTGTTAACTAGTAACGATGTTCTTATTTAATCACAATATAATTATTTTTGTTTTATACAACTAATTTAATTAATTAACCCAACTGCAATCTGCAGCTTCTTCTTTACTCAAATTTTCCAATTATTGTTGTCAATTCTCGTACCCCAAAAAGGCTCAACGCTGTTGATGTTGGTTCTTCAAGTGAAGTATATCTCCTCTTTATAATCAAAGCAATTGAACTGTTTCAAAAATATCTTATTTCTACTTGGAAGCTTTCAATTTGTGCAAAAGTGTGTGTGTATGTGTAGGAGCTAGAGATGTCAATTTGGACCGTACAATATTTGATCTGGAATATCCATTGGGCCCGTGAGATCGAGTCGGGCTAGGTTTTTTTTTGTGTAAAACTATTCTCAGCTTATTTTATTATTTGATCCAATTACTTTGATAGCTCTACTAGAAGCCAATAGCCAAACCCTACCTAGCTGCAGACGACCGCTGAACAATGGCGACGGAATTTTCTATCGGTGTCCGTCTAAAGAATGTTAAATTCTAACAAGGGCTAAAAGATGTATAACCATAGAATATATGTAAATGTAATGTAAGTAATAGGAGGTAATAAATAATAAATTCCATTACATGATCAATAACCAAGTTTGTCACACCCTATACTACTCCTATACCTCAAGAATATATCAGCAGCACCATAATGAGCCAGAGCCCCCATCACCACAAACACATGAAAGATCTGATGGCTCTGGCCGGCCAGATCGAACCAGCCGGGCCTCCACCGCTCGGGAACCCGGCTCACGTAAAACATAGTGCCGATCAAGTAGGACAAGGCCATGATGGACTCATATGCTAAAATGACATTGCGGTGAGGATCAGTCCAGTAAACCACAGAAGCATGAACTGCAGGGATAATGCCGAACAAGGCCATGGAGACGAAGAGGAGGACGCGGAAGGAGCGGCATTTCCCAGTCGAGAGGGCCGGAGTGAGCAGCGTGATGATGGTGCACACCCCCAGTACTGATATGCCGGTGAGGTACACCACTTGCCAGTGTGGGGTGCACTGGAAGATGTAGTACATTGGTGGGAAGAATGAGGTGATGATCATGACGGTGATCCCCACGTAGTCGAGGTGGAGGAGGTGGGTGGTCAGGCGGCGCGAGTGGCAGCAGAAGAGGTGGCAGATGCTGCTGCAGAGGAGGCAGAACACTGAGCCACACAGGAACACATACAAAGGCCAACTTTGAGTGCTTGCTTTTGAATCCATTGATTCCTTCTTCAAGTCTAGCACATTTGTTCTCCCCTGATATTCATATTTATTTTCCTTTAATTTTTTTGGTCACTAATAAACAACAACAAATTGCATAGATGGTATGAAGCCTCACCGCAGAGAATTTGTTGGAGATATTAGCTTCTGCACTTGATGGAAATTGCCTGTGACATCAACTACATTACTAATGTGAAGTGCTTAATTACTTAATTCAGACACAAGTACAATGTCTGCTTGCTTTATCAATCAAGGCTTATAATTTGAGAACAGAATTGGAGTCATAATCTTAGCATAGCCATATGTTTACAGCGCGATTTTCGCGACTCTATGCTTGTGCTATTGATCCAAACTTGAGGGGAAAAGAAGGAAGTAAAATTGGATCAAAATTGTTACATATATGACTAAGGTCTTATTTACAAGATTTGGAGCAGGAAACAGCAAGCTGGGAACTTTTCAATATATAGTGAGTTTTCTACATCAAAATTGGATCAAAATTGTTACATATATGACTAATTTTATTGAGGATTTTGGCATCAAAGCCTGCAAGTAGAGACATTTTAAGATTTATATGTAAATTCAATGAGCATTTCTTAATTCATACTTCACTGACTGTATATGTGGTTTGATTAAATTATATTCATCAATCATGAATGTGTTATGAATGCGTTAATTCCAGCCTGATTATTTATGATTATCAAAGGAAATTAATTAAAATAGAATATATATATAATTTGATGGACTTACATAGCAAACATTGTGATGAATTCTGCTACCTCAGAAACATGCATCGCATTAGCCACAGTCAATCCCACAAACAACAACAATCCAATTAAGTGCCTGCAGCAAAATAATATCTCATTCTCAGCTCTCTTCAAAATTCTAAATCAATAATCATAAGAAAAAGGAAAAAAAAAACACAAAACACAAAACACACACACACACACACACACACACATATGTATAGACTGATCAAAAACAAGAACCAGCTGGGGGCATCCCAAATCCATCCAACATAATTAACATAAAGAAGAGAATAATCAATTATAGTGCTAATTAATATAAATATATAGCATTTAATTAAGAGTAATAAAATAAAATTGTACTTACGTCCAAACATTAAGTGTCTCATTATGCCACCGAAACAAGCTGAGAAAGGCTAATTTTAATGGCCATTCAGACCTGTAATACTTCAATATGTACTCATTATCCTTCATATATTCTGGCAATTCATCAAAGGAAAGAAGAGGATATCTAACTTTCCCTTTCTTTCTGCTACTAATAATCTTCTCATCTTTGCTGCTGCTGCTGATATTTGTCGTTGTTTCTTGGACTGATTCCGCTACTGCCAAACAGCACGTAATTTTATCTTTCTCTTGATCCATACCTTTAGATTTTCTCTTGCAAACAGACCCTTGCAATTGATTGTTTCGGCTCATGTTATTTTCTGGGAGAAATTGTTGAATTATAGCCGGGAATCAAAACCATATTCATACACATCAAGCAAGGGTAGAGAGAGAGAGAGAGAGAGAGGTGATGGGGTGGGGGTTGGTTAGGTCCAAGTAATAACTGCACAAGAGAAGTGAAGAGGCTGATGAGCAACTGTACCAACTAGAAACATTTAAAGTGTGGAATTCTATTTAAATTTGTAGTGTAGAATTCTATTCAAATCAAATTTAAAGGGATTTGTAGGCGTTACTATTTTAGTTCCACCACCTCTAAACAACCTATAATTATTTTATAGAGTCAAAATATATATATATATTATATATATATATTAATGAAAGTAAATAGTGGCCACTATTAAAAAATATATCAATTCGGAATCCGAATTTTAATTTGATAATTTTCATGGCTTCATTCTTCATCTTCTATGCTCGACGGTGAATCTTTAGAATGGAAGATGATGACAGAAGTTGTAGGCATCGGATGCCGACAACGTTGGCAACAGTAGGTTCAAAAAAAGAGAGAGAGAGAAAGATAAAAAAGATTTATTTTTCTCTTTCGGATTTATTTTTACTATAACTAGTATCACACCCGTGCGATGCACGGGGTAAATTGAATGTTATTATTTATGTAAAATTATATAATTAGTATGAGCAATAAAATATAAGAAACAAAAGTATCAATCAATATAAATTAAATTTTCATTCAAAATCTATAGATTTATAAATTTTGAAAAACTTCGTTATAAGCAACGTTTGTTGTACTTACATTATTATTAATTTTTTATTACATATGAAGATCTTCAAACCACTTCATCTTCATACTCTCGAGACCACAAAATATAGTTGTCCACCATATTCTCAAGACAACAATGTATAGTTATCCATGAGAGTATTAATTTCTTAAGAAAGAGCCTCCGTATGAGATTGAGATTTTTTCTCGACTTTTGTTCATTTTCATGACATACAAAATAACTAAAGGGTATTGTCTTCTTTTGACATGGATATAATGTAGTACACCCCTCACACATAATAATATTTTATTAATATCACACTCCACTCTCGTGATAATATTATATTAATATAATTTATATTAATAAAATATTGTTATGTGAGAGGTGAGTATACTACATGCACACCCTTAATAGAATTTGAAGTTGAAAATAGAAAATAATACTAAAATTCTTCATAGATTACACATTATACGCCTCTATGTAATATCTAACATACCATCATTGAAATGCAAAGAGTAATTAATTGAATTCTCATATTTTTATTTTATTTTTTCTAAAAATAAGGCAGTTAGAGTTGTTTGTCTTATCACTATCATCCATCTCTACAATATAACTTCTCATAGCAGGAATATATACAACCACACTATCGATGCACATACCAAATCATAAGGGATATGGAATGTAGTTACGTATATTTTTTTCGGATCATATGTCCCAATATTTATATGTCTCATCCATACGTGTCTGTTATTAGATGCATCAATGTAATATTAATATTTATTATAAAGATAAAAATAATTACTCCTTCTGTCCCATCCATAACGTCCCGTTTCTTTTGGGCACGAAGGTTAAGGAGAATGTGTTTAGTCCATAAAACTTATCTACTCCACTTTATTAAGGTGTACTTTATTGTTAATTAATAACCCAGTACACTTATTCCTTTTTCTTTTTATATGGTGGACCCAAACTAATAGATTATTAAGGTCCTAATTATTTCCTTATTTAGAAACGGGACATTATCAATGGGACGGACTAAAATGGGAAATGAGACGTTATGAATGGGACGGATGAAGTATAATATAGTGACTCGTAATTAATATTCATTAATAAAAATTGATGTTTAACTACAAAATAAATTAATATATCATGATTGTAGAATAATCAATCCCAACAATAATTTAGTAATGAAAAAAATTTAAATTAAATGCAAAAAATAAACATATACTCTAATTAGATGTAGTCAATCGTACAAAATTAAATTAATATTCTAAGTCCCAATAGCAAGGTCTCACTTCTTTAATTGATGAGAGTATTAATTAATAGAAGTGAGACCTTACTATTGGGACGGAGGGAATACTTAAGAAATTAAATTGAAGGAAATATGAGAAAAAAATAAAGAAACTTAAAGTATGACATGGTTGGGACACCAAAAAAATAAAATAGAGGATCCCAGGTGATGTAAATTATAGTTGATAGTTACCGATGCGGGTTGGTTGAAATAACGTTTTTTAGAAATATTACTGATAATAAATTTATTTTCAATTTAACATTTACTTGTTCGTTCAAATTTTGAGAGATCACTTAGACCTACTATATTAATTAAATAATGGAGAGGTCACCATACAAAAGATTGCCATTGTAAATGCTTTACCTAAAAGTTTGAAATCACATCTTATTATTAAATTTGATAAATCTCTATTAATGTGTATAACAGTGGGAAGGTAATTATTGGATTGTTTTAGTTACAACTCTTTCGACATGTATTAGTTAATTATACATAATAAATATGTAAATTCAATAAAGCCAATTTATTTTCATGTATTTTCATAATTAATGGAAATTATTGCCAACACAGGTTTCATGATGATAATTGAATTTTGGTCAATATTAATGTATTGACAGCTAATCAATTCATTGAAATTGATTATTTTTAAGAAAGTTAATTTTCAGAAACGTAAAGATACAGATGTGATGAAAAGTTTGATTTTTCTAACTCCAGATCATTAGTCATTATTATAGATATAGATGTGTTTTAATAGTAGGGAGTAATTACTGGGCTAAATAATTTATTCACTTAGTAACTCCATTGCATATAATTCCATACACTTTTTCGGATATAAATATTAGACTAAATAATGTTTATTTTTAAGAAAATAAAGTTATTTAGATAATTAACTTAATTACATTTCTTTTCACATGTCTTAAATTGATTAAAAAAAATTGGGTAAGAAGATTTTGCGCCTTAATTATACCTCTCCACATATGTCTAATATAATAAATTGCATTTATTTATAAATAAAACAAAACCATAAATATTGCACTAATTAAAATATTTTAAATCATTCAATTTTGTGAGGTACAAACATTCTACATTTCTGCACAACCGGAAAAGATGGGCACAAACACTGTCATTTGAATTTCACATGCATTGTATATAGAATAATCTGATGCCGTCTGCCGATGTCAAAACAATGTGTGATAGTATGATAGATCAATATTACATTGTGAACTGCTAAAGATAAGTTGTTCATAATATTTAATAAAAATATAAGAAGCTATAAACACCAAATTCATCTGAACCTAATTTTTACACAATCATATATACAAAATAATTTTGTTGGAAGCTCAAACAATTATCAAAATAAATATCTACCCAAGAGCGAAATGATAGTATTATGATTTTTGTCGAATAAGTGAAAAGTCTCCCATTTACATTAACAAATTAATATTCTACACATTAAATTACAAAATACTAAAATATCTAAAATAAAATAGGAAGAACGGTAACTATATTTATTTATAATGTATACATCTATAACACATGAAACAATATAAATACAATCACAATCATGTAATGGACAATTCGCCAACTTTAACAATGACGGAGAATCGAACACATGTGTAAAATATACCGTAAAAATGTACTTAAACACCTTTGAATACTCAATCGACCTACATTTATTTGGACTGTCATATACATTCATACATCAATGTTGATCGAGATCGAGTGTCAAACACACACTCTTGTTAACCACCACTTGAATTCAAGGTGAAGGGATAAAGTAATATGAAAAAAATAATTCACATCCAAACACTATATATAGGCACAAAATACTATTAAATGGAAATATATTAAATTTGATTTTTAGCTTTCAATTATATTAAATAGTTGTCGAAATTTATGCTTTTGTAACGCCTGTATTAATCATCTAATTGAATAATAGTAATGAATAATTGTGATATGTCATTTTTTATTTATAATTTCCAGAATTGAAAGTATAAAATTAAAAAAAACTGAAAATAAAAGTTTCTAAAAATAGTAGCCCGAGCTTGCTATCATAGTTTATAAAGATTTTTTTACTCTGTTATATTCCTATTTTCAATTTCAGTTATATTTCTATAAGTTCAAAGTCTTCCGCCTTTTAATTTCAATTTAATTTTACTCTGTTTTATTCCTATTTTCCACTCTTCATCATGCATTCATTCACCTGCATGTGTCCTGGCTCGTAATGGTATCAGAGTCATTCAAATTATTGTCTATGAAAGAACTTTTCTTTCTATAGATCCTATTCATACTAGTTAAATTTCCAAAGATTTAGAGAAAATTGTTGGTGTGACGGTTTGGTCAGCCCTCGAATCCGTTGGTCAGCCCAGGTGAGGTGGTCCCGGTGGTGGTCCCTGTCATTTACAATTTGTGCTCTAGAACTTTGTTAATTTCATTAGTATCAGTGGCATCTAGATTAAGAAGTCTTTTTTCCAAAAACAATAGTATGAATAATTCTGGTATTATTCAGTCAAAAGAAATACATATTCCAGATAATTATGATAAGTGGAAAATTCCTGAACAACAAATTGAAACAATTTATTCAATAGGTTCTTTAGATTTTAGAACTGCATTTTCAATTAAAACTCATGAAGAAACAATTTCTGTTCAAGAAGAATTTCAAAGTATACAATTATTATCAAATGTATCAATCAAGAAATACCTTGAGAAAGGTTATAGATATATTCATTTTGGTTTAATTCAAGTAGCTGTTAAACCCCTAGTTCATATAGGAGTAGATGCTCCAATTTATTTAGCTTTAAGAGATAATAGACTCAAAAGATATAAAACTTCACTATTAGCAATGATTCAAACTAATATTTGTAATGGTCCTATCTATTTCAATTGTGCTCTTAATTATTCAATAGATCTAACAGATCCATTAATTCAAGATTCTTTAATCCTTGATGTTCATCTTCAAGGAGATGAATTCAAAAATTTATGCAAAAACTTTGCAATAATGTATCGTGTTTACTTTAGATTAATGTCTTCTCAATTAAATCCAAAATTTTTACTTTCTCCAACTTCAAAAGAAGAAACTGTCATGCTTCAGATTGAAGCTGATAATCCAACATATTTTGTTCCTAAAAGATTAAAATGGAATGAAATAACTATTCCTAAAGAATTCATAATTCAAACTCAACAAATTCCAAGAGGAATTGAGAGACGAGAAGTCTCTGAAATAGAAGAAGATAACGATGGTAGAATTCTACTTCGTTTTAATTCTTTTAGACAACCAAATAGAAATTCAATAAGAATTCAAGAAGCCTCATCTAGAAGTTCTTTTTCTGAAGAATCTAGATCTGATTTTTCAAATATTCAAAATATTAGAGTTAATTATAAAACTCCAATTCCCTCAACTAATTATCAAACGGATGATGGATCCTCAATGGGATCTCCAACTATTTCCCAAATGGGAAATCAAATTAATGTAATCATAGAAAATGAATTTTCAATGAATCTCAAATATCTTGATAATAAATTCAATGATCCAGAATACAAAGATAAAAAGAATGGTTTTTAAAATTAGAAAAACCAATTAGAGAACGACTTGAAGTCGAATGGATTCATGAAATGAAAAATAAATATAGATTCAATTTTCCAATTTTACATTGGTTTCAAGCTTATTGTCAACTCAATGATATTAATAATGTTTATGAATTAGATCAAATAAATGTTCAAACAAATCTTTACAAAACTTGGAAACTGTCCTCAGGTTCCACATTAACTTCAATACATCCTCCTTTACAAAATATTAAGATTCAAGTTCCCAATGGGGAAATATCTGCAACTCCTTTTCGAACTGGAAGGGAAGGAGATGATACTCCAAAAATGAGTGATATTAAAAAAATTCATGAACAAAACAATTATTCAAATCAAATACTGCATACAATTGCAGAACAAATGGATCATATCTCAACAAAGATTGATTCTCAAAAAACAATAATAACAAAATTTCCTAATGATATTTCAAATCCACATTTTATTCCAAGAAGTTTGCCAAACAAAATAGAAAGTAATTTAAAACTTTCTAATACTCATAATCTTATAGAAAAGATATCTCAAAAAATAGCAGATAAACCCTCTGCTTCTGGAACTAAAAATATTAATTGTTTAGATAATGATATTAATAATTCTGATAATGAAATCAATAGAATTAATTTCAAAACAGGAACAAAAGCTTATTATAACAATAGGCATACACCCCCTGATATTCAATTCGAAGAAAGATCTCAATTTAAAAATAATTCAAAATATGATGGCCAATCTATTCATGAATGGAATATAGATGGCAAATCTGAGTATGAAATACTCAATACACTTCAAGAAATGGGTATGGCAAGAGTTGCCTACAAAATTCAAAACATGACCGAAGAGAATGCTGCTGCATTAATTGTATCGTGATTTCATGTGTCAACTCAAAAATTGGTGGGATAACTCACTAGATAATATTAATAAATTACAAATTCTTCAACATACTATCACCTTCGAAGAAGAAGATGGTACATTCATTGAAAAGAATGATGCTTGTGATTTCTTAATAATCACAATAGGTATGTATTTCATAGGAAATCCAAAAGAAGAATTAGATTCAACTCAAATTGTTTTATCAAATTTAAGATGTCCAACTCTATCTGATTATAGATGGTATAAAGATGTCTTTTTAACTCATATACTCAAAAGAAATGATTGCAATGCTTCTTTTTGGAAAGAAAGATTCATAGCAGGTTTACCAAAATTATTTGGTGAAAGAATTCATCAAAAACTCAAAGAAGCCACTGGCTTAAGTGAAATCAAATTTGAAACAATTACATATGGGCAATTATTTGCTTTTATTAAAAAAGAGGGATTATCTCTCTGTTCTGAACTCAAAATTCAATCCAAATATGGAAATGAAAAGAATAGATTCCGAAAAGAAATCGGAACTTTCTGTGAAGCTTTTGGTCTTCAAAAGATTCAAGCCCCTTCTTCAAAATTAAAAATTAATGAAAGAAAGAATTCAAAAACCCGGGAGTATAAAGGGTATAATAGAAAAAAGTTTTACAAAAAACCTTTTGATAAATCAAAAACTTATTCAAGAAAACCTTTTAATAAAAAATTTAATGATTCAAAAATATATTGTTGAAAATGTCATAAAGAAGGACATAAGGCAGATGTCTGTCCTCTTCAAAAGAAAATTAATGAAATATTCAATGATAATGAAGATCTTAGAAATAAGATTTCAAGTTTACTTATATCAGATAAAATACCTTCTGATAATGATTCAAATAATTCTGAAGATAATTCAGAAAATGATTTAGATAATAATTTCATAAATCAAATAGACTTTAATAGTGAAGATTCAAATGATGACGAAGATCCTTGTCAAGGATTTTGTCCTATTAATATTAATGTAATTTCAAAAGATAAGAGTGAAAAAGAATTACTCTTTGACCTTATTGAAAAGGTTCCTGATTCAAATGATAGACAAAAATATTTAATAAGACTTAGAGATATAATTCTCAAAGAAGAAACTCCAAAGAAAGATAAGAATATCTTATCTGTTGAACCTTTTAGTATTTCAAAACTATTTGAAAAGTTACCCAATTCATCTATTTACAATAATAATATTAATATAAATGATTTACAAAGAGAAATTAATAATCTCAAAAAAGAAGTTAATCTTCTTAACAAAGATATTAATATCTTACATACAAAAGATCTCGAGTTAGAAGCGAGATTAGCTTTATTAAAAAATATTCAAGACATTCCTGAAAGCTCAGAATGTCAAGATCAATTTCAAAATCCTATTAATAATGCTTCAATATTTAATATTGAACAAATATCTTTTCAAAAATGGAATTCAATAATAACTCTTGTTGTTGATGATTTCAAAATTAATGTTACCTGTCTAATAGACAGTGGAGCAGATCAAAATTGTATTAAAGAAGGTCTTATTCCTTCTAAATACTATGAAAAGACTAATGAAAGATTGGTAGCGGCTAACGCCACTCCACTCAATATCAAATACAAATTATCCAATGCATTTATTTGCAATGATGGATATTGTTTCAAAACTCCATTCATATTAGTTAAAAATCTTAACCAGGATGTTATTCTTGGAAACCCATTTTTAACTACAATCTACCCATTCAAAGTTAATGGTAATGGAATTACTACTAACATTTTAGGAAATAATATATTATTCAAATTTCTAAATCCTATTCAAGAAATAGATATTTCTTTACTTCAAAAACATTTTATTTCTCAAATAAATGTTATTCAAAGAGAAGAACCTCCTGATATAGAAAGAATTAATAAAGAAATCAAAAACATCATCAATGATTTACCTTTCCTTGATGCATCTCATACATCTCATATTTCAAAAATAAAAATTATTTCTATTATTACTTTTAAAGTAAATTATGAAATTGTTATTCAAAAATATTCTTTTAAATTAGAATGCAAATATATTCTCTATAGAGAAAATCTTACTTTAAATAATTCATATCCTATTAAGGAATTCTTTAATCATAATTTTAATGTTTATTCAAAAATAAATAATACAAAAATAAAAAATTTTTATTTACCTGATTTTCTAATTAAAAATTGTCTTTCAAAATTATACAGAAAAGAGATGAGTCCGCCGTACGCCCAGGATCACTATCAAAATCGTCCTTGACCTCATCACCAATTTCAAAACCAAATCAATTTCATGTTCTTTACGAATATCCCAATTTACCTTATTCACAAATAGTGAAGGCTCCCCGCCCAAACTACTCCTTCAAAAACTTCAAAATCCATTGTGGAAGTTCCCTCCACTTCAAAAATCTATTTCACCAAACCAAATACTCAACATGTTTCATTAACCAGATTTCCAACATGTCCAGATTTCAAAACTTTGAAAGACATTCTTTCAAGATATTTCCCAGAAGGATGTCAGTGGTACTCTGACAATATTCAAAAAACTCAAAAGTTTTATGAATTCATTCTTGTGGATTCAAACTCTATTGAGTTAGTTCATAATAAGGATCCCAAAGATCCTATGAAAATTTCATTTTCAAAATGCATTATCAAAAGAATTCATCATTCTGATGAATGGACTTTTCCTCATCAGGAAAGAGGATTTTCAAAACCTTTTACTCCAAAAGGATATAATTATCCTGATTACAAAATGGCCTGGTTCAGAATGTTTTTCCTCAGACCATTTGATCATTCATGGTTCTTCACATTTCATAATAGCTTTCCAAAAACCACTTATCCAATTTGGTTTTTAGAATGGTGGATGGACTTCGGTCCACTTCCAACAATTCTCCCCAATGATATCCATGAAGGATATAAACTATTCATTTCAAAAGCCCCTGGCCCAATTCATTTAAAGAAAATTCAATTCTATTCTGAATTCAAAGTTCCTTGGATTCTTTGTTGGAGCTTTTCATTTGCTCAATATTACAAAGAACCTATTCCTATTTCAATAGTCAGAGAATTCAAAATTAAATGGTGGGAGAAATATTCAAGTAAATACTGCAATGTGCAAGTTGTTCAAAAGTTTCTTCATACAGGTGAAAAGCCCAAATGGGAGAAACCGTACAAAAATACTATTCATAATCCCATTCATACTTCTTCTTCTAATAACAAGCAGAAGCAAAAATCAAAAGAGGAATCTTCTCCTCTATCTCAAAAACAAATGAAAATGTTCCAACTTCTGGAAGATGAGCCAGAATTAGCAAAAGATTACATTAACTTTATTAAATCAAAAAAGGACTCGAACTCGATGAAGCCACATCGAAGGATCTAATTTTGATCCATTCGGAGGACCGTATTTCAAGATCCATATGATTTCTAATCATATGGTTTTTATTTCAAAAATTTGGACTTTAATGTTCCAAGCCCATTGGGTAAAACATTAACTAGTCCAAGAGCAAACGGCTCTTGGTAAAGACATTTCAAATCCGTTGATCCCTGTCAATTTGGGAAAAATTGATCAAAAAACATTATTCAAAAATGTTTTAAAAACCCACAGAGAAATCTGAGGTCACAGTTTAAACTGTGCATTTAAATTCAAAAATGGTTTGAATCAGAAGTTTCTCGGTGAAACGAGTATTCAAAACCATGTGCTCAAAACCAGCTGTTTCACACAGTTGGCCAGCTGTCTTCCTCTACCGACAGCTTTATTCAACAAAAGCATTTGAATGCTTTTTCAAAAGAAGAAAGTGACATCTCATCTGTCACTACTCTCCAAAAATGGTGCAATTTATTCAAAAGATGATTGTGACTTTGGAGTCATCCAACCACTCATCCAACCACTCCTTTACTTTTCAAAAGTTGATGGTGACTTTGGAGTCACCCACCCACTACTTCAAAAAGAAGACGTATTCAAACATCCAAGACTTCTATATAAGAAGCTCAAATGTAATTAGTTTAGGCATTCAATATTTAACCCAAAAAAGAAATTTGACGGAGCAAGTCAATTTCTCAAAATATTTCCTATCCCTTCTCATATTATTCCTCTCTCTCTCAAACTGTATCTTACTTAATTGTAAGTTTATTTTATTTCAATTTTAAAGATTTTATTTTCAAAGTCTTCCGCCTTTTAATTTCAATTTAATTTTACTCTGTTTTATTCCTATTTTCCACTCTTCATCATGCATTCATTCACCTGCATGTGTCCTGGCTCGTAATGTAAATAAAAATTTTCTATTTTTGTATTATTTATTTTTGAATAAACATTAAAATTATGATTAAAGAATTCCTTAATAGGATATGAATTATTTAAAGTAAGATTTTCTCTATAGAGAATATATTTGCATTCTAATTTAAAAGAATATTTTTGAATAACAATTTCATAATTTACTTTAAAAATAATAATAGAAATAATTTTTATTTTTGAAATATGAGATGTATGAGATGCATCAAGGAAAGGTAAATCATTGATGATGTTTTTGATTTCTTTATTAATTCTTTCTATATCAGGAGGTTCTTCTCTTTGAATAACATTTATTTGAGAAATAAAATGTTTTTGAAGTAAAGAAATATCTATTTCTTGAATAGGATTTAGAAATTTGAATAATATATTATTTCCTGAACTTTGAATTCAGAATTGAATTGAATTTCCTTTAAATGAATTGGGCCAGGGGCTTTTGAAATGAATAGTTTATATCCTTCATGGATATCATTGGGGAGAATTGTTGGAAGTGGACCGAAGTCCATCCACCATTCTAAAAACCAAATTGGATAAGTGGTTTTTGGAAAGCTATTATGAAATGTGAAGAACCATGAATGATCAAATGGTCTGAGGAAAAACATTCTGAACCAGGCCATTTTGTAATCAGGATAATTATATCCTTTTGGAGTAAAAGGTTTTGAAAATCCTCTTTCCATAATCGGAGGCATCAGTTTCAATAATCATAAAGGCATCAGGTTTTGGAATACCAAGACAAGGAAGTGTTTTAACTTGTATTTTAATTTTCTTAATAATATTAGTATGTTCTGAAGTCCATTGAGGTGGATCTTTTTGTAATCTTTGAAAAAGAGGTTTACAAATGATTCTAAGTTTTGGAAAAAAATCAGATATGTAATTAAGACAGCCTAAAAATCTTTGTAATTGAGTCTTATCCTTAATTTCATCGGGAAATTTGTTTGCAAAATCAATTGCTCTTGAAATAGGTTTAATAGTCCCTTTATATATGTCATGACCTAAAAATCTAATTTTAGTTTGAAATAATTTTATTTTTGAAGAAGAGATGACTAATCCATTCTTTTTTATTACTTGTATAAATATTTTTAAGTGCTTGAAATGTTGATCAATATCTTGAGAAAATATTAATATATCATCAATGTAGACAATAGAAAAGTCAGAATAGTCATTCATAACTTCGTTCATAATATTTTGAAATTCTGAAGGGGCATTTTTTAATCCAAATGGAATGACATTCCATTCATAATGTCCAAAAGGAACTGTGAAAGCAGTTTTGTATTTGTCTTTTTCATAAATTTGAATTTGCCAAAATCCAGATTTGAGATCAAATTTTGAAAATATTCTGGCTTTAAATAATCTATTAATAAGGTCTCTTTTATTTGGAATTGGATATCTAATCCATTCTAGGACTTCATTAAGAGGTTTATAATTAATAACTAATCTAGGTACGCCACGTTCTTTTTCCGCCTGATTATTAACATAAAAGGCAGCACAGGACCAAGGGGATTTTGAAGGTCTAATTAAATTTTTCTTTAATAGAGAATTAATTTCTTCTTTGCAAGTATTAAGTAATTCATGATTCATTTGAATGGGTCTAGCTTTTGTAGGAATATTTTTCTCATTGAAATTAGGAATATAAGGAAGAGAAACGACATGTTTTTTTCTTTCCCAAAAAGCATTAGGGAGATCTGAACAAATTTCCTTTTTTATTAATTCTTCTAAATTAATGATTTTTAATTGAATGTCTTTATTAAGGAGATCTTCCTCTATTTTTAGATAAGGTAATTCTTCTTGAAGACTTTTAATATGAGATTCTTTTCTTTGAATTGCATTAATTTGAAAGATAAAGTATTTTTGAAGTAGAGAAATCTCTCTTTCTTGGATTGGTTTTAGAAATTTAAATGATATATCTTTTCCTAAAATATTTGTAGTAATTCCATTACCATTAACTTTGAATGGGTAGATTGTAGTTAAAAATGGGTTTCCAAGAATAACATCTTGGTTAAGATTTTTAACTAATATGAATGGAGTTTTGAAACAATATCCATCATTGCAAATAAATGCATTGGATAATTTGTATTTGATATTGAGTGGAGTGGCGTTAGCCGCTACCAATCTTTCATTAGTCTTTTCATAGTATTTAGAAGGAATAAGACCTTCTTTAATACAATTTTGATCTGCTCCACTGTCAATTAGACAGGTAACATTAATTTTTAAATCATCAACAACAAGAGTTATTATTGAATTCCATTTTTGAAAAGATATTTGTTCAATATTAAATATTGAAGTATTATTGATAAGATTTTGAGATTGATCTTGACATTCTGAACTTTCAGGAATGTCTTGAATATTTTTTAATAGAGATAATCTCGCTTCTAACTCGAGATCTTTTGTATGTAAGATATTAATATCTTTGTTAAGAAGATTAACTTCTTTTTTGAGATTATTAATTTCTCTTTGTAAATCATTTATATTAATATTATTATTGTAAATAGATGAATTGGATAACTTTTCAAATAGTTTTGAAATACTAAAAGGTTCAATAGATAAGATATTCTTATCTTTCTTTGGAGTTTCTTCTTTGAGAATTATATCTCTAAGTCTTATTAAATATTTTTGTCTATATTTACAGGTCAACTCAAAAATTGGTGGGATAACTCACTAGATAATATTAATAAATTACAAATTCTTCAACATACTATCACCTTCGAAGAAGAAGATGGTACATTCATTGAAAAGAATGATGCTTGTGATTTCTTAATAATCACAATAGGTATGTATTTCATAGGAAATCCAAAAGAAGAATTAGATTCAACTCAAATTGTTTTATCAAATTTAAGATGTCCAACTCTATCTGATTATAGATGGTATAAAGATGTCTTTTTAACTCATATACTCAAAAGAAATGATTGCAATGCTTCTTTCTGGAAAGAAAGATTCATAGCAGGTTTACCAAAATTATTTGGTGAAAGAATTCATCAAAAACTCAAAGAAGCCACTGGCTTAAGTGAAATCAAATTTGAAACAATTACATATGGGCAATTATTTGCTTTTATTAAAAAAGAGGGATTATCTCTCTGTTCTGAACTCAAAATTCAATCCAAATATGGAAATGAAAAGAATAGATTCCGAAAAGAACTCAAAAAATAGCAGATAAACCCTCTGCTTCTGGAACTAAAAATATTAATTGTTTAGATAATGATATTAATAATTCTGATAATGAAATCAATAGAATTAATTTCAAAACAGGAACAAAAGCTTATTATAACAATAGGCATACACCCCCTGATATTCAATTCGAAGAAAGATCTCAATTTAAAAATAATTCAAAATATGATGGCCAATCTATTCATATAATCAGATAGAGTTGGACATCTTAAATTTGATAAAACAATTTGAGTTGAATCTAATTCTTCTTTTGGATTTCCTATGAAATACATACCTATTGTGATTATTAAGAAATCACAAGCATCATTCTTTGCAATGAATGTACCATCTTCTTCTTCGAAGGTGATAGTATGTTGAAGAATTTGTAATTTATTAATATTATCTAGTGAGTTATCCCACCAATTTTTGAGTTGACCTGTAAATCCTGATACAATTAATGCAGCAACATTCTCTTCGGTCATGTTTTGAATTTTGTAGGCAACTCTTGCCATACCCATTTCTTGATCTGCTCCACTGTCTATTAGACAGGTAACATTAATTTTGAAATCATCAACAACAAGAGTTATTATTGAATTCCATTTTTGAAAAGATATTTGTTCAATATTAAATATTGAAGCATTATTAATAGGATTTTGAAATTGATCTTGACATTCTGAGCTTTCAGGAATGTCTTGAATATTTTTTAATAAAGCTAATCTCGCTTCTAACTCGAGATCTTTTGTATGTAAGATATTAATATCTTTGTTAAGAAGATTAACTTCTTTTTTGAGATTATTAATTCCCAACAATAATTTAGTAATGAAAAAAATTTAAATTAAATGCAAAAAATAAACATATACTCTAATTAGATGTAGTCAATCGTACAAAATTAAATTAATATTCCCTCCGTCCCAATAGCAAGGTCTCACTTCTTTAATTGATGAGAGTATTAATTAATAGAAGTGAGACCTTACTATTGGGACGGAGGGAATACTTAAGAAATTAAATTGAAGGAAATATGAGAAAAAAATAAAGAAACTTAAAGTATGACATGGTTGGGACACCAAAAAAATAAAATAGAGGATCCCAGGTGATGTAAATTATAGTTGATAGTTACCGATGCGGGTTGGTTGAAATAACGTTTTTTAGAAATATTACTGATAATAAATTTATTTTCAATTTAACATTTACTTGTTCGTTCAAATTTTGAGAGATCACTTAGACCTACTATATTAATTAAATAATGGAGAGGTCACCATACAAAAGATTGCCATTGTAAATGCTTTACCTAAAAGTTTGAAATCACATCTTATTATTAAATTTGATAAATCTCTATTAATGTGTATAACAGTGGGAAGGTAATTATTGGATTGTTTTAGTTACAACTCTTTCGACATGTATTAGTTAATTATACATAATAAATATGTAAATTCAATAAAGCCAATTTATTTTCATGTATTTTCATAATTAATGGAAATTATTGCCAACAGAGGTTTCATGATGATAATTGAATTTTGGTCAATATTAATGTATTGACAGCTAATCAATTCATTGAAATTGATTATTTTTAAGAAAGTTAATTTTCAGAAACGTAAAGATACAGATGTGATGAAAAGTTTGATTTTTCTAACTCCAGATCATTAGTCATTATTATAGATATAGATGTGTTTTAATAGTAGGGAGTAATTACTGGGCTAAATAATTTATTCACTTAGTAACTCCATTGCATATAATTCCATACACTTTTTCGGATATAAATATTAGACTAAATAATGTTTATTTTTAAGAAAATAAAGTTATTTAGATAATTAACTTAATTACATTTCTTTTCACATGTCTTAAATTGATTAAAAAAAATTGGGTAAGAAGATTTTGCGCCTTAATTATACCTCTCCACATATGTCTAATATAATAAATTGCATTTATTTATAAATAAAACAAAACCATAAATATTGCACTAATTAAAATATTTTAAATCATTCAATTTTGTGAGGTACAAACATTCTACATTTCTGCACAACCGGAAAAGATGGGCACAAACACTGTCATTTGAATTTCACATGCATTGTATATAGAATAATCTGATGCCGTCTGCCGATGCCAAAAAAATGTGTGATAGTATGATAGATCAATATTACATTGTGAACTGCTAAAGATAAGTTGTTCATAATATTTAATAAAAATATAAGAAGCTATAAACACCAAATTCATCTGAACCTAATTTTTACACAATCATATATACAAAATAATTTTGTTGGAAGCTCAAACAATTATCAAAATAAATATCTACCCAAGAGCGAAATGATAGTATTATGATTTTTGTCGAATAAGTGAAAAGTCTCCCATTTACATTAACAAATTAATATTCTACACATTAAATTACAAAATACTAAAATATCTAAAATAAAATAGGAAGAACGGTAACTATATTTATTTATAATGTATACATCTATAACACATGAAACAATATAAATACAATCACAATCATGTAATGGACAATTCGCCAACTTTAACAATGACGGAGAATCGAACACATGTGTAAAATATACCGTAAAAATGTACTTAAACACCTTTGAATACTCAATCGACCTACATTTATTTGGACTGTCATATACATTCATACATCAATGTTGATCGAGATCGAGTGTCAAACACACACTCTTGTTAACCACCACTTGAATTCAAGGTGAAGGGATAAAGTAATATGAAAAAAATAATTCACATCCAAACACTATATATAGGCACAAAATACTATTAAATGGAAATATATTAAATTTGATTTTTAGCTTTCAATTATATTAAATAGTTGTTGAAATTTATGCTTTTGTAACGTCTGTATTAATCATCTAATTGAATAATAGTAATGAATAATTGTGATATGTCATTTTTTATTTATAATTTCCAGAATTGAAAGTATAAAATTAAAAAAAACTGAAAATAAAAGTTTCTAAAAATAGTAGCCCGAGCTTGCTATCATAGTTTATAAAGATTTTTTTAGTGATTATATTTATAGTAATTAATACTATACAATTAGATCAAAAAAAATTAATACTACAGTATATCCTCTAAACTCAATTAAGTAAAAGGTACCGCAATTAAAAAAATAAAAATCCAAACACTATATATAGGCAATACTATTAAATGGAAATATATTAAATTCGATTCAATTATATTAAATAGTTGTCAGAATTTATGCTTTTGTAACGTCTGTATTAATCATGTAATTGAAAAATATTAATGAATAATTGTGATATACCATTTTTATTTATAATTTCCAGAATTGAAAAGTGAAAAATTAAAAAAAAAATTGAAAATAAAAATTTCTAAAAATAGCAGCCCGGGCTTGCTATTATAGTTTATAAAGATTTCATTAAGGACATTTTTATCTCTACACAATAAAGTGGCTACTATTTTTATGTTGGTTAAGTAGTGGCTACTATTTTATTTTTATTAAATATGACAAGTAAGTAGCTCGTCGAGTTTCGACGGGAAATAACTTTATGTTTTAATTTACGTGTATACATTTTAAAAATAATTTTATATCTTATTTAGAAATTGTAATATTGTTCGCGTTAATTATTAATCAAACTTAGAAAATTAATTTTATTTCATGTAAGTAAAATTATTATTAGGAATGACAATGGATCGGGTATACTCATTCATTATGCATTTTCTAAATCTAAATGTAGTATCCCGCCTTTTTCATAACCAATCTTAGTAATTAATTAAGATAATTAACTAGAATATTTAAAATGTGAGAATTTAGTATACAGATAAGTCCAGGCAGATAAAATTTTTCGGCAGCCCTAAATTGCTGAATTTTGATGAATTAAGTTTTATTTTCGTTTCGGTTAATCCGAAATGAAATATTAAAGGTGTTTATGATTATGTGTTATTATATTTGCATTATATGTGAAATATGTGCCATTTTTGAAGTATTTGATTTTCTAGGGATTTATGAATTTTTCTCCGGCAATTTATTTAATTTTTGGATTTTAATTCCGAAAATTTTTAAAGGAAGTTTATATTAGGGTTTGAGAAACCCTAATAAATTTATATGTATAGAGAGCTTTTTAATTTAAAGCCTCTATGATTATTTGATGAATGATCAATTAATTAGAGAATTAATTGATCGTTTAAAATGAGATTTTTATGCTTAATGTTTAATTAATTAATTTGATGTTTAATTAATTAATTAAGTTAAGATATTAAGCATAATTTTTTCTTAAGAAATAAAGCTTGTAGTATAAGCTTAATTATTATCTCCTAGTTAAATATTGATTGTTAATAATTAATGATTAATTTAGTTATTAATCTAAGATTAGTAATTAAATTAGCAAATGATAAATAACTAACACTAATACCTATTATTTAATTGCTAAATTGGTGCCACCTAAGCTTATCCCCAACATAATGATGAAGGATGTTGGGTGACTAAGCATGTAAGTTAGCAAGATTCAATGTATTCTTATTAGATAAGTTAGTATTTAATTAATGCATCTCTCATTTCTTCTATCTTTCATTTCTCTAGCTGCAAACACGATACACACACACTCAAACACACACTTAAAAACACACTAAACAGGGGATTCACATCTACAAGTAAAGAGAAGGAATCAAGATTTATTAGTCAAAGGAAGTAGTAGTAAAATCATCTCAAGAGGTGAGATTTCTCATTAGTTAAGCAAATAACTCAAGGTTTAGTATCAAATCCATATTTCATAAATTTTTATAAATTTCGAAAATTATATATATGTTGTAATATGGATTTGATCTTCAAGTATGATGATTAGGGAGTAATTTAGATTACATTTCTATGATTTAATCATTAAGAAATCAATCCTAGCATCAATTTTTAATTTTCGAAATATATATGAAATAAATTAGAAAATTTATTTCTTTGATCCTATAGTTGAATTGATGAATTATATGAGGTTCTATGATGATTATAAGCATGTTTATATATTGAGTTAAATGTTTGAAGCATAATTGTTTTAAGTTGTGGAAATTTCGAAATATCTAGGGTTTGAAATTTGAGCTTTTTGATTTAGATGTTAAATGATGAAATTAATGATATAATTGAGCTCATAATATTTAATTAAGTATGTGAGAATTTTGTTAGAATTTTTAGAGCTCAATTTCATAATTTTAAGAATGTTCAGCATTTAAAAAAAAATAAATAAAAATAAAATAAATTAAAGATAATTATTTAGAGCTTAAATTGATTAATTGAGATTATAATTAATCTCTAGATTATTAATTATACATGTTGAAATTTGAAATGGATAAAAATAAATAAATGTACCCTATTTTTCATAAGGACCGAATATATATATATATTAGGGTTTTTATTTTATCCAATCAAATTAAGTGATTAAGCTATAAATATAGCTTATTAATTAAATTGGAAGTGATTAGAATGAAATTTGGATTTTAATTCTTAATTTATCAAAAGGACAGAAATATATATGCACAATAAAGACATGTATTTGATTTTTAATGAAGAAAATAATGTTAGAAATGGAATCTACGTTAAAAATTAAGTGACGTAGAATTTTTCAGAAATTTAATACAAAGTTTGAAATTTAGAGTTTCTAGAGTTTAAATTGCTGGATTAAGTCATTGGAATCCTTGATTAAGTCAAACGGATCCAAATTGATTTACCCACTGACCTGGCCAATTGGATTTACCCAATTTGAACTCCCGTCCACTGGATTTACCCAAATTGGACTCACACTTGGATTTACTTAACTTGGCCACTGGATTCCAATTGACTATCAACTGGATTTACCTACTGACTCAATTGGATTTACCATTTGGACTCGATCAATTGGATTTACCTACTGGACTCCTACTGGATTTACCAACCTGGCCAAATTGGATTTACCCAATTGACACGTCAGTGGATCTATCACTGAACCAAATTGGATTTACCAAATGAACTCAAATTGGATTTACTCACTGATTGAAGTCACTGGATTAACTCAAATTGGTCCAAATTCGCTGCTTTTTCCAGTTAACTTGATTTTCCCACTTTGATTTATCCAAATTGATCTTTGCTCAACTTGTTTTCGATTGTTTCTTTCAGAACTCAAAAGTTAAAATATTAGCTATTTTTCCTAATGATACGTTAATGATGAGTTTAAGTATTAATGATATGATAAGCTTAAGTGGTTAATGATGAAATATGTGATTATAAGTTTTTAAATATGTCCTGAAGTTATAATCGATTAATTATCGATTGAGAAATTAAGTAAGAAAGAAAAAGAAATTAGAAAAGTTTAGTTTCTAATTGCCGAGAGAAAAATCCTAGAAAAGTTGGATTAAAGAAGAAAATATTAAATATAGCAGCGGTATTTCCTTATTTTAATATTTAAACTTTTCTCGCTCTAATATTTAAATTAATTCTTAAATTGAAGGATCTAGCGGAATCATAAATTAAGGAAAAGCCGAGAAGTAAACTAGTAGATAAAGTCGCTGCCTGTGGGCTTTCTGAACTAGAGAAATAAAGAATGTGATATTATGATTATATATATATGCGTGATGATTTTTAAATTGATTGACTTGCCAATGTTTAAAGTGTTTTTGTATGATACCCTCTATCAAGGAAAGACGAATTCGGTCCTACTTAAGGTGGGATTTGTGTACACTATATTGTAATCGGGAGCCTTCCTTTTTGGTGGGACGATTACAAGTGTTTGAGAAGGAGGCCTACTTCTCAACACTAAAAAGTTATAGTAGATGTGGTACATACATAAAAAGTATTTTGACTGCAGTCACTTATATGAAAGAAAAAGGTTTTGGCAAGCACAGTTTGTTTTTAAGTATTTATAAATACTTGTGCTATGCTTTATGGCAAGTTATCAATCTATAGCTCTAAGCGTAGCTTTTCAATTATTTTGGCATGTGTCCACCGAGTGCGAAAGTACTCACCTCGCATATTATTTCTAAAATGTGCGGTGTTAGCTTGGATGGGAAAGAAGTGTCTTGCACTTTTGTTGTTGACCTTTTGAGATTTTGTTGATATTGAGCAGGGTTATATGTCTTCATACATATAACCAAAGATGTGTTATGTTTTTCCGCTGTAACACTCTGAACTTATTCAGTAACTGTTGTTCTATTATGATGATTGAAACTATGACTTGATAAACTTTGTTTCTAAAACTCTGATACGAGATGGTGTTGTATTTTTGACCATTCTCGTTATTTTGGTTTTGAACTTGAAAATAATTATTATTGATGCCGTTACTTGATATTTGATTCAGATTGAGTTTGCCTTGAGAGTATTATTAATTGAATGATTGATTTTGTTGGATAACTGGGTCGTTATCTTGTTCTTTGGTTAATCATAAATTGTGTACGTCGTGGGACCCACCGGCTTGGTCATCTTCATTCTAAGTCGGGCTGCGACAGAGTGGTATCAGAGCAGCTTGTCTGCTCTAAATCTAAGAAAATTTTTCTCTTGAGTCTTGTCTAGACTTGAATCTCTAGACTAGTTAAGTCTTAAACAACAAAAGTCCAGCACCTCATCTCATCCGGCAAAGTCAGGTACGCATTTAAAAGTTTTCTAATGTTTAAAAGTTTAAAGTTTGAATTAAGTTGAATTTATTTGAGATATATTTTATTTTTATGTGGATTTAATGTTGTGGTTGTGAGATTATGTTTTGATGAGGTTGTTTTGTGACGACGTTAGTAAGCGAGATGATGGAACAATTGTGCAAGCAAGTTGGTTGTTTATCTTTGGAAAGTAATGTGAGCTTGGTACCACCTTTGGGAAGCGATATTGAGTAGGTGGAGATTGTGGATTCATGGAAACGTTTTTAGGCTCAGTGTGATTAATTTTTAAATTTTTTTATATATAGGATGGCAGCGCCGCTTGGCAGCGATGCGATGGAAGAATTTCGACATATCAGAATGAGTTATCGGGAGACCTTAGCTGAGTTCCTAGCTCGATATCATCGTGTCTGGATGGAGATATGCGAGACAGGTATCTCGGGTGTGCATGGTATTATACGACTGGTTCCTCTTCTTCCAGAGGAATGGCAAGAATGGGCAGCTTCGCTGGTGTCACGATTTGTGACAAAGCAGTACTGGGACGACAACCTTTATGGTGATTGCCGAGGTTTCATTGCAGAGATCAGCTCTCGTTTTATGTGTTACGCAGCGCCACCTCCAGGACCCTACTGTGCACCTCCCAGTTTCACCGAGGAGGGTCTCTTAGCTGAGTTTTTACCACAGGATGATCCTATTCAGTTCAGGGTTCCTCCTGTTGATCCTGAGCAGGTTTATGACCCTTTGACTTCCTACTTTGGTGATGACCAAAGTGCTTTTGTTTCACAGCCTACCTTCCCGTCAGTTGGTATTGCTTCACCCACACCACTGACAGATGCTTTAGCATTAGTTCCAGTTCCTCCTACTTCGGATTACTACCCAGCACCTTTGCTAGAGGTAGCTCCTTTTTATCAGTCTATGGATATTCCTCATACTTTTGAGCCCTCTGATCTCCAGCCTTTCTACTACCCTGAGCCTCAGCGCTTAGACGAGGCCAGCTCGTCGAAGCCACGCCGTGACGACTCTGACGAGGATGACAAAGATGACCCAGCTGCAGAGGTTACTCGTGGATGGTCTGACCTTCGTCGTATCCCATTTAGCGAGTTAGGCTTTGAGGCTAGTTTCCAGCCGTCGGCGGGTGCCGATGTTACCAGGGAGATTCCGCTCACGTTGGAGGGAGACGTGAGAGCTGAGAGCGAGGGAGAGAGTAAGAGTTTCGAGAGTGTGACCTCAGAGGAGGATCCAGAAGAGGATCCAGAGGAGGACCCGTCAGAGTAGAGTTGTGATCCTTTGATAATGATTACTATGTTTATATATGTATGAAGTATGACGATAATGGTGATGTAAATATGTGTGTATGTAAATATCTGATGCATAATATGGTTAGCTAGATCGGTAACGGAGTAGTAGTCCGTACCGCTAATGATATATTTTGTGTGATGTTAGGACATCACAGATGACATAGGGATAATTTTTGCTGTAAATAAATCCCTTATTTTGAAAAGACCTCTAAGAGGCAATTTTCCATATATAAAGAAAAATGACCAAAGCGGTCATTTAAATTAAGTTGTTGCCTCTCTAAAATATTTAAGAAACATGTGAAGTTATGATGTTCTATGAGAAAAGAGAAGTATGAATGAAAATAAGTAAGAAGATGAAGTAAAGAAGGAAAGAATTTTATGAAAGTAAGTTAAAAATGAAAGAAGAAAAGATCTCTTTAGAAATTAAAGTTGAACTATTAAAGACAGATAAACTATTTGGTTAATTCAAGTTATGATGTGCAAATAAAGGAAAGTTAAGAGATGGGATAAAAGAATAAAGTAAAGAATGTTATGGAGATAATATTTCTTTAGATGATAAAGAAAGAAGAAAAAAAAAAATAATAGTTCTATTAATTGTTTATATAAATGTTAAATTTATAAGTTAAATATCCTGCTGCTCTTTAAGAAAAGTTATGAAATTAAGTCATGTTGCCATTATATAACTATTAAGTAAAGTTATGCAAGTGATTATGATATGATATGATATGAATTTCTTGAATGATGAGTTTCAAGATTTAATTAATTGCTTTGTGAAGAAATTGCTTATGTAATAAAGAATAAGATGAAGATATTAAAATGAATAAAGTTAATTCTTGATGATTTTATATTTTCTTAAAATCAGAATGCCTCGTAGAAGAAGAAATAGGGTAGAAGAAGAAGAACAGCAACAGCGAGATCCTACCCCACCTCCTCAACCTGAGAGGAGAATTGAAGAACTTTTTCTTCGGCAAAATCCCCCAACTTTTGACGGAAGAGGAAGTCCGTCAGAGGCTGAAGAATGGATTTGTGCTCTAGAGCGAATCTTTAAGTTTCTTCGATGTGATGACCATGAACGTCTCACATGTATGTCTTATCAGCTTAAAGGATCTGCAGACTACTGGTGGGAAGCTCGCCAGAAGATTTATACTCCAGAGCAACTTGAAAATCTTACTTGGGAGCAATTCAAAGAAGCTCTTTTTGAAAAGTATATTCCGAGAAGTTATCGTAAACAAAAAGAAAATGAGTTTGCAAATATCAAGCAAGGAAAGAAGACGGTGTCAGAATATGACCGTGAATTTTGTGATTTAGCTCGTTTTGCCCACGATAAGGTTGATTCGGATGAGAAGATGTCCGAGCTTTTTCGTGCCGGACTTAGACAAGATATAAGAGTGGTCTTAGCAAGTCAAAGTGCTCTGACCTATGTGGAAGCTTTAAACCGAGCTTTAGATATGGAGGCAAGCTATACGGCCGGAGAAATCAGTTCAGATTCCAGCACTTCCCCAAATTCAATCCCCAGCGGCTGTCAAACCGCAATTTTCACACCAAAGCCAGATTCAAAAAGGAAAGAGAAAATGGAATGCTGGAAATCAACCTAACAAGAAGCCATGGTATGGGCAGAGTCAGCAGCAGTCGACCCAAGGAAAGTTTAGGGTTCCTTTGTTGGTCAAGGAAGTTCGTCTCGTAGACAAGAAGGAATTCGCATGTCCCAAGTGTGGAAAGATGCACTGTGGAATTTGCAGAGCAGGAAGTAATAATTGTTATGCATGTGGGCAGCCAGGGCATTATTCTTATCAGTGCCCAAATAGGCAGCAAGGGACTGGTGGAGAAAAACCTAACCAGTATCAGCCTCCGTATTTAAAAGCCATTGAAGGAGTTCCTCAGATGCAGCAACGTCCGCGCCAAGTGCCTCGCCCTCAAAGAAGAAGAAGAAGAAGAATAGCCCAAGAAGAAGAAACCATGCAAAGAAGATCGGCGGCATCATCAGAGAATTTTTGCTCTTGAGCGAGAAAGCAAGTGACAAAGATCGTGGCAATCATGTGTATGGGCCGGATAAATGATGTACCTGTTATAATTCTTTTTGATACCGGTGCATCACATTCTTTTATATCAAATGCATGCGTAGATACTCTTGGCCTTAAAATAGAGAAAGCTAATCAGAACCTAAGAGTATCAACCCCGATAGGTAAATCTACCTCAGTCACGCATGTTTGCCCTAATCTAGAATTTGAGATTGGTTCCCTTAAGATGTCAGCTAAGACCCTAAATCTAATTCAAATGTGGGACGTAGATATCATTTTGGGAATGGATTGGTTAACCGAAAATTTTGCTACCATTCGGTGTAAGCAAAGGCAGATTTATTTTCATGCCCCTGGAAACGAGCCAACACTATTCTTTGGAATAGAGAGAAGCAAGAGAGGAATGCCGATTATTTCGGCAATTCAAGCAAGAAGACTGTTGAGAAGAAAAGATGTGCAAGTATATCTTGTTTATCTCAACAAAGATGAAAACCAAGAGAAGAAAATTGATGATGTAGCAGTAGTCCGAGAATTTAAGGATGTTTTTCCCGAAATTTTGCCAGATTACCACCGTATAGGCAATTGAGTTTACCATTGATCTTGAACCCGGTTCGGCTCCAATATCAAAGCGCGCCGTATAGAATGGCCCCGAAAGAATTGCAAGAATTGAAGATCCGGTTGCAAGAGTTACTTGATCTTGGATTTATTAGACCTAGTGTTTCCCGTGAGCACCAATTTTATTTGTCAAGAAGAAAGACGGTAGTCTAAGAATGTGTATAGATTACCGAGAATTAAACAAGTTGACATTAAAGAACAAGTATCCTTTGCCAAGGATAGATGATTTGTTTGATCGGCTCAAAGGAGCCGAGTGTATTCTCAAAGATTGATTTAAAATGCGGATATCATCGATTAAAGATTCGTCAAGAAGATATTCCAAAACTGCTTTTCGAACGAGATACGGCCACTACGAATTTGTAGTAATGCCGTTTGGATTGACAAATGCTCCAGCGGTATTCATGGATCTTATGAATCGAGTTTTTCATGAATTCTTGGATAGATTTGTCATAGTCTTTATTGACGACATTCTTGTGTATTCAAGAAGTGGGCGGGAGCATGAAGAACATCTCGAATTGTCTTAGAAACGTTGAGATCGAGAAAAGTTGTATGCCAAATTCGGTAAATGTGAATTTTGGTGAAAGAAGTAAATTTCCTCGGACATGTTGTTTCTTCCGAAGGAATTAAAGTAGACAATTCTAAAGTGCAAGCGGTTCAAGAATGGAAATCTCCAAAGTCACCCCATGAGATTCGTAGTTTCTTGGGTCTAGCGAGTTACTATCGGAGATTCATTGAAGGATTCTCAAAGATAGCAAGGCCAATGACCCAACTCCCGAAGAAAGAATCGAAGTTTAAATGGTCTCCGAATGCGAGGAAAGTTTCCAAGAGCTTAAGAAGAAACTAACCACCGCTCCAAGCTTCTAGCGATTGCCGAAGCAGACAAAGATTTTACCGTTTTTACGGATGCATCAAAGAATGGATTGGGTTGTGTCTTGATGCAAGATGGCAGAGTTATTGCTAACATGCGTCACGACAACTCGGACCTCATGAGGAGAATTACCCAACTCATGATTTAGAGTTAGCAAAGCTTGTGCATGCTTTAAAAATTTGGAGACATCATCTTTATGGAGCTAAGTGTGAGATTTTTTCAGATCATAAGAGCCTCAAATATTTCTTCGAGCAAAAAGAGTTGAATATGAGGCAAAGAAGATGGCTTGAGTTGGTAAAGGACTACGATTGCAAAATTTCCTATCACCCAGGAAAAGCGAACGTAGTAGCCGATGCCTTCGAGTAGAAGAGTTAACCGAGTTAGGATTTCTACTCACTCAAGAAAAAGAGCTTATTAAAAGTTTCAAAAAGTTAAGAATAGAAGTGATTCTACCACCTCAAACTACAGAGCAAATAATTGCAGCTTTGAAAATAACTTCAGATTTAAAGGTGAGAATTACAGATGCTCAAAGAAAAGATGAAAAGTTGGAAAATTTGAGACTCAAGATTCGCAAAGGAGAAGCTGAAAATTTTCATGAAGCTGGAGATAACACTCTCCTATTTAAAGAAAGGATTTGTGTTCTATATAAAGAAAATTTAAGAGCCGAGATCATGAGAGAAGCTCATGAAACGCCTTATACAGCTCATCCTGGAAGCACCAAAATGTATCAAGACTTAAAGCAGAAATTTTGGTGGGAAGGAATGAAGCGAGATATAGCTTCATTTGTAGAGCGATGTTTAGCGTGTCAGCAAGTTAAGGCTTTACATCAACGGCCTTATGGAAAGCTCCAGCCGTTGGAAACTCCGGAATGGAAATGGGATGGTATTACAATGGATTTTGTAACCCAGTTACCAAAGTCTAAGAAAGGAAACACATCCATATGGGTAATAGTGGACAGATTGACAAAATCTGCTCACTTTATACCAATTCCAGAAACATACGGAGCAGATAAATTAGCCCAGCTGTACGTTCGAGAGATCGTGCGTCTGCACGGTGTGCCCAAGTCGATCACTTCAGACCGAGATTCAAAATTTACTTCTCGTTTTTGGAGAAGTTTACAAAGTGAGATGGGTACCAAATTAAATTTCAGCACTGCATTTCATCCTCAGACGGATGGTCAGTCCGAAAGGACAATTCAAATTCTGGAAGATATGCTTAGAACTGTTGTGTTAGACCAAGGTAACCAATGGGAGCAAGTTTTGCCTCTCGTTGAGTTTGCATACAACAACAGTTATCAAATGACAATTGGCATGGCGCCCTATGAAGCTCTTTATGGAAGAAAATGTAGGTCACCACTTTATTGGGATGAAGTAGGTGAAAGAAAAGTTTTAGGGCCCGATGCTGTTGAAGAGATGATCAAAATTGTCCGTCAAATCAAGCAACGGATTAAAGAAGCGCAAGATCGTCAAAAATCCTATGCAGATTCTCGAAGATCTGAATTAGAGTTTGAAGTGGGAGATAAAGTATTCCTAAAAGTTTCGCCTTCGAAGGGAATTTATAGATTTGGCGTAAAAGAAAAGCTTAAGCCACGTTACATAGGGCCGTATGAAATCCTGGAAAGGATTGGTCAAGTAGCATATAAGCTAGCTTTACCACCAAGTTTTGGAAATTCGCATAACGTGTTTCATGTATCCCAGTTGCGCCGATACATGTTCGACCCTAAGCACGTTATTCAACAGGAAGAAGTAGTCCTCGAACCAGACCTCAGTTATGAGGAGAAACCAGAAGCGATCTTGGATCGAAAGGTCCAGCAGTTAAGAAATAAATCAATCGCCTCAGTAAAGGTTAAGTGGAAACACCACGGGTTAGAGGAAGTTACATGGGAACTTGAAGATAAGATGAAAGAGAAGTATCCCGAGCTTTTCGTTTGAGGTAAGCAAATTTCGGGACGAAATTTATTTTTAGGGGGAGAGAATGTAGTATCCCGCCTTTTTCATAACCAATCTTAGTAATTAATTAAGATAATTAACTAGAATATTTAAAATGTGAGAATTTAGTATACAGATAAGTCCAGGCAGATAAAATTTTTCGGCAGCCCTAAATTGCTGAATTTTGATGAATTAAGTTTTATTTTCGTTTCGGTTAATCCGAAATGAAATATTAAAGGTGTTTATGATTATGTGTTATTATATTTGCATTATATGTGAAATATGTGCCATTTTTGAAGTATTTGATTTTCTAGGGATTTATGAATTTTTCTCCGGCAATTTATTTAATTTTTGGATTTTAATTCCGAAAATTTTTAAAGGAAGTTTATATTAGGGTTTGAGAAACCCTAATAAATTTATATGTATAGAGAGCTTTTTAATTTAAAGCCTCTATGATTATTTGATGAATGATCAATTAATTAGAGAATTAATTGATCGTTTAAAATGAGATTTTTATGCTTAATGTTTAATTAATTAATTTGATGTTTAATTAATTAATTAAGTTAAGATATTAAGCATAATTTTTTCTTAAGAAATAAAGCTTGTAGTATAAGCTTAATTATTATCTCCTAGTTAAATATTGATTGTTAATAATTAATGATTAATTTAGTTATTAATCTAAGATTAGTAATTAAATTAGCAAATGATAAATAACTAACACTAATACCTATTATTTAATTGCTAAATTGGTGCCACCTAAGCTTATCCCCAACATAATGATGAAGGATGTTGGGTGACTAAGCATGTAAGTTAGCAAGATTCAATGTATTCTTATTAGATAAGTTAGTATTTAATTAATGCATCTCTCATTTCTTCTATCTTTCATTTCTCTAGCTGCAAACACGATACACACACACTCAAACACACACTTAAAAACACACTAAACAGGGGATTCACATCTACAAGTAAAGAGAAGGAATCAAGATTTATTAGTCAAAGGAAGTAGTAGTAAAATCATCTCAAGAGGTGAGATTTCTCATTAGTTAAGCAAATAACTCAAGGTTTAGTATCAAATCCATATTTCATAAATTTTTATAAATTTCGAAAATTATATATATGTTGTAATATGGATTTGATCTTCAAGTATGATGATTAGGGAGTAATTTAGATTACATTTCTATGATTTAATCATTAAGAAATCAATCCTAGCATCAATTTTTAATTTTCGAAATATATATGAAATAAATTAGAAAATTTATTTCTTTGATCCTATAGTTGAATTGATGAATTATATGAGGTTCTATGATGATTATAAGCATGTTTATATATTGAGTTAAATGTTTGAAGCATAATTGTTTTAAGTTGTGGAAATTTCGAAATATCTAGGGTTTGAAATTTGAGCTTTTTGATTTAGATGTTAAATGATGAAATTAATGATATAATTGAGCTCATAATATTTAATTAAGTATGTGAGAATTTTGTTAGAATTTTTAGAGCTCAATTTCATAATTTTAAGAATGTTCAGCTTTTTAAAAATAAAAATAAAAATAAAAATAAAATAAATTAAAGATAATTATTTAGAGCTTAAATTGATTAATTGAGATTATAATTAATCTCTAGATTATTAATTATACATGTTGAAATTTGAAATGGATAAAAATAAATAAATGTACTCTATTTTTCATAAGGACCGAATATATATATATATTAGGGTTTTTATTTTATCCAATCAAATTAAGTGATTAAGCTATAAATATAGCTTATTAATTAAATTGGAGGTGATTAGAATGAAATTTGGATTTTAATTCTTAATTTATCAAAAGGACAGAAATATATATGCACAATAAAGACATGTATTTGATTTTTAATGAAGAAAATAATGTTAGAAATGGAATCTACGTTAAAAATTAAGTGACGTAGAATTTTTCAGAAATTTAATACAAAGTTTGAAATTTAGAGTTTCTAGAGTTTAAATTGCTGGATTAAGTCAATGGATTCAACAACTTGATTAAGTCACTGATCCAAATGACTTGATTTACCCAATTGACCTCAGTGGATTTACCTACTGGACCAATTGGATTTACCCAATTGACTCACTTGGATTTACTCACTGGACTTCCACAATTGATTTACTCACTGGACCTGGCCAACTTGATTTACTCACTGACTCAAATTGGATTTACCACTGGACTGGCCACTGGATTTACTCAATGGACCTGGGCCATGATTTACCCAACAACTCGCCATTCTGGATTTACTCAATGATTAACCGGATCTACTAATTGGACTCCACAATTGGATTTACCCAAATAACCACAATTGATTTACCTACTGGATTGAGTCACTGGATTAACTCACTGGGTCCAAATCCGCTAGTTTTTCCAAATAACTTGATTTTCCAAATTTTTGATTTTATCCAAATTGATCTTTGCTCAACTTGTTTTCAGTTGTTTCTTTCGTAAACTCAAAAGTTAAAATATTAGCTATTTTTCCTAATGATACGTTAATGATGAGTTTAAGTATTAATGATATGATAAGCTTAAGTGGTTAATGATGAAATATGTGATTATAAGTTTTTAAATATGTCCTGAAGTTATAATCGATTAATTATCGATTAAGAAATTAAGTAAGAAAGAAAAAGAAATTAGAAAAGTTTAGTTTCTAATTGCCGAGAGAAAAATCCTAGAAAAGTTGGATTAAAGAAGAAAATATTAAATATAGCAGCGGTATTCCTTATTTTAATATTTAAACTTTTCTCGCTCTAATATTTAAATTAATTCTTAAATTGAAGGATCTAGCGGAATCATAAATTAAGGAAAAGCCGAGAAGTAAGCTAGTAGATAAAGTCGCCAGTTCAGGTGGGCTTTCTGAACTAGAGAAATAAAGAATGTGATATTATGATTATATATATATGCGTGATGATTTTTAAATTGATTGACTTGCCAATGTTTAAAGTGTTTTTGTATGATACCCTCTATCAAGGAAAGACGAATTCGGTCCTACTTAAGGTGGGATTTGTGTACACTATGTTGTAATCGGGAGCCTTCCTTTTTGGTGGGACGATTACAAGTGTTTGAGAAGGAGGCCTACTTCTCAACACTAAAAAGTTATAGTAGATGTGGTACTGTAATACCCCGATTTTTCTAAACTTGCGTATAATTAATTTTATATAATTAATTACAATTTTTGCAGCCTTAAGTTATTTTAACCGAATACTCTTAAAGTTCAGAGTCGAGTATTAAAACGATTTACTTTTTCATTTCCATTTTTTTTTTCTAAAGTTTGATTATATTGTTGCCGTCATTAAGTAATAGGGAAATTAAGAAATTAATTTTGAATGTTTGAACCGTTTATATTTATAATTAATTATCGGCGATCAAATCCTTCGTAATAAAAGACTTAATAATCTTATATATGTTTTAGTGAGCCGACTTATATCTTTGTAACTTGGGCCGAACCTTTTCTTTTATTTATAGCCCAATGAGCTTAAATAAATTTAAGCCCATCTTGTTAAATAAATAAAAGCCCAAATTAAAGCCCAACCATGAAAAACTTTAAAAGCCTGTGAGGCCCTTAATCAACCAGAAATGCACCAAGTATTATCTTTTACAGCTGTGAATGTGCCGATGATAGGAGTAAATCTTCTCCAAAATCTTGTCAGTAATCTTGTGGTTAAGTTGTAATACACGTCCATCACATTTACATTTGAATCATTACAGCAAATAAGATCAACCATTCCTCTTAAATATAACTTTCCTGAGTTAATTACTCTCTCATCACAAACAAATTACACCCAAGAAAAAGTAAAAAGGAAAGAAAGAAGCTCAGCGAATTTTCAAATTTTCACAAGATTCGGCATTTCAATTCATTCATAAACCATCCATCCGCTCATCAATCCAACCAAGAAGTTTATACAACTCAAAATCTAATTTATGTGTACGAAAAACTCGTTTCCTTTTCTTAAAGAACTTCAACCTGAAATCATATAAAATAAGAGTATAACCTATTTTAATTTTTACCAAAGAAAGCAATATTAACACAAGCATGATCATAACTCAAGAATCATCCATCTATGAACTAAGTGCAAGTCAACAAAGAAACCGAGTCTCGCATTCACAAAACCGATTCTAGAAACACCGTTTTGCCAAATAAGAAACTTTGAATAAAATTGTAGAACTCCGCCTCTCGCTTTACATTTCGCTTTTCCTTCAAACTCGAATTATTGAGTCTTGGTTACGGTTTGTTGTCGAGTCCGATGATAAGGCCGAGTCGGAATAGTTTGGACATCGACGACGACGGCGAAAGAACGGCAACCACTGCCGGTTTTAAAAGAAAAGAGAGAATTAAAATTTAAAACTAAAATTAAAATCTTAAAATCTGAAATTAGCAATTAAATAAGAAATAAGAGGATAAAAGGCAGAGAGTTTACCATGGTAGTGGTGACGCGCCACGACGACGACGATGGAACGGAGGCGGCGAACGGTGAAGTTCGTCGGAGGAGACGCAGCGGTCGTGCTACTGCTCGTTGCCGTCGGATAGAGATAGAAAGAGACCAAGAAGTGAGAAAGATAAGAGAGAGGAGGAGGAGGCGGCGGCGGCGTGAGAAGCTACGGCGAAGCCCCGCCGGAAAAAGGAGGAGACGACGGCGTGGGTGCTCGTCATCGTTGTTGATTTCTAAGAGAGAGAGAGAGCGGTGAAATTGAGAGTTTAATTCTGGATTAAGTCACTAATTACCTAATTTGGACTCCAACAATTCGGATTAACTCACTGGACCTTCCAATTGAATTACCCATTGGACTTACAAATTGGATTAACTCACTGGACTGGCCACTGGAATTACCTAATTTGGACTCAACAATGGATTAACTCACTGGACTCACTTGGAATTACTCAATGGACCAAATTGGATTAACTCAATTGGACCCGCCACTTGGATTAACTCACTGGTCCAAATGTTTTTCCATTGTTTTTCCAAATTTACTGTTTTTCTAGCCAAATTTCGCTTTTCCAACTAACTCGCTTTTTCCTACTAGCTTGATTTTCCAGATACTTGTTTTATCCAAATTCGATTTATGATCAACTTGTTTTCGCTGTTTCTTTCGTAAACTCAAAAGTATATATTAAAGATTAATCAAGTTATCAAGTCCGTTATCGTATGGTTTCCCTCTCGATCTTTTTCTAAGATTTGATTATTTACGATTAAAGAGGACATCATACATAGAAGAAAGGACGGAAGATTGAAGCCGGGTTTCCGTTCGTAAACCATTAAGGCGGGCTTTTCTATTATACAAATAAAATGTGAATATTCGTGTTACCGAATAACTCGAGCTTCTCGTTTTTCTTATCACTTTAAAAAGCATGTTTTAAAGTGATTGTCTTGGCATAAAAGAATTTGTTTTGCGAGTTCTATTATGCCTATCCGAGTTGGTTCGCCAACTAGTAATCGATCGGATTCCGAGTTAGGGCCAAGAGTGCTTTCAATTAGTGTACACGTAGCCGGAGTGTGTGGTACTCGTCGATGAAGAGCCGCCCACGGTGAGAAGCCGACCGCGGAAGAGTGCATTCTTCCCCGGCGTTATTCAGATTTGGTCATATTGAATTAAAAGTAAGAAAATGCTTGCAGCGATTATGAAAAGAAATTTTAGTAAAGACGGGCCTTTAATGAAAAACCCCGTTGTGTTACCGTTGAAATGCCCGATAAAACCATTAAATCTATTATATGTTTTTGGCATGTGTTCACTAAGTACTTTGTACTTAGCCCCGTATATGTTTTTAAATACGCAGCCGAGTGACGGGTGACGGAGACGAGTTGAGTACGTGGTTGTAAATCCTTAATAAAGCTAGTCGAGCCTCGATTTCACATCTTCATAGCGGAGTCAATCTACGTTCTTTTTCCGCCGCAACACACTCTAATATGTTATAACACTTTTTGTTTAAGTATTTTGTACTTGAAACTTGAAACGACTTGATTAGGGCTACTTATACCATCAAGATGCATCTTCGAGATTGTCTCGCGTTGTGGGATATAATCAAAGTTTACTTCTATGTATTTCCTTGATGATTCAAGATTTATCCCTCGCTTATTCATTAATCCCCTTTCTTCCCCGCTTCTTAATTCCAACCCCTAGTCACACCCCGGCTTAGCCGTCCTTCGGATTTGGGGGCTGTGAATGTGAGTGGTATCGAGCCGAACCTCTCCCGCACGGTGTGGTTCGGGGACGAACCAAGCGGTTGCTCGGTGGCCCCGCGACGCCCGGGCAGAGACGGAGTGATCGCCGGTGCGCAGGCACGGACAAGGAGCGGCTCGATAGACTTCAAAGCGGAGGGGCAGGGAACGAACCGAAACACACCCGAATGAGAGGGATTCTAAGAATATGTCGGAATGGGACGACATATTCGAGGAGAGCTTAAAGGAATTGATTGGGCTACTTATACCATCAAGATGCATCTTCTTTTCTGGGGCTCATTGTGGAAGAACTCCAAGGTTAAGCGTGCTTGACCTGGAGCAATTCTATGATGGGTGACCTCCTGGGAAGTTTTCTCAGGAAGCGTGTGAGTGAGGACAAAAGCACGCTAGAAAGGACTTGTGATGGTTTGTGGGGCCAGCCGTCAATCCGGAAGCCGGGTCGTTACAGATGGTATCAGAGCGTTTCGTTTGCTCTGAGCCTGAGTCTTCTTTTGAGTAAAAGTTTAGTTCGAACCACTAAACTTGAGAAACTAGTCACGAACTCAACACCCCGTTACGCCGGCTCAACCAATAATAAGGTAAGAAATTTTAAAAGTTCTCGTTCTTTGCAAAAGTTTAAAAAAAATCTTGAAAATATGTTTTAAATATTATTCTAAGCTTGAATTTAATGCTAGAATTTATCTCCTTGGAATTATATGATTTATAGTTTCCGTTTTCAAGAGCATGTCGGATTGAGAACTTAGAAGAATTTTTCTAAGGCATTTTCCCGATTTTTGAGAACTTAGACTTTTAAGAAGTGTTGGTTTCAAAGCAATAAAGAAGAACTCAATCAACGAAGAAATGAAGAAGTAAAGAGAAACGAAAGCAAAAGAGAACGAATGTCACTTGCGTATAAGTGATATGAGCACAGTCATCTTCATTGAAGTTCATTTTCGACGGAACTTCAAGTTGACTTTGCTTTCCATTATAGAGAACCGTTTAGATTTTGCTGGTCGAATCTAGCTAAGTAAAGTTTAGTTGAGTTCTTCCTTTATTAGAGTTAAGAAACCTCTAAGTATAGAGTTATAAAATTTGGGAAATTTTTTTTTATTTTATTTTTGGATTTATATGCAATTTTGAGATAATTGCTAAGTGCTTAAGTTAAGTGGTGCTATTTATTGCTTAAGTTGTTTTTGTTAATACACAGTTTATTCTTTAAGTGCTTTAAGAATCCCTTAAGTTGTGTTAGTTTTTATCCTACCAGTTACTGATTTGTGTTTTGCAAATTCTTCTCTTAGGATGAGTACGGAGTGCTTCTCGAGCTTCTTCAGCAACCGGTTCAAGCCTCCCGTTAGGCCTGAGGTACTATTAAGGCTGTACCATGACTTCATCCCACGCTCGGGTTGTGACTTTGGACAGTATGTTATAGACTTTCTACACTACTGGAAACCTGTTAAGCAACTTGGAGTGGACGATAGACAAGCTATGGTGGACCGTATCGCCATGATGCCCCGTAAATGGAAGGGATGGGCGCAAAACAAGCTCATGGTTTTTCCTTGTCTTGGTGGGGGCTAACACGGAACCTACGGTGTGACTTTTGTCCGTTTGCATCCGCTTTGCCGAGACAGCTTGTCACGGTGGGTAGTTGTCCAAGAGTTGAATTTGAGGAGCACGCTTCGTACCGTCGACCGAATGACCTAGTACCGGTGATCGACTTTCTTCCCCGGAGTTCTACTCGTAGGAGGCAGGTCGACTACCGACCTACCCTTTCTTGGGGTTAGACAGCCGACGAGTTTGTACCGGACCTTCGCGGTCCCACTTGACTATGGATTTCTTGAAGATATCACCTCCTCGTACTCGCACACCTAACCCGCCCCTTAACCGCAGTGGACCTTACCGAGCTCCCATACCCCGTCTTTAGACGAGCCGATGGCCACCGTCGACCGGGCTAGCCTTGCCGAGGAGATGGCAGCACCGCAGTTGTACTTGGGGCCCGAGCAGCTAGCACCGGCCGAGCCACACCAGGAGTAGCGCAGCCGGCAATACCGGACGGATCAGCACTCGCCCGATGCCGAGGTCGAAGGGACCTTGGGAGCGCTTTTCGGCATAGAGCTAGAGGAGGAAGAGGACCCCGAGGAGTTTCCTTGGTGGTCGGAGCTCCGCCGAGGGCGGAGGAGAGTACAAAGAATTGCGTCTCCGAGAGTCAGACATGGACCCGTCTAGGGCCAGTTAGCTGTGGGAATTAGTTTTTGCTTTTGTAAATAGATCAGGAATGTGTTAGACTTCTTTTGGTGTAAATAGTCGGGAGTTAATGTAAATATAATCCCGAGTCTAGCATCTTTCCCTGTTGTTGATGGCAATGCATCTTGTTAAGGCATCCCGTCTTTTAAATTTCTATAAGCATATTATAGATAGGCAGATAGCCTAGTCTGGACGAGATAAAGTCTAGATCTTTTGGATGTAAGACCTCGTGGAGGCAAATTTTGGTTATTCTAATATATATATATGACCCCATGTGAGGGCTTTTACTCTTATGTTGCAATCTTCTTATATTCTGTTTTTATGTTTGTCAACTTGAGAAGTTGTACAATCGAAATCCATTTATCTTTGTTCAAGTAATGATGGCCAATCTGTTTAAAGTTGTCATCGAGTATACCAGTTTGATAAGTTGTGTTCTAATAAGTTTCTTTCTAAATCCCAGAATATCTTCAAAATGGAAGCTGAAAATGAAGGAGGAAGAAGAGGACGTGGGAAAGGTAGAGGAAGAGGTAGGGGTAGGGGTAGACCTCGAAGAGAAGATCAGGAGCGTCAGGAAGCCCCACCACCACCTCCACCTCCACCACCACATCGCCGTGATATCGAGGATCTATTCCTCAAAAGAAATCCACCTATTTTCAATGGATCTGGAAACCCGAGCGATGCTGAGCTTTGGGTAAGAGCTATTGAAAGAATTTTCCAGCTTCTCAGATGTACTGATGAGGAGCGTCTTTCTTGCATAGCCTTTCAACTCATTGGACCCGCCGACTTCGGTGAGGCTCGCAAGAAAATCATTCCAGCAGGAAAGCATCTCGGCTCGCATACCCGGAATGAATTCAAAGAGGCATCGTTTGACAAATACGTGCCAAAGACTTATAGAGCAAAGAAGGCGAATCCGAGTTCTATAATTTGAAACAAGGAAAGATGTCCGTGACGGAATATGATGGAATATTCGTGAATTGGCAAGATATGCACCGGATCAAGTTGATACGGATGAGAAAATGGCAAAGAAGTTCCGTTCGGACTAAGACACGAGATTGGAGTGTCGTTAGCTAGTCATGGAGGCCGAGCTACACCGAGTCACTAGAGAGAGCTCTAGAGATGGAGGCAAAGAATGCCGGAAGAAAGACGCAGCTCCAAAGATACGTACCGGTACAAGCTCAAGCTCGTACTCGTAACCATTTCAACAATAACTACAAGGGCAAGAGAAAATGGGAAGGCGGAAATAACGTGTGGTTACTATCAACACAACAACCGTCAGTGGTAATCGTGGTGGTAATCAACGTGGCTTTCAACACTTAATCGAATAGCAATCGAACAATAACAACCTTGGCAAGAGGCCATGGCAAGGAAACAACCGATCGTGGCAATAGCAAGGGCGGCAGAATGCTCCGAATCAAGGAGGCAACGGTCAGGGAAAGGTTGTAATCCCTACTTGCCGTAAGTGTAATAGGGTACATTTCGGCGTCCGTCGTGGGCACCGAAACCGTTTTAACTGCGGCCAAAAGTGGTCACATGAAGAGAGAGTGCCCGAGACCACCCCAAGCACTTAGGCCGAACCAATATGGTCAACCCCAACCTCCGAGGGCTATTGGGCGCAACCGCAACCTCAACAACAGCCTACAACGGCGGAATGCTAGGGCCTTTGCCATCGAACAAAAGCCGCCAATTAAGAACAAAGGAAATTTGGCAGGTATGAGCAAACTTCTTAACTTTCCTGTAATTATTTTGTTCGATACCGGGGCATCACACTCTTTTATTTCTAGTTCTTGTGTTGATAATTTAGATATCATGCTGTAACGAGCTAGTCATAAAATGAGAGTAACTACACCATCCGGAGAGATCACAACCACTTCACTTGTTTGCTCTAACCTAGAATTGGAACTAGAACTTTTAAGGTTATAGCTAACAATTTGAATGTCATGGTAATGCGGGACGTAGATATAATCCTAGTGAATGGATTGGTTACCGAGAACTATGCTACGATTCTCTGTAATGAGAGAAAAATTTCTTTTCAATTACCCGGAGAAGAGCCCACAGAATTTCACGGAATTACAATGGGTAGGAGAGTGCCAGTTATCTCTGCCCTTCAAGCTAAGAAGATGATGAAAAAGAAAGATCGTCGTGCTTTCCTTGTTTACCCGAACGGGGAAGCCGGAGTCGAAAAGACCATAGGAGATGTGGCGATCGTCGTAGAATTCGAGGATGTATTTCCAGAAATACTACCAGGATTGCCACAAAATCGACAAGTGGACTTCAACATTGACCCGGAGCCCGGGCCGCCCCAGTTGTCGAAAGCACCATACGTAATGGCACCGAAGGAATTACAAGAACTCAAGATACAACTACAAGAGTTGTTGGATCTTGGTTTTATTAGACCAAGTGTTTCACCATGGGGAGCACTCGTTCTATTTGTAAAGAAAAAGGACGGCACAATGAGGATGTGCATAGATTATCGAGAGTTGAACAAGATAACCTCAAGAATAAATATCCTTTACCAAGGATAGATGACTTGTTTGATCAACTCAAGGGAGCATGTGTGTTTTCAAAAATAGACCTTAGGTCTCGGGTATCATCAATTGAAAATCAAACCGAAGATATACCCAAGACGGCTTTCCGAACACGATATGGCCACTACGAGTTCTTAGTTATGCCATTCGGATTGACTAATGCTCCCGCAAAGATTCATGGATCTCATGAATAGAGTTTTTCACCCATACTTAGACAAGTTCGTCTTAGGATTTATTGACGACATTCTCATTTATTCCAAAAATGAGAAAGAGCACGAAGAACACTTGAGAATAGTGTTGGAAACTTTGAGAACCGAGAAACTATATGCCAAGTTCGATGAAAGTGCGAGTTTTGGCTGAGTGAAGTGATGTTTCGGGGCACATTGTGTCGCCAGGAGGTATCAAGGTGGACCCTGCTAAAGTGGAAGCGGTACGTGACTGGAAGTCACCAACCAACCCTAATGAGATTAGGAGCTTTTTAGGTCTAGCCGGATACTATAGAAGATTCATTGAAGGATTTTCTAAGATAGCTAGACCTATGACACAATTACTGAAGAAAGGAATCAAATATAAGTGGACGGACGAGTGTGAGGCAAATTTCCAAGAACTAAAAGACAAGTTGACTACGGCACCGCTTTGGCTCTCCTAAGCAAATAAAGAATATGTGGTGTATACAGATGCTTCTAAAAATGGACTAGGTTGTGTGCTGATGCAAGATGGAAAAGTGATAGCCTATGCATCACGACAACTTAGGCCACATGAAGTCAATTACCCCACACATGATCTGGAATTAGCAGCCGTTGTGCATTCGTTAAAAATCTGGAGACATCACCTATATGGAGTTAGGGTTGAGATTTTTACGGATCATAAGAGTCTAAAATACTTTTTCGAGCAAAAAGAATTGAATATGAGACAAAGAAGATGGCTCGAATTAGTAAAGGATTATGACTGTGGTATCAATTACCATCCAGGCAAAGCAAATGTTGTAGCAGATGCTTTGAGTCGCAAGACTCCAACACACTTAGCTTGTTTCCTTACCGAAGAAGGAGAACTCATTCAAGACTTTGAGAGAATGAGTTTGGAGGTGATCAATTCACCAGAAACAATAACTAGTTGTGTTGCAACCCTAGTGGCTATACCAGACTTGCGAGAAAGAATAATAAGTGCTCAGAGGAAAGATGAGGTGTTTGAGAAACTACGTCTGAAGGTGAGATCAGGTAACCCTAGCGGTTACTCTGAAGCAACAGATAATGCAATCGAGTTCGATGGAAGACTTTGTATTCCTCATGATGACGAACTGAAAAATGACATCATGAGTGAATCTCATGATACACCCTTACACTGCTCATCCGGGAAGTACGAAGATGTATCAGGACTTAAAGAGAAAGTTCTGGTGGGACGGCTTAAAGCGAGATGTAGCCTCCTTCGTAGAACGATGTCTGGCTTGTCAGCAAGTAAAAGCCTTACACCAACGACCTTATGGAAAGTTACAACCGTTGGATATTCCAACATGGAAGTGGGAAGGTATAACAATGGATTTTGTGACCGGTCTGCCGAAGTCAAAAAGAGGAAACATTGCAATATGGGTTGTAGTAGATCGTCTCACAAAGTCACTCATTTTATACCAATTCCGATTACCTATGGATCGGAGAAATTAGCCCAATTATATGTCCGTGAGATCGTACGTCTGCACGGAGTACCAACATCGATAACATCGGATAGAGATTCAAAATTCACCTCAAGATTTTGGATCGCCTTGCAAAAGAATTAGGTACCAAACTCAATTTCGACGGCTTTTCACCCTCAAAACGACGGTCGATCTGAAAGAACAATCCAAACACTAGAAGACATGTTGAGAACCGTGGTGTTGGATCAAGGTGGAGCTGGAAAATGTTTTGCCACTAATCGAATTTGCTTATAATAACGATTATCAAGCAACAATAGGCATGGCTCCATATGAAGCATTGTATGGAAAGAAATGTAGATCACCGCTTTATTGGGATGAAGTAGGTGAAAGGAAAAATCTAGCCGATTCAGCCGGTGAAATGATAGAGATCATTCGACAGTATCCGACCGAGAATAAAGCGAAGCCCAAAGTCGACAGAAATCTTATGCCGACGTACGTCGATCGGAGTTATCATTCGAAATTGGGGATAAGGTTTTCCTCAAGGTTTCTCCGTCTAAGGGAATTATTAGGTTTGGCGTGAAGGGTAAGCTTAGACCCAGATTTATTGGACCTTTTGAGATTTTGGAAAAGATAGGACTCGTTGCTTATAGATTGGCTTTACCGCCAAGTCTAGGGAGTGTTCATAATGTTTTCCATGTCTCTCAATTAAGAAAATACGTGTTCGATCCTAAACACGTGGTTCGCCGACAAGACATTATTCTTAGTCCGGATTTGAGCTATGAAGAAAGACCGCAAGCTATTTTGGACCGAAAGGTACAAGAACTCCGAACTAAGACGATATCGCTTGTAAAAATTTTATGGAATCACCACGGGCAGGAAGAAGCTACGTGGGAACTCGAAGAAAAGATGCTGGAAAAATACCCTGAGCTTTTCGAAGAAGGTATACAAATTTCGGGACGAAATTTCTTGTTAGAGGGGTAGGATGTAATACCCCGATTTTTCTAAACTTGCGTATAATTAATTTTATATAATTAATTACAATTTTTGCAGCCTTAAGTTATTTTAACCGAATACTCTTAAAGTTCAGAGTCGAGTATTAAAACGATTTACTTTTTCATTTCCATTTTTTTTCTAAAGTTTGATTATATTGTTGCCGTCATTAAGTAATAGGGAAATTAAGAAATTAATTTTGAATGTTTGAACCGTTTATATTTATAATTAATTATCGGCGATCAAATCCTTCGTAATAAAAGACTTAATAATCTTATATATGTTTTAGTGAGCCGACTTATATCTTTGTAACTTGGGCCGAACCTTTTCTTTTATTTATAGCCCAATGAGCTTAAATAAATTTAAGCCCATCTTGTTAAATAAATAAAAGCCCAAATTAAAGCCCAACCATGAAAAACTTTAAAAGCCTGTGAGGCCCTTAATCAACCGTAAATGCACCAAGTATTATCTTTTATACTGTGAATGTGCCGATGATAGGAGTAAATCTTCTCCAAAATCTTGTCGATAATCTTGTGGTTAAGTTGTAATACACGTCCATCACATTTACATTTGAATCATTACGCAAATAAGATCAACCATTCCTCTTAAATATAACTTTCCTGAGTTAATTACTCTCTCATCACAAACAAATTACACCCAAGAAAAAGTAAAGGAAGAAGAAGCTCACAGAAGGAATTTCGATCACAAGATTCAGCATTTCAATTCATTCATAAACCATCCATCCGCTCATCAATCCAACCAGTAAGTTTATACAACTCAAAATCTAATTTATGTGTACGAAAAACTCTGTTTCCTTTTCTTAAAGAACTTCAAACTGAAATCATATAAAATAAGAGTATAACCTATTTTAATTTTTACCAAAGAAAGCAATATTAACACAAGCATGATCATAACTCAAGAATCATCCATCTATGAACTAAGTGCAAGTCAACAAAGAAACCGAGTCCAATATTCACAAACCTGATTCTAGAAACACCGTTTTGCCAAATAAGAAACTTTGAATAAAATTGTAGAACTCCGCCTCCGCTTTACATTTAACTTTTCCTTCAAACTCGAATTATTGAGTCTTGGTTACGGTTTGTTGTCGAGTCCGATGATAAGGCCGAGTCGGAATAGTTTGGACATCGACGACGACGGCGAAAGAACGGCAACCACTGCCGGTTTTAAAAGAAAAGAGAGAATTAAAATTTAAAACTAAAATTAAAATCTTAAAATCTGAAATTAGCAATTAAATAAGAAATAAGAGGATAAAAGGCAGAGAGTTTACCATGGTAGTGGTGACGCGCCACGACGACGACGATGGAACGGAGGCGGCGAACGGTGAAGTTCGTCGGAGGAGACGCAGCGGTCGTGCTACTGCGGTTGCCGTCGGATAGAGATAGAAAGAGACCAAGAAGTGAGAAAGATAAGAGAGAGGAGGAGGAGGCGGCGGCGGCGTGAGAAGCTACGGCGAAGCCCCGCCGGAAAAAGGAGGAGACGACGGCGGTGGTGCTCTGCACATCGTTGTTGATTTCTAAGAGAGAGAGAGCTGGTGAAATTGAGAGTTTAATTCTGGATTAAGTCACTTGGAATGCAGTGGACTTCCGCCAGTGGATTAACTCGTGGACCGATCTACTGGAATTACTCACTGGACTCGGCCAAATGGATTAACTCACTGGACCCGATCATTGGAATTACCGAATTTGGACTCCTAAATTTGGATTAACTCAATTGGACTCTACTGAATTACTCAAATTGACCAGACCATTTGGATTAACTCAATGGACCGTCAATTGGATTAACTCACTTTGGTCAAATTCATTTTTCCACTCATTTTTTCAGCATTGTTTCCGGCTCTGTTTTTCTAGCCAAATTTCGCTTTTCCAACTAACTCGATTTTCCATAGCTTGATTTTCCGGACGGCTTGTTTTATCCAAATTGATTTATGATCAACTTGTTTTCAGTTGTTTCTTTCGTAAACTCAAAAGTATATATTAAAGATTAATCAAGTTATCAAGTCTGTTATCGTATGGTTTCCCTCTCGATCTTTTTCTAAGATTTGATTATTTACGATTAAAGGAGGACATCATACATAGAAGAAAGGACGGAAGATTGAAGCTGGGTTTCCGTTCTGTAAACCATTAAGGTGGGCTTTTCTTTTATACAAATAAAATGTGAATATTCGGAGTTCTTTGAATAACTCGAGCTTCTGTTTTTTTTCTTATCACTTTAAAAAGCATGTTTTAAAGTGATTGTCTTGGCATAAAAGAATTTGTTTTGTGAGTTCTATTATGCCTATCTGAGTTGGTTCGCCAACTAGTAATCGATCGGATTCTGAGTTAGCCAAGAGGGTGCTTTCCAGAATTAGTGTACACGGTAGCCGTGAGTGTGTGGTACTGCGGTGAGGGGTAGCCAGCCACGGTGAGAAGCGACCGCGGAAGAGTGCATTCTTCCCCGGCGTTATTCAGATTTGGTCATATTGAATTAAAAGTAAGAAAATGCTTGCAAGCGATTATGAAAAGAAATTTTAGTAAGCACGGGCCTTTAATGAAAAACCCCGTTGTGTTATCGTTGAAATGCCCGATAAAACCATTAAATCTATTATATGTTTTTGGCATGTGTTCACTAAGTACTTTGTACTTAGCCCTGTATATGTTTTTAAATATGCAGGTTGAGTGACGGGTGACGGCGGGAGTTGAGTACGTGGTTGTAAATCCTTAATAAAGCTAGTCGAGCCTCGATTTCACATCTTCATATGTGGAGTCAATCTACGTTCTTTTTCCGCTGCAAACACTCTAATATGTTATAACACTTTTTGTTTAAGTATTTTGTACTTGAAACTTGAAACGACTTGTTAGTTCTATTTGAGAAATCCTTCGAGATTGTCTCGCGTTATATAATCAAAGTTTACTTCTATGTATTTCCTTGATGATTCAAGATTTATCCCTCAGTTATTCATTAATCCCCTTTCTTCCCCGCTTCTTAATTCCAACCCCTAGTCACACCCCGGCTTAGCCGTCCTTCGGGATTTGGGGCTGTGACAGGTACATACATAAAAAGTATTTTGACTGCAGTCACTTATATGAAAGAAAAAGGTTTTGGCAAGCACAGGTTTGTTTTTAAGTATTTATAAATACTTGTGCTATGCTTTATGGCAAGTTATCAATCTATAGCTCTAAGCAGCAGTTTTCAATTATTTTGGCATGTGTCCACTGAGTGCGAAAGTACTCAGCCCTGCATATTATTTCTAAAATGTGCAGGTTAGCTTGGATGGGAAAGAAGTGTGCTGGGCAGACTTTTGTTGTTGACCTTTTGAGATTTTGTTGATATTGAGCAGGGTTATATGTCTTCATACATATAACCAAAGATGTGTTATGTTTTTCCGCTGTAACACTCTGAACTTATTCAGTAACTGTTGTTCTATTATGATGATTGAAACTATGACTTGATAAACTTTGTTTCTAAAACTCTGATACGAGATGGTGTTGTATTTTTGACCATTCTCGTTATTTTGGTTTTGAACTTGAAAATAATTATTATTGATGCCGTTACTTGATATTTGATTCAGATTGAGTTTGCCTTGAGAGTATTATTAATTGAATGATTGATTTTGTTGGATAACTGGGTCGTTATCTTGTTCTTTGGTTAATCATAAATTGTGTACGTCGTGGGACCCACCGGCTTGGTCATCTTCATTCTAAGTCGGGCTGCGACACTAAATTTGTTTAGAATTTTTTTACATGTTCGTCCTAATCTCGGTTAAAATAGTAACTTTACTGTACATACGCGTCTCAAATCCGTTGAGTAATACTAGATAAAAATATGAGCACTCTAAGTAAAATTAATTAAAATTAGTAAAAATCCTTCTTTCTATGTTATTTGAACCGTCTCGTTGGTTTATGCTAAATTACTCGATAAAAATCTAAACAAAGTTAATATTAATTAAAATTTGTAAAAATTCTTCTTTTTAAGTATATTTAAACCGTCTCATTGGTTCATGCTAAATCGATATCTCTAATCTTTACCAAAATGAGGAAAAAAAATATTTACATCTTCAATAGGGATGTAAACGAGTTGGGGTGGGGTCGAGTATTGCTTCCTCATCCCCATACCCGCTTCAGAATTCCATACCTGTCCCCGTCCCCATCCCCGTTTAAATCGGGGCGAGGCGGGGCGGAGATTATCCGTTGGGAAAAGGATACACATCAGGTACCCGTTAGATAATTTATTTTATTTTTAATAATTTATTATAACAAATTAACAAAATATAATTTTTTAATAATTTATTATAAAAAAATTATTAATAACTATTATTAAATAAATCACTATAATTATTAAATATATATTATATATAGAATAATTAATCGGGTAGGGTTCGGGGCGGGGATCTATACCCCCGTACCCCGAATCCGATTCGGATTTTATTGTTCAAATCCGTCCCCGACCTCGACAGCAAGAAATTTCACCCGAACCCGACACATTTGGGGTGGGTATCCGCGGTAAAATTGTCATCCCTAATCTTTAAAGTAATACTATTAATTAAAATTAGTAAAAATCCTTCTTTTTATGTTATTTGAACCGTCTCGTTGGTTTATGTTAAATTACTCGATAAAAATCTAAACAAAGTTAATATTAATTAAAATTAGTAAAAATCCTTCTTTTTAAGTATATTTGAACCGTCTCGTTAGTTCATGTTAAATCGATATCTCTAATCTTTGCCAAAATACGAAAAAAATATGTTTACATCTTCAAGTTTTTCTTTTCTTTAGCTACCTATCCCACATTTGATTCAATGTAAATATTTTCTAGAAAGCACTAATCGAAGTTTTTAGAAAAGCATGAATGAAAAATGAAAATGATTCTATATAGACATATTGATTAAATATATTTATTTAGTCTTCATAGAGTGATTTTCATTTACAAATTTTCTATAGATTATTATATATGAATTAAGAATGTATAAAATAATGATTTATAAGAATGCATTCCGAAATTGTTATTATTTTAATATGCATAATAGAAGAAATTAATTAAATAGAGGGATAGATAAATATGAGATGTGATTAATAGATAAACATGTGATATTTCAAGAATATGAAATTAATAAAATTTGAATTAATAATAAAAATAAAAACTAGAATATATATGAATTAAAATTGGAAAAATGTGCAAATAACCCCCTCATGTTGGCAGCGCTAGGCAAATACCCCCTTAAACTTTGTTTAGGCGCAAATTCACCTTTTCCTAAAGTTTTCAGGTGCAATTAACCCCTCCCCGTGATGGAAACAACACTTCCGTTAGCAAAAAAAATATTTTTAATTTATTTTTATTCTTGTGGGACCTTCACAATTCCCAACGGTTATATACTACATAATTGGTGCTAAAAGCTCAAATTAGGAAACAAATTATTTCGAACCCTAGCTCATAACTATCAAAATTCAGGTGAGGTTCTCCGATAATTTGCACGAAAAAGGATGACGAACCACTTGAAGAAGATGAGATCATCAATATCAATAACAAATAGTTGGCTTGGATTGCAAAGTATTGGAGAATTTCGTCTGAGTTTTGATAGTTGTGAGCTAGGGTTCGAAACAAATTTTTTTCTAATTTGAGCTTTTAGCACCAATTAATTCTTGAGAATTGTAAGGGTCCCACAAGAATAAAAATGAATCAAAAATATTTTTTTTGCCAACGGAAGTGTGTTTCCGTCACGGCGAGGGGGTAATTGCACCCAAAAACTTCAGGAAATGGTGAATTTGCACCTAAACGAAGTTCATGGGGGTATTTGCCTAGCGCTGCCAACATGATGGGGGTATTTGCACCTTTTCCCATTAAAATTAGACAAATTACCAGAATAAAGGAAAATCTGAACGGAGCACCGTGGATGGGGCAACTTTATTTTCGTATTAGTAATAGATGATTATTTTTTTATTTTTAATCATTGATTGTCTGTAAATAAAGAGGTTTTGGGTTCAATTTCTATCGCTCCCCTTTCTCTAAGTGAAAAAAGAAATACATTGACACTTATTTTATACTACCTCCGTCCCGGGATAAGTGGCCACAATTTCTTATTGAATTGTCCCGGAATAAGTGGTCACTTATAAGGAAATATGCTTCTCTCACAAAAAGTTGTGGGCTCCACCACTTTCTATCTTTTTACCCTTTAAATATCCTTCTTTTTAATACCCGTGCCGAAAAGAATGTGACAACTTATTGCGGGACGGGGGAGTATTACTATTAAAAACATACTCGCTTACATGCATCGGGATTGTCCTAAAAGATTGAGCGTGGATTATTTAATGCCTTACATGTATCGAGTGTATAATGAATGGCCAGAATATGTGTTACTGTAGCTAATGAATGTTCAATTAGTATACGTTAAATTCGATGGAGTAACTCTTTTAGTAATTTGAGTTGATCATTTTGACTAAACAAGTAAGGATAGCATTTGTGCTAGGCTATTAGCGTATCACTACCGTAGATACATATATTGATTATACATATACGAGAAGAATAAATCTATGCAGTCACATTATGGCTAGCCATAATTTCATTTAATAACTAAAAAAATTGGTTTATTTAAATTTTTGGGTTCTAAATGACTTCTAATATTTAAAATATTTAATTTATACAAATTTATCTTGATATATTTGGATTTAAATGTAACATAAATCTCGATAGATATAATAAAGGTAATACAAAGATTTTTGTCGAAAAAATAAGAAAAAAATATATTTACACTAATCATGATAGAATTTAAGTCAAAAATATAAACATTAACATAAAATATATAATCATACTTTTTATATGAATCAAATATCTAACAAAATTGATCTATTTTTACTTAATCGACCAAATTATGGCTAGCCACATTATGGCTAAATAGCATCACTCGTGGGGGAAATATGGTAAAATAACCATTTTCAAAAAGTAAAGATAAAAAATAACCATTAATACATAAAAAATAAAAATTAATCACTCTTACTAAAATACCCCTCATTTTTTACTTTATTTTTTTCTCTCACCTCATACGTACATAACTATTTCCAGCGGTGACGGTCAACGGTCAATGTCGACAGTCAACAATCAACGCCGGCAATCAATTTCGATGAGATTTTTTTTTCAGCGACTTTTTTCCTGGTGATTTTTTTTTCGATGGCATGCATGACAATATGTCATGTATGCTACTCGTGTATGTGATAAACTCATAATTATTATTCATGTATGATAGATGGCAAACATAAATGTCATATCGTACTTACAACTGAATGGTAGACATAAATATCATGTTTTTACTTACAACTGAATGTTATTCATGTATGTTAATCATGTATGTACTTACAACTGGAATGTTAGTTATGTGTGATATTCATATATGCAACTCATGTATGCATGAAAAAATCGTCAGAAAATTCTTGTTGGAAAACGTCGCTGGAAAAGGTAGCGGTAAATTCTCGTCGGAGTTTACCGCCGCCGTAAGAAATAATCATGTATGAGGTGTGAGAGAAGAAGGATAAAGTAAGGGTATGAGCATCATTTTACAATAATTTTAGTTTTAAGTTTTTATGTTTTATATATGTATTGTTATTTATTTATTTCTATTTTATTGAAATGATTATTTTCACGTCTCCTTCATACATATATGTGGGTTAATTATAGCTAATAGCTCAATCTTTAGGTCGGGTTGCAAAAATAATCTGAACCTTAAAATATGCACGCGCGCACACACACACACAAAAAATACACATTAACTTTCTAAAAATTTGCAAATATGACACATGACAAAGTTTTCTAGGTTACTTCACTAATGTGGTTGAATTATAGTATATAATTCCTAAATTTCTAGACGTTAGTATGAATATAAAGAAACATTATCAAAATTTTAAGAGATTGATCACTATGTGGTTGGCTTGACATGTGGGTTTGGTAAATGTATGTGGTTAGGTCATCGATAATATCTCTAACATGCTGCTGTCATCTTATTGCATGTAAAAAAACCAAGATTTTTTTTTTCCTTTTCCAATATCTACAAACAAATATTTTTAATAATTACGTGATGTGATTAATTACTTTTAAATTTCTTTTTATGTAAATTGGTCATGTTATTGGAATTCTCCTGATGTTTGTTGAATTCATTTATGTTTTGGAGAAATATTGGGGAAGAGAATTTGTTTCTTGTGGTTTTGGAGATTGTGACGTGTGTTTTTAATCGAGTGACCTTTATAGAAAGGTAGATTGTATCTTTCATCATATATCACAATATTTACTAGTATTTGTATTAGTTTTTGGGTTCGAAGATAGCATGATAGGTTTATAAATAGGTATGATAAAGACTTTAAAAAAAATTTAAAAAAATAGGTAAGATAGAGTCATAAAGAGCATTTCTAAACGAAGTATTCAGATAGTTTGAAGGAGAAATGGGAAATTGGCCCTATTACTCAAGAAAATTGGTATGTGAAAAAAGAAAAATATTACTAATATCTTTAAAAAGCTACAGAAAATTACTATCTCCGTCCCACAGATAATGTTCCTCTTTCCTTTCTCGTCCTCTACCAAAGCCTTGATGAGTTTATCGTCTTTTAAAAATAGTAATCTTATAATCGTCATATTTTAAAGAAGCTTTTACGGTTTAAGCTAAAATAAAATTTTATAATCTAAAGTTTATTAGAATATTCACAAGTTTCCCAACAATTTGATAGAATAAATTCTACCAAAATTTTGTTGAAGTGAAAAATCTCTCAAAAACTAACTTAACGGCACTGCTATGCTAACAGACCTTACAACAAGTAGTGGGCCCAACAGTGTATATGTCACCGTGTCAGGACTAAATTAAGAAGTTAACTAAATTTGCCGGACCAAAGTTACAAATTATAATAAGTTTTAAACTTTTGATTTAATATTATGTAACGAAAATTGTGTAATTCGCTACTTTCACTTTCACCGAATTAGTCGAATTTGGAGTATTTAATTTCTAAATTAATCTAATTAGTTTTGTTATATTTGGCACTGCAAAGTGAAAACCATATTTATTCAATATTGAGTGGATAAATAGTTATCTAGTAGTCTCTTAGGTAACATCTAAGCGGTAATAGATCTTATCTGCAAACAAAGAGGTCTCAGATCCAAGCTCTACCGCTCCTCCTTCCCCATGTCCAAAAAAAAAAATAGTTATCTAGTAATTTCCTTTTATTTTTATTTTTTTGAGTGATTGGTAATTGAGAATTCTAGACGCTCTGTAGTTAGGAAACTAAGCCAACACTCTAAGTTCAGGATTTATTTTCATTAATTTAAATAAATTAGAGGAGCTGGTTAGTTGTTGAGATTAGCAAGAGCAATAGCAAAATGGTTTTATATTTTCTATGCATATTATAATATCTGTTATTAAATTAATCGGTTTAATTTATTTCATAATCTATTATAACTACACACATGCTGCCCAGCTAATATAAAAGTAGCTAGTTTAATATATACATATGAATCGTTTTGTATAATCTGCGCTTGTAAAAAATTACAAATTTAGATTGTTGTATATAAATTGCATTGTGCATGTCAACGTCTTGTTCATGTTCAAAATTTGCAAACTTATGATAGTTGCAGATGTCATTATCATAATATGATAATCACCGATTAAACATAAATATAGAAGCCAGCTTTACAAATTTAATTAATTAGTGAACATAACTCTCTCCCTATATGTGAGTATATTATATATACTCTATACAAACTTAGGCGAACAGCAACTAACATATATAACAATTATGGTCGACTTATAACAAGATTGAAATATTCAATTCAAAATTTAAATAAAAAAGTGGAGTAGTATTCACATCAAGATCCACTCTCAAACCAGCATCATCTCAAGAAATTCCTTAATATAATTTATATATTTTTTACGTGAATTAATGGATGTTATTGAACAAGGACGAAATTTTTTAAAATATACCTACCTTATGGGATGACTATAAATTCTCAAAACGGTTTTCGAAAAAAAAATAATCTCAAAACTAAAAAAAGAAAGTAATAATAATTCATTGATGAGGACCGTATTGCCACTCTCTATGAATTAATAGAACTTAATTTGCACATGCAATAATCTAAAAAAGGTTGACCCCATTAAAGTTATCTTTTATTAATTATTTTTCCGAGGAATAGTAACACCCCTGAATAAAAGAAAAACATTAATCTTTTGAGAGAAAAAAAAAAATAACGTATGATTTAAAAATCACATCAAAAAGATAAATATTGTACTTATATACCAACATATTTTTGCAAAATATACGTAAGATTATATATACGTACTAAAATCTGGAATTAGTAGCCTAGTAGGAGTATTCAAATTGGAGAAAAATATCTATTTAAGAATGAAAGGAAAAAAATGGAGAAAATATTTATATATACGACAGGCTATATATGAGTAATGAATGAAAATCCACAGAAAGGCATTAGCTGTTGGGAAGATGTTAGTTACGAACGTTGCCCATTTACATTAATTGCTTTATTGCTCATTAATATACACATTCAAATCTCACCTACATTCATTGTTCACTTCAACTTCCTTTCTCTTTTTTTCATTTTCTCCTTATTCAAATTACAATATAAAGTGATAGTGTCCCCAATGGAACATCCAAATGGTGCAGACTTTAATATATAAGCAGGTCTAGAGTTCAAACTCCACCGCTTCCTTATTCCCAAGTCTCTCTCTCTCTATATATATATATATAAAGTGATAGTTTTAATAAAGAAAAGTGACAAATTATTCTAAAGAAAAATTATAATTCGGATCCAACTACACGGTAAAACTTACCTCACTCAAGTCCACTTCTTTTTAGAATCGTAGATCGAACACCTGAATAGTGAAACCTACCTCACTCAAGTCCACTTCTTTTTAGAATTGTATAACACTTGAATAGTGACACAAATGTATATACAAGTTGTGGATGTTAAGCTTTACTTCATGCTCTTTGTGAGGGTCCCCCGGTCAAGACCTTCATATAACAACGTTTGGCCGAATCGAAAATTAAATCGATATTTTGTAGAGAATATTGAAATCGTATTAATTGAATGTAATGTTATTAGGGGTTTACTAGATTGTAAAAGGGCATGTAGGAAAAGTAACAAATGAGAATTAGGACCGTCAAAATGATTGGGACATACCAAATCGAGCTTCTATTTTTACAGTTTACAATCACCCGATTGATCTTAGAGTAAAAATAATAGTGTCGGATCGGATCTGGCTTGCGTGATCTTTATTTTTACAGTCCATGCGCAACCAATTTTGGGTTGGCAACTTACGCGTCAGGCTAGGCTAGCCGAGCCATTTTTTTTTTGAGCCAATTTTTGATAACTCTAATGCGAATGCATAAAGTAAGATTAAAAGCTACGATCAATCTACTTTAAACCGGGTCGAATAAAACGAATTACTTCTTCGTATTCCGATCCTTTTTGTGGTTCTCTGTTGATTATGGTAAATTGGTTAGGTACATTCATCAAGTAACTAAACCATCCATTTATTTACTAGGATCACTTTTAATACCCATATATCATGAAATCATATATAAGTAGAAGTAGAATATTTTTTCCCTCAAAAAACAAAAAAAAAGTAGTAGAATATATTTATTTTATTTTTATTTTTATTTATTCATTTTTTTTAAATATAAGTAGAAGTAGAATTGCAAAAGACTCGAGTCGAATATCATAAAATTCTATATTCAGGTTCAACTAATTTGGACATTTACACAAATCCTACGTAATTCACATTCTATCTGAAAGTGATGCGACTATACACTATTTCTAATTAGTGTGAATATTCATCTTCAAAATTGGACCTCTTTTTCTTTTCTCTTTCCACGGAAATTTTATTTAGATACACTAAATAAATCTAAATAAAATAATGGAATTGTTAAATACACCACAATGAAATGAAGAGGTATGCCCATAATACAAAAAAGCATATAAAGCTTATTATAATATATATGATATACAGCTGTTATATACTACATAACATGCATAGATTATTTTATAAACATATACATTTTGTTTGTCAAGGTTATTTGAATTATATCTGAATTGAATATCTATACTTATATAAAAAGAGCTTTGTTTTACAAAATTTGGATTGCCTATTATATATATCCTTACTATATAATTTAATTTAAAGGGTAATAACGTAACATAATATATTACATTATAAAAATATAATAATTTATTAGTAATTAAATTTACCTTATATATAGATTTTATATATGGTAATATTAATCAATATCAATATATATAGACTATGTGTTTCATTAATTTGTTATTTATAAAGGATTTCTTTTTTATAAAGGAACACTTATAATTTGGTTATTTAAACTCTAATTATATTGATCGCATTAACTTTTTCTCTTTACTTTTTGTAATTGAAAATAGAAAATCATTCAACATAATAATTTATTTTTGTCGCTAATTTATTATCACGATGTAATTTATCTATGTAATTTTGTATACTTTTAAATTCTTTTTCCTTAATAATATTTTCAACTATCTTAAAAAATCTTAATTTAAAATTTTTTAATGAATTAATTTATTGTACGGGAGTTATTACTATTATACTGATCAGTATAATTTTTTTTAAATCAAAACGAATTAAAACGAGTACAATCAACTTCAAACTTAATTCAATTATTAGCAATCCTATTCAAGTTTAACCCGCATAAACGAGATTTCCAAATATATATTTCAATTTAAATATTCTTTTTTTTTAAACAAATTATATTGTTGCAAATATATATTACTCCCTTCGTCCCCCAAAAGTGTGGTGCATATTTGATTTGTTGTGAGGTATAAAATATTAGTTGAACTACACTAACCTGAGACGGAAGGAGTACTTCCCTTCGTCCACCAAAGATATGCTACGTTTTAACCGGTAACGATTTTAATAAGTCTGAGTTGAATGTATTGTGAGTAGAATAGGTGTCCCACATTTAATGCATTAAATTGAGTAATGTGTTGTTAGTGAAATAAGGGTCCCACTTTTAATGAGTTTAAATTAATATGGTGGGTCCAATAATGACCATATTTGTAAATAATGAGGTATACGATGTTAATAAGTAAGTGAATTGTATGTGGTCTATTACTATAAATGGACGCGACAATTCTTTTGTGGACGGAGGAAATAATATATATCCTAAAATCCCACAATAAATAAGGTTAAGTAGATAATTAATATATCTTTAATTATTTAAAATATATAAATTATAATTTAGAAAGAATTACTTTTACACATTTCAATTAACTAGAGAGGTCATTAACAAAATAATGAGTTAAATAGTACTTCATCCGCTCATGAAAATTGTGATGCAATTTGTGTGACAAGATTTTTATGAAATGCTTGATAGATGTTTGTTGAGTAGAGAAAATGACTCACCGCTTTCGATTTGGTGTGAGATTTAAAATATAAGGAAGTGTATGAGATCATGTACAAAAAATAAAATATCATAATTTTGAGAAATGGATAAATAACACAATAAGATCACAATTTTCAGGGACGGAGGGAGTATCAAATTAAAGTTAAGCTAAACTAAATGAGCATTTGTTTAATAATTTGATTAATAATATATTTTGTGCACTTATATTTATTAAAATTCTTGTAATAAAAATAAAAATAATAGTTAATACATAAGAGAAATTAAGATATCTATAGAGAGTATTATTTACAATAAAATATTTTATTTAATTTTGATTTTATACGTAATTAATAATAAATTTTAATATTTTTGAGAAAGCTATCCTCTAATTAATTCAAAGTTTGTTGATGATAAAAATGATACCATAGTAAGAATGAAATGTAATATAAAATACACATAATCACATTCACTTATTAACAGTCATACTTATTTGTGTGTAATTTGCGTAGAGTACCTTAGAATAGGCAAAAATAAGTTAGATAAAGCAAAACTTTAGTAAAATTCTAAAGCAAACTCAACAATTAGATTTTTACAAGAAAAAAAATTAGAAATACTGCTTAGCAAGTTAACAATCACAATCTACCTTTTATTTTTATTACATATATTCATATTACTACTGACAATTGTACAAAATAATAGTGATATAATTAAAAAAATATTATACGATACTACCAAATAATTTGTTTTACAAAAACTAATTAAGAATTAGTGTTTAATAACTAACTAAAATTAAAAGATCTAATTTTTTTTTTTTTTGAGAGAATTACAAAGGTATATATATATAAGACCTCTACACCACACAAAGGTGGGACTACTGCACCACCAAACAAGGTGAGAAAATACTACACATTGAACCCAAGACCTCTCACTTGATGGATCAAGAAAACAAAAAAAATTAATCAATCATAATGTCAATCTACTAAAATTTTTGTCCAGACTGGTTTTTAGGTATCAAACAATAATTAAGCATATTACATGTAATATCTAAAATTAAAAAGAATATAGAATTTCACATTAAATATGTATTACATATAACAATAAAGCTATTCATTCGGCCACACGGTGACATTCTCGTAATTATGAACAATAAAAATATGATTAATTAATAGTTCTAAATTAATTTCGGATTATTTTTACATAATTACCCTTTCCCATTTTTCTAAAGAGAATATACTTTGTTACTTTCAAATTTAAAATTTGTAAATATTCCCCCTCTACAATAATTTCAGATTTGTTTTCCAATAAAGTGAATATAAAATTTTTTAAATAATACAAAAATCCTCAAATAATAAAAACTTGTTTATTATTTCATCTACAAACAAATATTAATTGATTATGGTTGATTCAAAGTTGCAAAGTTATAATCGAATCAAAGTTCTTCTTTAAAAAAAATCATTTATATGATTATAATGCATCCGATGATGAATATTAAATATCTATGTTTTAAAGGAATATAATTATCTCTTCTTAAGACGAACAACATTGAACAAAATATTAATTATAAGATATTTATCAAAACAAAAAATTTTAGTTTGGTTTTAAATGATTTAGAGGCAAAGAGGAATAATTATTTTACTGATTTTTTTTAATGGATAAGATATATATTTTTTGATCTTCAAAACTTGAAATTTCCATAAATAAAATATTAGAAGAGTAAGGAAAATGAGAAATGAAATCTTACAACACAATCTCACTAAATTTTGGAGCCAAAATAATATTGAGATACTATAGTCACAATAATTTTAAGTCTTTTTAATAAACCGATTATTGATTGAACTGGTCTGGTTTATTAAAAAAAAAACGTTGTATGAATAGCCACAGTGTAGCCGAATAGCAACACTCTATAATATGAACACTTCATATATGAATTTTTAAGATATATTTAATATATAATATGATACACTATAGGTCATACAAAGATCAACGAACCACTTTTATTCATATTTCTTACTCAAAATTTTTCTTTTATTTGATCTTTATCATATACGTATATAGTATAATTTAAATTTATAACTTCTACGTGCATCGCACGTACCATCCATCTAATATAATGAAATCAGAGACAGAATCCGTATCACTTACCTGCATCACTGCATGAGAAAGAGACTCGCCATCAACAAATCTGCAAGATCTCTACAAGTATCAGATTTGCTTGTATGTAATAAGACTTGCACAACAAAAGTAACAAATTGGAGTCACTTACTTTTATGCTTCAATTTCCTCCAAATTGACCCAACCAAAGAAGAAAGATATCATCTCAAAGTTTTAAGGATAAAATGTAAAAAATACCATCACTTAAGGAGCCAAATCATAAGCTCCCTCACTGTAGTATATATGCAATTTCAACATAAAGTAACCCAAACGAATACGCAACGTTTAATTTATTCTAGTTCTAGGTGGACATGTGAATTGAAAATCTTAGCCATTGAGGACACCCAGCTCCTCCAATGATTCTCGGACATCGGAGACGCTACATCCTCCGTGAGTTTTGGTAATATTGGGGCTGTCGTAAGCTATGACGTCTGTTAGTGGGTAGCCTCTGTTAGCATGGAGTTGGCTGCTTGCGCTGCTACTCACTCCGCTCAGAACTACAGATTTTTGAACACCTCCAAGCAATCCTTCGTAGTCAGTGTCTCCACTCTCCCCAACAAAAACCACCATTTTTGTCAAGTCCATACCCCAGCGAAGATACAGATACCTGAAGAGTATGTTTTACGCGTAATGTATGTTAGGAAATAACACGCACAAATAAATCAGTAGAAACAAGTCTAATTTTCTAAATATATTGCCAACCAAAGAGCGCACAATTGCATTACAATACACTAAATAGCCTTGCCTAACAGAAAGTCTGCAAGAAGTTCAACGGAGAAAATATATGAATATTATACCCACGGAGAAGTAGAAAAAAACTATTACCTGAGCGCTTGGGAACGAGAAGCCAAAACTGGAATTACATTGATCCTACTTCCATTTTGACAATAGACAACATGGCAACGTAGTGCCTGAATTCTCATCAACTTTCTAAGTTCCTTTACTGCGGGAACCTACAACCAAATAAAAAGTTGTCAAGTTCGCAATTAGGTTAATATATAAGTAATACTAAATACAATATGATACCATCACTCAAATATGAGAAGAGAAGAAGTAGCCTACTACTTGGAATCCTGTGTACGATTCCTAAGGTGTGTTCAAATAGTGGGCTCGCCAAAGCTCTAAAAAAGGGAGATAAAGAATAGAGAAATATGTTTACCACTCCAGGCTTCTGAATTTTAAAAGAATAGCAGTAATCAGCGGAAGTCTCTTCATCTTCAACGACAAGTTCTTCTTTTTCTCCCTTCTTATCTGTTAAAGAAGATGCCCACCTCACTATGGTCTTCCTCAATCCTTCGCTTCCCCAGCGGTATTCAATATGTGAATGATAATATAAGTCCACCAGAAATGAGTTATCTTCTGAATGAACAGATGAGTAATAAAGATCACCACCACTGTTGCAAATAAATGCATCAAAGTCAGTGGTGTTTAATCCTTCAGAAATCAGAAAAGAACGTATTTCAGTAATATTAAATGATGTTGCTAAGATAAATCCGACTGAGCCTTCCGTCCTCTCCTTCTTCATGGCCTCAAAAATATTTCTAACAACTTCAGAAAGACCAGCAATTGAATCAAAATCCACAGCAATCACATAAATGTGCTTCCTCCTCCTCAGTGCTGGGAACTTTCCGGCATTAGAGTTATGATCTCCTTTATCGGTAGACCCAGGTTTTTGTGCATTCTTTGCAATTCCCTTAGACCATGACATGACAGCATTTTCTAGCTTAATTTTTCGCTCTTCAGAGTCTATGGAACCATCAACATTGTCCCGGCTATCATTCTTGTCCCCTTCAAAGGAGAACTTCAGGTTCAAGGATAAATCATGTATATCCCTCAAGGAATCACTCGGTGAATCTGATTCCGAATTTACATCATCATCATCATTTCTCAACCAACGAGGTTGTCTCGGTTTGCAAGTTGCTATTTTGGAAAGATACGTCTTACAATGTTCTGGCCATGAAAAAAGGTGAATATTTTTTAATCCATTTGATCTACATTTGGCCCAAAGATGTTTATCTGCAACCAGCTTCAAAAGAGCATTGGCAATAGACTGTTCATCATGAGGATCAACAAGGAGACCGTTGTCTAAAACCTGTCATTAACATGACAAACCAATGTGGGAATCAATCTTCAGGAAGCAAACAATATCCCAAGAAATCCAAATTAAAAAAATAAGATGAAGGCACAGACATACCCTGTGTATATCAACAGGGCCACCATTTTGGGTCGCAACCATTGGTAAGCCATATGCTGCAGCCTGGTAATGGCAGAAAACTTATGTAGGTTGCATGAACAAATAGCTTAAAATGAAGATTCAGTAAATTAAAGGCATACCTCAATAAGAGTAAGTCCAAAAGGCTCAATAAAAGCTGGATTTATGAAGACACCCTGTCAAGAAATGATAAGTTCATGCCCAGTAAGTTAACAATAAACAGTCTTAAATTATATGTAAATCTAAGCTAGGCAGCATGGGCTGGAATGGTGAATTGGTGCAAGTAAACTGGAATATTAGACACATGGATGAGCATTAGTGTGATGGACTATACAAACTCTACTTCATCTCTATTTGTGGAACTCCCATTTCAAGAACAAATTATGGAAGATTCATGGTAAATTTTGACCAGGTAAGATAAGGCACTGTTATTTCCAAGCTGGATTCATATAACATTGAGTATGGATTCAAGCCCTTTTCTTTAAAAAAAAATTATGGGCATTAATCTCATGCGAATTCACATGTTTGCTCATAAGTGTAGATAAGTCATGCCATCGCAACTCCTACTCCTGCCAACCACAGTAACCACTAACCAAGATCAACTACGAGAGAAAATGTAGCAAAAATAAACCAACAGAAATGTTGATTTTTTTGTAAAACTGTCATACCATATCTCCTGCATCATGCATAAACAAATTCTAATTATAGCACTACATGAACAAGAGGAGCAAGTAGCCAATTCATCTAGCCATCATCACAGAGAATTTCGGATTGTTTCTGAACTGGAAATGACGACACTGCAAATGAGCAGTTCAAGAATATTGGTTTGTCCATGCTCAATAGCAGAGTTTCAGTTTTCATTACGTTAAGATCCTTAGAAGAAATTCAGAGGGACCACTTTCAAACTATTATCTAGCACAACCCTTCAGATCTGAAAGGGCTTCCATGAGCTGCAGGAGAACATGAGAGAGTACCTTGGTCTTTGCTGCTAGACGGTATATTTCAGGAACATCATTCTGATTATGGTGTTTAGGATATGCCACTTGACCATAGAGATCATACTTATCAATCAGCTTAAGGATTGATAGGAGAACTGAAGCATTTGTTCCCGACATTTCATCAATATTCTCCCGGTTACCCATTACCAAAGTCTGCAAAAAAAAAAAAAAAAAAAAAAAAGGAAACAGCTGAGAACACCAGCACCACTTCTGTTCACGAAATAACGAGAAAGTGCTTACCAAACACTAATGTTTACATTTTGTAACTTACAAGATTAGCAAGCTCCCTTAGTGGTCGACATTCCCCAAATGCTTTGACCAAGGTCATGAGATTTTTCTTTGGATCTGGCCTTGCAAGTGCAAGAATCATAGGCTTCCTCGGATTTGAAAAAAATCGCATTATCTGTTTATGCACCAATATAAGATACTGGACAAAGACTATAGGTACACAAAAAGCTGGGACATATTTCACAAAAGTCAATCTGTAAAATTAAGTCTTGCAATATTGATGACTGAGTATACAAAGGATTGGTGCAACCTCAGTCCAAATAGGCGGATCTGGAGATTTTCCATCTTCATTTGCTTCAGTTTCAGTGTCCATATCTCCATCATGTGGAATGATGTGATGAAATTCCATCCCAGGTGGAATTACCTTAAAAATGGAACTCATGGTCTCAATGAAATAGCACGAATTACAGCAACAAACTCTTGTTCGAGAAAATATATAAATAAATAAAACATGAAAAGTACAGCAGCTGTATTGTAATGACAGAAAGACAGATATCACCTGATATAACAAGTCTCAAGTGGCAGTTGGTAAGAAGAAATGTAATCGTCACAGTTCAAGTAAAACATATCTTACTAGTCTTTCAAGTTCGTGTATGAATTAAATGAACAAATAGAAGATTGGGAAAATTACAATTTTATTCCCATTGTTGACCCTTTTCACAGAAACAAATAACCCATCATTTAGATAATTACAATTAAATTCCTATCTTTTGAGTATTTTAACAAAAATAACCTACAATCAATCCGCTCAATCAATGTTGACTAGACCCTTCAAAGTACAACATGAAATTATAAAAATTCAAGAAAAATAATGAGTCATCATCCGATATGGAATTATTCAATAGAATGAATGAAACGACGAAGCTTCGATCTCCGAGAGATTCCAATGGACACAGCACCCATTGAGCTCATCAACTTCAATTACTGTCGGGCTCCACGTGTTTCCGGTTGGAACGATGCCGAAGGCAAGCCTTGCCGTCTAGAAGGCCTGCTGGAACGCCAGCTGCTATGATTCGGACATCGTCACCACATTTTACACAGATGACAGATCAGCTCGTCTTCCCGATGGTAGGCCGAGGTATGGTTCCAAACTATCAAGCAACATCCTTGGTTCAGGTAGGGCTACAAAAACGTCAAGGGACAGGAAATCGATAATTTTGGCTTTATGGCAATGGAGGAGAAGAAGAGACCAGTGGATTTGGACGCTTTCTGAATCATCTTTTTCTCAGCGGGGCTGGACTTCACCATATTGTTTCAGCAGAAGCACAAATCGTTTGAAGACATAGAGCGGATGATGGTGGAGGAGCCACTAGAGAAGGTTATGGAAAAGGTGGTGGAGGGGCGCATGCGAAGGAGCTGCCGGAGAAGGTGGTGGACGGAGCGAAGACAGAAGAGGGGCCAGTAAAGCTGAGACAGAAGGAACTGGGATGTGGGAATAGAGGGGCAAAACGGTAGTTTCCTGGAAGGAATGGAGGTTATTTATGATGTGGAAGATGACTCATTTTTTCATTCTGATTCCATGTTGGAATCCGATGGGTCCAATCAGCATTGATTGACTGAAAAAAGACCTGACCTCAATAATAGCCCCTTAACTTATTTGTTTTGCATTGAAAGTTTTAATAGAAATAATGAGCGTAAATAATGCATAATCATGTATGCCCACTTACTAATATATGAGCATTTGTGTATCTAAAATAGTAAGAAGTACTTACAGCTGTGCGAGGCATGAACCTTCCATAACAGCTCACATTACGTTTAATTCTAGCACGTAGTTTACGTTCTAGTATTGGATCAAAACCATCGTATAAACGCCACTGCTGATCTATCTCCTGTCTTGTGCTAGTTATAACTATTTCCGAGGCATCAAGAGATAATTCTTCTGCCTCTATCCTTCGCATTATTTTGTAGGTAGAGTTGATCTCATCCCTGGACAATCTGGCTTGTCTCAAAAGTTGTTCCAGCTTATCGCGACCCAGTGAATGACCAGTGAAAAGCATGGGAACATTCAATGCACCAGATAATAGGGCTGCAGAGTCACCTGCATCTGCATAGTGCCCATGGATAGCAACAGGCCAGACTGGATGTCCATCACCAATTTGCTCACCAAGAACCTTTGACATCTGCATGATATGGCCAAGAGCACCATCAACAAATTCAGGGATGTGGGGCCATAGAAGTTCTTTTGGGACATATTTGTCTTTAGGCCCAAAAGGAATACGGATTATGTAAGCACCACTACTTTCTCCAATCTCATCCATCAAGCCTTCTGAGTTTAGTGGAGGTAGCATCTCTGTGGGTTCACCATAGCTCCAGTCGACTTCTGGTGATGAAACTTGTCTAGTAAGCAAATCGACACGATAAACACCAGGCATAGAACCTAAAGCCCTTGCCAGTTCAACAACATACTTCACCTGAAGGACACACACAACAAAATCATCTAGATCAATAAAAGGAAGTCATAAAAAGAACCGTGTAGCAATAATTACCACCGTATGAGGCAAGAAATTATATCAAACAAGCTTATATCAGATCAAGCTAAGAAGATACTGATATTATGATAAAATTTGAAACTAAACACTACCTGACCACCAGTATCAGAGTCACGGCCAAGCTCCATATTCTCTCCACGTATCAAGCCGTGGAGGCTGCAAGAGAACTAGAGTCAAGAAAGTGTGCAATAGTTAAGGTACAAAAATGATAAGTTTGGACAGGCACCAAAATAAATCGTACATGTCCAAATGCACTTGTCTCCATTCAAGAGGATATGAAGAAGACTCAAGTGGTCGATAAAAATTATCACTTTACAAAAATGTTTACGCATCCAATTAAACAGTGAAATGCAATTTAAGGGGGGGTTAGGGGGGTAATTTGATTTTGTGCCAAATATCATGCGAAAGCACATTAATCTTTTTTCCACAAAAGAATCCAAAAGAGTTTTACGTCATACCTAATTAATACAATGTACAACTTTTTCCCCTTTTGTTGACTAGTCCAGGCCTCCAAAGTATCAACAGAACTAATTCTAGGCAACCGACCTCTGTTGCTTTCACCATGCAAAGAAAGATCACCAACTGCATCTCCTTTTTCCCCCTCCGATAGGTCTTCAGACATATCTGCAACTGCTTCTCTACGACCTCTTTCACGCTCAATACGGCGTTTAGCCACTCTTTGGACTTCCTCATTCTCAAGCTACAAAGGTTATTCATCAATGAGAGAATGATGACAATTCCTCCAAAGTACCAGAATGCAGTTACTTAAATTTTTAACCCTATAAAAAGAACATATGTGTGGAACCCAAAGGTCTAGAAAGTTTGGCATTAACATTTACACTATATTGCAAAAGGTAAAAAAAATGAAATTATTCCATAATTGGAAAGTAACAAGTCAAAAAATTAACGCAATAACCTCAGGAGCGGATGACCATTAAATTCAGAGATACAGTCGACTACTGAATTCAAGCAAAAGATCACCATGATTTATTACTACGCACGTGGAAAAAGACAGGAGACTAGGTGAAAACTACTACGATGGAACCACAATTACATCATACAAGCAATCAAATAAATGGCATTCATCTTACAGCAATGCTGCAAAAGACTTTAGCACAAGTGCAGGAAAACAGCTTGGTTCAAAAAAATGCATTCAGCTACTTGTAGTATCTTGGATGGCATAGAACCGAGGTAAGAAAAATAGAGGTATTGCATGCAGTGGTGCAGAAAAAATGCTCAGAAACAGCATGCTAATATTTACACCAAAAATTTACACTAATCAATTGAACACCAAAAAGAATCTCAGATCAGCCATCGCATTCATTTCGTGACATATCACACTCACATCCCTATGAATCAATCGTAACATCAATTAAATCTTCAAATCTATTTTCAAAGACATCACTTGAACAATCCTATTTCCTACCATCAAAGAAAAATCACTATATATTTACGAATTAGAAAAATCAAACCTCTGATTAGAGCATCAAACTACCTGCTTTTTCTGGCGAGCCAAATTCCAAATCCGCCAGCACATATTCTCCAGCCTCGTGTTCCTCTCCTGCGGACTCCTCGTAGCTTGCGCCTACGCAATTCACACACACACAAACATAAACTTAAGAGCCTGGAAACAGAAACAGAAACAGAAAGAGAAAGAAGAAGGAGAATAAGAAGATAGATATATCCGGAATCAGACATACTCGGATCCAAGAGCGATGGAGATCGGTCTCATCGAATCCCGTAATAACCTCCTCCACGAAGTAGCGGGTGGGGCTGAACCTACCTCTCTCCCTCAGCAGCAGAGATGACTTAGCTTCGCCGAGTCCGGGACCAACATCGAGAATCGCCTCCAGATAACTGTTAATCCAATCGTTTCCCGCCATCTCTCGCCGCTGATCTTGCTGCGTGAAATCAAGGTGGATTTTTATGTGTCAGCCTGTACGAATGTGTGTTCCAGAGAAGTAGAGAGAGATGAGCAGGATATGTGCGTGGGTGTGTGTGAGAGAGAGTGGAGGTGGTGATAAGGACACAGTGAGATTGAAAGAGAGATTCCGGTAATATTATTAGCAGTAGCAGTAGAGTAGAAAGTAGAAGGCGAGGGAGAGGTGCTAAGCCTAATGCTAAATTTGCTGCTAATATAAAGCAATATTGTTTTTATTTCTCTTTTCCACTTTTTCTATTCTACACCCTTTATACGTGTCAGAACTCTTTCCTTCCCTCAAGTCAAAACTATTTCGTCATGAATCCGTCTACTGCCAAAATGTTATATGTTGCAAAAAAAATTATATATACAGTATATATCTATCGCAACCGCACAATTACTTACACTCACCCTTCTAAGAGCATTCTCAATAGTTTCACATTTTAGACTGGTCTATTAATATTTAATTAATTCTTTTTGTACTTTTTGTGGGGTTCTAATTATTGATAGACCGGTCTTAAAATCATCTTCAATGATAGCGGTCTATCACCCGATCTCTCAAAACAAGCTAGAAGGATAAGAGAGGGACACGTGACGGAAGGGAGAGAGAGAGCCCGGTCGCGACCCCGAGCGCAAACGCGGCCGTTGCCCGATCACCAACAGTAGAGACTACCACGCGACCTGGAGCTAGAGGAGTGACCGGGGGCAACCCCCGTTGTAGACGCCCTAAAGAAATATCTTGCATACGCCATTGAAAATAAGTTGACATTATAATTTTTTTATAAAAAAAATAAAAATAAAAATAAAGTTGACATTATAACTCGAACAGAAAAATATGCCCCCATTGTGGTGAGAAATAAAACTAGAAAACAAAAATCGATTAGCTATCATTTATAGATGTTAAAAATGTCACGGTCTAATGGTAGCTTATTCACTTTTTTTTTTTCCCCTTTAGAGGGCGTTTACTTTGGGTGATAAGATAGATAGATAAAAATAGTATAAGTTAATCCACCGTTTACTTTAATGGATTGATTATTTTTTAGCTTATTTGATCATCTAATCTTTCATATAGTCAATCTTATGTTTTATCAATCTATCATATCCCGCAAAGTAAACGCCCCCTAAAGGTCAATAAAAATTAATTCAAAATGAGCACAAGGGGTACTCAAACTTAGAGCTGTCAAATCCAGCCCGGCCCGGCCCGACGGGCCGGCCTGATTTCGGGCCGGGCCGGGCTGGGCTCCAAAAATCCAGGCCCGGTGAAATTTCGGGCCGGCCCGGCCTGGCCCGGAATGGGGAAGAGCCCTGTGGGCTTGGGCCGGCCCGGAATAGGGAAGAGCCCTGTGGGCTCGGGCCGGCCCGGTAAGTTTACACTATAAAAGAGGTTTTCGGGCCGGGTTGGGCTTTACATTTCTTGGCCAGGAGGATTTTCGGGCCGGCCCGGCCCGGAAAATTGCCAGCTCTACTCAAACTCGAACAGTACACAGAAAATATCAAAAAATAACGATGAACAACTAAAAATTCTAGAAGGGAAGCAACTAAAGGGATCCGAAAACCAATTATGGGGCGAGACACAGAAATCACAAGAAAACACCGCCTTGAACTACCTACAGGTACAAATAATAATACCATCAACAATTCTAGCAATGTCCGGACACCCATCTTTAAAGATTTTCTCGTTTCTAGCTTTCCAAACCTTCCAACAAACGCATTGCCGAATAATATTGAAGATCAACTTTAAACTCTTATTCTTGCCCAGGTTGACAAACTGAGAAAATTATAGAATCTAGGTTCATTTTTTCGGTTAGTATTGAAAATCGTAATGCATAATATTTTGGAAGTGTGATCTTTAGCTGCGTGCTATGATGCACGGATTCTTCTAAAAATACCATATTGCCGTATCGAATTCTTGTTAGGGTGCGATTCTCGTCGGATTCCCGTGGGATTCGCACCCAATTCGCCACGTGGCGTATCCTTCCAAATAAAGAATAAAAAGTAATCGGATTCGCGAATCCTATGTGTAAAATTCGCGAATCTCGTGGGTGAAGTAAGTGTATGTTGACTTTGATAACTTTATTTGAATTATGGTTTTTCTATTGGACTAATGATATTTGAATTGATATTTTGTAACTTAATTAAATTACATAATTGAAAATGCTTAAGTTTTGGGTTAAAGAAAATGAATTACATACATATGATTTATGAAAATTTATATTTCTAATTATTTTATATGTGTTACGTATATATAATAAAATATTAATACTAGACGTATCCTTGTCGAATCGCACCCTATAATTTTCAAAATTCCGTATCCACGTACCCATATCGTATCGCTCCCGCACCCGCCCCACACACCCATGCAACATAGGGTGCGTGTGACAGAGAGAGTTTTTTCTTTTATGTGCATTTTGAGTTTTTTTTTTCTATGTGCATTTTTTTTTAGTTATGCGAGTTTATATTTGGATTCTATTGTTTTTAGAATAATGAAATTTGAAGTATATAATAGTAGTCTTATTATTTTTATAATATTTATACTTATATATTTATCTTTATGCTAATAATCTTTAATTTAAATGATTTAAATATTGAAAAACAAGTAAAAATATTTTTAAAGTATATTTTTAGCATTTTTCTATACGTACGTTCTTTCATAAATAAAAGGTTCATAGCATTCTTCTCTATGTTCTTCCAAATGTCATCAATTATACCACGACTAGATACTTAGATGTCAATCAAAAAATATTAAATGCTATGCGTTAAGTCTGTTAGTTAGAAGAATAACCATCAAATTTAAGAATATCATTTTTCGAATATTCAGTTATAATTAGCTTGAAAAAAATATTCATTTAAGATTCGGATATAATTGAAACTTTTTTTTCAATAACTAAACTTTAGACATGACATTGTTTTATATGTAAATATTTGAAATACCTTGTTTTATATTTGAAAATACAAGTATTCTTTTATCCAAAAAAAAAAGATTAAAAGAAAATACAAGTATGTTTGAGAACAAGAAAATACAAGTATTCTTCAGAAGCTTTATGAATGAAGACGAGACGCGTCCTTATAATAAGGTCATCCTATTTTATAATTGAGATTACAGATGTGAGCTGCCGGACTGCTAGAGCGAGTGCTCCTTTTTTCCCTACTCGAGCAAGTGGTATACCGCTTTGGTGCTTCAGATCCTCTCCATAATAATTAAGTAATTAATTATTTTTAAATTGAAAGAGCAGCGGAAAAGATGCGATTATTCTTGCAAAATATGCTCTCATAAAGGAAGGAGCAATTCCGATGACTTGACACGTGGTTAATTATTATCAGTTACTTGATTTTTAAGCCTTCTTGAACAAAAGTCCAAACTTTTGTTACAGGATTCATCTAATATTTTTATTTTTTGTTTAATCTAGAATAATATTTATTTTTGTATGTTCATATAGAAAATATAACTCACACTATCTACAAACATGTCTGACCTAGCTGTAATGTGATTAATATCTGAGACCAAAATGTCTCATATTCGAGAACTGTGGCACGGTCTTTATATGGACTTCCACTTATCCTTAAATTTCATATATTCTTAAGTTGTATATTTGCTAGTAAAGATTCTAACATAAACTAATTCCTTAATCCTGCAATCAAAATGAATAGGGAAATATTTTAACTTATATTGAATAAAATATTTTCACAAAAATATATAAGTCATCAAATTAGTTTGTTCCAATGGTACAAAAAAGTAATAAGGCGGGAAGTGGTCTATTAAGAGTTTAAGAGCACTTCCAGCAGTTCTCTCAAAATCATTATTAACTTTAAATTTAGGCTAAAATAATAAAAAAAATGAGATAAAAATGTCATCCAGGGGATCTCTCAAATTGGGTAGGGCCCATAAAAATATTTACACATCCCTAAATCTTTTCTCAAATTTACACCTCCTTAAATCTATCATATCTCACAAATTGAATTGGGCCCACAATTTTTATAGAATAATTAGTTGAAAATAGGAAAACTGTTGTATGCATTTGTAAAATAAGGGATATAAATAGTATAGGGGAAACTTTAGGAACAAATTTAATAGCAAAATTTTGAGAATTCTGCTGGGATTACTCTAAAACTACAATACCTTAGGATTTATTGAAATTAAGATAATAAAAATAATAGTAGTAGCAAAATTATTTATTTATTTACTTTTAATGGGGAGAAAGCTCTTTCACTTTCAGAAAGCAAAGTAAAAGGCATACTTCGGCAACTCCTAAATAAAAATCGAAAAGCTCAGTATATGTTCATCCACTTTTTTTTTTCTTTTTTAAATTGTTTATAAATAAGGCAAATGCACAAAATATGCAAAATACGCACAAAAAAATATTATTCTCTCTAATATTCCAGATAGAAGTGGCACTTTGACATGCAAAGTAAAAAGAAAGCAACTGAAAAAAAAATACGACATAGTGTCATTGTCAGTAAAATTGAAAAATCAATTAATTTTTCTTAAACTCATAAAAGGATTCTATTATTCCTTAAAAAAAAAGATTCTATTATTGTCAATTATTTTAATTGGGTGTTACCGATTGTGCGTGGCATTGTTTCTTATCGTGGATGTATGTCACATCCAATCTTGATTTGGTAAGTGTCAAACGGTCGGTTATGATTCATGAGAATCTAATATCTAATAGTATATATATTTTTTAAGGAAATAATATCTAATATATGAGAGTGCTATTTAGGGAAATAATATCTAATATATTAGAGTGCATAGCATTGTCATCATAATATTATTAAAACGATTACGCATTCGAGCGCTCCCCTTAATTTTAGGTCTTACATGGCGCGCTCTCCATTTATTGTTCTTATTTATCTTAAATCCTCTTTTAATGTATTTTTAATCCATATATTCTATAAATTAACTATAAAATTTTCTATCCCACATCGATTTTCAATAAGACTCTACTCTTGGATAACCATTATAAATACTAAAGATCAATGTGTATTTTTTTCATCCTGCAAATATTTTGCATAAATAATTTAATTTGGCCAATTAATTAGTTGGTCAAATAAATAATTTAAATAAATAATTTTATTTTTATGTTGGACAATGTAATTTGGCCAATTATTAAGTAGTCAATATTAATTCATATACTGTACAACATTATTATTATTATTATTATTATTATTATTATTATTATTATTATTATTATTATTATTATTATTATTATTATAGTAATAATGTATCATCTCAACTTCATGCCACATATGTATATATCAAATCAAATTCTATACAAATTATATTGGGGGGAAATTTATAATACACACTTTGACTTGCAACAAATGAAAAATTCACACTACATTAGAAACAAATGAAAAATACACAACCCTACAAAAGTAACACTAGAATGGCCCACAAAACATCACTTCATCCCACAAAAAAAAGGCTCATGCGTTGGGAAAGAAAAAAAACAAAGCAAAAGCTATCGGCAGGAAGAAGACCAAGATTCGGTCAAAAGAGTTTGATTAAAAAAACCACTTTTTCTATCACTTTCTACATTAAATAACCCACCCACCATCACAAAAAAAAACCTACCCACCCCTTCAAATCCTGACAACCCCCAACTCTCTCTCCCCACCCAATTCCCAATTTCCCGACCCCTAACTCCCGGTGGTCCCTCTTTCACCTAAAAAAACCCGACGCCGGTGGTCCAAAAAGTGCACCGAGAGGGATCTTGAGTTTGCACCGAGAGGGATCTTGAAGAGCACCGAGAGGGATCTTACAAAAATCATGTCGGGACAAGAGGTTAGTTAGCGGGATCTTGATTAATTTTATTTTGTTTCGATAATTTTTATCATAAATCGAAATCCCTCTCGTGTAAATCTATTTCCCTCTCGTGTTCATGTAATTCCCGCTCGAGCGGAAAATATGTATACACGAGAGGGAAATTGGTTAATTCCACTTGTAATAATTTAGTCGATTTTTAGTCATATTTTCTTGAATTTTGTTATTCAATAGGTTAATTTTAAATTACTTAGTTAATTAATTCGTGATGTTTATTATTATTTTCGTAAAGTTGATTGCGAATTTATTTGTTTCTTGATGTTTATTTTTTTTAGTGACAATCCATTAAATTAAATGAATATCCCTCTCGGCCTGAGCTATTTCCCGCTCGGTATAACCTATTTTCCGCTCGAGCGGGATATGGTACACGAGAGGAAAATAGGCTTAAATGCATGCTAATAATTTTTAGTATTATTTTCATGGAATTTCAGTATTAATTAGGTGAATGTAAACAATGTTCAATTAATTAGGTGAATTTAAACTATGTTTCGTGATTCTTAGTATTATTTGGTTAAAGTTTAGTATTAAGTAGGTATAAATTAACTGAGACCATTAATATCATGATCCCGCTCGGTCTGAACCTATTTCCCTCTCGGTATACCTATTTTCCGCTCGAGCGGGAAATAGGTTCAGACTGAGCGGGAAATAGATTTAAATTACTGCTACGAATTCAGTCAGTTTTCAGTATTATTTTCGTGAATTTTAGTTTGAATTGGCCGAATTTTAAATTGTGAACTTAATTGACGTGAATTTTAGTGAAGAAATTGATGTGAATTTCGTGAATATTAATTTCTAATTTTAAATAAATAATTAGTTAGTCATATTTTGATAGATTTTCTGTTTTTTTCAACTTACGTTCAAGAGGCCGGATACGATTAATCGTCAGTCGTCAATTAGCACGTATTACAAGACCAAAGTTTTAGAAGATGTTCGTAAGACATTGTTATCCGTTGGTGGGCAGGAGCTACTGGATAGATTTCTGGTGGACGTCGTATACCACCAAATAATTCCTGCAACCTGCTCAGAATTAAATTAGTATAGCAACAAGCAGGGTCGAACCACAGAGAACGGGAATTCACCTATTTTTCTTATAAATCTAGTTTTGGTGTAGCCACCCATAAACAAATTTCACTCGATCGTGATATAAAGCAGCCAACATGTAACTCAAGAATGACTTTTCTCATTTGGCGTAACGGGGCTAGGGACCATTCAAAATTTGGAAGGATCTAACAGGATTCCTAGGCTTCAGAAAATAAGAACAAGTATCATGCATATTCAAATCGAATCATCATCCATGCAAAATAGGCATCATAAGGAAAAAAAGCTAACTCATCTCAACAAACTAACCATCAAACAGTATGTCAACTCAACTCAGGTGCATTTTTTTCTATTTCTTCTTTTTTTCTTTTTTTTTTCTTTTTTTTTCAGCACCTTTTTTTCTCGAATTTTGAACAAACATACAATTGACAACTTCATAATACATCCCAATGATAAGGAACACAAAACATGAGTTACAACATCTGTCTCCGATAGGCCAAACAGAACCAAATATCAACTTTTTCAGAACAGAAACTTCAGCATAGGGTTCTGTAGGGCTGACTGAATGTACAAAAATTGTCTTTTCCTCTAAAATCACACATGGACGACTTTTCGAATTTGAAACATGCACAATAGGGCCAAGAGAAAGTCAAAAACAACCTTGGTTAAATATTTAGTAGCTCAAGTCAAAGAAATGGTTAAGGCTTCAAAATGGCTCACTAGCGGTTAATGTAAAGGTTAGGCAATGAAACTCATGCCAAAATTGGTTCACCCTAATGCCTTCTATCATGCATTACAAAAATGGCACACTCGATATTGCAACCTTGTGAATAAAAATTCTGAAAGAACAAAGTAGAGAGTGTTCTACAATCATAGGCTCAAATCTCATTAGTGTGGGTTTAAAAATTCAATTATTGCCCTTTTTCGTCATCCCAAGTATCGTTCAATAATTCTTTAAAAATTAAATTACATCCAACCATTTAAAAGCATATTGAATCACCAAGTTAATCACAAGACTCGAACATGCAGAGTATATCTACAAACATCAACAAATCCGACAATACTTGGCTTTACTTGACACAAAAACTTGACTCAAATAAATAAATAAAACAAACGAACTAACATAAACACACAAAGACAACCTCCTCACACTTAAGCTTTGCTTGCCCTCAAGCAAACAAAGAAAAAGCATAAACAAGGAGAATAAACACATAGACGCAAACACAAAACTAAAAGGAAGATAAAATAAAATAAAAACAAAAGAAAAGAAAAAAAAACAAAATTAAAAAAAATATAAAAAAAAAAGAAGGGAAAGAAATCACCCAAGCCTTCTTCTTGGAAATTTAGGTGGCTTAAGCTCCAACTTGGGTAGCTTCACATCTAATGGTACTGATCTGTCGCATAGGTCTTGTTTGGGCAAACTGGACCTTTTTCCAGAATCTTGAGCAGCAAAATCAGTCGCCTCTTTCATCAAAGTTAGATCTAGCTTATCCTGCATTAATTCAGTCTCAAGGTATTCTTGGACATAAGGGTCACTTACATCAATGACATATGCATTTTTCACATCGAGGGGATTATTCATAGTATCATCAATATTAAAAGTGAACTTTTCTCCATGATAATCCAAGCAGATAGTACCATTAAAGACATCAATGACCGACTTAGCAGTCCTTAAGAAAGGACGACCTAACAGAACACTAGCGGAATCATTCGACTGCATATTACTCATTTTCACCACATAGAAATCAGCAGGATAAACAAAGTTATGAACTTTCACAAGGACATTCTCCAACAGACCCTCAGGATAAATACACGATCCATTAGCCAACTTCATCACAACTTTAGTATCGACTAACTCCACACCAGTTAAGCTATTATAAATAGATAATGGCATGACATTAACAGATGCTCCTAAATCACACATAGCATGCTTAAGCTAACAAGGTAAAGAAAACATACCTGGATCCTTGCATTTGGGTGGCAATTTCTTTTGCATCACAGCTGATACGTTTGCACTCATCAAAATCTTGCCAACATCCTTTGACTTTCCAGCAATGAAATCCTTCATGAATTTGCTCAACGGAGGAAACTTGATCGCTTGAAGGAATGGAAGATTAATCTCTAACTTTCCGAATATCGACATATAGTCCATAGGATCTTCCTCAGGCTTCTTTTTCACTAATCTTCTGGGAAAAGGAGCAGGTATCACAATATTAGGATCATATAAACTTAAAGGCTTATGTACCTTAGTCGGCTCCTCCGATGCAATCTCCTTTTCCTTTTTATTCAGCACAACTGTCGGATCAGTGTTTTGTTTGAACAAACAGAACGTATTTTCTTCTGCTGGAACCTCAGAATCGTCCTGTTTAGCCAAACTGGTTCTCTCTTCAGATCCGTTTCTCGGATTCTTTTCCGACTTCTCGATTGGTCTCTCTCCTAACTCCTTGCCACTTCTCAATGTGATAAAGTTTACATGTTCTCGAGGGTTCACTTGAACTTGTGATGGTAATCGGCCTTGGTTCCCCTTGAGTTCATTCATAGAAGCCGAGAGTTGAGAAATTTGACGAGCTAATCCGTCCATACACACTTTTTGCTCAGCTTGAGTTTGTTGGAGTTGCTGCATATTATTTTGCAAAAATTGCTGCGAGCCAATCAAATCAGCCATCATCTCTTCAAGGGACTTTTCTTTCTTTTCTTGCGAAGGAGATGGTGGTTTCTGAAATCCTCTTTGATGAGGTGGTCGGTAGTTCTGTTGATGCTGCACTTGTTGAGGTTGTTGCTGTACTTGATTGCTTTGATCGCTCTAACGAAAATTAGGATGGTCTCTCTAACTTGGATTATAAGTGTTCGAGAAATGACCTCTCTTTGGTGGTGGATGATCATACCAACTTTCAAATGAATTTGCTTGAGCAATGTGATTCTCTTCGTGCAATTTGCACTTCACCGTTAAGTGGCCCAAATTACCACACATACCACATGGTTTCTCCACTGGTCCCGCACTTGCAGACTTCTCGACCATAGTATTCAGCATCTTTTCTATTCGTCCCATTCTCTTTGAGCTTCTCTTCAAAATTGGAAGAATTTGCTTGTGCAGCTCTCTTAAGCAAACGAGGCTCTTCGTACTCCCTTGTTGCTTCTACTAAGTGTTGAATCAATTTCTTAGCTTCACTCACCCTGCAATGCGAAAATCCGCCTCTACTTGATGAGTTAACTAAATTCTTCGTGTCAACGGTCATTCCTTGGTAGAAATACTGCAACAATTCACCCTCAGGATATCTATGGTTCGGGCAACTATCCACCAATCTCTTAAATCTCGTCCAATAAGTGCACAACGATTCATCATATTCTTGCTTCACTCCGCTAATCTCCTTCTTCAATGCATTAGTCTTAGTCGGAGGAAAGAAATGCTCCAAAAACAACCTCTTCATGTCAGCCCATGTAGATATGGAGTTTGGCGGGAGGCTTGTGAACCAGGCGTTCGCCTCTGCCGTCTGAGTGAAAGGAAACGCCGCTAACTTGAATTGTTCCTCAGTAACTCCAGCTGGTCGTTTCTGCACCTTGCATATCTTGACGAACTCACTCAGAAAGTTGTATGGATCATCTCTTTTTCTACCATAAAACTTAGGTAAAACATTCAGCAACCCCAACTTGATCTCAATCGACGCCTCCAAGTCTGGTATATATATCGGTGTTGGAGGATCATCTTCTAGATGGCTCGAAAGTTCACTCAATCTCGGATCTTCATCTGCCATGTCGCCTTCAGTAGCTTCAGAAATACCTTCCGTTTGGTCAAACGGAACACTTTCAGCTTCTGGAACACTACTGTCAGACTCGTAAACAGCTTTCGTCTAGGTAGACGGATCACCTTGCGGTTCCAACAGATTCTGCTTCTTCTTAAGCTTGGTCTCTTTCCGTAACCGTTTCACGAATTTCTCAATTTTAGGATGATATAGAAGGTCCGGTTTAGAGGCCCTGCTCATAAACAACAGAAAAGTAACCAAAGATCAATAGGAAAAATAAATTAATAAACACCGTTCCCCAGCAACGACACCAATTTGGTGGACGTCGTATACCACCAAATAATTCCTGCAACCTGCTCAGAATTAAATTAGTATAGCAACAAGCAGGGTCGAACCACAGAGGCAGGGTCGAGCCACAGAGAACGAGAATTCACCTATTTTTCTTATAAATCTAGTTTTGGTGTAGCCACCACGCCTTAAATTGAGAGATTTTAATTATAAACTAAGAAGACAAAGAAATTAACTAAAATAGCAAACGAGAATATAATCAAAAGAAAAGCAATCCGGCTTCGAATAAATCCACACTAGTCTAGGCTCTGATCATCGATGCAAAGATTAATTAATTCCCAAGAACCAACCAGTTATAGGGCTTCTCACGTTTGGCCCCTAGAAGTACTTCCAGATTTAGCTGCCGCTGTAGGGAGTCTTGCTTCGCCGAATGCACGACCCAGATGCCTTAGATGGAAATTTCGGAGCAGAACTAGAATGGAGCTTGAGCCTATCTTTTCTCTACAGGTATTTAATTATTTAATTAATTAAATTTATATTGGCATTTATTCTGTATTTAATATTTATTTTTTATTTATTGAAGGTCCCTCGTGTCACTATGTGGGAACCGTATGGCGACGAGGCGCAAAGTTTGTACATGCAGTCCACTTTGTACCCAAATGCCCTTGCAGTGGACTTTGTTGTGCCGCACAATCCGTTACGGCACGGGGAACAGTTTTTCCGTCATGAGCGTGAGGCAGGGCAGTTTCAGGAGGTTGATAAGGCAGTGGAGGATGTCCCTCGAAGGAGAGGAGCACAGAGAGAGGCGTCTGCGCCTGATTATGTTGAGCATAAAGATCATTTTGAGGAGGAACGTCAACTTCCTACTCGAGATAAGGGGAAACGTACTCGTCAGAAGGGATCATCATCGTCAAGCAGCGGAGGAGATCACTACCGTCGAGACAGTGACCGACGTTGGATGAGACAAGAGTTGGAAAAATCTGAAGATCGTTTGCTCGAGAAAATGGATAAGAGATGGTTGCCTCGATTTCAAAAGTGGTTTGAAGATTTGTTTGAGAATATACGATGTGGATCTTCACATCGTCGCAGCCCCGTGTACGAGCCCACTTTTCGAGGAATGTCTACTCCTACATCACGTCAGCCGTCTATTCATGAACCTGCATACGAGAGTACTCGACGCCAGCCGTCTGTTCATGAACAAGTTCCTCCACGAATGCCGTCTGTTCATGAGACACTTTGTACAGCCGGAGGTTCCTGCTCGTCATTCGTTGCGTGAGCTCGGATCTTCGTTTGTTCCGATTGAATAGTATAGTAGTTTTCTGCACGATCCATATTGTCATTTGATGGAAATCCCCAGTGGTCGTGATGAGGCCATGTGGCAGAGTCTTGGGCAGGTAAGCATTTTATTTAATAAGCATGTATTTTTCAATTGTTTATCTTTTAATTGAGCACTTGTACTAATTTAATATCCGTATAAATTTAGACAATTGGAAAAGCATTTGAGAACATACAGGCTTCATATGCTGGACAAGAAGCTGTGATGAGAACGCCCATCGATACAGTGCCTATTTCTCAGGTGGGTACATGCGACGATGAAGATGATGAGCCGTTCAGGGTACCTCGTAGAGGAAATAGGAAGAAAAAACATGCAGCAGCAGTTCGTACACCCATGATTGCCAGTAGGGCACCAGCAGACCTGGATATCCAGTTGGTTCAGGCATACGAGGTATTTCTAAGTGGCCCACTTGACCAATTTATGGTTGTGACTGCGAGTGGGGGTTATATTCTCTACCTAAAATTCATTTCTTATTTCCAATTTGATTTCTATTTTCTGTGTATAACTATGAAGTGAATTTCAAATAGCTCCAACTCCAAGGTGAATGGGAAAAAAAGATTTTGAGCATAGAGATCGAGACGCTGTTGAGAGGAACTTGGGCTATGTATGCAGACTGGGAGGCTCCAAAAAGCATATGTTTTGGAGCACATGGATTGAATGCAAGTGACTCACAGTCGTCGTTTTTTGATGCACATCACGTAAGTAAATAACTTCTTTATTTATGATTTTCTACAATTAATTATTTTTAAATTAACTAACATTTGTACATTTAATGCAGATCATTATGGTATGTCTGATCGGTGGCCATTATGTAGTAGTCTGAATTGATGTGTTAGCATGGACTGCCGAGTTGTATGACCCCCTCTATTACAGCAAGGATAGGAAAGTGCAAGAGGGAAGAGTTACTCAATTAGCACCACTTCTGAAGTTGTGGGCTCGGGTGCTCGATTGTTCATTTTATTGGAGGCATAACCGGATTGGAAGAGCAGCCGAGGAAGATCCATTGAAGCTCTTTGTCCCTTCAACAGTGGATCAATTCAAGCAAATGGACAATTACAGTTGTGGGCTCTATGCACTTATGACTATTGAGCGATTAATTAATGTGTTGGTCTCAAGACGGATACCTTGGTGTAGAGGGAGGGTGAATACACCAAGGTTTAAAAACTTTTCCAAGTTAAAACTCTTTTCAGAGAGCTGGCTGTGTTCGATCCAGCTGGATGGCAGCTTGATCGACACAGCTGGCTGTGTGTGTGTGCGGAATGTGGTGGATTTGGAAAGTCCGTCTGTTGCTTCAAATATATTGCAAAACTCTGTTTCACTTTTCAGTTAATCAGTTTATGCAGCTTGAAATGTATGCTCATGAGGGTTAGTAATATGCATAAAACAAAGCGATAAATAACAAAGCATTTTTAACGTGGTTCGGAGTAACACCTCCTACGTCCACGACCAGGTTCACTGGTAATTCACTACCACTTGGTTTCCAAGTACCAAGCAACTTCACAACTCTAACCCGAGCTGTGTTCCAACAGTTTGCGGGCACTGTCAAGCCTACACCTTCAGTTTCCGGGTACTGAAGAACCTATCCACTCGAATTACACGCTTCGAGCAAGTGTACCTTTACCTAACCTTTCTGGGTTTGGGTTTGGGTTTGGGTTTTTCCAACTATGAACGAGTTCTTACAATGAAGAACAAGGAGTAAGATGAACTCGTTCAAACTAGGCTTAAGATATTTATATTCTAATGTATTCTGCCTAAGACTGAATATGTGAACAACTAAGAACACAGCTGACTGGCTGGGTGTTCTTGAAAGATTTGGCTTTGAAGATCGTTGTTTATTTTTCTGTTTTCTTCTATTTTTTCAGTCGTCTCGCCAGCCTCCTTTTTCTAATGTTGGAGGAGATATATATAGGTGGAGATTCAAACTAGCCGTTGGAAGAGAGCCGTTTGAATCTTACCTACTCTTGTTGACTTCTGGCCTTTATTCTACGAAGTAGGTCTGCATCTGCAGAGGCTAGTTCTTCTCTGATCCGACTGCGTCAGATAAGATCTTTTGACATCGGGATCTTGTCTTTGAAAAGGTCTTCGTCTTCGAGCTGCTAAGCGTTTCTGCTGTATCTTCAGCGGCTTGGACTCTGCTGTGTCTTGACTCTGAGCTGTGTCTTAGACATGTGCTGTATCATCAACCTGAGATGTGTCTTCAACCTGAGCTGTGTCTTCAACCTGAGCTGTGTTTTAGACCTGAGCTGTGTCATCGACACTAAGCTGGGTCTTTTACACTGAGCTGGGTCTTTGACACTGAGCTGGGTTTCTGTCACTGAGCTGGGTCTTGATCTTGCGAAGTCTTTGACTTCTGGCGAGTTCTTAAGCTGTCTCGCTTAGCCGTATCTTCTGCTATGTCTTGTTGTGTCTTCTTGTCTTGAGCCGATTCTACTGTAAACTAAGGAACTCTATAAGCTCAAACGTGAGTGAAAAACGCTTAGGCTTGTGCGATCATCTACTCGGTTGGGGGTCGGTGGGTTTTGGTATCAATCAAAACTCTATTAATTTTTCCAACAATTTCCCCCTTTATGATGATGCCAAAACCTAACTGAGAAAAACAATTTACTTCCCCCTTAACAAGAAAACGGATTTTCAAAAGTTTAAACATACACAGCAGGTAAATCAAATTCAGAGTTCAGTGCCTGGACAAAGAGTTATTGTCATCAGGGTGAGCTTGAGAGCAAAAACGAATTTCTCATTAATAAAAGAAAATATTACAATTTTACAACTTTACAAAAGAAATTCAAAAGACAAAATTTCCAGATGACTGGGTCTTGACTCTGCTTATACTCGTCCATTTGATGGTCAGTCTTGAGACCATATCTGTTGAATATGAATTCTTCCAAGTTTCTCCATTCATCTTGATTTTTAGATTTGGAGATTCCTCTTTCGCCAGCCCAGTGATGAACTTCTTTGATAATCTGGGCCTTGTCAGGAAGATTCGTTCCAGCTATAGTGGGAGGATTCAATTACTTGACTTTTGGAGCTTTGAGCTGGATGTCGTTTCTCTTGACAGCTAGGGCTAATGATCTTGCCATCATTGGATCTTCTTCATGAAGTTCGAGCAAGTATTCTTTGAATGCAGTTTCATGATCCATACCTTTGTATTGATTTAGGTAGTAGAATTCTTTGATGAATTCTGTTTTGCATTGTTCCTGGTTTTCCATTGATTTCATCTGGGTTCCTCTTGTCGGATCTTGGAATGCTTGAAGCTGTTTGTTTCTTCCTAGCTTGCCTGTAGCTTAGCCTTTTCTTCCTCTGCTTTTTCTCAGTAGGCAGGAGTGATTCAGCTTTCTTCTTGATGATTTTGTCCAGCTCTTGCATTTCTCTTCTTTGCTAGTTGTGGAAATTACACAGCCAGTGATAGTCCTTGTATTCTTCTGGCTTATGTCCACATGCTTTGGCAAGAGCAACCATCTTCTCTCTCCATGTCTCTTTGACTGCTTTGGCTGCTGCAGTTGGCTCTGGCTCTTCCTCATCCAGCTCTTTGGTGAAGTCGTCGATTTCAGATTGAATTGGCTGCACATGTTTCCCCTTTGCTGCAGCTTCCCTCTCCATTGTTTTTTCAGCTTTATCCTTATCTTCCCCCTTTTTGGCATTATCAACAAGGGAGGCGGAGAGGTTAAAGACTGTTGTGTTGAGCTTGGTGAGAGCGGCTTCAACATCAGCGATTTTGGCTGAGTTGTCAGCTGTGGCAATGTTCGGTGAGCAATCTTGTTGTTTCGGCTACGGGCGAGCATCCAGATCTTTGTATAAGTTGAAGAGTTGGCGGATGTTAGAGCTGTTTGAGAGAGTGGACTTTTTGAGAGCTTCCAGCTGGCTTGAAATATTTGCTATGTCGTCGACCATTGGAGCTTGATGTCTTGTTACAATCTCAGGAACTCTCTTCTCTAGAAGGTGTGAATGATCAATCCTTTGAGAGACAAGAGATTGTTTGAGATCTAGACTTGTGCTTTCTTGTAAATCTTGAGCAAATTTGTGGACTTCATCAATTGTCCATTTGTTGCTCTCTAACTTGATCAGAGTTTGTGAATCGCATAATGACATCCACCGAGACTTGATCATCACGAAAAAGAATTTCTTCAACCTCTTTAGATATTGCTTCTTTCATGGCGGTTGAAAGCTCGATAGCTGAGTCCGTTTGAGTTGCATAATCAACATGACTGGGTTTGTTTGCCTCGAACTCGACCAGTGAGCTAGTGTCATCAGCCTTTGGACTTGGTGGGGTTTCTTGTCTCGGTTTGTTGTTTCAACAGCTGGTTCTTCCAAGACTATTACCTCAGCTGTGTTAACTGGTTCAGCATCCTTGGTAATCTCAGTTGCGACTTCTTTGGATATGACATCTCCAGAAGATGTCTCCCATCCTGCTGCTGTTAGAAGCTTGTTTGCTGATTCCCAGACGTCTGCTGGGTGCGGCTTGGGGTATTGCTGAGATACTTCGATAATTCCTCTGATGAGATCATTTTGATGTAAGTAGGCATCTTCCAGACTTCCAAAGCCAAATGTGTGCTGGAGGCATGCTTCATCCGTTTTCAATTTCTCATAAGAGAATGTCTCGATCAGCTGCTCATTCTGGTACCAGGTTGCCATCTTGGTGGCCAGATAGAATTTGAGATCTCCAACTTTGACGAGGACAATTGGTAGGTGCGCCAAGATGGGATACTGAGTTAGAACACTCTTGATCCCTGCAATGCGTAGCTCCTCGTACATAACTTCCATGAAGGCTGATCCAGAGGAGTTGAGTGATGAAGAAGCAGTAGAGTCACTTTCCTCTGATTATGTGGAGATATGTGCTTTGGGAGTAGACTGTTTTGGGAGAGAGCTTTGAATGGAGGAAAAGGGTTCAGCTTGGTCGTCAGCTGGCTGTGAAGGAGCTTCAGCCAGTTGAATATTTTCCTGTACGTTTACAGGAGATGAGTCTCTTGCTGGGGAGCTGGGTGGAGGAGAAGGATGATTGGGCGGAGTAATATGAGGCGGTGAGGGGTGGGTGGTAGGAAGAGTTGCGACTCTTTGAATAGTCCGGCTCGTCCTCGATCTAGATGACGAATCATCATTCAATCCCATATCGGCCAAGATATTTGATCCGAATTGATTGAAGGCGATCTTGTGGGGAGAGAATCACAATTGCTTGACTTGGAGTTTCTTCAGAGGAAGGTCTCGCCTCAGATGGTGAGATGACAGCCGTTTTCTTTTTCTTCTCAGCTGGACCTCCAGCTGGTTTGGGGTCAGATGTCTTCCTCTTTCTCTGATTCTTCTTAGCTGGAACATTTGCCTCTGTTTCTTCCAGCTGCTTCTTGCCTTTGCTCACAGCAGGTTGTTTCCTTAGGAGATCATTGATTTGACTTATTCTCTGGAAGAGAATCTTCGTTTCTGGAAATGGATTTGATTCAGCCCACTTTACTGTGTATCATTTCACAGCTTGTTTTATTAAGAACGAAATCTTGGAACATAGACACAGGGGCTCTGAGGTTGAGTACGTCGTCCTGGTGGAGTCAAACTTGATCTTCTCTGACTCCTTGACTAATCTGTTGAGTAAGAAATCAAACCAGTTGACGTTTGCGCCTTTGATTATGGCAATCATCGGCTTGAGCTTTGGAATACTTATCTCTCCTTGAGATCCAGCTATCCCTAAAATGCACTTTTGTGTGATATCCAGCAGCAGCCTGTACTTTGGCTTGAGAAGGAGCTTTGACATGCTCGCTCTGTACGGCTCTGGGGTGATAAGCATCTCTTGGCTAAGGAATTCATCCACTTCTTCACGGCTGTAATCGTCTGGGATAAATTCTCCTTCTCTGGGTAGGTTGAACACCTTTCATAGCATCTTGTTGAGTTTGATGTTGACGGTTGCTGAGTCAAATTTTCCGTCATCGCCTTCGACAGTCACATCGAATGAAGATGAGTAAAAGCCTTCTTCGTCAATGATGTTGAGATAGAATAGAGCGGCTTCTCTCTTCAGCATAAGCTTGGGCATGGAGGTTGCCCACAGTAAGAGACCGGAGTCTATTACGAGATCTACCATCTCTTTAAGTTCTGAAACTGGAAGGTTGGCGGTGGAAAGACAACTTTCAAATGACAACTTTGTCATAAGAACTTCGAACTGGTTCATCTCTGCGGTTGATTTCTTGGGTGCCATCTCTGCAATCTATAGATTTTGATCAAGCGAGGAATTTGCAAATGATAGATAGATGACTTGAAGATTTGAAATTCACAGAGATAAAGATGGAAGAATTATGTGTATCTTTTCCATGTATATCAACTGCCATAATGGATCAACGGCTGAGATTGAGACAGTTGATATTCTGATCAACGGCTGGGAGAGATTCACTCATCACGTTCTGACGTGTTTACGGCGAGTGTATTACAACCGCGCGTGAGGCAGTTCAAACGCTTGACATTCTGCCTCGATCCTACCGTGCTTCAGTACTCAGCAGTCTTTATAATTAATGCGATGGGAAAGGAAATTTATCAAGCAATTTTAACTAAGGAACACATGTCCGCTTAAAATAGGAATTCAAAATAATTGGACTTAAATAGTATATTCCTTAGAGAAATAAATGCATGAGACATTCCTGTCAGCTTGGTCCAATAAGTCAGCTGATGTCGCGGTAGTCATTTCCTTTGCTTGACTGAGTTTCTCCCTTCAGCTGAGTAAGTCTTCTGCTTTGAGATCCAGCTGGGTTTGTTCCCCCTCAGCTGGATGAACTTTCTTCATCCGGATTGAGCTGATACCAATTGTTGGTGAGTCTGCTCCACTGAATTCCTTTCTTCTTGATTCCTCTTCTGAGTTCTGCGAATTAAGCTTGATTCAGCTCTGTTTGATTCTCCACTTGAATACTCTGCTGGTTTGAGTTTGCCTTCGGCTGACGTCCTTCTTGTGTCGTCTTCGGCTTGGTGGAGTTCCCTGAATTTGATGGTAGGAGGCTGTCTTTTCTCAATTTGCTCAGAAACCCGTTCACAACACTGTGGGACCGTCTCTTGACATATTCTTTGAAGAGCTTTGAGGTGAGTCATGAGCTTTGATCAATAGCTATCTTTCTTTCACAACATGCTTGATGACTTCCTCAATTACGTATGTCCCTTGACCTGTCATCACTCTTTCGATACCCCGTCGTAATTGGGTCCGGCTTGGTTGCTGAGGATTCCATTGAAAATCCAGATTTGTCCTTGTCTTTTGTGAGTGATTTTTCTGGTTGGTCCTTAAATGAGTCCACTTCTTCTTTGGACCAAGTTGACTCCATTTTCTTCGATGAGGTTCATTTCATAGCTGGAGTCTGTCAGCTTGATATCCCGTCTGCTGGAATCTTGAGTTGAAGCTCGGTTGATTTCCAGCTTTCTAACCAGCTGAGATCCTTCCCAGCGGTCTTTTAAGTTGACCTTGATGTTTGTGCTGGATGACATTGCTGTCTTTAATTGATTCCAGTCAGCTGGATTTATCTGCCGCCTTTGAGCTTTGTGTCCAGCTGAGATCCGGTGCTTCTCTTGGTCTTTGAGTTGCCGATCAGCTTTCTTTTCTGATCGGACTGAGCTTGGAGACCTGGCTTGATTATGTACTACCTCTTTGGTACATAGATGGCTAGGTTCCAGCTGTGTTTGCATTGGCTGGAGCCATTCTTTGATCTGATACAGCTTTGGCCATCTTCAAGCTCCTGACCATTCAGTCTTCTGCTTGACTTTCTGAGTTTATGATGATGGGTTCGTTTAAAGATAATATCCCTCATCATGTCGTAATGCACACTCAGAAAGCTGTTGAGTTGAAACTTCCAGATCTGATAATCATCGACAGAGAATGTCGGATGTTTCCTGCACAAGGAAGATTCCACGACAGTATGCAATATAATGATAAAAAAAATTTTAAGCTTTGAAGGATCTGTTCAGGTGACCACTATCAGCAATGAAATGCTGACTTGACAGATACAGTGATCTTTTGAACCACTGCTCTGATACCAATTGTTGGTCCCAAGACGGATATCTTGGTGTAGAGGGGGGGTGAATACACCAAGGTTTAAAAACTTTTCCAAGTTAAAACTCTTTTCAGAGAGCTGGCTGTGTTCGATCCAGCTGGATGGCAGCTTGATTGATACAGCTGGTTGTGTGTGTGTGCGGAATGTGGTGGATTTCGAAAGTCCGTCTGTTGCTTCAAATATATTGCAAAACTCTGTTTCACTTTTCAGTTAATCAGTTTATGCAGCTTGAAATGTATGCTCATGAGGGTTAGTAATATGCATAAAACAAAGCGATAAATAACAAATCATTTTTAACGTGGTTCGGAGTAACACCTCCTACGTCCACGACCAGGTTCACTGGTAATTCACTACCACTTGGTTTCCAAGTACCAAGCAACTTCACAACTCTAACCCGAGCTGTGTTCCAACAGTTTGCGAACCTTGTCAAGCTTACACCTTCGGTTGCAGGTGCGAAGAACCTATCAGCTCGAATTACACGCAACGAGCAAGCGTACCTTTACCTAACCTTGCAGGTTTGGGTTCGGGTTTGGGTTTTCCAACTATGAACGAGTTCTTACAATGAAGAACAAGGAGTAAGATGAACTCGTTCAAACTAGGCTTAAGATATTTATATTCGATGTATTACGCCTAAGGTCGAATATGTGAACAACTAAGAACACATCTGACTGGCTGGGTGTTCTTGAAAGATTTGGCTTTGAAGATCGTTGTTCATTTTTCTGTTTTTTTCTATTTCTTCAGTCGTCTCGCCAGCCTCCTTTTTCTAATGTTGGAGGAGATATATATAGGTGGAGATTCAAACTAGCCGTTGGAAGAGAGCCGTTTGAATCTTACCTACTCTTGTTGACTTCTGGCCTTTATCCTACGAAGTAGGTCTGCATCTGCAGAGGCTAGTTCTTCTCTGATCCGACTGCGTCAGATAAGATCTTCTGACATCGGGATCTTGTCTTTGAAAAGGTCTTCGTCTTCGAGCTGCTAAGCGTTTCTACTGTATCTTCAGCGGCTTGGACTCTGCTGTGTCTTGACTCTGAGCTGTGTCTTAGACCTGTGCTGTATCATCAACCTGAGCTGTGTCTTCAACCTGAGCTGTGTCACCTTGACTGAGCTGTGTTTTAGACCTGAGCTGTGTCATCGACACTAAGCTGGGTCTTTTACACTGAGCTGGGTCTTTGACACCGAGCCGGTTATTCACCGAGCCGGGTCTTGATCTTGCAGGTCTGACTCGCCGAGTCTGCTTCGTGAGTTCTTAATATCGCTTAGCTGTCTTCTGCTATGTCTTCTGCTGTGTCTTCTGCTGTGTCTTCTGCTGTCTTCAGCGATTCTACCTGTAATCTAAGAAACTCTATAAGCTCAAACAGGTGAGCTGAAAAACGCTTAGGCTTGTGCGATCATCTACTCGATTGGGGTCAGCTGGGTTTTGGTATCCAATCAAAACTTTATTAATTTTTCCAACATAGTGGTTCGCCCTCTATACCTTGGGGTAATACACACACCAAACAGTATAGGAAGAGGGTAGCGACCGTAATATATGGCCTATGTCATCCACCAACGCAGCAGGAACGAGAACAATATGAAGAAATATGTAGGGCAGCTGCTGCGGCTTCATCTTCCAATCATTAAATTTTGTGATGTGACTTAGCCGAATTGATATGCACCCAGACTATTAATTTATTTTCATGCTATTTATTTCCACTATTAGTTTTTCATCGCCACTATTACAAATATTAAGTGAAATTCAAAACTGACTAAAAACCGACCACAAACAGAATATCCTCGAGAGGGATCTTTACATTTTCGAGCGGGATCTTCATATAATCGAGAGGGATATTAATATGCACTAGCGGGATCTTTATATACACACTTTATGTATTAAAAGCCGACCGCAAAGTGAAGATCCCTCTCGAGAGGGATCTTCACTTTGCGAGCGGGATATTTATATACACGAGAGGGATCTTCGTAAGTTTTTTTAATTATTTTCATGCAATAACTTCTTTATTTATTCATAAAATTATATCTGACGCATTCAATTATGTGATACATGACTTCGACGAGTATGGCCATATTCATGAAATACACTACATCTCTTACGAGCTTGACTCTCCGTAACAGCGCGTCGCCGGTTAACTCTCGGACGTCCGGGAAGAGAAGTGATAGCTGGAGGTAAGACCAATGTATTGCCTACTCCAATCTTCTTTGTACGGAACACGAAGTATAGGATATTTGTATGCGTCTATCCAAGCTTCTCTTTTGTAGTACAATTGCACGTAATCATATATCGTCTCTACATTTTTGCTGCAATTTCAACCAATCACACAATTAGAGATTTTAAGTGATAAATTATCAAAATCAATGTGATAAACTTACAGTATTGCAGCAATAGCATGAGAACAAGGCATTTCATCCAGTTGAAATTCACAGCAGGTGCATGTCTTCATATGGAGATCTACTTTGAAATATCTCTTACCATCATGCACGTTGAAGGTCAAGCCCGGTGCACGAGCTGCATTGTACCTCAATGCTTTATTCATCTGTTGCGTCAGTTTTTTAGATGCTTCAGCAGTTAATATGTCGTCATCGCCATTCGCCTCTTCACGTCTCTCATCAAACCATTTCTCGATGACATGTCTGATTGCATCAATCATTGAGCATATGGAAAGTCGTCGAGCCCACAACAATCCGCCATTCCACGACTCTGCTACATTTGATGTCAGTTGGCTGTAACGTGGAACTGGACAACAGCTCCGAGCCCATTTCTCCGGTCCAACACTCATTAATTTCTGGTATGCAGCTTCGCTCTCTCGACGGATTTTGTTCATTGCATTTTCATAAACTGAATGGCGATATGCATATGCAGCTTGTTCATACAAGGTAGTAACCACTTTTCCGAACCGCTTCAACTTGTTGAGTAAGTGATAGTAGCACAGACCGTGAACTGCATCAGGAAACACTTCACTAATAGCGTTACCTATCGAGACATGAGCATCAGAGACAATGACTGTATCTGTCAGTTCCCCATATGCAACTCTAAAACGCTAGAGAAACCACTTTCAAGAGATATAATTTTCGATTGGTCCAACACCTATCGCCAATGAGAATATCTGCTCATTGGCATCCTTCGTCACATCGACAAACAAGATACCTCTATTTCTGCCCTTGAGATGAGTGCCATCAATTGCGATCACAGGTCTTATGTTGAGTGGATAAGCAAGCCTGCAAGCGCCGACAGCCACAAATAGATGCTGGAACTTCTCATCATTTCCAACTGCCAGATCAGTAACCGTGCCAGGATTAGATTCCTTAAGCATGTGAAGATAGCCAGGCAACATCTGGAAGGACTCAACATACCCTCCGTATATCATCTGTATCGCAGTGTGCCGTGCTCTCAAGGCCAAATCATATTGGATTGTGATACCGAACTTGCGGAGCACCTCCTCCACAATGGTTTTCGGCTTCATGATTTCACACTCCCTCCGTATTTTTCTGGCAACGTAGGCTGCAATAACATTCATGTGGACTTTTTTGGGCGCCACACGTCCAAGATGACGAGTGCATGCATGATCGCCATTAAATTGGCGGACTATCCAAGCATCAGAGTTTCTGCGGGATAATGCTCGCAACTCGAAAGGGCAATTTTGCAAATGCCTGCAAATCCATCTGAGACGCTTCGTATCAGATGATACAACTTTGTATTCAGCTCCAATCTCCATGTGCCACAAGCCGGCTGCAATATTTAGATCATATTTGCTTTCCAACCTTTAACTCAGTATCATCTGTCGGGTCATTTTCTCGTGCAACGAGTGAAATCGTAGCATCGAGCGGAATCACCGGAACCAACCAACTGGCGAGATCCTCGGCATTCACTCATTCATCCCTACGAATCCATACTGCATGCTCCGCAATCGTGGATTCTGTCATGTTATCCTCCGACGCTTCACTATCGGATTCGGGTTCAGATTCTAGAATATAACTTTCATCATCTCCTTCATTTGTATCTTCATCATCGTTGCTTTCTTGTTCATCATTGCGAGAAGTTGCTCTCCTTGGGAAAGAGGTATCTGGAACAGGCATTTGGGTGATAGAGGAATATTCAGGTGTGGATGTCGATCCGTAATTACCTCCAGGGAAATATGGATTATCAAACCAATTTGAGGAAACCATCTGTCTTTGGATATGATCCATTTCATCCGAATATGTTCCGTCGAAGTCGTATCCAAAGGATGAAGAGCGCGGTTCTTCAAAAGAAGGAATATATACGTCCGTATTGTTGTGAATCACGTATACAGTTGGGAAAGATTCCATCATGCACAACTGATCAAATTGGTGATCGGTGCGCAAGAGGGCTTTCATGGTGCATCCTGTACGAGACCGCGATAAATAATACAACTCGTACTGTGTACTAATCGAATTTCCATTCAACATAATATCGATGTTGTATCTCAAATTTATGAGAGATTGAGATGCCGCCATAAGTTGAATAATCTGTTCAAATCCGCCCAGTACGTACAATCGTGCCATTGTCCGCCGTATTTGATAGTGAAGTACTTCCATTCATCCATCTATATAAAATTAAAAACGAAAAATGATTAATAAACAGAATTAGAATAAAAAACACCAAAATCCCTCTCGGTATACCTATTTCCCGCTCGAGCGGGATTATGATGTACCGAGCGGGAAATGAGTTTTGCGAGAGGAAAATAGTTCCATTTAATGTGTTGCATAATTATATCTTAAAATGTAATTTTCGCTCATTATAGATTGATCTAGTAACGAATCCCGATTTATTTTGTATAATTACTAAATAGATTAATAAAAGATGAACATTAGAAATTAAATGAACTATAATGCTGTAAAAAATTACCTCAACAACAACCTCCAAAGATGAGTGAATTTGTAAGTCAATTCTCTAATTTTTTTCGTAGATATTTGTAGTGAATTTTCTAATTCTTCGTAGATGTGTTTTGATCTTCGCTTCACTGTAAGAAATATATAGAAGTGAAAAGTGAAACTGGTATGGATTCACGTGAAAATTGTACATAAAAATGTACAATTTAATTTACAGTTATACTACAGTCCAAAAAGAATAGGTGTGGCGTGTCTGCATTGTGCAAGTAATTCACGCGGTGCACAGACAAAAAATTGAAGATCCCTCTCGAGAATTGAAGATCCCTCTCGAGAATTGAAGATCTCACTCGACAAAAGTGAAGATTCCACTCGAGTATATGGATATCCCGCTCGATAAAATGAAGATCCCGCTCAGGAAATTGAATATCCCGCTCGGGCGGGATATTACATTTTTCGAGCGGGATATTCATTTTGTCGAGTGGGATCTTCATTTTTTGGCTCTTCATGGGGTTATTGTCTTTTTTGGTATGATTTCTATATTTTTCGCCCTTATTTAAATATGCAGAAGGTATTTATTACTATTAATAATATATATAAAAGAATATTAATAACCAAAGATTAACTACTTTATCAAACTTTCATGCAAGACACAAGTACACTTTTCTTACAATGTGTAAGTGATTAACAATCATTAGTCACTTTTTGATTAAAATAAATCACAAGCAATGGTCATGTTGGCTCTTCAAACGAAAAATGTGTAAAATTCATTTGTTTTGGAGGAGGTGTGTATTTTTCATTTTTGTAAAGTGAAAGTGTGTATTTTTATGGATTAGCACAATTATATTTATTCTATTATCTCTACCTCTATATCGATATATTCTATATATACTAATATAATAATGGTAACCATATTCTAAATCATATCACACATCTCATAACATATATATATATATATTATATCTATAATACGAATACGGATTCGAGCTCTCCCCTTAATTTTAAGTCTAATGTGGCGCGTTCTCCATTCATTATTCTCATTTATCTTAAATCCTCATTTTTTGTATTTTTAATTCATATATTCTATAAATTTAATATGAAATTTTCTATCCCACATCGATTTTTAATAAGACTCAGCTCTTGGAAAACCATTATAAATACTAAAGATCAATATGTATTTTTTTCATCCTACATTTATTTTGCATAAACAATTTGATTTGGCCAATTAATTAATTGGCCAAATAAATAATTTTATTTTTATGTTGAAAATTTTAATTTGACTGTAGTGGACAAAATCCGTTTGCTTAGTGTTGGGAAAATTATAAGGTTTCGATTTGATACCAAAACCCAACTGATTCTCCAACCGAATAGATGATCGCGTCAACCTAAATAGTGTTTTCCAGCTCGCCTGTTTGAGCCTTAGATGTTCTAGGTTTACAGGTTAAGGAAGCGGAAGACAGCAGTCGACCCAGCTGTGTCTACAGCAGGAGTCAGCTAGCGGAAGACAGCAGTCGACCCAGCTGTGTTCTCAGCTGGAGTCAACTAGCAAAAGAAAGCAGGCGTCAACCTTCAGCTGAGTGATCCAAACAGAGCTCGATCAAGGCGAAGAGAATTCGAGCCGAGTTCAAAACACAAACTGGTCCCGGTACGAACAAAAGAACTATCTCTGAAGACTCCACGTCGAGACAGTCCAGCTCTGAATTCAAAAGCCAGCTCTAAAGGCAGAAGATCCCGGAATCAGAGGAAGTCAACCTACCTCGATCAATGAGGGATTGCCAGATCAGCATCCTAGACTTCAGAACCTAGGATGTGACACAAATGAAGACAGGTGCAGATACGCCCAACGGCAGATCTTGTATTTAAGAAGAGTAGGTAAGATTCAAACGGCTCCTCCAACGGCTAGTCTTGAATCTCTACCTATATAAACCCGTCTTCAACCACAGGATCAGATACGAAAAACTCTCTACAAGCTTTCATTATCTGAAATCATTATTCTTTCAAAAGCTCTCAACGGTTCTACATAGATCAAAGAACACTTTATCTTAAAGTGTTTCTAGTTAAGCTGCTTAGTTTTTCGTCTGTTCCCTAGGCCAAACTCATTGTATATCTTAAGCCTAGATTTCGAACGAGTTTATCATACTCTGAAGTTCTTAATTGTAAGAACTCGTTCATAGTTGGAACCCTATACCCAAACCCAAACCCAGAAAGGTTAGGTAAAGGTACGCTTGCTCGAAGCGCGTAATTCGAGTGGTTAGGTTCTTCGCACCGGAAGCGAAGGTGTATAGGCTTGATGGCCCGCAACCGTTGGAACACAGCTCGGGTTAGAGTTGTGAAGTTGCTTGGTACTTGGAAACCAAGTGGTAGTGGATTACCAGTGAACCTGGTCGTGGACGTAGGAGGTGTTACTCCGAACCACGTAAAAACTCGCGTGCTTCTTACTCTATCTCTTTACTATTGCTTTATATTCAGCTGTACTAACTCCTTCATATCATTGCATACTTGTTCAAAATCGCACACACCGTTCTCCAAAGACACTCGTGTCTCTCGAAAAGTTGCACAACCCGACTAAGCCGAAAACGTTAAGTTAATATTTTCAAACCGAGTTTTTCTAAGTAATCGAGCTAAGTTTTCAAACCACCACTTTCCGCAATTTGAGTTATTTACCCAGCTGACCCTCCCCAGCTGGATCAATAACTGAGCTCACCAACTCTGTGTTTTAACTTGAAAAAGTTTCGAAAAATCTACTTGGTGTATTCACCCCCCCCCCCTCTACACCAAGTACCCAGCTCAGGGACCATCAATTTAGTCCAAGCCCAATAAATACCTCTAGTCGGCTCAACTAGCTAGACGGATATAACCATCAAGCCTAACAAACCGAAAATTGACATTGACCGACTATGTAAAATCCATCTACAAGGCCTAAGCCCAACACGTACATTTAGTCTGCCCAATTAGCTAGACGGATTTGACCGTCTAGCCCAATAAGCTAACGGACCAATCTTGACCGACTACTAGACCGGATAGTTTTACACTCAATCCCAAGGGTTTAACAAATAGTCAGACGACTTGACTAAGTCAATGACGGCTTATCTCATCCGTAACAAACATATCGTATCAGCCGTAACAACCCACGTACTGAATAACCGACTTGGATGGATGGAGGCGGAAACTAAAATCCTAAGCGGTCACTAGTCGTCTATATATATCAAACGACTAGGTCCCATTCAAGGGGGGCACATATTGAACTCTCTACTACCTATTATCTCTTGACAGCCGTCTACGCATATAAGCTTACCTCTACATATTATTTATACGAAAACGGATTTGAGCCATCCCCTTAATTTTAGGTCCTATGTGGCGCGCTCTCTATTCATTATTCGTATTTATCTTAAATCTCCATTTTATGTATTTTTAATCCTATATTCTATATTTAATATGAAACTTTTTATCCCACATCGATTTTCAATAACACTTCACCCTTGGAGAACCATTATAAATACTCAAGATTAATGTGTATTTTTTCCATCATGAAATTATTTTGCATAAACAATTTAATTTGGCCAATTAAATAGGGTCAAATAAATAGTTTTATTTTTTTGTTGGAAAATTTAATGTGGCCACTCTTGGAGTACAAAATTAATATTTCCATATTTTCTTCATTAATCTTTTCCTTTATTAAACTTAATTCAACCTAAACGTTATTTTTTTTATTTTTTGCTTTATAAAAGGATTAGACGTGGGGTGTACTTTCTCAATCAAAATAGTTTATTATTTATTTTAACCAAATAATAATTGGTTTTGATCAAATAAATACGGAGTATATATTATCATTTTATTTTATTTTATAAATTTAATATAGCAACATTATATTTTGTTACTAAATAATAAGATTACATATATATAAATTATTTTGTTTAACTTTTCTACCTACCATTAAATTATAACCTATCAATAGAACTTTTCTACAATCAAAGCAAATACAATACCCAATATATACATAAATATTTCAAAAGTAACCATTATTTTCTCGCAAATGATCATTGATATTAGTATCATAAACACATTTGCATGTATGATATTATCTTAAATTGTAATTTTATGTATTTTTTATTTCATATATTCTATATTTAATATGAAACTTTTTATCCTATATCAATTTTCAATAAGACTCTACTCTTGAAGAACTATTATAAATACTCAATATCAATGTGTATTTTTTTCATCCTGCAATTATTTTACATAAACAATTTAATTTGACCAATTAATTAGTTGGCCAAATAAATAATTTTATTTTTATGTTGAAAATTTTAATTTGGCGAATTATTAAGTTGTCAGTATTAATTTATTTAATTTGATAAGTTATTAACAAACCAAAAAAATACAATTTAACTTGAAAAATAATTTAAATTTAATTATTATCTAATTATAGATTGTTAAATTTTAATTATATTACTATTAAATTATCAAGCTATTTTTATAAGTTACAATTCTCAAAATTTTAATTTGTGACGAGATAATCAGACGTACACAATAATTAATATCGTATACGTTGAAATCTTTGATAGATTGTGAGATAACTACAAATCTAATTTTTTATATTTTAAATTATGTTTAGCTTGTACAAAAAAATATTAGTTTGATTTCTTGCAACTAAAGAAAGTGGAATAAAATCAAAGAAATACTATTTCTGATCAATTATCGAAATATTATCACTCTGAAATAACATTAAATTATTTTTAATGTTCATGCTTATATATTGGAAAATGATATGATAAAAATAAAATATTTGTCAAAGGAAGTACAATAAAATTGAAAAAACATTTAATCTTATTGGTGTATTTTATTTTATTTTCATCACTTTTGTAAAACTTACAGTAGATGCAGTTGCTGTGAGAGGAGAAGCTAACAATGAGATTTTGAAATTTATGAAAAAATTACACAAAATAGTAGTTCCTTGAAATTGGTGTTGTGTTTAAAATTGAGCTTACTAAAATTTACTTTCTATTGATTTTTCTTGGAGATAAAGGAAGCGGAATAAAATCGAAGAAACAATCTTATTGATGTATGTTTTTTTATTATAACTACATCACTTTTGTAAGATTTTCTTATAGTGAATTGTTGAATTAATAATATTACTCTCATATAGATAATAAGAGAGGAGACATAAAATAGACAAATAGCTTAGTAAAAATCAATAGTTGTCAAGGAACTTAGTTTGTACAAATTATAGCAATATTTTATCACCTAACTTTATATTCTCGAGATACGCTTGCTCCGGATATAGATATTCGTATCAGCGTACCACGTCCGCCTCCCATTCCACCACCGCCACTACTACCACCGCCACCGGCACGGCGGCGAGTTACGCATGATACGAATATAAATATTCGTATCGGCGTACCACGTCCGCCTCTCATTCCGCCACCGCCACCTCCACGGAGGCGAGTTACGCATGATACAAATATGAATATTCGTACCAGCGTACTACCGTCTGTCTCTCTCATTCTACCGCCGCCACCACCACCGCCACAGTGGCGAGATACGTTTGGTACGAATATGCATATTCGTATCATTCGTACCAGCGTACCACTGTCCGTTTATCTCATTCTACCACCACCACCTCCACGGTGGCGAGATACGCTTGGTACGCATATGCATATTCGTACCAAGCGTATCACCGTCAGCCTCCCATTCTACCACCACAACTACTACCGCCGCCGCCACAGCGGCGAGTTACGCATGATACGAATATGAATATTCGTACCAGCGTACCACCATCCATCTCTCTCATTCTACACGGCGGCGAGGTACGCTTGGTACGAATATGCATATTCGTACCACTGTTTGTCTCTCATTCTACCACTACCGCTACGGCAGTAGGGTACGCTTGGTACGAATATGCATATTCGTACCAGCGTATCGCCGTCGCCTCCCATTCTGCCATTGCCACCGCCACATATATTGCTACAATGGCAGAGTACGAAATGATAATTTTGTGTCGGGGTTACCATGTCGTAACCTGGTAAGGTTTTACGAAATGACAATTTCGTATTGGGGCATATCCGGTGGCAACTGTTTGAAATGGTATCCGGTACGAAATGACAATTTCGTATAAGGTTACCATGTTGTAATCTGGTAAAGTTACCATCATGATATGAAACTATCGGTTGTGTCAGTTAAATAAGAATGAGAATGCGATATATTGATCAATTTATTGACTCCTCGGAATGTGCAAAATGAGAATGAGTACGATGTTGATGACGATGATGAATTACGTATAGACGTATTTTTATTTGGTGTCACGAATGGTACGAATTTATTTAATTCGTGTCAGTCGTTCCGATGCATAACTATACGATCTATAATATTCGTACCGATATTACGTTTTGATAACTTATAAAAATGTCTATGTTCGTAACATAACATGGTATCTCTGTTGGGAAAATTAATAGAGTTTTGATTGGATACCAAAACCCAGCTGACCCCAACCGAGTAGATGATCGCACAAGCCTAAGCGTTTTTCAGCTCACCTGTTTGAGCTTATAGAGTTTCTTAGTTTACAGGTAGATTCGCTGAAGACAATGAAGACGCGGCTAAGCGAACGGCTTAAGAACTCAGCGGTGCGGACTCGACGCGAGCAAGACCAAGCGAAGTCGACCGCGCGTGTCAAGACCCGGCTCGGTGACGGAAACCCGGCTTAGTGTCAAAGACCCGGCTCGGTGTAAAAGACCCGGCTTAGTGTCGTTGACACGACTCAGTCTAAAACACGGCTCGGGTCGATGACACGGCTCGAAGACACGGCTCGAGTTGATGATACGGCACAGTCCGAAAGACATTTCGGAATCAAGACACCGAGTCCAAGCCGGCGAAGATACGGCGAGAGACGCGCAGCGGCTCGAAGACGAAGACCTTCTCCAAGACAAGATCCCGATGTCGAAGATCTTGTCGACGCGATCAAATCAGAGAAGGAATAGCCTGCGGATGCGGACCTACTTCGTAGGTAAAGGCCAGAAGTCAACAAGAGTAGGTAAGATTCAAACGGCTCTCTTCCAACGGCTAGTTTGAATCTCCACCTATATATATACCTCCTCACCATTGAAGAGAAGAGGCTGGCGAGGAGGCTGGCAAGACGACTGAAGAAATAGAAGAAAACAGAAAAATGAACAACGATCTACAAAGCCAAATCTTTCTAGAACACCCGGGATCGGTTTGTGTTCTTAGTTGTTCACATATTCAGTCTTAGGCAGAATAGATCAGAATAAATATCTTAAGCCTAGTTTGAACGAGTTCATCATACTCCTTGTTCTTCATTGTAAGAACTCGTTCATAGTTGGAACCCCATACCCAAACCCAAACCCAGAAAGGTTAGGTAAAGGTACGCTTGCTCGAAGCGTGTAATTCGAGTGGTTAGGTTCTTGATGCCCGGCGAAGGTGTAGGCTTGACGGTGCCATGCTGCCCGCAATTGGAACACATTTCGGGTTAGAGTTGTGAAGTTGCTTGGTACTTGGAAACCAAGTGGTAGTGAATTACCGGTGAATGCGAGTCGTGGACGTAGGAGGGGTTACTCGAACCACGTTAAAAATGCTCGTTATTTATCGCTTTGTTTTATGCATGTTACTAACCTTCATGAGCATACATTTCAATCTCATAAATGACTAGCGAAAAGTGAAACAGAGCTTTGCAATATATTTGAAGCAACGGACGGACTTTCCAAATCCACCACATTCGCACCGCACTTTTATGTCGATCAAGTCGTCCGAATTTGGATCGAACACAACTTTCTGCGAAGAGTTTTAACTTGGAAAAGTTTTTAAACCTTGGTGTATTCACCTCTACACCAACGTATCCGTCTTGGGACCAACAATTGGTATCGTAGCAGTGGTTCAAAGATCATTGTATACGTCAAGTCGACATTTCAATGCGATAATGGATCACCCGGATCCTTCAAAGTTTCAAAAAAAAAATTTCATTATATTGCATACGTAAATGGAATCTTCACATGCAGGAATCTTCCGACATTCTCTGTCGATGATTATCAGATCTGGAAGTTCCGACTCAAAAGCTTTCTGTGCGCGCAAAATGACATGATATGGGATATTATCACAGACGGACCCATCATCATCATGAAGTCAGAAAGAAAAGCAGAAACCACACCTGGAGCTGAACTAGTACTCCGGCAAGTTGTGAAGCCCAAAAGGGAGTACTCTCCAGAAGAAAGAAGACAAGCTGGTTTGGACAGCTACGCTCGCAACGTCATCTCCTCAACAGTGACAGACGCTTATCTCAGCAAGATTATCAACTGCGAGACAGCTAAGGGGATGTGGGACACTCTAGCCAAGCTGTGTGAAGGCTCGGAGGGGAAATCGAGAACCAATTCTCAGTTGCATGCCAGAAGTTCGATAACTTCAAGCAACTCCCCTACGAGTCCATCGAGCAAATGGAGCTTAGATTCTTCAACCTCGTCATCGAGATCGAGATGATCCGAACTGGGAAATATACAGTTCGAGATAAGAACTTGAAAGTTCTTGCAACTCTCTCCTCAGAATGGTGTACACACAGGGTGGTTCACCAAAGCGAAGCCGTATCTTGGCGTAGACGAAAAAGTGTTCTCCATCTTGAAAGCCAACGAATTTGATCTGGGGATTACAAGTGGAGAATCATCCAGCCGGATGAATGAAACGGAGCTGACTTCCAAGGAAAAAGAGACTGCTCTCAGTGCAAAATCAAGAAGATTAGCTCAATCAGCTCAGCTTGGAAGGACCAACAAGGAGCGCGAAAATATGAGCAAAGAAGAATTGCACGAAGAAATTGCCATGCTTGTACGGAATATCAATAGGCTGGATCACAGCAAGGAAAGGTACAAGAAGATCGTGAAGGTTCATCACGACAAGCAACTCTACCCAAAGAGAAACCCAGCTGAGTCATCCTCCCGAAGAAAGGATAAAGGGTTCAAAACGAGCGAAATGGACGATGATCAAATCTCCTTCTCCGACTCAGATGAGGATGATCACCTTGATTAAGATGTCTGGAACATCTTAACGAATCAACTGATGAAGAAAGTGAAGAAACCCAGCTAGCTGACTGGGACCAGCTGTGAAATAAAGACTGCTGGAAACAAAACTAAAAACTCAGCCAGTCACACTGCTGAGTACATTGGTCTCAAGAAAAGAATCGAGAAGCGACAGATGAATCGGATTTGGAGACATTGTCTGCATAGCTATACAAACAGAGACCTCATCAAAGGAAGTAGGATGCAGCTGAAGAAAAAGCCACCTAATATCAAATCAAGGAGGAACTCTACACAGCTGGAAAGAGAGCAAAATCAAGTAGAATGCCCAGCTGGACATGGCACAGCTGATTGCATGCTAAAAAGAGACCTCATCGAAAAAGTGCTCAGCGACTTCAAGAGATTGCTAGAAATCCTTGAAATCTAGCCAGCTGAGAATTTGGAGCTAAGGAATGAGCTCAAGCAGAAGAATGTTCAAGAAGCTGAAGATGGCCAGAGTTGAATCGAACGATCGGCTCCGACCAATTCAAACAATTGGAACCAATTCCAAGGATGTTCAAAAAGATCGAACATCATCAAGCCAGCTTTCAAGCTCGCACGCAAAGAATATAAGTTGCTCAGCAATCTAAAGCCCAAGAAAAGCCGGCTCGGCTGGACACAAAGCTAAAAGGCGACGAGATAAATCCGGTATCGGAATCAAATCAAGGCGAGAAAGGTCATTCAAATCGGACATCAAGGTCAACCAAAAAGACACGAGTGAGGATCTCGACTAGACATAAAAGTGGAAATCAGCAAGCTTAACTTCAAGATTCCAAGACGAATATCAAGTGGATGTCAAGGCACCAGTCCGTAGGAAATGGACTTCAAGCAGTCAACAAGGTCTAGAGAGGAGATGATCCATTCAAGGACCAACCAGAAGTATCACTCAGAAAGTATATAGACAAATCTGGGTTGTCAAAGGAATTTGGACCCGAGACCACTTAGGTCATCGTGCAAGGCGCGATGAGTTCAATCCGAATCGTCGTTCCGCTTCCAGAATGGTATTATAATAGAAATTCTGATCCTTGAAGCGAAAGTTACATCCATTTTAAATCCTGCCGACGACGGTCCCTTTCACGATCTCTCACCATCAAATAATCAGTTGCAACTCGTTAGCGTCAAGGAGGGGAATCAAACCCAGCTGATAAAATAATTGAAATATCCAATTGAGGGGAAACTCAGTCCAGCAGAATCGTCAAGCGGAGCATCCAGCAGGATTTACTCAGCTGGATCATCGTGTGCCATCAAGAAAGAATCAGATACAGCTGGAATGGACTCGGCGAAACCCCAAAGATCTCGAAGATGAAGTCATCAAGCACAGGGGAATCAAACCCGCCGATAAAACACAATTGGGCTATCCAATTGAGGGAACTTTGCAAACGTAGCCTTCGCCGTAGGAAGAAGGTCAAGATGACTCACTCCAAACCGAGTCATCTGAGTACGAGAAAGACCATCAATTGGTATCGGATGAAAAGAAGAGCCGAAAAGTGCATCAATTGGTATCGGCTCCAAGTCGGGAGTTACCAAGAACGGGAAGAAATTATTGCCGAACGCCACCGCCCGAGACCTCGACTTCCTTCCTCCCAATATCTTTTTGATGAACCAAAAAGGGAAAGGATTGAACGAGAAAAACGGGAATAAAAGGGGGAAATGATTGAACGAAAAGGAATGCAAAAGAGGTAAATGGCGAGTGAAAAGACAATTTGGAGAAAGAGTGCAAACTCTCGTCAAAGGCATGTCGACGACGGGAAGAGTTTAGTTAGGATTTTGTTTTATGTTTTTCTCGTAAAAGTTTGTAAAGGTTTTGGCATCATCAAAAAAGGGGGAAATTATTGGGAAAATTAATAGAGTTTTGATTGGATACCAAAACTTGGTAACCGAGTAGATGATCGCATGCTAGCGTTTTTACCACCTGTTTGAGCTTATAGAGTTTCTTAGTTTACGGTAGATTCGCCGAAGACAGTGAAGACGCGGCCTAAGCGAGCGGCTTAAGAACTCGGCGGTGCGGACTCGAGAGCAAGACCAAGCGAGTCGAAGATCTGCAGGTATCAAGACCCGGCTCGATTGACGGAAACCCGGCTTAGTGTCAAAGACCGAGCTCGGTGTAAAGACCCGGCAGTGTCGTTGACGCGGCTCCGAATCTAAAACACGGCTCGGAGTCGATTGACACGGCTCGGGTTGAAGACACGGCTCGGGTTGATGATACGACGCGAGTCTAAAGACGGCTCGGGAATCAAGACACGGTCGAGTCCGAACGGCGAAGATACGGCGAGAGACGCTTAGCGGCTCGAAGACGAAGACCTTCTCCAAGACAAGATCCGATGTCGAGAAGATCTTGTCGACGCAATCAAATCGAGAGAAGGAATAGCCTCTGCAGATGCGGACCTGCTTCGTGAGTAAAGGCCGGAAGTCGACAAGAGTAGGTAAGATTCAAACGGCTCTCTTCGACGGCTAGTTTGAATCTCGCCTATATATATACCTCCTCACCATTGAAGAGAAGAGGTAGCGAGAGGCCGGCAAGACGACCGAAGAAATAGAAGAACGGAAAAATGAACAACGATCTACAAAGCAAATCTTTCTAGAACACCCCGGCCGTCAATTTGTGTTCTTAGTTGTTCACATATTCGGTCTTAGGCGAATAGATCGAATAAATATCTTAAGCCTAGTTTGAACGAGTTCGTCATCATACTCCTTGTTCTTCATTGTAAGAACTCGTTCATAGTTGGAACCCCGTACCCAAACCCGGCAGAAGGTTAGGTAAGCACGCTTGCTCGAAGCGTGTAATTCGAGTGGTTGGTTCTTCGGTGCCGGGAAACGAAGGTGTAGGCTTGGCAGTGCCCGCAACCGTGGAACACATCTCGGGTTAGAGTTGTGAAGTTGCTTGGTACTTGGAAACCAAGTGGTAGTGAATTACGGAGTGAATGCAGTCGTGGACGTAGGAGGGGTTACTCCGAACCACGTTAAAAATGCTCGTTATTTATCGCTTTGATTTATGCATATTACTAACCTTGGCGAGCATACATTTCAATCACATAACCGACTAACTCGAAAAGTGAAACAGAGCTTTGCAATATATTTGAAGCAACGAACGGACTTTCCAAATCCACCAGCATTCGCGCACACACACATTACTACCGTGTCGATCAATTGTCGTCAATTTGGATCGAACACGACTACGAAAAGAGTTTTAACTTGGAAAAGTTTTTAAACCTTGGTGTATTCACCCCCCCTCTACACCAAGGTATCCGTCTTGGGACCAACAATCTCGGTACGAAATTTTCATATTCGTAACCGAGTACCAAGTTATGGTGGTATGCACGGTACGAATACATCATTTTCATATTGGGGTATCAAGTTAGTGGACCAGAAACCAAATATCAAGCATCAAACCACCCAAAATTCTCCAAATCAAGCACAAATCCCGAAAATCACCCAAAAATCAAGCCAAATACATCAAAAATCACCAAAACAATACGAAAATCTCATAAGTCATCAAAAACAAACACGAAAAAGTTCTATATCAACAAATTATTTAAAAAAAAAATACAACAAAAGTTTAAAAATCCTAAATAAGCATGAATTGTGAGAATTAGAAGGAAAAATTACCCGAATCTATGGATCTATTTGTAGATCTGGAGCACAAAGCCACCATGAATGCCAAGGAGAAGCTTGTGACTAGTAGAAAATGTAATGGTACTCTGTTACGAATACGGATAATCGTAATCGAATATTGATACATGTATCCCACGTACCAAAGTGTGTAAACCACCATCATTGGTACGAAGATACGACTTACGTAATTCGTAACAACTGTAAATTCGTACCACACGTACCTCGCCGCCGTGGTGGCGGCGGCGGTAGTAGTGGCGGTGGCGGAATGGGAGGTAAACGTGGTACGCTGGTACGAATATGCATATTTGTACCAAGCGTATCACGCCACCATGGCGGTGGTGGTGGCAGCGGTAGAATGAGAGAGGCGAACGTGGTACGCTGGTACGAATATGCATATTCGTACCAAGCGTATCACGCCACCGTGGTGGTGGTGGTGGCGGCGGTAGAATGAGAGAGATGGACGGTGGTACGAATATTCATATTCGTACCAAGCGTAACTCGCCGCCGTGGCGGCGGCGGTGGTAATAGTGGTAGTGGTGTAATGGGAGGCGGACGTGCTACGCTGGTACGAATATGCATATTCGTACCAAGCGTATCTCGCCATCGTGACGGTGGTGGTGGCGGTGGTAGAATGAGAGAAACGGACGGTGGTACGAATGATACGAATATGCATATTCGTACCAAGCGTATCATGCCACCGTGGCGGTGGTAGAATGAGAGAGACGGACGGTGGTACGCTGGTACGAATATTCATATTCGTATCATGCGTAACTCACCGCCGTGGCGGTGACGGTGGTTGTAGTGGCGGTGGCGGAATGGGAGGCGGACGTGGTACGCCGATACGAATATTCATATTCGTAGCAAGCGTATCTCGAGTATATAAAGTTAGGTGAGAAAAGTCAAAAGTAAGGGCAAAAGAGTCCGAAAAGACAAAATATTGCTATAATTTGTTCAAACTAAGTTCATTGACAACTATCGATTTTTACTAAGTGATTTAGCTATATGACCCAATTAACTCTAGATATTATTGTACTATTACTTTTACGGTTACATACTTATAAATTACAGCATAATATAGCTTCCCGTCGATTTTCGACGGATTACACACTAGTTCCTTCAAAATAAAATTAAAAACACATAGCATTGTCACACTCAAAATTTGTTACACACCACACACACACATATTATATATATATATATACACACATATTATATATATATATATATATATATATGTCGGTAACATTTTAAGTTGTTCAAAGAACATTTGACAATCATTTTGAAGGGTAGAATTAGTGGACAAGCTATAGGTTGCATCTAGGGTGTTCAAAATTTGGTTTAAATCGCAAACTAAATCGAATTAAACTGTATTCGTAGTTTTGTACGGTTCGATTTGATTTATGATTTCAAAAATATGGTTTGGTCAATATTTTTAAAAAATTACTATGATTTATGGTTTAGATTTTGTTTTAAAAAATTTAAACCAAATCAAGCCAAATCTAAACCATAAAACCGTAGTTAATATAATTATAATATTATTATTTTAAATAAAAAAAGATTTGCTTGATTATAGCCTTCAAACAGGAATTGGAGAAGATTAATTAAAAAAAGAAAGTTAATATTAAACCATTAACAATTCATTAGTATATCATATCTTCTTTAGTGTTTACGGTTGTTTCTTCTCTCTTTTTTTTAAGCAACGCTTCTTCTCTTGGACTCCTAACTTTTTTCCCTAACTTGTCTTTTTCGTGGTGACTTCACAATTGCACATGCATAAGCATAATAGTTTTCTTTTTTTATTTAATTTTGTATTATCTAGCTTTTTTTTAATTTAATATGATTTTGATCTTGATAAGATAATTTATGTTATTGAATTTGGTAGAAACACTCCGAATAATTTAGTAAAATCACAAATCAAACCGCATTAAACCGTATTAATACAGTTTGACTTGGTTCAGTTTAAGTGTTAAAACAGTTTGATTTGGTTCCAAAAAATTACTAAATCACATTTCACGATTTGAATTGATTTTAATATCAAATCGCATTAAACCAGAGCGCGAACACACCTAGTTGCACCCATAATTAAATTGTAATTTTGATCAAAAGAGAATGTAAAATTAATTGTACATTATGTGTTACGCTAACAACTTTAGAAATTACAACCCCCCCCCCCCCCCTCCCTACCATCGACTTAACTAAGAAAAAGAGAAATCCATTATTCTAGCTAATCAATTACTGATAGCAAAACATATCCTAAACACCACAATCATCTTCAATCCTAGGTGGCATTATTAAAATTTTTCTTTTTATATTTATCTAAAATATCTTATAAACTGCAGTAACTTTTGGGCCTCCAAAATGTTACTTTTGGGCCTCCAAAATGTTATCTTATGCTAGAAAGATTCAACTTATTAAGCCTGTCCTTTTCATCATTCAAACATATTGGTGCCAAATTTTTTTGATACCTCAGAAAGTAATTAAAGTGATACAAGCAACATGTAGAACTTTTCTCTGGACAGGAGCTTCAGGGGTTTCAAGAAGGGCTTTAGTTTATTGGGATCAAATGTGCTTACCTAAAGTTGCTAGGGGTTGGAACATTACAAGCTTACATATTTGGAACAAGGCTGCTCTCTGCAAATTACTTTGGAACTTAGCTCAAAAGAAAGATAAGTTTTGGTAAGATGGGTTCATGGCTACTATGTAAAGAATCATATTCTCTCTCAACCATGACAGTTCCTTCCAATGCTTCTTGGGTAATAAGGAAAATCATTGGGGCTAAAGATTATCTGAATTCTATCCCTGATGGAGAAAGTGTTGGATATAATGGTTTGAAAATCATTATTTATGGCAGTTAATTATTTAATTATTGAGAATTAAATAATGAAGGTTTATTTTACTTGTCAAGTAAATAATCGGAATATATTTATGTTCTCAAAACCATTAATTGGTGAGTGAGAAATGGTATATTTGAAGTTGTGTGTTGGAGTTAAATTTGTTGTAGGCAAATTTATTGGTGTGGTTATCCTACGTTGAAGGAACGAGCTTGAGCTCGGGCCGTGGACATTGGGCTTTGTATTCAACATTTAATTTTTTGGGCTTGAATTTGAATTAGTTATTTCAAATGTTTAATTTAACCCAAATTGTTAATAGTTGAGACGAGCACATATATATGGAAATTGGACTAGGTCCAATTGTTAATTCCTAATTAATACCATGTTTAATTATTAGGAATTGTACAGGACCAACACACAAATCAAATTAAATTATAATATTTAATTATTGAAATTGGAAATCATGACATGATTTCAATTTCTTGAAACCGCCGTGTGTTTAATGGCCAGATGATGAATTCATTTCATCAAATGATATTCAAGAACCATAACTGCCATTTCATGGCTTTTATTTTTCGTGAAACAGCCATTTGGCTTGTTAATGCACTTGAATGAGTTTAATTCCCCATATGGTGATATTGTCCTATAAATAGAAATCTTTTTGCATGGTTTTATACGAAAAAAAATAAGTTTGCATAGCTTTCTCTCAAAAACAAAGATAACAAGAAGCATAGTATAGCTCAGTTCTCGTCTTCGTTCAGTTTGCCGGAGCTCGTCGGATTGTGGTGCTACATCCATCGAGACGAAGTCGTTTCACCTTTGGGGATGAACCGCCAAACCGAGAGCACTACCGGGGCATTATTCGTCTTGCGGGGAGAAGGACCTTCGACTCGACTTACCTTTGAGTTTGTTATTTTATTTTGTAATTCAATTTTAGTTCATTTTGTGATCTTATTATCCTACATTTCTTGTTTCATTTTGTAATCAAGAAAGGACGTGTACACCGGTTCTAACAGAAAGATATCTATAATGCACTGTCTTTTCTATCAGAAAAATGTATAATGAGTTGAGAGGAGAGGCTCCCAAGGTCCCTTGGAACAAGATGATATGTAGCAATGCTACCCCTCATAAATGTGCTTTTATTACTTGGCTTGCCATTTTGGACAGGTATATCACATGTGATGACCTCACAAAGATTGGTATTCATGTTGATCAACTGTGCATTCTGTGTGGAAGAGAAAATGAAACCATCAACCACTTTTTTTTTGGTTGTGAGTTTCTGCTAACACTTGGAAAGTTCTTATAAGCTGGTGTGGGTTGCAAAGGAGAGCCTCAATCTAGGAAGATGAGAAGGTTTATATGGTAACACAATGTGGCTCCAAAACCGGAAGAGTTGATATTGTTGTTTATAACATATGGCCTGAAAGGAATAAGAAAAAATTCCAAAATGATTCAAATAGAGTGGAAGCTATTGTGAAACAAAGTCAGATCGATTTTGCTTGCGCTTTGCTGTAGCAAAAACCCAAAACTCTCTAGAATGATGCAGCTGTAGGGGGTCTTTGTGTTGTGTGTTTGTAAGTTGTTGGATTTCATGCAAATTTGGTGAAATAAAATTTTATTTACCAAAAAAAAAAGAACTAAAAGTGATACAAAAAGTGAAAAATAACTTTAAGAAAAATGACATTATATTTATTTTTTATTATTCTCTAACTAGTTAAAGTAACAAGTGATCATTATTATAAAAACTTAGTGACAATTATTATATTAAAAAGTGACAATTCGGATCCGATCACACGGTAAGGCCGATCGTACCCAAATCCACCTCTTAATAATATAACAAACAATGAATAAGAAAATATTAAAAGATTTACAATTACAGGTACGAACAATTTCAAAAAGTGGCCCAACTTAAAAAAAAAAAGTTCAAAAAGTGGTCGACATATAAATAAAAAATATTATGATATTTTTAACGACAAAAAGTAAAGCTAATGATTGAACTATTATTTTGTTAACCTGTTTTAAGTAAAATAAGCATAATTAGGTATATCCATATAGATTATGCATGGGATTTTTCTTAGTATAGTTAATAATGAATTAAAAGACCTAAGTAAATAACACTAAATTGAGGTATATCAAAACTAGGAACCCTCGGTGAGCCAACTGATCATTTTTTCTCGAAATAAAAAACCAAATATTAGTGTTGTAATTAACATGTTTTAGTTTTGTAAATTTTGGTATTCATAACTCTTAATCTTTTATAGTGTTTTCTAGTATAAGCGACATTGGTTCGATCCCAATCCCCCCACCCCCCGATCTCTAAAGATAAAAAAAAGAAAAGAATAATAAAAAAAAAAGAATTCGGGCTTCATACTTGTCAAACTGAAAGCCCATTTGTTTCAACATTTTGGGTTCACTAGCAGTCTAAAAATATAATACTCCCTCCATCCAATTATTAATATCTTGTTTCTTTTAGCACGATTATTAAGGAAAAACATAATAAGATGGAAAATGGTAGGTCTACCAATTTTGAAGAGTTAGTACTTATTTCTTTTATAGAACATAACATTAATAATAGGACAAATAAAAAAGAAAAGTAAGACATTAATAATGGGACGGAAAGAGTACTAATTAAAAAATATATATTTTCATGTTATACAAAATTTGTTAGTTAGATAAGAGTCCATGTGAAGCTGTTACTCATGCATGTAGAGTTTGTGGTCCATTTTGAATTTTGTATCGTGTGAAGTTATTATTGTCTTTGGATTCTGATTGAATTTATCTCTAATTTGTCCAATACCAAATAAATTAGATTTGTAACAGGTTTGGCTGTCACAGTCACAACTAACCAGCCATATATTTTTGATATGGTTCATTAATTAGAAAATGAGATATTCGGTCCGTCCAATAATTTAGTCTCCATTTCCTTATTTACCTGTCCCAACAAGATATTTTCATACTCAAAATACAAACTACAACACACAATAAACACATTGTGCAATTCTACGTAACTCTTAAAATATTAACAATATATCATATCATGCAAAAAAGTTATTTTATCTCTCATGCTCCTCATGGTTTCACAGAAATATCATTCAAAAAGTTGTTTTTTCCTTCCATTTCATTATAAATAATTCATTTTTTAACATCCGTGCTGGAATCTCTGAGACTAAATTGTTGGATGGAAGGAGTAAGACAGATTAACATTGAAGATTGCAAATTTATCCCAAGGCAAGAGTTGTGACACTGATATTCTAACCTCGTTACTTTGGTTACTTTGAACCAACACATTGAATACTTAAAATCCATTTTCCAGAAAGATGATATATAATTTTCATATATTTTTTCTATCTTGGTGCATATATATTTGTACAAGTAAATTTGTAGATAAATTTTGAATGTATTTATGGCATGCATATTATTTTAATGCATGTAATTGTAATATAGTTTGTATGATGAAGTTATTAATGCACGTATCTTTGTAAAAAAATTATACTCACTCCGTCCCACAATAAGTGGCTACTTTCTTTTGGACACGGGTATTTAGGAGAAGAATGTATAAAGGGTAAAAAGATAGAAAATGGTGGAGCCCACATCTTTTGTGTGATAGAGGGTGTTTCCATATTAAGAAAGTGGCCACTTATGATGGGACAACCCAATAAGGAAATGTGGCTACTTATTGTGGGAGGAAGGAAGTAAGTTTTTAGCACAAAAGTTAATAAATTAACTTTGTAAATTTTCATGTAGTTTTTTTATTTCAGCCCATGCCCAGTAAAGTTTCTTGGACCGGGCTTGTTTATTTATTTTGAGTCCATTGTTAATGGGCTCTGAAATCGAAACAACGCACAAATGGTAAGTTTTTAATCAGTCCATTGCATGTGTTCTCGACAGAAACTCATTTATGCCATCGTCGTTTCAATTAGCTGCATCATCTCATTCGTAAAGGTTATTACGAATACACATTTCACAGAGGGAGAGAGAGAGGTGACGGTTTAAATAAAACTAACTTTTGTTAAAACACTTCATAAGTTAAACCCGTTGCACGACACGAGTCAAGATCCATTATATGATGGATCCAAGTTCTAAACAGTGTCAGAGTGTTCTAGATACAAGTTCGTATATTTTGTGAAAACCAAAGCCGTATTTTCACATTAATGATGGATGGAATTAGTTACTTCCTCCGTCTCAAATTAGTATGGTTCAACTAATATTTTATACTTCACAATAAATTAAATATGCATCACAATTTCAGGAGACGGAGGAAGTATAATATAATGAACCCGATTATGGAAACCGTCAAACATTTCAAAATCGATTAGACTCTGATATGAGACATTAATTTGAACTTAGCCATATATAGGAAAGGGTGGCTTATTTCCAATCTTAAATGGACACAACCCACTTCCAGACATTTCCGAAATAAGTAAGTTTTGAAATACTAAAAAAAAAAAATTTTCTTTTAATAAAGACAAATTAACCTATTCTATTTGCTAAGTATACACTCAAGTTTCATGAAGATTAATTAATGAGAGATACATTTTATTTGGTTCTTCTTGGTAAGAATTTTGTATTTTAGTAGGGTGTGTAATACTCCGTTCCAGGATAAGTGTCCCGCTTTTTTATTGGGCTGTCCCAGAATAAGCGTACTATTTCCAAATATGAAAACTATCTTCTCTCATATAAAAGATAAAAGTATGAACTTTACCACCTTCTATCTTTTAAACCATCCTCCTTAATTTCTTGTATCGAAAAGAAATATGACACTTATTCTGGAACGGAACGATTTTCATATTTTTTAACTCTTGAGAAGCCAAACCCCAGAAACTCATACTTTAATCATGTTCTCAAAGTAAAAATTCAAATATCCTGTCCTTAGATTATTCACCGCGGTAAATTAAAGTATTGAATGATTGAGAGAGAAGAGTCGACAAAAGTGAGACCACAAGTGACTACTCAACACGTACATTTACTGCACTTTTCAGAATTCCACTCCTCTTTGTCGACACCATAATTCTGAACATCTGCCTAATTTATAGCCATTCATTTTAATTTTTCTTTTTCTTTTTCTTTTTGTTGGCATTATCCACAAGTGATTTTAGCCTTTAGGGATAACATTCCTCCTATTTTAACATTGTAGTCAAATACACATGAGAAAACTCAGGTTTAATTTGGAATTTAACAGGTGGAGAGAATCTCTTGAGACCATCTAGGAGTGTTAGGGTTCGAAAATTTTCAAATAATGAAAACAATTTTTAAGGATCAAATAATAAAAAAAAATTGATTAATTGGAGGGTGGCGAAGCTTCCCGAGCACTCCCATGCACCCTAAATCCGTCGACCCTAGTACTGTATCTTTTTTTAGGTAAACATCAGAACAAACGTAGAGAAAGTCATTTTTGTGCTTGTCTCTCATTTTATTAAATATTATCTTTCCTCAAAAAGTTTAGAAAATGAAGGTTGTCCTAAACGATTGATCATCATTCATCAAATTGATTCATGTCTTGGTGTGATTAAACTGTACCACTGTGATCATAAAAATATTATATTTATCATATTATTGATTTCTCGTGTCAAGTTGTCACGCATAAGATAAAATTAGGCTTAGTAGAAGATATTTTGCTAGGGTCGTCACTCAATTATAGTGGAAGATATTTTTCATTTATTATATATGCTATGATATATATATATATATTATATATATAACGAGAGATAATATGGTATATGATATTTTTAAACTATAAATAAGAAAAATAAAAAAAGTGGGGAGAAATATGAGAGTACATTAGCAAAGACTCTTGATTCTAGTGTGTGGCATGATAATTAGAACTTGCTTTTCCTAAAAAAAAAAAAAGTATAAAACGATACTAGAGCCGTGAAAAACTCATTCTATATGTGCAATTAATTAGATATGTGGTCCACATTCAATAAATCAATCAAGAATGGGGTGTAGGGGCAAAGGAAGGAATTCCAACCGAATTATTCTCATATTAAATTTCTCTCTTTTGTTAAATGATTTTTTTATGACAAGCAATGAAGGCACTCTAAATTCCATATTATATAGCAGTATTTCTTATAAAAATTCATAATATATATATATATATATATATATATAGTTTAAACAGGTAATATTGCAATTTGAAATATTTAATGGTGAATGTAATGTTTGATATTCCCTCCGTCCCAATAGCAAGGTCTCACTTCTTTAATTGATGAGAGTATTAATTAATAGAAGTGAGACCTTATTGGGACGGAGGGAGTACTATATAAGACTTGTCTACATTCAAAATTTATTACTATATATAATATAACAATAAAATAAAAGTCAAACGACTTGTATTTTGATGAACACATGCATCTTTTGCGTTGTGTGAGAATGAAAAAACAGTGTGAAACTGATACAAAAATGTGGCGCCTGCAATCTCTGGTCTCCCACAAACTATATTTTAGAGGAAAAAAAATAATAAAAAGAAAAAGAAGAAAAATATATTTTGAAAAAAAGCAGGATTTTGCGGATCTTTTTAATTAACACGCACACTTTCCCTTTTTATTTGGCCATGTTATCTTGATTATTTTGTTCGGTATCTGTCGAGAATAAACCTTTCCCTTTTTTTGTAATAATAATAATGAGAAATTCGAAAATACTATCATTCTTGCCTATAAATTTTACTTTTGTGTAGTGTGTATAAATCATGTAAGAGTGATAAATCACAACAGACAAAATGTACTGTAATATTTAAAGGTTGTTATATGATGGAATATATTTAACTTTTTAAAAATTACGCACAATAGTTTTATATTTTTTGAACATTTATAATATTGTTCACAGTTAATTAATTAATAATCGCCTGATCTTTTTTAATTTATGTATATAACGGAGTGGATAGACAAATTGGTTGCTTGACATTCGATTTGAGTAGTGCTGCAATTCATCAAATCAATTTGATGAATAAATATATCCCCTCCGTCCACGAAAAATGTTCCTTACTTTTCTTTTTAGTCTGTTCACGAAAAATGTTCATTTTTCATTTTGGTACACTGCCAACACAAAATATTCTTTTTCCTCCATCCACAATATTACACTACACTAAATATAGACCATTTCTCCACTCATAATTCACTACACCTAATTTTTATTAATTTCCGTGCCCACCGTCCCGAGAAATATTTATCGTGGAATGAGGGAGTATTAAATTCCCTCCAATACTCAAAAACTATATTTTTCAAGCTTTCTAAAACACCCCGAGGGTTAAAATCTATTAATATATTAAAGCAAAATAATCTGCATGCATTTTCCCGCCCAAACTACTATTTATCCCGCCCAAAATGCATGCATGTTCAGCCTATTAATAAATTTATGCGCCTCTATAAATTTTAACACACCGACTGTGGCTACTGGCACTGCTATCAAATTAATAATAATTAAGCTTTTTTTATTGGTAATTGTACATATTTTCATATTTCAAACAAACGCAACATAATATATATTTAATTTTTACCAATTATTTACAAATATGCGTCCATGTTAATTTATTCAATTATAGGATTTGACGAGTTCAAATATATGTATATTTACATAAAAAAAATACTTTCATATCCACGTTAAATACATCATTTTAAATTTCTGATTAACAGTTTTTTATTTTAAATATTTTAAAATAATAATTCTTGAGTACCATTGTATAGAAACTCAATTAAATAATTGGATACCTGCAATGCATGAGTATTATAACACGAACTAAAATCATTTAACTTTTTTTTTTCGAAAGGACCATTTATCTATTTTGAATTACATATAAGTTGAAGGAAATATCTAATTATATATAAAACAAAATATCAATTTGAATTCGCGTTAGTCTAAAATTTTCTAATCATCCAATATAAATAATAACATATAAATTTTCTATATATGTAAATTTGAGACGCTTCAAAACAACACATTAATTATTCGTCATTGTGCAGCGCAAAGCTAGTATAAATTGCATAAGAATAGTTTATTTCGAATACTTGTTATTAAACTAAAAAAAAAAAAGTTGTTATTAACAAACACTTTGATATCGATCGATAATATGTGCCAAAATATTATTCTTTTTTGTCATTTCAATTAATAGTTTTTGCTACACCACCTCTTGCACAAAAGCAATTATATATATGCTAGTCAATATATAAGGGCACCTTTCTGAATGCCTAATAATATTAAAGAAAAAAAAATAGAATAATACGATAAGTGCTTACAAATGTGCACTAGTGAATTACCATGTTATATACATATGTGTGTGCGTGTGTGTGTCGGTAGTCTTAAAAGACGAAGATAGGACAGGGAAAATAAAAGTAAACAAGAAAATGAAAAAAAATGAAAAAATGAGATTCTGTAATTTGATTATAAATAGAGCTAGCCTTTGTCAGTGTTATCTCATCTCAAGTTATCAACTCACTCTCTAAATTAACAACATTAATTTATCAACATGGGGCGCTTTGCTGCACTTCTCTTGGTGTTCATGCTCGTCATGATGACTACTGGTAATTACTTACTTCTTTCCTTCATAATTTCTAGCTTGCACATGAAATCTAGAGAGAGAGAGAGAGAGTTAATGTTGCATGCAATTAAGTTATATGTGTTTGTGTGCAGAGATAGGTCCGATGGTGGGAGAGGCAAGAAACTGTGAGTCACAGAGCCACAAATTCAAGGGGCCTTGCGTGAGCGACACCAACTGCGCCTCTGTTTGTAGGACGGAGGGTCGCTTTTCCGGCGGCAATTGCAGGGGCTTCCGCCGCCGCTGCTTCTGCACCAAACATTGCTAATTATATTGCTCACTCACTCATCCATCACCTTCTTCTTCTTCTTCTTCTTCTTCTTCTTCTTCTTCTTCTTCTTCTTCTTCTTCTTAATTTATATTTGGAGTATCGATCGATGATCTTTAATTAGTCTCTCATGGTGAGACTAATTTTATTATGCGCGCAGCTGTGTTGTAATGCTGTTAATATTATCAAATAAATCTGTGTTTCTGTAAGATACTCTATTTTCTATAACTACTCGTGCATTTTTCTTATCAATTTCTCCCCGCTCTTCTCAATGGTCACTTTCTCTTGTCACAAATATGAGATGGGTATTATTAACCCAAACTATTGACACTTTACTCAAAAATGTTATGCATTCCTAAAAAATGACAGATTAATAAAAGTTAAATCGAGTTCCTTTTAGAAGGGCTTAACTTTTTTAGCACCAAATGATTAGTTGGTAAGTAAGTTTTAGAGTTGTCGAGTAGATCGGTCTAGCCCGACCCAAGCCCGACCCGATTCAGAAATGATGTAGATTTGGGTTGGGTCTCCTCCTTCAAATGGACTCAAAATTGTGCCTATTTTGAGGCTCATAATTGGGGCCATACCGTACCTGGTCCAAATGGGTATTTTTTACGAAAAAGCCCCCTAAGGCCCGTACCTTTCATGAGTTTGGGTTTGGGTTGGGCTAGGCCTATATACTAGTTGGTCTTTTTGGATTGGTCCATTTGACAACTCTAGTAAACTTGTATAAAATTTCAATCCAAGTATATAGAATTTTGCCCCTACTCGATTTTTCTAAAAAGAGCCCGATGGATATAGACTGATCCGATCTTTTGCCACCTCTAATTAAAAGTGTAAATATTTCTTGAAAGTATCAATAATGATTTCTTCCCATTTTAAAAATGTAAAGATAAAAGCTACATATATTTTCAAAACATATAAAAAAATCGTTTAATGGCTTTAGTAAAACAACATTGTATTCTTCGGTCCATATTGACGTCCACGTCATCGTTCCGGGTGCCGAAAAATTGGGGAGCTCTCAATTATAAAAAAATAATAAAGTTTGTGCTTTAATTCGCAAAACTTTAAAATCAGATCGAAATTATAAAAATACCTAAAATTCCTAATTTATTTTGCCAAACCCCCAAATATTTAACTCATGTTTAAAATAATCTCAAATAGAATCATAGTAGTTGTACACCTCTATGCAATATTCCAATCTATCATATCATATGAAAATAGTAATGATCAATAACACCTTTCAAAAAAAAAAAAAAATGATCAATGACACAAAACCACCCACATCCCAATTACATACTATATAGCAACCGACATATTAATTAATCGGCATCTGATAAATGCCTCGTAAGCTCTTTCATCGCATGTAACTTTTTATTTTCCTTAAAAATAAATTTAATTCTTCAAAAATTTTATAAGCTCGTGTGTTAGCTAGCTATAAGTCGGCATATAATTAAATCTTAATTTAATTTGTTTTCTATAATTGGTTCCAGATTACGTTGACTTCACGCTCGTAATAAAAGTGAGAAATTAAGGGAATATGCTGCGCAAGAATGAGTATCCAAGACAAGTAAAATACGAGTTGACAATTGGCAAATATTGTTGTAACTACCTAACTTAATTACTTCAACGAAGATCATGTGAATTTCAACCGAAAGATAAGAAAAAATAGTACGTAAAACCATAAACATGTGAATATTGTCATCACATTTTCCCAATATGTTTGCTTCACCTTTTCAAATAATGCAGACTTTTCTAAAGTTTAGTTTCCAAATATTCAATCACACATACAGACTACTAAATTGTTCCTAATAAATATGGCCTAATTTTTCTCAGCATTGATTCTTCCAAATTTTTTTCTCAAATATATACTTATACAACATTTTTTTCCCCTAAAATTATGCTTCAAGATTGAATATATAATGTATTTTGGAATGGTAATGAGGATAATTTGTAGGGAATACGATGATGATTATGGGTGGACAGACAAACTCGACATGATGAAGAAGCGTTCGACTGTGTTAGCAAAATCAACATGGATGAGTATATGTCGGGCCGGGCAAGAAGATCCATGTCGGGTCGTTCATGCACTCAAAGTAGGGGTTTCTTTGACTCTGGTTTCTTTGTTGTATCTGTTGGAGCCAGTCTTCAGAGGGATCGGACAGAATGCCATCTGGGCCGTCATGACTGTTGTCGTCGTGCTCGAGTTCACTGCTGGTTAGCAGCTCTATATATATATATATATATATATATGTTCATCTGCACAGCTAGCAAATTAATTATATATAAAATATTGTGACATCAAAATTAGTTACAAATTAATTTATGATGATTTTATTAGGTGCAACATTGTGCAAAGGCTTGAATAGAGGCATCGGCACATTGTTAGCAGGATCGTTGGCCTTTTTCATAGAGTACATTGCTCAAGAATCTGGCCAAATATTTCGTGCAATCTTTATAGGAGCTACTGTTTTTCTAGTTGGTATGTGTGTATATATATCAACTTGTATATAAACCTAATTAGCCTCTCTTTCTCTCTCTCTAGATATATGTAGCTAGTCAACTAACAGTGGAATTTGTATCAAGGCACGGGAGCAACGTACATGAGATTTTTCCCTTACATAAAGAAGAATTACGACTACGGAGTGGTGATATTTCTGTTGACATTCAACTTGATCACGGTGTCGAGCTACCGGATTCATAATGTGCTTAAAATAGCTCAAGATCGGTTTTATATGATAGCCATCGGCTGTGGAGTCTGTCTCCTTATGAGCCTTATAGTTTTTCCGAATTGGTCGGGCCAACATCTTCATAATTTTACTGTCTCTAAGCTTGAGGGGTTAGCCACTTCTATTGAAGGTAACTTCTTACTTCATTATGGAAAAGGATTTTAATATATAGCTTGAACCAATACATGTTTTATGTTATCAGATAATTATGTTTATGGTAATTGGTTTTCCTATTCAAACTATATATACATATATATATGTATTGCAGCTTGTGTGGCAGAATATTTCAGCAATGAAAATCCAAATGAAGCAGCGAAAGAATCATCAGAAGACCCCATTTACAAAGGCTATAAGGCTGTTCTTGACTCTAAATCCACTGATGAGACTTTGGTACATTTTTTTTTTTCTTTTTTCTTTTCCCTCTTGTTTTCTTCTTGAGCACGGTATTACATTCTCTCTCTCTCTCTCTCTCTGAGCAGGCAATGCACGCAAGTTGGGAGCCATGCCATTCAAGCAACTGCGAGAGAGTGCCGTGGCAGCATTATGTAAAGCTGGGCGACGTTCTCCGCCATTTCGGATACACCGTTGTAGCTCTTCACGGCTGCCTTCGTACTGAAATTCAGGTCTCTCTCTCTCTTTCTCTCTCTCTCTCTCTCTCTCTCTCTCTCTCTAAATATATATATATATATATATATATATGTGTGTGTGTGTGTGTGTGTGTGTGTGTGTTGCCTATTAGCATCAAGTAATTAATAATGGTTATATATGGTTGAAAACGGGTCAGACGCCAAGATCGGTTCGGGCTCTTTTCAAAGATCCATGCATCCAGCTGGCCGGGGAGGTAGCCAAAGCATTGATGGAGCTGGCTGACAGCATAAGGCAGCGCCGCCAGTGCTCGCCGGAGATTCTCTCCGACCACCTCCACGAAGCTCTACACGACCTCGACGCTGCCCTCAAATCCCAGCCTAAACTCTTTCTAGGCCCCAACTCAAACGCCACCAACAACATGTTGGCCTTGGCAGCCGCTGCCGCGGCCAGGCAAAATACTTCCAAGGACTTCGGAGCCTCACTGCCTAGCGTCAAAACGGACTCGTCGGCACTGCTCCGGTGGAAGTGCAAACCAGCTGCCGCCGAACAGGCCAAAGAGCTCCCCGAGAGGAAGTCGCTGCGGCCGACGCTGAGCAAAATTGCCATCACCAGTCTTGACTTCGCGGAAGCGCTCCCGTTTGCCGCCTTCGCGTCGTTGCTCGTCGAGACGGTGGCGAGGCTTGATCTGGTGATTGATGAGGTGGAGGAGCTGGGAAGGATTGCTAATTTCAGGGAGTTCTGTGCAGGTGATGATAAAGTGGCGGCAAACTGTCATAAACCTCCAAGGGGGAAAGATTCGCCATTGCAGAACCATTTACCTTCCCACGGAGTAGATTGATTATTATGCAGAATATTACCCCTCTCTCTCTCTCTCAATTATGATCATTTTCCCAAGGGATACTCTATCTTCTCTCTAATGTTATACTATACCCTTCTCTACTATGACTTGTTTTATACTTACTGCTGCTCATAAGTCAACATAATCTCTACTTATTTCACTGTTGAATATATATTCAGATGGTTAAGATTTTAATGATATGAAAAAGGGAAAAGGTAAAACCACAGGAAACTAATTACAAAGCCATAAAGAAATTGCAGGGAGCTTGTAAAATTAACATGAAGGTTCAGTTTCTTTACAAGAACCTAAACGAGCTTTTGTTCATAGCTATTCACAGTAAAATAAAGAAGTGAAACATAATTTACAATTGAAACAAACTAAAATTTACCTAGCATTACAGGGGATGAAGATGATGAGAGAGAGAGGAAAAAAAAATGTAGCAACTGATCCTGTATAGCTATTTTCTTTTTCTGTGTATTGCAGTAAATGTAGAGAGTGATTTAGCAGCTAATTTGCCTTCTTATGCCAGGTAATTGACCTCGACTAATAGTTCATTTTAGAAGTGAAAAGAATAACCATAAACAAAATTTTCTAAATCATGGTACAAAATTAGACTTACTAAGTTAGTGGATGGATGATGAAGATTCCTCACAGCTTTCTGCTTTCCAAGGACTTCAGCTTCTTCAAACAAGCTTCCTTAGTTGAGGGAACCGCAATCTCAATCTTTTCCACCTGCTGTTCGAAAGTAGCGGATGTAAATTCAAGACGTGTTCTGGCATGAAGTCGTGCCTCGTCAATATACCCACAACTGGAAGTCTCTGCATAAAACAGAGGTCGTATCATTTTCAATTACGTTTTTCAGAGTGACAATTCGAAAGGGTAGAGATAAACGCATGAGAATGAACAGCAAAAACTATAAAGAGTATCAGAGGAATGGTAGCGCCGTGATGATACTATAGTTATCCATGATCATGATGATTCGCGTGATTAAATTCAAAACGACTCACAGTCCACAAACTAGAACATGTGTTATAAAAGCAACAATATATATATATATATATATATATATGAAGTGAAATAACAAGGGAGAATCTTACCCCAGAAAACTTTGGAATGACCAGCAGGTGCCTCAAGCTAACTTGTCGGAAAAGTATCAGGGCTTTTGCTAAGGACATTGTCTCCACGACGGTGTAAGGTGATGTGTTAGTAAACGGGTGCAAATCTATGTACATCTCCATCTCTTCGTCAGACAGTACTATATCTTCAATATTTTCATCATGGCCCAAACCCTTCTTTGCAAAATCATCAACCGAAAGGTGCGCAATGGCATCTAGGCTAACTGGTGAGGGAGTTCGTGAGAAAACCTTTGATCTTAACAATGTGAGAAGATGCGCTCGGAGGATTAAACCAAATAAGACAGGAGACTCACAGATTGGGGGCTCATCTACCACAGGAAACCCATTATGCCGTGTGAGTTTGAGGATATGCACAACATTAGCAACCTTCTCGAAGCCATGAAAGATCTGTAACGGGCCTGTAACCACATCGCCAACTGTCAATTGCCTCATATATGGCTCAGCATAATCTTCCAAGTAAGGTAAACCCTTCAATGTCATTATGAGATCGTATACATTTTCATTAAAGACATCGGCCACAGTCTTTGAGATGAGAAGAACTATCATTATGAGTGGCAGTAGCAATAAATTATTGGTCAACTCGAGAATAATCACACACAAGGAAACTGTTGTCCTCATTGATCCCCCAAGAAGAGAAGCCGAACCAAGAACTGCAAAAAGTCCATGGTTTAGATTTGAATTTGAACCAGATAACATCCCAACAAAACGCCCATAAGCAGCACCGGTCACGATGATTGGCACGAATAAACCTGCAGGAGCTACGATGCCATAACTGAAAATACTGAGAAAGAAGCAGGCAGCAAAGAAGATAAGCATTGATGAATGATGAAACTCAGTGTCAGTGCCTTTGCTGAAGAGGTTTTTGATTGCGTCGTCATTAGTGTTGAAAAAAAGGCTAGCAAGATCATTGTAGTGACCAGGAGGACACTGAAACTTCTTATAATTTCCTGAACGGCCAATTGTGGGGCAAGGTTCTAATGGATCGGATGGACATGGACGACAGGAGGCTAGCCACGGTAATCCAAATAGAAGACAAGAAGTAAAGATGGAGAGAGAACAAGCCAACAGGATTCTTAAAGCAACTCCTTTCCTGGCACAAACAATAAGTACACACTTCAAATTGGATTGAGTGAGAAAATCATTTCAAGACATAGTATGAGATTTGAAGACTTACTTGTTTATTATGTTGTAAATTTTGAGAACTTTATTGAGTAGATAATTGTATATGCTTCCTAATATGCCACCTCCAATTGCAAGAAGAAGAACAGGAGGCACATCCCAGATGTGATAGGAAATATCTATCGACGTGACATCATACATTATAAGGCCCCCTTTGCCAAACAGACCACATTGACCTCTTAAACAGAGATCAATCAAAGCCCGAAGAACTATAGCAACAACAGCTGTAGTGAAGAAAGTTCTCCACAACAGAGCACTTCTCCACCTGCAGGAAAGAAATTAAATAGAGCATAAGCAGTCCATTTAGGTAGCATTTGATAAACAAAATTTACTGGTAAGGTAATACCAAGATGCCATTTCTTCAAGAGCAAACAGCACACCACCAACAGGAGCACGAAAAGCAGCTGCTATTCCTGCAGCCGATCCACAAGTTACGAGATCTCTCCTGTCACGGTCATTTTTGAAAAACCGCAACCACTTCCAGGTCAATCCAAACTTCTTCGATCCACCCTGACCCAGTAATGCAGCTATGCAAGCACCAGAGTGAACCATTGGCCCTGCCTTTCCAACATTTAGAGATGATGACACGGCACATATGCTTCCAACTATCTGTGTAATGTAATAATCAAGTAAGGACTCAAAATTCAAAAGATTTAAATTTCACAGGGCAATCAACTAGACAAAGGAAAAACCACAGTTCAAGAAAACAGTGAAAGTGGCTTTCATTAGTGAAAGATATTAGAGAATGAATTATAATGAATTTTGACAATCATGATTCTCAAATCATTTCCTAATTTCTTCTATTTTCTGGATAATAAAATATTAAATTTGCGGCAATAGTCCATCACATTTTAAGATCTTATAATATTTTTTTGAATGAGGCAAAACACAGCTAGTTGTCCACAACTTTACATTAAGTTGCAGTCTGTGAATTGGAGGTAATTATCATGTTCGACTGGACAGATCTATGTCCTCCTATCAAGGGCTCATCTCTATTGCCTCTTTGGCTGGGGGTTCATTTTGGCAATTTTAGGAAGTTCAAAGCTTTAATTATCACTTGTTTAAAGTTTTTGGGACCTTATACATTCATTAATATAAAATTGTGAGCTTCTTGTCAATGATCCTGCAATGTTGTATCATGGTAGTCTCAGTTCTCACGTAGACGTAGGGGCCTGACAAAAGCACTTAGAAGTTGAAAGCAGCCTTTCTAGAATTGATGAAAATCCATAAGAGTGTGTAGGACCAGAATAAACACAAATAGATTCAATATGCTGTGTCTGTGTGTGTGTTATTTTTTTCTTTTTCAGGGGGCAGGATGGGGGTACACAAATTAAAATACCTTGACAATCAGAGTCCGGAGTGAATATATTGCTGGTGCATCTACACCATTCAAATAAGCCTTAACCTCTGGTATACCTGAACCCGCAGCCTCAGGTGCTACAAAAGCAGTGATCAAACTTGCAATCAATATCAAGCTTAGATTTGAAGATGAAAACACGAGGAAAGCCACCATGAACCTGTCCCATAGAGATATCAAGTAATTACACTCTTGAAACATAAACAATCCTGCATCAAAAAACTAAAGGAGAAGATGGTGCAGATGAAAAGGAGATAGAGCAGTATTGAGAAACTACAAAAGCACAGCGTATAAAACCAAAGATTCAAACAAACATGAAATTACTTTTGCTTTATTTGAATCCAATGCAATAAATGCCAGAAACAAATAGGATTACATAAGCTGATAAGGAAGAACTTAATCCATGATTAACAATTATCAGGCACGTAATTTTAAAAGTCAAAGATGAAAACTTTCTTACTTTCTGGCCAACATCATGTTGGAGGTGACGACAAACTTCATACCAGCTACATTTTCAACAGCAAGATTGATGAAGAACCCAAGTAGACCGACGATATGTCCAATAAGAAAACACAATATCCATTTCATTAATGTATATTGGCATATTTCGACCAAACTCATACTTCGCCAGTCATGCTTGACAAAATCACTCTCTACAATCCTGCATAAAATAAAAAGCTTCACTTGTTGAGATCCCAAATAGTTTTGACATACCACACTAATAGAAAAAGGAAATGGACAGAGGCAACTCATTCCCAAAAATTATGAACAAATTTATATCCTGTGATTAGCACTTGATTAGTAATATAGGATCGCATTTTGGCAGAAAGAACTTGTATTACTTCATCATTGTCAGCTGAAACAGAAATTTCAAATTTCTATCGACCACAACTGAAATTTTGTGGGATAAAAAATCAAACAGAATCACACTATACTCTACTCCATCTTACCTAAATTTTTCTAAGAGAATCACACTTCACTTCAATTTTCGATCCTTATGTGATCCACGAACACAATCACAATTCACAAGCAGCACTTCAGAAACACACGCACACATACAACATAAACAACACAAAGGAGAAATTTGAGGTACGGTAAATCAAACAGAGCAAACAGAAATAACCACTAAACCACTTAAGATCATTGATGAATTTAATGGAAACACACACTAACAAACAACAAATACATGCCGAGAAAATCAGCAATCAAGAGACGAAACTACTCCATCAGCTTCACATTCCGACTCTGAGCAATAAAGGAATCAAATTACCCTGACATAAACTGACCATATCTTACAAACTCCCCCATCACAACTACGCTAAATTTTTATGCACCTCTATTCTGATCCACAATCAAAATGCACAAGCAACTATTAAAGCACGCATCCGCAGCAGGAAAAAAAATTCGCTCAAAAGAGAAATAAGTTACAAAAAGCAAAAATACATTACCAAAAACACGAAGTTTGCGTTAAAAAGAAAAGAAAAGGAAAGGAAAGAGAGAGAAGGTTACTCATAATCAAGGCTTTCGATGGGGCAGATATTGGAGCCAACAATGGCGACCTGCGAAGTCGTATTGGAAGCGGAGCGGCGGAGGCGCAGAGGCAGAAGCGGCGGCGGGGAATCTTCGTCCTCCGGCTCCAGCAGCGGGGCAGCCAAGGCCTTGCGCAGCGGCGGAGACATGCCGGCGGAATATACTCTTCCGAGAAATTCTAAAATTGTATGTAATGTAATGTGTGTATGGAATTGCGTGTAAAGGAAACAAGTAGAAGTAGTTGGGAAAAGGAGAAATCAATCTACTCTATTAAATTTATTTCTATGATGGAGTATATTTGTTGCTACTGAGTGACCGTCAATGCTTCAAATTCTCTCTCATCATTCACACAGTTTGCCTGAAAACGAAATAAATAGGATTTTACTTTTATCCAACGAATTCTATTTACTATTTAGGGACCAATCTTACACTGCAATTCTTACATCCTCACCCTCTCTCCCTCTCTCCCTCTCTCTCCCTCTTCTGGTGGAAGATATCTGCGCGAATAATACACTGTAGTATTCGTTTTGGCGTAGAATCCCGATAAAATCTGTAAAGTTATTCCGTGTAGTTGTGTTACTGAAGGAATTGTGGATATCCGTTTCGTTATGTATTTATAATTAATTCGATTAAATTGCTTATTTATAGGCGAAATAAATTCGAAATTAAATAATATTGCATCACTGTATAAAATTATAATGATTGTAAATTATGCGTGGATATGTTACACACATATATATTAAGTTATTTTTTATTGTATTTTTTACTGTTGGCGCGGATGTATATGAAGGAATCAAAGGGCAGGAAAAAGAGTCCAAGCTCTGACTTTAATCCTATAACCCTAATGCTGATCAAACTCCCATGTAACAAATTTGGAGGACTCATATAGTATAAGATTACAACAATCAAAAGATAACTATTGTATTTCTTTTTCTCGATTTTTTTTGTAAATTAAAATATAAGAAGGCTTCGTACAAAAGCAAGGGAGGGCAACGTTATTTAAGACTAGGGACGGGCTGGCTCGATCCGAGCCCACGGGCCAAAGGGTAAAACAGGAAGGGTTAGATTGGTCCGAAATTTTTCGAACCACAAAATACTAGACAAGTCCACAAAATAATTTGTAAATACAAAAATTTTGAAAATGAATATTTTCGAGTCAGGTCATATTTGACAATTTTATTTGAGTTACCTTTCGGCTTTCATCAAACTCCACTTGTATGTAATGCGTGAGAAATTAATCACATTTTTTATAATAAATGTATTGCACTAGGAAAATCTGCTCATGTATAGCAAATAATTACATATGTGAGATAAAACCGCATTAGGATTATATGCTCGAGCTATAAGTTGAGATCCGAATTTGAAATTTCTAGTCACAAAAATACTTATTCCATCATCAATAGGACATCCTCAATGATACGATATAAATCACATCTGAAAAAATCTTATATGACGTTTAAAAAATCAATTCAAATTTAAGACCTTTTAAATTTAATCCTAAACAATCCCAACTCGACGTACCCCTCCTCATCTGTCTATTTATTGTCCTTAATTTGATTGGTGATAGTGATAAGAAGTAGACCTGCCCATTTTTTATGAACCGACGGTTCGAATCGGGGCTGAACCGCCAGTCAACGGTTTTTTAATCGGAACCGTGGTCAACGGTTCCGAACCGTAACAGGAACCGGCAGTAGAAGGGTTGGTTACGGTTCAAGCGAATGGGTAATCGGAACCGGTGGTTAACCAACCGGCCTATAAAACTGGTGAATCGACGATTTTCAGCTTAAAATATTATTTATTTTATTTAATTACCTCATATGTATATTTATAAATATATATCCCTTTGAGAATTTATTTCTTCCACCATTTCTCTACACTTTATCTTCTTGTCTTTATTAAAATTTTCATTCTTTTCAAGCACTCATTGGAACTTATGCAAATGTAATTATAAATTATGTAATGTTCATTTTAAGTATTAATAAAAAATGGCTTAATTTTCTTCATTTGTTTTAATGTTCGTTTTGTACTTCATTTACATAATGTTCCTTTTTCATAATCAAAATAATACATTTATATTAGTATATTAATGTAAAAAAGTAAAAAAAAAAAAACCGGCGGTATTAACCGGAACCGCCGGTTTTTTGGCCCGGCCTAGAATTGGAAATAGTGCAAGCGGGCTGGCTACGATTCAACCCTGAGATAAAATGAAGGTTCAAAGTCCGAAACCGACGGGCCTTGAACCGTGAACAGGTCTAATAAGAAGTGACCCAAAATTTAATAGGCATAAATGTGGTCGATTTTAGGGGGCCCTCCGGCTTCCCTCACTCACATAAGCTAAGCCAATTATTGGCTTGATTGTAAACGTGAAGAATAACTACAACTATCACGACAACTCATAAAAAAAAAAAACAAAAACAAAAACTATTAACTATCACAATTAAAAAAATTATTACTCCTTCCATCCACGAATATTGTAGCTAGTTTTTTGTGACGGAGGTTTTAATACAAATATGGTACATGTTAAAGTGAGTGGAAAAAGAGAGCCAAAAAAAGTATTCCCTTCGTCTCACTGAACATGTCATGTTACTGTTCGACACAGGTATTAAGGAGAAGGGTAAAAAGTTATAAAGTGAATAGGTCCCACTTTTGAAGAGTTAATTGTTTTCTTATATGAAAACAATACAAGTTGAGTGGAACATTCCAAAAAGTAAAGAAAGACAAGTTCAGTGGGACGGAAGGAGTAAGATATTGGATGGAGTCATGTCCTAAAGTGAAAAATGAAAAAAACTAGCTATAATTTTTGTGGATGAACGGAAAAGAAAAACTAGCTACAATCTTCGTGGATGGAAGAACTATTATTCAACCAACTATCACAGTCTGAGGGTTTCAAAATACATAATTTTATCAAAAGAAAAGACTTGTGAATCTAAGGAATCTTCTTCACATGAATAAACTTCGTCAAACAAGAGTCAGATCTAACTTTAATTATTTAAATTCAAGTAGGTAGCCACTATGATATGTATTAAGTAAATTGTGATTGAGATACAGTCATATGATTCCATTTAGAAAAGGCTAGACGGATTACCTAATACCTCAAAAAATTACTACTAAATATGTTTCCTAAAGGACAAGCAAGAATAGTACAGAATAATGTACAAATATTCTTCATAATTACTTAATCAAACATAAAATTACAGCATAATGTAATTGATAATTCCAATCTGAAACATTTGGTTTGAGTGGAAAGAGTACTTCACTACAAACAATTATCACCAACGATTGTTGCTATAAAATTTTGGTAAGGAATCTCCGATACTGCAATTCAACCTACTGTAATAATATAAAAACGAATTTTTAGATGAAATCGAATTCTTTCTTTTGCTAAGTAGTGAAATAACAATTGCTTAATAATTTATTATAAACTTCTTGAATTGTTTGATTAATGATGACAAAAAACATGTTTATTAACTAAATGAAAGTTCATAAACAATATTTATTTTATATACTAATGTTGTTTTCTGGCAAATATTTGCCAACAAAAAATACATTACTCTGCAGTTTCTCACCTTAGGACGAGAGATTGTCGATGATGTGCACATAAATTCTTTATTATATCTGACTACTTATAATTTTAGGGGGCGTTTACTTTGAATAATAGGATAGATAGATAAAAATAATATAGGTCAATCGACCGTTTATTTTGATGGATTGATTATTTTTAAGTTTGTCTTCATATAGTCAATCTTATGTTTTATCAATATATCATATCATGCAAAGTAAACGTCCCCTTACAGTGTTAATACTTATTGACATGGTCTCTGTGCGGTCATTCTCATTGAGACTGATCAATAACTTTTAATTGGAATTAATAAATTATAGCAGAAACTTAATGATAAATAAATCCTAATTGTCTCTTAATTACCTCCTAAATACCCATCTCAATGTCTTCAGTTACCTTCTAATTACGATAACCACACGTTCGGTTACTCGTAACCAAATTTTTATGTTACTTATTTTAGCAGGAATTGAGAAAACGGGAAGAACATTAATCTGACAGATGGCGTTTTGTATCATTCCTGTTATCAGTTAATTGTTATACATTCCATAGAAATTCGTCAACTTCGAATGATTTATTTATCTATGAGAGAAGTAGCAAATACACCCCTAACATATTCCCTCTATCATATTTACCTTCTTAATTTTTGATTTGGAGCTGTCAGCACTTCAACGTAAAATCGCATCTCCTCTAAAGGATGACTAACACCGTTAACAATTTTAATTTTTTTTTAATTTTCTATTTTAATTTTCTATAATTTAACTAACACTATTAATTTTTTATTTTTATTATTTTCAATTTTCTTATTGTATTCTTATTTTTTAATTTTTTATTTTCTTATTAGGTCCCTAGCCTCTCACGGATTACTGTTTATAATTTTTTTATTTTCTACTTTTCTTATTAGTGTTTTCTCAAGAGATATACTTCATTCGTCCATGATATAAAGTCTCATTGTGTGCTGGACACGGAGATTAAGAAAGTTGTTGTAGTTATTGTGAGTGGAATAAAATTACAATTTGAAGGGTAGTGTTAAAGGTACAATTTGTGGAATAAAAGTACAGAGATTAAGAAAGTTGTTGGAATTGTTGTGAGTGGAATAAAATTACAATTTGAAGGGTAGTGTTAAAGGTACAATTTGTAAAATAAAAGTACGGAGATTAAGAAAGTTGTTGAAATTGTTGTGAGTGGAATAAAATTACAATTTGAAGGGTAGTGTTAAATGTATAATTTGTAAAATAAAAGTACGGAGATTAAGAAAGTTGTTGGAGTTGTTGTGAGTGAAATAAAATTACAATTTGAAGGGTAGTGTTAAAGGTACAATTTGTGGAATAAAAATACAATTTGTAGAAATAAAGGTACAATAAAGTACAATTTGTAGGAATAAAGGTAGAATTTGTAGGGTTCCATCAATGGCAAAAATAGATAAATATAGAAGAGAATAGAGGGTATGATAGTACAAAAAGTGGAGTAGGTTTTTTTTTTTTTGTAGACAAATATAAATGAATAAGTAAGACTTTATATCGTGGACGGAGTGACTATATAGTTTGAGTGAAGTTGAGTGGGACCCACTAAGAACATGAAGAATTGTAAACAATAATCTGTTAGAGGCGAGGGACCTAATAAGAAAATAAAAAATTAAAAAGATGGAAAATTAAGAATATAGAAAATTTAAAAAAATAGAAACTTAATGGTATTGCTAGTCAAATTATAGAAAATAAAAACTAGAAAAAAAAATGTTAATGATGTTAGTTATCCGTGAAAGATGAGGGGGTTTTCGCACTATTTATGGCAAGTTTGGGTGTTGGCAGCTCTAAATCAAAAAATGGGGAAATAAATATGCTAAGAGGTATATGATTGGTGTATTTGCTACTTCTCCCTTTATTTATTTACTACTTCATATGTCCCCAAATAATGTTCAGAACCACCAAAAAAGTATACCAATATAGTAGGCAAAATGACACATTTTATTTATTTCATAGATAACTGAAAAGTTAAACCTTTTAACTCGAGTCAAAGAGTAAATATGATAATTTAGCCTAAAATTTACATTGAAAACTATAATAAGATACTTATTTGGAAACAAAAATCTTGACAGATCGTAACACTTATTTAGAAACAGAGAGTATTTCTTTTTTTTTATATATATATTGTGGAATCCACAGCTGCACAATAGTAAATCCCCATTTATGTGCAAGTATGACACAAGCATTTTTATTATTATTGTTACTACTACTTTTTTTTAAAGAATTACTATCATTATTACTACTACTTATTGTCGTCGTACATTATTTAAGGTGTACTTATAATAAAATATAATATAAAATCTAAATATGATGGAAAAGGAAATTCAACTAATTTTTTTATTAAATGGAGAACAAGATCCTCAATTTTTTATATTTTTTGAAGTATGCCTCAATTATTAAAGCATATTATATGAGATTTAGAAACTTCATCAAGTTACTCTAAAAATATTCTCTTTATTATATTAGTCTCATTTTTAAGAAAATTAAATAAATAATAGCCTTAAAAATAACAAGTTCAAGCAATTTCTAATTTTGCGCACAACTTTTAAATTTGTCCACAGATACACTAACGTTTGATGTTTTGCAATTTTATCGAGGCGCACAATTTCCCCAAAATTGAAACTTACATGGCAGCTGGCAAATCGAAACTGAAGTAACAAACTTACAATATGAGAAAAGGAAAAAATATGACCAATCTACCCAAAAAAAAACCACATTTTCTGCACTTTATCAAACAGAACTAACCAATCAGATATTTATGGTTTTGAAACATTCAATCAACCTCAATTAGAATACAGGCGCTAATAGTCAAAATTTTATATAGGCTTTAGACAAGTAAACATAGAAGAGCTACGTTCATCTTCTTCTCTTCTTCTCTTTTTTTTTTTTTTTCCTCAAACTACGCTATAAAAATCCTAATGTTCTCTACACTACACAATCTTTAAACTCAAAATACAGATAATTACTTCATTCTAAATACCGATGACAGAGTGAACTAAAAATATGATTTCATACCATTCCAAACGCTACTCGTTTTCAACTTCAATATATATGTAGTAGAGACATGTGCATCAAAGCTCAGTCTTACACAAATATTGAAAACAAAGTTTTACCACAAATATTTGTTCCACATTGGAAAGGACTAGGAATAGAGTAGCTAATTCTACTGGTGACATCATATTCTCCATGGTGAGCGACAATACAACTTCTGAAATCAGAATCTGAATCCGAATAAGAATAAGACCTCATATGCTCATGAGGAACTTACCTGCGTTTGAACCGTAAATTCACAGTACCAAACTCGAAGGCAAATCGGACAGGACGATGGAGTGGAGATGATTTTTCTTCAATTTTCTTCTCCGACGATTGAGTCCCCTGCATTAACCCAGTCAAAAGTTTTTACATATTTTTGGCACCATTGCTCACTAGAGTCAACATTGATCCTTTTAGATGCTAATGAAGCAAAGAAGGGTGGTCTATTTCTTTGATCATAGGAAAATCTGTATGTAGTTTAGGATTTTTTTACTTATATAACCAAAAGCCTAGACAATTAACACCAAAAGGAACAGTCCACATGCAAAAAAATGGAAAAGAAAAAGGAAAAGAAAATTTGAATGTTGAGCTCAAAATGTTCTCACCAGTACTGGTTGAGTAGCACAAACGAATCTGTTGGTATCCTTTTTCCATCATCATTCCGATTCCAGTGGTAAACTGCATGTGTTCTGTTTTTTATCTCTAATGTAGAATGTCCGTAGCTGGCTTCACGAAAAGCAGAAAACTCTGGTTGGGGATCTCTAAATCTGCAGAGGCAACATACGTATTAACATTTTAGTGGAACGGGAAATGCAAATTACATATGGAGAATAGTCAACACAGTATGACTACTATAGTATGAACAGATAGGAAAATGACATGCAACGTGGATTACCTTTGAGCTAGACCCTCTTGGTTTCCTCCATCTCCAACAGTTACATACACAGGTGCTGATTTGTCAGGTATGGGATTGGAATTACCACTTGACGCGTTGTATTTTATGTTTGAGATACGGTACTGAAATCAGAAAAGGGATTTTATTACTAGCTTCCAAAAAAGCACAATTATAATCAGGGAGCATGGAAATTTTATTCAGAGATAATGGGTTATCTGACATGAAAATGAAAATTGAAGCTAAGATGCAACACCTGAGTGCAAATGATCATTAACGTTTTAACTCAACTAATTGCAATTAAGAACATATAAATTTAACGAACACTAGAAACCTATCTGATAAAGGCGAAACTCAGTCCACTTTGACCCAAATATTATCTACTTCAGCAGACAGGGTAACAGGCAATTCTGGAAAAACTTTTTGCAAATGTTCAGGCATACCGATCTTTCGTATGCATGGACATGACCAGCAAAGATGATATCAACTTTGTAGTGACAGAACCAGCTCTCAAACACGACTCTCATGCCCTCTGCCTCCATTAAATGAGCATTATTACTGTTGTAGATTGGAGCATGCATCAGGACAATCAGCCATGGAGTCTTCTCCCTATCGACCCTCGTAAACTCTTCTGTGAGCCACTCCCACTGAGGTGTATATTTTACTGCATAGATAAGAGTAAATATAAGAATAATTCAGATGTGATAAAGAACTTAGAAAGAGAACGACACCACAGGTAAAGGCTATAAGATGAAATCAACAAAGTGACTCATCAACCTATTGAAAGACTAATTGTAATTATTAAGAACATGTTCTTTGTCAATATCAGGATGGAAGAATATAGAAACATCTATTAATAGAGTAACTACAAGTTTCTTACAACTCATTGTTCTTTTTTCCATAATTGTGAGAAAGGTGGTATAGAAGGATAGCAGTGAAATAATCTTTGTGGCCATGTTTGAGAAGACAACATGTTCTTAAGTCGTCATAGGCTCAAGTGACTGCTCAAATGGTATCATAATTGAGTTTACATACAGCTGCAACATTTAATGCACATAGCCCAAAACTTGATTGAGTTCAGTAGTGTGGCTAGTTTTCTTTATAAAACATAAATAAAGTTATATCCAACGTAGGAGGGCCTAGTGATATGCATTACCCACAAGAGTTATCTGTTGGTCGGATGTCCATTCTTAGCAGTTACAAATTACTATATCAATCACAATAAAGATCATTAAAAAAAGATGCATTAGTACCCTATTTTGTCATAAAATACCCTGAAAAAGTTATCTTATCCAACTACCATGGAATGACAAGCTTTAGTCAACTTGCATACATTGATCAAAGACCTTGCAAGCACAATCTAGAGTGAGTTCCATGGGCTGTATATTCTGGCTAGTGATATCAGGATATTCTTATTGCAGCTAATATAAATATCTTCTATCAGATGCTTAGACGTGCAAATTCAAGAACTACTTAGCCTAGAATTATCTGGAAGCATTCTTCGAGAAAGGAACTACAGGACATTTCAGAGTCCGTCTCTAGCTTATACCACACTCCGCTAGTGAAAAGTAAGTGTTCGAACATCTTTTAGTTTGGTTTAGGGATTAACAAATCATAAGTTGTCCTTCTTCAGTGATCTGGGATTTGTTCAAGAGATGTAAATTTTTGGAAGGAAAAAAGCATCAAGGAAATTAAGGAAGTCCAGGAAAGAGTGAACATCTGTCTCCACGCAATCCCAAAGGAAACTGAAATTAACTTCAAGAAGATAAAAGTTGATAACATGTCTAGTAAATTATGTCATGACCTTACTTTTTCCTTTTTTAGCCAATTTTGTAAATCAATTCCTTAATTGATGTATCTGTTTCATGCATAATGCTATGTAATACATATCACGCCAAGTAACCAGAAAACAAAATGAACAATCCAATGTGCAATAGAAAATGGTAAATTACCAAATGGAGAGTAGCTGGACAGGACAATTATATGAGCAGAAGCCCTCCTCACAGAATACCACAGAGGATTACTGCTTTTACTAGCAAGGTAAGGGGTAGGGTATCTCTGAAGATAATTTCTGAAAGGAATAACCTCCCCCTGAACATCAGGAACAGAAGTGGTTACCAAAAAAAAAATTAATAATAAGAACTCCTGAACATAGAAATCTTACAGTTGTTTTCCACACATATTAATAATACAGAAGAAAGTTGAAGGATCAGAAGTCCACAAATAAATAATGACAGAATAAGAGAAAGACAAGAGAGCAACCGGTAATCATCTAATCGGCAACATCAAATGCATTTGAAGGAAACTACAATATTTTTCTAATATATATGGATGAATATTAAGAAAAATGCACAGTTTATATATACAAAATGAAGAATCTGACAGGGGATAAACCCTGAGGTTCACATGAATTGAAGGCCTAAAACTCTACTTGTATTAAACCATTGTTGGAGAAAGTATTGGTGGCAGATAGATATAAATGATCATACAGATGGAATAATAGTAAAGAACTGAAACATTTTATACCAAGAAAGTGAAGATGGATATGAGCCAAAATAGCTAAAATATCCCTTGAAAAGATTAGATAAACAAAATTTAACATCAGGTTCAAGCTTTACCATATACGGGAAGTACTCTATTTCATGATTTCCAGTTGTCCAAATCCATGGCTGATATGCCATACTACGTTCAACGAAACGACCCCATGAGTCCCAGCGGACACCAACATCATGATATGTGTATCTATCAGCATAAGAAAGGTCTCCAACAAATAATATAGTCTCTGCACCTGTCTGCTTGCAATGCTCAAGTGTCGAAAGAGAATTGTATGTTTGACCAAGATCACCTGCAATAGACAATAGATGGGATTCAACAAGGGCTACAGCTCAAAAACTAATTTCAAGAGAATAATGAATAGTACTGAAAACACTTGAGTTCAAGACCACTGTGTGATGATATGTTGATTTTGGTGAAAAGGACAAGCATCAAATAAACCTTACTAGCACTGGAAGATATATGATCTTTTGAAGCATCAATGGTACTTCCTTGGAACAATTTCAAGTTTTTCGCTATCTCGGAATGGTACGTAAATGGTTAAACTTACCCCAGCCCTTGCAGAACCAAAAAAAAAACTCATTTGTCACTTTGTTATATTGCCAGCTAATAACATCTAGACGACAAATATGGATAAACAACCAGGTTACCAACCCTTGTACTTTCTGTCCACTGTGCTACTTTATCTGTGGGGAGAAAAGTGACTGTTAGGGTTTGTAAACCATGCATTTTTTTTGTAGTTTGGACCCTCTCAAAGAACTAACTGTCTTTCCTATAACACCTTCCTTTTATCTCATACTCTCATCCCACTGCATCTAAAAATTGCAGACATCAGCTTTTCTCTCTGCTCATATATGCCACATCTAAATCAACTGAACCACCACCAGTCACCTCAAATTCCAGCAAAAGTCAAGCCACCATACCCTAGTCATTCTCATATACAATGATTTGCACATTTGACGAATGTCATTGCAGCTATTTATGACTCCACATGTGGACTGAGGATGTGAATTAATGTTATAACTTATGGAGAACAAATTTGGAACTCCTCTATTTTCCATAGCATGAACGTATGTAGTGTATCATAAAAGAGTTGCCCCAATCTGATCTGGAGCCTGTGTAAGCGTGGCCATTAGACCCAATTTTTAGTTAAATACGAGGTTGATCATTGATGTGCACCCTGTTGGTAAAGGCCTAACCAGACAGACATACAATAGTACAATTCCATTTAGCTGTCAATATAGTTGCACAACAGACTTGGTGTTTGCAGTTCCACTACATCACACATAATAACTGGCTATTGACTAGACACTACATATGAAGGAAGACATCCGTACATAAAACTTAAGATGAAAAAAGAGACTGACCAATTATTCCAAACTTTTGAGGTGCATCTGGATCAATTGGTAAGGGCGTTCGGAACCAAAACCTCCTAGAAGAATCACCATCTCCCATCTCATAGTAATACTTGGTGTCGTACTGAAAAAGCAAACACCTATATAAATAGGGGAACAGGCTATAGCCAAAGTACAGTGAATCTGGTTTCTAGCGAGATCTAATATTTGAAAGTTGTATTTTATCTCAACTTAATATATATTGATACCAAATTGTTTCCTTATTTGGATAGAAAAGGTTGTAGATTGCTTCAATTTGCAGCATTTATAACATTGATGTCATGCCACTACAGACCATTCAACCGAGTACGTACCTGAAGACCATCAATCAAGCAATGATGGATATACCCAGATGTATAGTTGTAGAATGTATAGTTGTGCACAGTCCCTTCTGCAGTCAAATCAAGTTTTCCTTCTGATAGGCCATATCTAACTTTGTTGGATCCCGGTTCATCAGCTGTAACCCATGTAACAATGACAGCCTTCCCATCATAGTCACCCTGTGTGATGTGCACCTGAAAAACAAGTGTTTTCATTATATAATACATACATTCCAGGGGTAAGAGACAGAGAAAACTACATGTTATTGATAGATCTTGCATTTTCAAAAGTATATGCCACACCAAATTTTAGCACATGATTTGAAGTTGCAACTTGGGTTCCAAGTTAATTAAAAAGCCCAGATGATTCTACAGGATATGAGCACATCCTAATATTTGGATATAGTCTATTATATTTGATATAGTAGTTTTCATCCATTTCAATCTGCACCAATTTTTTTGGGCACTGAAGTGAATAACATGGAGGAGGTGGGGGAAAGTTAACTGTCATAGGACAAATAATAAACCAAGCTCCCCTTGAAAGTGTGTGATTATATAATTTCTTGGCCTTCTATCTCTTTTTCAACTAAGGCCAAGCAATGATTGAGGAATATGAAAGCTTACTTGTTGTGGTGCATTATAACCTTTAGGCACAGCAAAGACTTCATTGTCCAGAGGAATATCAACTGACGGCCACTCAGTACGGACAAAGGTACTAGTCATGCCAGCATCCCCATAGCTTGTGAAGCTCAACAGAACAAATGATAAAACCAGTAGTTTAAACAGCATTTTAGTCCCCCTTTGCTTGTTCCTGCACATGGTTATAATTATATGTCGAACAAATCCACAGCTAAAGATAGAATGCACTCATAAAGAACGAAATACAGACACATTAGAAATAACACTCAATTTCCAAAAGCTCAGTTAAATATACACACACATATATATCATAAATTTCTGAAAATTCTCTAATTCTTTAATAGCAACCTGACTAACTGGCCTCAACGGTTTACAGAACAAAAAAACAAAAATAAGACTCGTAGGACTAAAACCAGATCATCTTTGTTCAAATAACATAATTAAAAGTTTCCAACAATTGATTCACCTAAACAAAAACTCACCACACTAAAAGATTCAACCTTCAGCATCGGAATACAATCAAACACATCAAAAATTTCACAAAAGTCTAGTGAATAAAGAATCTGTATGTACCGATCAAAATCACATGTAGAAATCTTAAAACTGCAATGTTTTGTAGCTACAACACTATCAATAGATCAGTACACAAAATCACGGTAACAACCAATTTCCATCCTACAACATGAAATAAAAGAGAGAATTTATTCTGATAACATGCTGAAATCCAGAAGCAACAATCATCGGTGCAGTATAAATACGCCGATCCGGTATTAGTATACGTATAGTATAGGTATGAAGGGAAACAAAATTTGAGCAGAATTTACATGCACCTGAAATTGCAAGAGAAGAAGGGCCAGTTTCACTACTTTGAAATTTTGAATCTATAGGAGAAATTTATTCAACGCCTTTACAAATGATGAGGGAAATAGATTCATTTAAATGGATATTTTGAGGTAACGGCGCGTGGTCCGAAGGGAGGCGCAGTATCACACACTGATTGGCTGACTACCACTTTGCGTAAGTATTTCATACTCCCTGCCTCGATTATATGTGTATCGTAATTTCTTTTTGCCGTGCGCGTGCCTATGTAAAGAGTGCATTGTTTTCACTCATTTCTTATTTTAAATCTCCCAATTCATTTATTTTTCCACTCAAATGCAATTTACCAATCATTTATTAAATCTCGTGAAAAAAAAAAATATTGTTATTTTCAGTATATATCCACTGCTGAATAAAATCTCATATAATAATTATTACCTTTAGTTTGAAATATAAAATATTCATTAAATCGAGTACGAGATTTTATTTATTTTCACATAAACATAATAGGGTATTTAGCTCGATCTAATTTACTTGCTCATTACTTTAATCATTGTAAGATAAAATGATTGAGAAAGCTGTAAATTATGGTAGACTCCCTTGAGGCTGACTGCACGCAATGGTACATTTCTTAATTATTATTATTATTTTTTAATTAATTAATTTTATTTTAGAGATTAATAAATATTAACTGAAGATGGATAAATTCTAATTAAATATTAAATAATTAAGTTTTAAGAAAATGAATTGGCGGTCAATCGTACATAAGTTTTTCCGGCAAATTATTGGAGCACCATTTATTCGAAACAATATGAATACTACATACTTGGATATCTCGTATCTTTTTTTTTTTAATTCCATCTCATGTCATATGCTGCTATATATTGTTACCAGTACGAATGTGTTGTTATCCAACATTAGAAGCAAAAATTGTAGTAGAGTTCTCTCATGTTCACCGAATTTCTAATTAGGCAATCCATAGTTTACCTTGAGATGCTTTCGAGCATTATTGTAACTAGAGCTGTAAATGAGTCAAGCCGTTCATGAGCTACTCGGCGATCGATTCGAAAAAAGCTCGTTCGGCACTCGATTCGATAACTAATCGAGACGAATTTGAGCATGAAATCGAGCTCGATAAGTTTATCGAGCCGAGTTCGAGCATCGTATTGCTCGACTCGACAGGTTCGCGAACATGCTCGGCTCATATTTAATCGAGCATGTTCGCGAGCTTACAATCGAGTATGTTTGCGAACCTACAAATCGAGTTTTAGTCGAGCATATTCGCGAGTCTAATAATCGAGTTTTGTACATAAAATTAAAAAATTAACTTTAAGCGAGATCGAGCTCGAGCTTGATTAACATGTATCGAGCTGAATTTTAATATAATCGAGTTCTTGACGAGTCTGGCTCGAGCTCAAATACCTCGTTATCGAGTATTTGACGAGTCGAACTCGAGCTCGCTAATTTTGGATCGAGTCGAGCTCGATCACGATGGCAGAAACTCGACTCGAGCTCGAGTCGAGCTCGAGCAAGCGAATATTTAATCGAGTCGAGTTTGAACAGACCAATATTCGGCTCGACTCGGCTCGTTTGCAGCTCTAATTGTATCGATCTAGAGGTCAAACTTTCCATATTGACTTTTAATATTGTTACAGGCGAATTAGCTAGTTAATGAATTGGTTTACCATTAAAAAAACGTAGTGTCTTTGTCAATGGTATCATGTGGTGTGAGCCAGATAGGCAGATAGGAAGAATGGGCTGCCATATTTTGATCTGTTTCTGCTGGATCCGTAAACCGAGGCAAAAAATTACTTTCGATATATTATTATTCCTAATGACAAATCACAAGATATTGTGATTCAAATGCTAAAATATAAATAAAGGAAATATGACAATATTTTGCAAAAAAATTGTAAAGCTTACAAAAATTATACTCCCTCCGGTCAAAGTTAATGTGATTAAACTAATATTTTATACCTCACAACAAATCAATATGCACCACACTTATGAGGAACGGAGGGAGTATATAAGTTAATGTGGTTAAATTAATATTTTATACCTCACAACAAATCAATATGCATCACACTTATGAGGAACGGAGGGAGTATATAATCAGTCTGGCTTTCAACAATCGTTTCAGTTAGGCCTTTCGTAAAGAATATGTTATGGAATAACATTTTTTTTTTTTGTGGAATAACAAATATAGTTTCCCACTATAAACATTGTGAGCATTATTCTTCACCTCTATGTAAATGAGTGACCGGAGTTGAATCCCCGATCCCCTCTCTTACCTAATTAAAACCATTTGTTGGGAAAATTATAAGGTTTTGATTTGATACCATAACCCAACTGATTCTCCAACCGAATAGATGATCGCTTCAACCTAAGTAGTGTTTTCCAGCTCGCCTGTTTGAGCTTTAGATTTTCTAGGTTTACATGTTAATGAAGCGGAAGACAGCAGTCGATCCAGCTGTGTCAATCGACCCGGCTGTGTCTACAGCAGGAGTCAGCTAGCGGAAGACAGCAGGCGTCAACCTTCAGCTGAGTCCTCCAGCAGAGCATGATCAAGCTGAAGAGAATTCGAGTTGAGTTCAAAACACAGCCGGTCCAGCTGTACAGAACAAAGGGAACTAACTCTGAAGACATCACTTCAAGTCAGTTTGCCCAATCCAGCTCTAAATTCAAAAGCCAGCTCCAAAGGCAGAAGATCCCGGCGTCAGAGGAAGTCAACATGCCTCGACCAATGAGGGATTGCCGAATCAGCATCCTAGACTTCAGGACCTAGGATGTGACATGAATGAAGACAGGTGCAGATTCGCCCAACGGCAGATCTCGAATTTAAGAAGAGTAGGTAAGATTCAAACGGCTCCTCCAACGGCTAGTCTTGAATCTCTACCTATATAAACCCGTCTTCAACCTCAGGATCAAATACGAAAAACCCTCTACAAGCTTTCATTCTCTGAAATCATCAATCTTTCAAAAGCTCTCAAGCAGTTCTACATAGTTCAAAGAACACTTTATCTTAAAGTGTTTCTAGTTCAGAAACTGCTTAGTTTTTCGTCTGATCCCTAGGCCAAAATCTTTGTATATCTTAAGCCTAGATTTCGAACGAGTTCATCATACTCTAAAGTTAATTGTAAGAACTCGTTCACAGTTGGAACCCCAAACCAAACCCCTCTTTACCCAGAAAGGTTAGGTCAAGGTTACGCTTGCTTGAAGCGGAAAATTCAAGTGTGTAAGGTTTTTTCAGTACCCGTAAATTGAAAGGTTAGGCTTGACAGTGCCCGCAAACTGTTGGAACACAGCTCGGGTTAGAGTTGTGAAGTTGCTTGGTACTTGGAAACCAAGTGATAGTGAATTACCAGTGAACCTGATCGTGGACGTAGGAGGTGTTACTGCGAACCACGTAAAAACTCGTGTGCTCTTTACTTTCCTTTTAAATTCAGTTTTGTACTAACTCTTTCATTACATTGCATATTTGATCAAAACTGCATACGCAGCTGCTCTCCAAAGACAGTTGTGTCTCTCAGAAAGTTGCACAACTTGACTAAGCTGAAAACATAAAGTTAATCCTTTCAAGCTGAGTTTTTCTAAGTAACCGAGCTAAGTTTTGAAACCAACACATTCCGCACCGCCAGCTGAGTTATTTACCCAGCTGACCCTCCTCATGTTGGATCAATAGCGAGCTCACCAACTACTGTTATTTAACTTGAAAAAGTTTTCGTAAATCTATTTGGTGTATTCACCCCCCTCTACACCAAATACCTAGCTCAGGGACCATCAATTGGTATCAGAGCAGTGGTTCAACAGACCACCGTTTCTGTATCAAGAGATCTCTCTTGACAATCTGTCAGTGGTCATCTGAACAGACCCTCTTTGTAAAAAACTCATAATATTACATACTGCATATTTCTATGGATTCTTATCTTAACAGGAATCTTCCTACCTTCTCGGTAGACGATTATGCAAGATGGAAGTTCAGACTGAAGAGCTTTCTCTGTGCGCATCACGATATGATGTGGGACGTCATAACAGACGGACCCATCATCATCTACAAACCAGGAAATGAGCTTGTCCCAACTCAAGATGGCGAACAACCAAGATATCAGCTCATTCCCAAGCCAAAGGGTGAGCACACCTCAGAAGTGTGCATTCTTAAATGGAGAAATCAAAGAAGATGTCTACGTTGAACAACCTCCAGGATTTGAAGTAGAAGGAAATAAAGTCTACAAGCTAAAGAAGGCGCTTTATGGATTGAAGCAAGCACCTCGAGCTTGGTACGACACTCTGTCAAATTTCCTTGTATCCAAAGGATTCAAGAAGGGCTCAGTAGACAGAACCCTCTTCACCATCAAGTCAGGAGAAGACATCCTGGTTGTTCAAATTTATGTAGACGACATCATCTTTGGATCAAGATCAAACTTCTTATGCCAAAGATTTGGAGAGATGATGTCAGAGCAGTTCCAAATGTCCATGATGGGAGAAATGAGTTTCTTCCTAGGACTTCAAGTCAAGCAATCAGCAGAAGGGATTTTCATAAATCAATCCAAATACGTGAAAGACTTGATCGCCAAGTATGGAGTTCAATCCAGCAGAACTGTAAAGATTCCGATGAACACCAACTGGAAAATTGAACCATGAACTGAAGGGAAGTCAGTTGATTCCAGCAAATACAGAGGGATAATCGGTTCCCTGCTGTATCTAACAGCAAGTCGTCCAGACATTTCATTCGCAGTCGGAGTATGTGCCAGATTTCAAGTTGATCCAAAGGAAGCACACATGCAAGCAGCCAAGAACATTCTCAAATATCTCAAAGGAACTCAGAATGTTGGGCTGTGGTACCCAGCTGAAGACAATCTACAGCTGACTGGATATTCAGACTCAGACTTCGCTGGAGATCGGTTGGATAGAAAATCAACTTCAGGAACTTGTCAGTTCTTAGGAAGTAAGTTGATTTCATGGTTTTCAAAGAAGCAAACGTGCGTCGCAACCTCCACAACAGAAGCAGAATATATGGCCGCTGGAAGCTGCTGCTCACAAATTCTCTGGCTGAAACATCAGCTGGATGACTATGAAGTGAAAACTGGACAAGTTCCAATTTTCTGTGATAGCTCAAGTGCGATTGCTATTTCAGAGAATCCAGTACTTCACACAAGATGCAAGCATGTGGACGTACGCCATCATTTCATCAGAGATCACGTGGAAAAGAAGGATGTGATTGTTGAGAAAATTCACACAGACATACAGCGGGCTGATATACTCACAAAGCCGCTGATAGAAGCAAGATTCAAAATGTTGTGCGGATTACTTGGATTACTCAACCCAGATGATGCTTCACCCAGCTGAATGGAAGCAGACCCAGCTGAATGGAAGCAGACAGCTGGAATTCAGAATCGACGTCACTGGTATCAGCTGAGAAAGAATCCAGCTAAACCAGATGCTAAAATTGAAAGACTATTCAACTGAGGGGGAACCAGCTGGAACCACGATCACCCAGCACACCCACTCAACCGAAGTATCAGCTGACTACAATGATCAGCTGAGAGTTTGCAACAACATTAACTACTACTCAATCTGTTTTCAGTCAAATCATATCTTCTCATGTCTAATCAAATTAAATTAAAAGTCTGAAAAGAACTGAATCATGGGAGTTTCGAGGCAAAAGTCAAAATGCCCCAACCATCCTCTCTCACGCATTAACTCGCAATGTCTGAACAAGAAATTGACACGACGCGAGAATCACTCCCAATCGTAGATCTTCTTATCAATCGATAAATCTTGATCGACCATTCATCAAATCAGCTATATAAATATGCTAGAAGAGATACGTAAAACATTGCATCAACCCTAAAATATTTTTCGGCATTCTTTCTTATTTCCATCAATTGGTATTATTTGTTTTTACTAACAAAAGTTGCAGAAGAAGAACATGGAATCTAGAAAGATATCTCCCGAAGCCGATCAAACTTGAAGAATCTGTCAAAGCTTCAAGATAAGAGTTGCTTAACTCTCAGGAACCTCAAGAAGACGGAGTTCCAGGAGAAGGTGATCCCCATCGACAGATCCTGTCCAACGCAGTGAGAGACTGTAAAGCTCAAGAACGTCACTCACCAGGAAGGTGCAGAAAATTTTCTGGGAATGTCAAAGGAAAAAGACCTCCTCCGCCCCACTGTTTCTCTCAAAATAAAAGAGAGAACGGGACATACAACTCCCTGGGATGCAAAAATCAACGTCAACACACCTGGACCAGATGTTGATAAAGCCGGAGTCTTCAAGAGCAGTCGTGTCAAAGCTCTTGCTCCACCACAGGAGGCACAGAAAAAGATGCAGGAGACAAAGCAGCATGCATCTATTTCCGTCCCAGCTAGGAATCGGAAACAACTTGAGGAGACAAAACATCTTTGAAACCTTGTCTTCAACGGAAGACTCGAGTCAAAGGTGCTCGATCCGATCAGTCGAGAAGTCAGCTGACATTATGAGAGAATTCGTAACGACTCTCCGAGGAGCAGAAGGCCCACAAGCGGTGGTTTCTCACGATGGAGAAGAAGTTCATGGGCCAGCGTGAACATCGTCATCATCAACGCCACAACGGCGTATTCCTACACGATCAACCAAGCTTAAACCCCAAGACGGATGGAATACTTCAACCGCGCTTCTCCTCGGTTTCCTTGACTCAACGGGGACACCGGCTTCAAGATCTTACTATGAAAGATGCTCGAGCCCACTGCACCAAGATCAAATGAAAGACATCACCCACCAATGATCACTGTGTTGGATGATGATGATATGGTGAACCCAATACCCACCACCGAAGTGGAAGGGGAATACTCGAGTCCCTCAGTGATGAATCGGACTTTCTCATTCAATCTAAGAAGTGCGAAGAAGCAAAATTGCAAGGAATGAAGTTGTGCCCGACTCGAATATGTCATCTCGAGTGCCAACTCATCCCTCCAAGCGCTCATTGGACCGCCCCAAATTGAATCGAGCCAAGGACGTTGTGTACGCAATCACGGTGAGGCTAATGCTGCGAAGAAGAGCCGGCTAATACAACGGTGAGCCACCTAGACTCCAAACCTCGCTGCTCAGAGCTGAAGACCACAGTTTCGCCAAACTAAAACATCGCAACAGCCGATGGTGTATCTCTCCCACCCTGTTTGATCATGCCAAAAGGGGGAAGTAAGGGGAAGAGAATGAGACAAAGGAGGCAAGCTGTTGAGCTAGAAGAACCGATTTGAATCGAATCAAGCGGAGAAGAGACGAGTCAAAAGAAAGAAGCGACGGATGCGAAGAAGAAGACCACTAACCGAGATTGAAGATTGAAGACTGAAGATTTTTTTTCTCTCTTTCTTTTTCCTGTGTTATAATGTATTTTCTTACATTAATAAAACACAATTTTTTCTGCGTCATAAGTTGTCTCAGTTAGGTTTTGGCATCATCAAAAAGGGGGAAATTGTTGGGAAATTATAAGGTTTTGATTTGATACCATAACCCAACTGATTCTCCAACCGAATAGATGATCGCTTCAACCTAAGTAGTGTTTTCCAGCTCGCATGTTTGAGCGTTAGATTTTCTAGATTTACAGGTTAAGGAAGCGGAAGACAGCAGTCGATCCAGCTGTGTCAATCGACCCAGCTGTGTCTACAGCAGAAGTCAGCTAGCGGAAGACAGCAGGCGTCAACCTTCAGCTGAGTCCTCCAGCAGAGCATGATCAAGCTGAAGAGAATTCGAGCTGAGTTCAAAACACAGCCGGTCCGGTATACGGAACAAAGGAACTAACTGCGAAGACATCACTTCAAGTCGGTTGCCCAATCCAGCTCTGAATTCAAAAGCCAGCTCCAAAGGCAGAAGATCCCGGCGTCAGAGGAAGTCAACATGCCTCGACCAATGAGGGATTGCCGAATCAGCATCCTAGACTTCAGGACCTAGGATGTGACACGAATAAAGACAGGTGCAGATTCGCCCAACGGCAGATCTCGAATTTAAGAAGAGTAGGTAAGATTCAAACGGCTCCTCCAACGGCTAGTCTTGAATCTCTACCTATATAAACCCGTCTTCAACCTCATGATCAAATACGAAAAACCCTCTACAAGCTTTCATTCTCTGAAATCATCAATCTTTCAAAAGTTATCAAGCAGTTCTACATAGTTCAAAGAACACTTTATCTTAAAGTGTTTCTAGTTCAGAAACTGCTTAGTTTTCCGTCTGATCCCTAGGCCAAAATCTTTGTATATCTTAAGCCTAGATTTCGAACGAGTTCATCATACTCTAAAGTTCTTAATTGTAAGAACTCGTTCACAGTTGGAACCCCAAACCAAACCCCTCTTTACCCAGAAAGGTTAGGTCAAGGTTACGCTTGCTTGAAGCGAGAAATTCAAATGTGTAAGGTTTTTTCAGTACCCGTAAACTGAAATGTTAGGTTTGACAGTGCCCGCAAACTGTTGGAACACATCTCGGGTTAGAGTTGTGAAGTTACTTGGTACTTGGAAACCAAGTGGTAGTGAATTACCAGTGAACCTAGTCGTGGACGTAGGAGGTGTTACTCCGAACCACGTAAAAACTCGCGTGCTCTTTACTTTCCTTTTAAATTCAGTTTTGTACTAACTCTTTCATTACATTGCATATTTGATCAAAACTGCATAAGCGAAATTTCCCTTTCTCAAAGATATGTCTACTCTAAAGTTGCACAACTTGACTAATCTGAAAACATAAAGTTAATCCTTTCAAGCTGAGTTTTTCTAAGTAACCGAGCTAAGTTTTGAAACCACCACATTGCGCACCGCCAGCTGAGTTATTTACCCAGCTGGATCAATAACTGAGCTCACCAACTCTGTTATTTAACTTGAAAAAGTTTTCAGAAATCTATTTGGTGTATTCACCCCCCCTCTATACCAAATACCTAGCTCGGGGACCATCACCATTATTTGTAATTATAGTCACAAATCATCACAATAAATATTTCAAAATTTGAAAAATCCAAGAAAAATATAGTCAAGATTAAAATTGGGTAGTTGAGTCTTTTGAGTTGTTGGTTTAACCGATTGTTATTGGATCATAGTTAAATGAAGTGGGTTGATTTTTCGTCATTCAAAGTCTATTCCATCAAATCCAACATCTTAACATCCATCTATGATCATTAAACATAACGCAACGTGTGCTTGTGCCCACACCCACACAGTACTGATGTCGCTAAAACAAAAAATTGGGATATTAATGTTCCTTAGGATGACCTAGTGATAGGATGAGTATTCCTGAAACCAAATGTCTTCGTTTCAAACCCACTAATGGCTCTAGTTTGTCGCACATTATGATTTGCAGGCTATTGGAGAGTTTACCCTGTGCATACCGAAAATAGCTAATTATAAAAAGCTTGGCATATGATGTGACCACAAGAGCTCCTACACAATCAAAAAAAAATTAAATCAAAGTTAATTAGAATAGAGGATGAAAGTAGTCTCCTTGGGATGGTCTACAATGGAGTGGATTTTCTAGTGATCAAATGTTTCAAATTAGAATCCCTCTATTATTTTATAAATCGAGTCTGTCACATCAAATTTTCTAAAATAATTTGGATTGATCTCTCATGCCTATGGTTAACCCTCTCTCCTTAAGACCAATATCCACACTTACAAATAATTTAAAACAGGATCCATAATTAATCTGCTGGCCCAACACTTTACCTGCGGTTCCTCTGTAAATTCTCAAAGCCACACTCTCACAAATCACGCAGGATTCTCTTCTGTTTTCTTCTTTGATTATTTGTTCTCCTCCTGCACCACCACCATTAAAAAATAAGCTTTCATATAAATGCTACAAGATCTGTACATATTTTAGGATATTATGCACTACAAGAAACAGCAAAACCATGAAACTTGAGGTAGAATATATTGCTCAAGAAGAATATGCACTCACCAGTACTGATTGTGCAGCACTATTGGATCTGTTGGCACTCTTTTCCCATCATCATTCCGATTCCAATGGTAAAAGGCATGTGTTCTGTTTTTAATCTCCAACGTAGAATGTCCGTAGCTGGCTTCTCGGAAGGCACAGTAATTTGGCTGGGGATCTTTGAAACTGCAAGGCAGTAGGAAAAGAAAACCACAAGTGCATATTGAATACTGAGAAATATATCTAAAGAGCAATAGTATTAGGAAAAGTTAACATGCATTGAAAATTCACCTCGTAGCAAGACCCCCTTTGTTTCCTCCATCCCCGACAGTAATGTAGAGTGGAGCTGATTTGTTTGGTACAGCATATGAAGTGTTACTTGATACGTTATATTTTAAGTTCGACACACGGTACTGCGACAAGAAAGAGTTTATTATTGAACTCCGCGAGCAAGAGAATTATCAAAGATGCATGTAAACTCATTCCGTAGAGGCTAGGTGATTTTTTAAGGCGAGTGTGAAGGAAATAAAATAAAAGTTGGAGAAGAGGCAGACCGATCTCTCATAGGCGTGGACGTGACCAGCAATAACAAGATCAACTTTATAGCGGCAAAACCAGCTCTCGAACATAACTCTCATGCTTTCTCCCTCCATGAAATGAGAGTTATAACTATTGTACATTGGGACATGCATCAGAACAATCAGCCAAGGAGTCTTCTCCCTGTCAACCTTTTTAAACTCTTCTTGAAGCCATAACCACTGAGGTGTATATTTTACTGCAATCATGAAAACATAGGAAAAATAAAACGCGATAAGTCTTTTAAACAGACAGAAGGGTATTACTAATGTACATTAGAGGCCAGGTCAGAATGTTGAAATATATTACATTACCAAATGGGGAATAGCTGGACAGGACAATAATGTGAGTAGATGCCCGTCTCACGGCATACCAAAGGGGATTACTGCTTCCACTAAAACGATAAGGAGTAGGATATCTGTAAATATAATTTCTGAAAGGAATAACCTCCCCCTGAACATCAGGAAAAGAAGCAGGTTACAACTTACAAGCCGAGATCATGAAATCCTGTACGAAAGGAATATAGTTATGGTCGTCCATATCAGAACTAACATAGTCATACTATGATGTAGAGAGTGTACTGATGAGCAACCAAGAAGGTAACTGAAGGAAACTGCAAAATCTTTCCACTATTTGGGAACTGAAAAATCAAATTCGCACAGGAAAACAAACAATCACTTGAATAAATGTCTCCAACTTTGCCCCTACTGGACCATTTATGTTGCAAAAGGAATTACTTTCAAGATATTAATATTTGTACCTTCACGTGGTCTACCTTTGACAAGAAAGAACTAGTAGAGTAAACTTTCTTTTATCGTCACGAGAACAGGAATAGAATAATTCAGGAAAGCAAATATGGCAATTAGTAAAAATATCTAACGGTCCCTTCAGAGGATTAAAAACAGTTTGAGAACATTTAATTCCATGTTTTACCATGTATGGGAAGTACTCTATTTCGTGATTTCCAGCCAACCAGATCCATGGCCGATACGCTGCACTACGTTCAGTTAAACGACCCCATGAATCCCAGCGGACACCAACATCATGATATTGATACCTATCAGCGTAAGAAAGATCTCCAACATATAAGATGGTCTCTGCACCAAGCTGGATGCTATGCTCAAGGGTTGAAAGAGAATTGTAAGTCTGTCCAAGATCACCTGAATTGACAATTGATGGTGTAGAGATGGACAATGCTCTGTCAACAACTTGCAAAACAACCGTGCATAATATTTAACATGTCATACAAAAGACGATCTTTTCATTTTCTATGACACTAAATGCATTGCAGCAGACTGTCCAATATGTCTCATGAAAGTAATCAACTACTTGAATGTGATGAAAGAAATACTGACCAATTATTCCAAATTTGTAAGGAGCATCTGGATCAATTGGTGGTGGTGTTCGAAACCAAAATCTTCTAGAAGAATTACCACCTTCGATCTCATAGTAATACTTGGTGTTGTACTGCAAAAAACCCAAATGCCTATTTTAATTTTTTGACGAGGGAACAGAATTTAACCTCAGTACTCTTGTGTATCTCGTACCTAGTGACTTCTATAATTTCAAGGGAAACATGTACATTTTCCTAGTGTACCATTTGGATGTCATTGCTTATGTTGAATGTCTAAAAATATGCTGCTTTTGCGAAATATTGGATATTTATGCAACTCAATAAATAGCTACCTGAAGACCATCAACTATGCAGTGATGAATATATCCAGATGTATAGTTGTAGAAGGTATAGTTTTGCACGGTTCCCTCAGCAGTCAAACAATATTTTCCATCCGATAAGCCATATCGAACTTTGTTGGAGCCCGGCTCATCAGCTGTAATCCATGATATAATCACAGCCTTCCCATCATAGTCACCCTGTGTGATGTGCACCTGAAAAACGGTAAGTGCTGTCAGAATATCGTGAAACATTTCACGAAAAAACAAAAAGGATGACCAAACTACTACAACTATATGAAGGTTCTATGTGATATATTCAAGAGAGGGTGTTTTGCACCACACAATATTTCAGAATCAGCTTTTTGTGCTCTATGGGCGGACTATAAAAGAATTAACTGTTTTAGACACTAAACTTACCCACCACACTCGATGGGAAAATTGTTTCGTTTAGTGAGATTACACGACAACTATGGAAAGCCAGAGATTACCTGTTGCGGTGCAATGTAACCTTTAGGCACTGCAATGACTTTGTCATCTAAAGAGATATCAACTGATGGCCACTCATTACGTACAAATGCACTAGTCACACCAGCATTCCCATTGCAAATGCAGCTCAACAGAACACATGAGAAAAGCAATAGTTCAACCAGCATTGCTTGTTCCTAAACACGGCCCAAGAAATCCGAAAGCAGACACTAAGACTCACTAACAACGACAGCTCTTGCCACACAATAAATCAGCAACCAAAGATAAAGATATGTGATTTGATGATCTGCTTGATTTGCAATTACAATAAAAAAAACTTAGTAAAAGCAATACAGAGGCATTAAACAAAAACAACATTTTAGCAATCTAAACAATTATAATTTCTGAATCTTCTTCAATTCTGTAACAGCAACCTGGCCGTAGTATTCCGAAACGAATTTTTATCTTACATAAAGACTTAAATCAATGTATCATCTAAAAGTTAACATAGTTGATGGTTGCTTCGAATCATTAATGTACCTTAAAACCTCGCTCTCTCACTAAATTTATAGGCCTCCGATATTTGAATTCAAAATAAAAAACTTGTACAAAAACTCTATAGCAATCAAAATCAGCAATACTTTTAGCTTCTAGACAAGTGAGAGATCCATTAAGAACATGCAAACACAAATCTTCTCGTTATGCTTAGAATCGGATAACATGCTTTGATTCAGAAATTACAGTCGCCGATTAAGTGTAGTACTCCCTCCGTCCCGCCGGGACGGAGGAGGGAGTATATCTTTTGACAGCGATCAATTGTGAAATTAGAATGTGAAGGTAGACGTACCTGAAATAGCCAGAGAAGGCTAGTTTTGCAGCTTTGAACTACAAATCTCACAACAACTATAAATAGTCTCTCCCTTTCTCTTTCTCTTTCTCTATCTCTCTATATATGTATGTATATATGGTGAGGAACAAGATAAGTGCACACTCTCACCCTGGGGGAGGATCCCCTACTGTGCTGCTTAGCACTGCAGCCGCTGCTGTGCCTCCAACGGCGCCGTTTTGCTATTCATTTCCTAGTAATCTCTCCTTCCCGTTATAAGTGGTCACGTTCTTTTCGGCACGCCTAACAAAGAAATGTAACCACTTATGGCAGAACGGAGGTAGTATTTTTCATCCGTTTTACTTCTCCTTTCTTTCCTTTTATACATTTTCATTTTTTTTTTGAACAAACATTTTCTTATTTTGAGACTTCAATTTATATTTTAAGCTTTATCCTGATAGTATAAAATCTCTATTCTTCTCTTTTTTTTTATGTTTTCAAATTTTGAAACTTTAATTTAATAAGTATTTTATTTTTTCATAGAATACAAAATAACTCCTTTCTTCACTGCTATATTTTAAAGATTTTTTTATTTCTTTGTCACATAATCAATAATAAATTATGATGCATGGATTCTTTTAAAAATATCACATTACAGTATCAGATTCACATAGGGCGCGGATGATGGTGTGGGTGCGATTCGGGACGAATCCCCAAATAAAATAAAAATAAATATAAAAAATTAGGATACACGAATTGGGTGTGTGGAAGCCACAAATCCGGTGTGTGGATGTTGTATATGTTACTCCCACCGTCCCATTTAAGATGACACGTTTTTCTTTTTTGGAATGTCTCATTTAAGATGATACATACCCAAAGGAAATAAGTATCTCATAAAAAGTTATGGACCCTATCATTTTAATCACTTTATACCAATCTCCTTAATATTTATGTCAAAAAGTAGTGTGTCATCTTAAATGGGACGAAGGGAATATTTTTTTAACAAATTTATTTTTTTGAATGCATTTTACAATTTAACAAAATAACCACACCCTATGCGAATCGCATCGTGCCCGCACCCTATGCGAATCCGATATTGCAATGTGAGATTTTTAGAAAAATATGTTCATCATAATTTATTATTGATTCTATGATAAAGAAATAAAAAGTCTTAAAAGTATTGCAGAGAAGAAAGGATTTAAGTATTTTGTATTCGATGAAAAAAATAAAATATAAATTGAAGTTTCAAAATTTGAAGAAAAAAAAGAGAACAAAAAACGAGAAGAATAAAGATTTTAAACTGTATGACAAAAAGTAAAATATAAATTGAAGTCTCAAAATATGAAGAAGTATAGAAGAAAAATACAATACTTTTTATTTGTTAAGAAATGAATATCAAAACGGCGTCTTTGGAGCAGTAGCTGCAGTGCTAAGCAGCACAGTAGGGGATCCTCCCCCCTCGCTCCCTAATCGGAAAGTCTATACTGAATGTACATTTACTATAATTTACTCACATAATAATATTTTATTAATATAAATTATATTAGGTGTAGTACATGTACATGTAATATAGAATTTCTACTTTCCAGTTAGGCGCATTTTAGCAGTTTAGGTGTATGTTGGAAGGGTGGTGCACGTTAGGACAAAAGCCACGTGTCAAGACTACAATAATCTCATTTTGATCCGGAAATGATGTGGTGGTGCGCATTTTGATTGATCCCAGGCGCGGAATTTTCATCCCACTATTTTCGAAAGCAACGTCTTGTCTTTTGAATTTTTTTTTTTTGAGGGAGTGTCTTTTGAAATGTGTTGTTTATTATTGTAATATCAAAATCACATTTGCTTCAATTTATTATTGTTAAAATATTGACTTTCGAAAATGGATTACCAAAATATTCAACTTATTACTTCAATATGTTCAATGAATGACGGAGCTATGATTTTTGTTCAAATGAGCTCCATCTAATAATAATATTTAAAAAAATGAAGTAAACAACTCTTCATATAAAACTATAATTATGTTAATCATAGTTTTGTTAAAAACTTTATATGTTTTCATAATTACAGTTTAAAATTTAAAAATTAATAGTATTATAAACTTTTTTTAATAAACTTACCTTACATTTACAATTTTTTCCTTTCTCGAAGTAGTTACGAACTAAGTCTTGCAGAAAAAAATAATAAACTAAAGAAGTATCTTTCAGATTTACTAACAAATATGCTTTCATGCATGGATGCACAATTGTGGAGATTGGATACTCGATAAATCATCTTTCATGAAAGCTATTGTGAATAAATGGAGCTAAGCTATACTGAACTTCAACAGCAAGAAACTCAGTAGCTCTATTCTAAAAGAATGTACAACACTTAATATCTCTATATACTTCTTCTTCTTCTTCTTCTTCTTCTTGAGGTAATCAAAGAGTACATTCTGCAACAACTGCTGAGGTTTCTAACAGATTAAGCTCGAGAACGATGAGGTCAGCATATAGGGAATGTTAGCTGAAGGGCCTCTCTCGCATGCTAGCTCATGAATGTCCCTCACAATGTGGAACACTGCATTAGGCTGTGCAAGTTTTAGAGCATTCTCCGACATTCTCTTCAGCACGTCCTTCTTCATCCCGAACCACTCAGCCACCATTCTTGCAGTTTCCTTTGCGTTTCTGGTGAACACACCTGCCCCGTTGTCAACTACGTAGGGCACATTGCCTCTCTCCTGCCATTGCCAAAATTAATTAGTCACCATTCTTCAAGCCTTCTTCACAAGTAAAAGCCTAAAAGGGGAAATAAATGAAAGAAAAGAAGAGAAATTTGCTTTGCTTACTTGTCCAGGGATGTAATCGTTGAGTATAATTGGAAGGCCTCTTATCAGTGCTTCCGCAATGGTACCAGGACCGGCCTGTGAAATCCAAATGTGTCGTGAAACATAGTATTGGAGGTAAAGAGATTTAACATAGGAAGATGACGAAGAGTTTGTAATACTTTTGTAATGATGCAGTCGCAAGCGCCCATCCATTTCTGCATCTGCTTCTCAAATCCTCTAATCTGATGAATTGAAGCAAGAATTTTTGTTTAAGTTCAGCATTAAGACTCAGAAATTAGTTGTGACTGAAAATGTGTGTTGAGTTGGTTACCTTGACCGGGATTTTCCACTCGAGTGATTGTAATGTGGAAGCTAGTGTTTCATTACGGCCACAGATGATGATGAGCTGGCCTATCGGCCTCTCAAGTTCTGCGTCGAACAGAGATTCTGAGAGAGCTTTCGCTGTTTTGCTAACCGGTCCCATTCCTTCTCCACCCCCCATCAGCAGAACAGCTGGCAAATGCAGGTCCATTTCGAGCTCTTTCCTTAAATCATCCTACAATCACAAACACAAATGGTCAAATTCAAGAATGATGATCCATTTATGGTAAGTTTTGCATGAGAGATTATTGCATCAACCTTGGAGAGAACTGCTTGAACAAAAGAAGGCCTAACGGGTAAGCCAAACAAGCGAATCTGAGATTCTTGAAGTCCGTCTAGCAAAGCCCTTTTCCCTACCTCCTCTGAGGGGCAGTACAATCGATTCACAGACGGATGAAACCTTAAACAAGAAATAATAATGGTCTGATATTATTAGCATGAAAAAGGTGGAGTCCGACAGGTACTAGAATATTCAAATGAGATCATGTCATTACCATGTACGATGGCAAGTGTTGAGATCGGTGATGACAGTAACAAAAATCACTTTCTTGTGTAGTTTTTGCCATTTGAGCACCGACAGTGGAATATGCTGCATCATAGGATGGACACTGATGATGATATCTGGCTTGTACTCCATCAGACCAGCCTCAACCTCCCTTAATAATAGAAACAACGCGTATATTAGATAAAAGTTACATTGTGAACGTCTAAATTTTAAACTGATAAACGCGACTGGATGCACATACTTGGCATAAAAGGCAGCCATGGCAGCAAGGTAGACAGAGTGTATCCATTTTGGAGAGGTGCTATGAAATGCTAAACTCCAAAGTTGGACATGCTTAACCATGAACTTGTACTGCCGTTCCATATCATTCAACGGCCAGCCAGTGTACTCTTTCCACACATCCTTCACAAAAACCTTACAAACACAAGGAAACAGAATAAACAAAAGAAACAGACCGAGGAAAACTCATCAATAAAGACGATAACCATAACCATGTAGCTCATGCATTTTTAGATAGATTAGGAAATCTGCATTGTAATCTCAAGGACAGATGAGAGCTCTTAATCCTTCAAAAACTATGCTAACTTATCATGCCTAAATTCAATGAAATCAATCTAATAAATGGATAGCAAAGTTGCAAAATATTGATATGTGATCAATGAATCCACACAATAAAATTATCAACATTTCAGCTTATATGGAAGATATTGCAAATGCAGCCACAATGAAAACATATATACAGCTCCCATATTCTAGCACTAAGTCCCAAAGTTCTTTCATAAAACAAGGTCTAATTGAATTACTACCAAAATTTGATCTTCCAATAATGACAAAATCCTACTGAAATTGCTCAAGAAACCACCAATGTCAAAGCATAATCAACATTAACTGATTCAACATACCCTATATTGATCCCCAAATTCTAGTAGGAAAGCATCCTTGATTGCCTCAGCCGATGCTCGGTGGCCGCCGCCGGTATCACTCATGAGAATCAACACATTTTTGGTCCTCTCAGCGCCAATCTGCTGCATTTCCATTGTCCCATCTTCTTCTCCATATTCAACGGCATATCTACAACTTGTCTGGCTACTCCTACCACCAAATCTGTACACCCCAACTCTTTCAAACACCTTGTTTATTGATTCCCTCGGCGAGGCAGCCTTCATAACCATATATATTTACGAACCAAGCTGTATGCATAGATGAATACACTTGATCAGCAGAGCACTCAAACAAACAGGAAATAAATAAAAAAGGAAAAAACTAAAGGGATAAATAGATCTTGAAGATATACAAAATGGGGTTGAGTGTAAACCTTTTCTCCGCGGAAGAATGCAGTTGAAAACACAGGACGAGATTTTGAAAACCCTTTTCAAGAAAAGAACTTATCCGGCAACATACTTCAGAAGCGGTACGAGAAACAGATAAAGGTATAAACTTTATCTTAATTTCAACTTAACAACTCAAGAACCCTAAGAAAATCAGTAAATTTGGCTTCCAGCAGGCAGCAGAGAGAGAGAGAGAGAATCGGAGTTGGCGAATAGGGTGTTAGTTTTCCGTTAAATATCAATGAGGGTGCCATTTATGATGCTGGAATTATGCCAAAAGGAAATAGTAGAATAATGGGCAAGTTGGCACCTGTGTTTAATAAGAATGTTCGAATTTGCAGATTCGGATCTTTTCTTTGGCTAAACAATGTTTTTGAATGGGAGGAAGTCATTGTCGCTTTACAAACTTATATACGTATTTCGAATTTACAGTTGTCGCTTTCCAGATTTCTGTCATTTTCCTTCTTTATTTTTTTTGTCTTTTTATTAGTATTAGTTGTTAAAAAAAACTTCCATACAAGATATAAAAAATAAAAAAAAATCCTTCTTATACATTTTATTTCTTTGTTGCTAAAATGACTACCATGCACAAATCACATTTATAAAACAAATTTTGTTAAGTAAAATAATAACTTACAATTAGAGCTATCAAAATCGATATGCACTGACTACATTTTCAATATTATATATATAAATATAAATATATATATATATATATATTACAAACCTAAAAACTTTATTAGAATGTTGTGTTGGCATGTTGCCACTACTTATAAAGCAATATGTAAATGACAGATCCAAATCCAAACATAACATTTGGACTTTATTACGATAGAAACTAAATAACATTAATTGCAACAATTTACTATAAAAAGAAATTATCCTAGCTCCTGACTCTTTGTCATCGCACCCTTCTATGCATTCCCTGAGCCAACCCCCTGAAAATGAATACTACGTAATAGTTTCCAAGTAAGTATTATTGATTCGGTAACATTTATCCAAACTAAACAAAATGAACATTATAATTTATATGCATGACATAAAGCATCATAAGTTTCATAATATATACCCCCTCCGTCCCCGAATAAGTGTCATATTTTGAAGAAAAAAAAATATTCCCGAATAAGTATTGTATTTTGGAAAAAATTTGTTCCCGAATAAATGTCGTACCGTAAATTTCTATAAAAAAGTTATGCAAAATTTTCATGTTTATCCTTTCATTTAAGACAAAAGGATTATTTTTTTAGTTTCTCATGCAATTATTAAGAGTATAGAGAGTCATTATAACTACTATCTTAGTATACGCATTTTGACAAAATACGACACTTATTCAGGAATATAGGGTAGCTTGTAGGCTAATCTCGTATGGCCCATGGGCTTAAAAGTAGAAATATTGATCCTATTAATTTCGTGGTTTCCTTCCATTCCACATTATGAGATTTACTATTACATTTTTCTGCCACGTCTTATAATTCATTATTAGCCTTACATGACATATATATATAATAATTTACTATACCTATTTTCGATGATATACAATGACAAAAAAAAAAGGAACAACAAAAAGGTTTGGCTGTGAGATTTTTATGTTGGCTACTAAACATAAAAAAGTTCTAAACAAATAGCATAATTCAATTGGGCTTTCGGCCCATAGATTATAAAGCCTCTCGCGGCCCATATACTATATTCGTCTGGCCCAGATGCAAATTGGGGCCGTTGTCATTTACTCTTAGGGGCGTTTGGCTTGATTGATAAGGAGTGATTGATAATATAATCTCACCTAATCATATGTTTGGTTTGAATAATGAAACTCGTGATGGATAACTAGGTCCGTGATCCAATCATTCAAATGGATGATAACTTATCATCTCAAACTTGGGTTAATCCTTGTCTAATCCATGATGCAAAATTCCAAAATAATCACACATAAACACACACTGCACACAGTAGCACACACACACATCACACAATAGCGAACACACTCACATAGTCCTTCAATTATCCTACACCACAATCAAGCAATCCAAACACAAGACTAATAATCTAAATAATCACATCCTACACTATCCTATCAAACATTATCTATCACATCCATCAAACCAAACACCCCCTTAGAGGCTATTTACTTTTAGGGGGCGTTTACTTTACGTGATAGTATAGATTGATAAAACATAGAATTGACTATATGAAGGATTAGATGATCACACAAGCTCAAAAGTAATCAATCCATCAAAGTAAACGGTGGATTAACCTATACTATTTTTATCTATCTATCATATCACTCAAAGTAAACACCCCCTTAAGGATTGATAATAGAGAGGATTGAGTATTTGAAGGATAAGATAATATTTATCAATCAATCCTTTGTTTACTATAATGGAATATTGGGTGGATTAAAATAGGGATATAAATAATCGAGTGTTTACTAATATGGAAAAAGTAAGGATTAAAATCTATTTTCCCAAATTATCCTTTTAGTTCAAAAAGCTTGAAATTGATGAGATTTTTAGTGTTGAAAGTTTGAAATTGACTAGACTTATTCTCTCTCTGTTATATATAAATATATATATATATATATATATATAATCTTTTTATTTTTTATTTTAGATTTGTTTTTTCCTATTAACTAAGTAATTTGTTTTCTTTTTATCTTTCTCACACACACATGATTAAACATAATCAGAGAACCTAATAAACAAATCTACACCTATTCCTACACTTGAGAAATAGACCCTGATCCTGATCTCTCTCTCTCTCTCTCTCTCTCTCACACACACACACACACATCCTTAGAGGGGCTATATGCTAGGGGTGAGCAAAACAAATCGAAAAACCGAACCGACCGACAAACCGTACCGAAACCGTCCCGAAAATATTGTTAATCGAACCGACGGTTCGATTTATTTTTCTAATTTTAAAAAACCGAGGGTAACGGTTTGGTTTTTATTTTTATATATAAAAACCGACGGTTAACCGAACCGAACCGAAACTCATTTCAAATTATAATTTTACTAATTATATGTTATAAAATTATTATACCAACTAATTATATGTTATAAATTATAATATTAACTAACTTAATTTTACTACTTTGACTTGAAAACATGAGAGTGTTCATTTTATTATTTATACTTCTTTAAATGTATATTTCGAATCCACATTTAAAGATATGATTTTTGTTTTTCATGTTATGAATTATAAAAAAATTAAAAGTTTTCTTTCTACATGGTTAACCGTTAGGTTAACCGTTATAGTGGTTTTTGGTTTTTATTTTCTACATTTTAGCGGTTAACCGAACCGAACCGATTAAAAACCGTATGGTTGGTTTTTTTGTGTGGCAAACGGTCGGTTAACCGAACCGTGCTCACCCCTACTATATGCAACAAGAAATTAATCAGATGCCAAAATAAAATGGCAAAGCACAAACACAAAATATAACTCTACCTCAGCACAAAACAGAAAACTAGAATGCACCAAAAATCAAGAACCAAACTAAGAAATATGGAACAACTAACTAGAAGCTGATGTGCACCTTCTGAAATTCACAACTCCAGAGAGAGACGAAGCCAGAAATCAAGATATAGATAAAAGGAAATTTAAATTCAAATTCAGCAATGGCTACATTACATGAGATAAAATTATTTGATGATATAACACCTGCCAATTTCTCAAGTCCAACAAACTCAAAGATGTCACTACTTACAAAACATTATCACCATGCAGAAATTAGCATCATGATTGCTCAACAAGTGATAATTCCAAGCACAAGGTCTATAACATGTCTTTAATCACAACAAAGTTGTCAAGGCAAATAACACACTAATGCAGGGCTCATATATCAGCATCTAGCAATTGACGAATCATCTCTTCCTTTGCTTTCCTTTGCTTCATCTGGGAGGCTGAAGAACAAGTCAAGCTCCTTACTATTATGAACTTTTATAGGGTAAAATGAAGTACTCCTAAGGATAGCCCATCTTCCTTTCAACAACCCAACCTTTCAATCACATTTCGAGCTCGAGAATGCTTCATATTGAATAATTCTTCTTTATTTCGAGGGAGACATGTTCCTTCACCCCAATCATTCAAGTGATACCTCACCCCTCTATATGGGATCAAAAAATCTTCTCCATTAGTGTAACCATTATCACACATATAATAATTTCCTGCAATATAATGAATGTCATAATTCAGACTGTGATAATGAGATAATTATGTCAGCTCATATTACAGAAACAAAACATCACCATTTTAAAAGCTTATAATAACTTACAAGTGCCAAAGAACAGAAACTTCTATCATAACTAATTCAAAAGTTAAGCATAAATCAAGTGGAAATCACATATTCTTGAATTACGCACCCATAAATCAATACATATGAAAACCAATTTCAATCAAGCAAAAAGACAGAGGGACCCATCTTCCAATTTTATATTTTTTAAATAATCACCAATCAGTTGATTGCGCAGCAAATAAAAACACCCAAACAATTAAATAATAACAAAACTGAGGTTGAGTTGAAATTAACCTGTAGAGGAGCAAGTAGTGATTGGAGAAAGTTTAGTGTAAGGGCGGGCGATGAAGAAAAACCCAAGAAATGGGGGCAAATTTTATGCATTTCATCCCAAATATAATTAGTTCAAAGAACACAGCAAAATCTTCGACACCAATGAGAGATTGATCCCAACGTCGCTCTGATTAAAGCAATAATTTATCAATTTTTCGGATTAGTGATGGTAGGCGAGGACCATGGCAACCGATGAAATCTGGAGAAGAGATAGAATGAATTAGGGTTTAGAAGTGGATAAAACATGTAATTTTGAAATTCATTGAAGGAAATTTTAGTCATTTCGAATGTAATTTTTTTTAACAAACATTACAGAAAATTTTAAAGGCCGCATATCCGATCTTTCTCTCCGGATTAAAATCTAATGCAGCCAACACAATTTTTCGGGCCAATCCCCGGCCTGAGTTATCCTTCAGAATGCTATCCATTAAAGTAAACATAGGATTAGGGTGGAATATTATTTTTATTTATCCAACCTAATCATACAAAGTAAACAGCCCCTTATGGCACAACATAATGTAAAAGTGTCACATTCCAATATATATATTTTTTACATGTTTATACATATTCATAATTAGAGCTGTCAAAATTCCGATCCGAAAATTCACCGGGCCTGAAATTCTGGAGCCCAACCCAGCCCGAAAATCATTTTATAGTATAATTTTACCGGGCCAGGCCTGAAATTCTGGAGCCCAATCCGGCCCGAAATCAGGCCGGCCCGGACCTTTTTTGACAGCCATATTCATAATAATCTGGTTTACATGGTTTTTTGGGAAAAACTGACTTGTTAAATAAGTGATCCAATGTCAATAATTTATCGGTGATTGTCTAATTAACTAGTTGAATCAGTGATCCAGTAATCCAATAGTTTATGGATTTAGTCACTACAGTTTTTAGAAACAATTAAATGTTATGAAATTAATAATTATCGTTGTAGTGTCAAGTTGGACTTGACAAGCCTCGACATGTATCAAATTGCTATTTCGGTACGATAGCACTATCAATATATTAAATGTCTCGAGTTCAAGCTCCACCGCTCCCCTTTCAAAAACAAAAACAAAAACAAAAACTGCAATTTAATATGTTTAAATTTTTTAAGTTTAGTCGAACTTAATAAACGTATACAGCTAACTTCAATAAATAATTTTATTTAAAAATATTGTAAAAATACAATGCATATTACTAAATGTGTGAATCTTACAACACATTTTTTGATGTAGCGCAAGCGTATAAGAGCATGAGTAATGGTGGGCACAAAAAGGGGTGGACGCTTAATATTTAATTAGTTTTTGTGGGTTCAAGTGGGCGCTGTTTTTTTTGCCATAATGGTGGACGCTTAAAGTGGTGGGCGTTGCCCATTATTTTATGTTTTTATTTTATAATTAATTTTATTTACTAATTTACATAAGAATTATTTTATAAAATGCAAATTTTATTGAATTGAAATAAAATAAAACATTACATTAATTAAAATGTAATGTTTTGATGGGCCATTTTTATAAAATGTAATTTAATTTATGTTTTAATTATTTTATATTTTTATTTTATAATTAAATTTATTTACTAATTTACATAAGAATTATTTTATAAAATGCAAATTTTATTGAATTGAAATAAAATAAAATATTACATTAATTAAAATGTAATGTTTTGATGGCCATTTTTTTGGGCGTAGAAATTTGGATTGTTGGAATCGTCACTTACTTGCATCACTAGATCCGAACCAGTACCAATTGGAATTGGAATCCATTTGCAGCAAAAAAAATTGAATAATTAGAGGTATTTGTTGGGAGAATTTGAGAGAGAAAAGATGAAAATGTGGTGAAAATGAATGAAATATGGTGTTGTATTTATATAGGTAAAAAATAAATAAATAAATCTCCAGCACCCAATAAGAGCACGCCACGTGTCCTCCAAGCAGCCCCGCCCTCCATGCTCGCCCAACCCTCAAACGGGCGCTGGGCCGCCCACCCCATCCGCCCGTATGCGGGCGCCAGCGCCCGTCGCCCACCTCGCGCCCGCCGCCCACCCCACCCGCCCACCGTTGCGTTTGCTCTAACACGGAGAATTGAGAAGAACTCTCACGTTTTTCGTAAAATTCAATTAAAAATCACTCCCTAATGATCAGGGGCGGGGCTAGGGTAATGTAGGCCCTGTGCAAGTTTAAAAAATTGGGCCCTTTATTTATAGTTAAAAAATATATAAAATATGAATTAATTATACTACTTTTGTTCCTCAAAAGTGGTGCATATTTGATTTATTGTGATGTATAAAATATTAGTTGAACCACACTAACCTGAGACGGGGGAGTATTTTAGTAGATTATAGTAATTTATTTTAGTCAAATTACATGATAAACAAATAAAAAGTTAAGATAGTCACTTTGAAAGTATAATTAAACTTTCTTTACAAAATTTATTAAGAAAAATAAACTAAAATTAAAATTTATAAGATTTAAGAAAGGAGCTTCACGTTTTTGTTTGAAGTGTTTAGCCATTTCGGAGCCCTAATTAAAATTAGAACCTTTATTTATATTTAAAAAAATTATATTAGTAAAATTTATGAATCAATATCATTTTAGTAAATATTTTCGACACATGATAAACAAATAAAAGTAAGATATTCACTTATAAATTGTTGCTCTGCATGAATTTTATTATAAAAAAACTAAATATTATTTATGTTTCTATTATTTTCCAAGATTATGCATGGTTTTTATTTTATTTTTTCTAATTTTACAGGGTAATTTATGCATTAAGAATGAACAAAAAAAAAGTAAAAGTACTGTTATAAATTTTACAATATATGGAGAGAATTTGGGCCCACCTGGCTAAAGAAAGAAGGAAAATAAATTATTTATATTTAAAAAAATTATATTAGTAAAATTTATGAATCAATATCATTTTAGTAAATATTTTCGACACATGATAAACAAATAAAAGTAAGATATTCACTTATAAATTGTTGCTCTGCATGAATTTTATTATAAAAAACTAAATATTATTTATGTTTCTATTATTTTCCAAGATTATGCATGGTTTTTATTTTATTTTTTCTAATTTTACAGGGTAATTTATGCATTAAGAATGAACAAAAAAAAGTAAAAGTACTGTTATAAATTTTACAATATATGGAGAGAATTTGGGCCCACCTGGCTAAAGAAAGAAGGAAAATAAATAAAAGTCAAAAAATTCTCTAAGCAAGATTAGAACACACAACCTACTAAAGTAGAAGGAGATACTTGACCACTGAGCTAATAGAATAATTAGTACTAAATTCAATAATTTAAATATATATATTTATATATATGGACCTATATATTTTTTTGGGCCCTCGTTTTTTCGGGGCCCTGTGCGGTCGACCATCCCGCACACCTCCAAAACCGCCCCTGCTAATGATGACGACGAAAACTAAATAAATACTTGATCTCCAAACCCTAATCGAAGCCCATGCCAGGGTCCAACTCAAAACCAACGACAAAATAGAAGTCCAACAAAACAAATACGATCAGATACGTAAAAATAAAAGATCTATTTTTATTTTCCTTTTTTCTTGATAAAAAAATAAAATAAAAGATCTATTACTTGGGCTGAGACACACTAAGGCGACAGCTTCAGCAACGGCATCATCTTCATCAACGCCTTTATGGACAAGAATACATTCATAATATTGAAATATAAAATAAAATAAAAATAATGATAACAATTTTCAGCTTTTTATTGATATGCAAGTTGGATCACTAAATTTAGAATAGGATGACACAGTTTTGTTTGTATAGGTGGAATCGGGCCCCCTGTGTGATTTATGATGTCTGGATTTTAGCTGCAAGATTTCACGCATTTTTAGGAAAATTATACTATTAATGAAAATTGCCACTTGCCAGCCAGAAATTATACTGTATTTACAAAAATATAATGCACTGCTGGACAAAAGATCAAAATTCATCATGTAATTTAGGTATTTTCAAAAATAATCTAACAACTCAAATTTTTTTGTATTAATTTTAAACCTGTCTTTGGAGAATTTCAGAACAAATTGCATCTAAATTCGACGCCAAAGTTTACACTAATAACGCAATATTAATATGCCGGTCAGAGTCATTTTGGGAATTTCCAGCAAGGTTTACTTGTTTAGAAAATTTCTTATTTCATATTAATATGAAAATATAAAACTCACAGAGACCTTTAATTTTCTTTTATTTACTATATCTGGAAATACATGAAATGAAAACTTAACACGTAGTGATTAATTATTAGTCTTATACCCAAAAATTTAAAATTATTATAGTCTGGAAATAGTTAAGTAAAGGAAAATATTAACATAAAGACTTATAATCTCAAGTATGATTTTATTTATAAAAAGGGACAAAAATGAAATATCAACATTTTATTGAAACTATGAAACAAATATAAATTTCACGATATTGCCAAAATTGTACTTTTAAAAAATCTTCTTTTATTTACATCACTAAATATTAATTAAAAGACTAACTATATAAATGGACTGGACGTCGACCTTTTCGAATTGGCTTCTAGATATTGTTCGCTTGAATTCAATTTAATACACAAGTATCGTTCCTGTTTAAAATAAAAGTTTAGAATTTTTAAAAGTGTTATTTTTAATATACATATCGGACAAAATTATTATCTTGTAGAGATTATTAATATGTCGAATTTTAAATTAAGAGATAATAATACAGTTGCAATCGGAGAAAATTATTATCTTAAAGAAATTATTAATTTATTGAGGGTTAATTTAAAGAGGTTATACAGTAGCAAGAAGCGAGCAGTCTCTACTCTCTACCTAGGAAGAAACAGCATCCAACAAAATTCTTGCTTTTGAGTAAAGTTTAAGAAAGTTATTAAAGATATATCAACCACTATAATCTTTAATTATACCTTTTCCATACGCCGTACGATCTTAATGTACATTTATTTCTCCATCACATTGTAAATTTGGTTGTGTACAATTAAAGAATTCAAAGGATTTCATACATAAAAAAATTATTTTATTTTGCAAGAAATTGGTACATGGCAAATTTTTTGAAATTTGAGAGAAATAAAATACTACATTAAAATCATAAAAAAATATTTATCAATTAAAAAAGAATTTTAAATTATACTACATCAAAAATATACTGACTTACTTGAAGCAAAAGTACAAACATTTTTAGTCAATGTAAAATTTATCAATTTTGTTAATTATACAGTTGAAATACTTTTGTAGATTTGTAAATATACATTTTATATGATTAATATTTATTGTATTTGTTGATTAAAATGAATATTCACATTAGAATGTCTATTATATTTAGCAAAATAATAAGTGTATAACAACATATTTTTTAATACATATAATGAAATAGGTCGAAAACATTGTTATGATATTTTGATTCAAATATATTTGGCTTGATACTATAGTCCGCAGCAATATATTATGCATTTTGCAATTAATCGTCAGTTTATGAGACCCATGATATGATAGCGTGCATGCATAACATTAAAGGCAAACAACTAATTAAATATAGTTAATTAATCATTTAGTTATATGTTAATGCAATTTTTTTTTGGCAAATGAGGCATAGCTCAAGTGACTAGCTGATGTACTACAAGTCTTAAGTCTCTTCTTAGTGAGATGTCATGGGTTCAATTCTGCTTGCGTGTCGTTATCTATATTTCTCATCTTGTTTGGTGTTGTAGTAATTATCACCTTTGTGTGGTGTAGAGGTTCGTCTATATGGTAGTGTAGTTTATTTGATAATATATATTTCCTAATAGTTTACCTATAGAAGTATTAACGGGATCTGAAACCGAAACATTTGGTTGAGACAACGCACTCTAGCATTAGGTGATCCAAAAATTAATATAACCTCAAATCTCATTTAATAGGTTTTGAATTTTGGATATCTTAAAATTTATTGAGTTTTAGGTTTCGCGCAACAAAATTGTATAAAAAGGGAAGCCAACAAAATTCTTCACACACGATTCGGTCCGACATGATTTTTGGTCATATTTTTTTAGCCTCGAAGAACTTTAGGCCCCAATCGGATTTTAATAACATTAACATTTTTATTAAAATAAAATTAATTCAATCACATCCGAGGGGTGCAACTCAAAACGATCTACAAAGTTCAAGAATGCAACAAAACAAGTAGCCTTAATCCAACAAATCAAGACAATGAAAAGGATTGCAAATCTAATCTCCCACTCTGTAACAAGACAAACTCAAATGAAGATTGTAAATCCAAAACCTAACCTTAATCAACTCGATTAAATCATTATTATTGCTCGTTTCATCCTTGAATATCACTCATTTCTATGATTCCAGATATTCCACGCAATACAAATCTAAAGAGCTTTCCACAGCTTCAACGTTCTCTTCTTCCCTGCGAGACCCATGTGTTGCTCAAAATGAGATATTGGATTAATCTTTGATTTACGAGTGAAAGAAATTAAAGTGTTAAATTGTGTGAGAAGGTGAATGAAAGCAACGGAGGTGTGGGGAAAAGAGAATGTGACGGGAATGGGCCCCACAGTGACCACTCAACAGCTATGATTTCATGAACTCACCTTTGTCACTTCTTCCTCAACAAGACTGTGACATTAATTTGACAGCACAACTATTGTTAATACTAATTAATTTCAATTTATCGTCGAAAATATTACTACTATCATAGAAAAGAAAATTACGAGTCCAATGACATAAAATACAGTAAATTATATACAGATTCAGGCCCATCTGTTTTTCCTTCTAAAAAACTCCTCTTTGTTATACACTAGAGAGAGAAGAAAAAATAAAGTAGAGAGAATAAGAATTCTGTGTATTGAAGTGTATTGAAAGTGTATTCAAAGTGTGTACAATATGAGAATCAAATGCCTCTATTTATAATGGTACGGAGCTAGGGTTTTAGGGTTAATTACTTGGTCAGCACTCATATGATGTTTATTATAAGATATTTACAACACTCCCCCTTGAGTGACCAACCCTAAAACAAATGTTGCCTCATTAAAACCTTGCCAGAAAAACCCAGTGGGACAAAACCTGATCAAAGGAAAAAGAGTACAATTGCTCTGCTTGAACTTGATCATTGTAGTCTTTGAGTCGTTGCATGTCGATCTTGTGTACCAACTTTCTTAATGTTGACGTCGACAATGTCTTTGTGAATAAGCCCGCCAAATTGTCACTTGAGCGAGTCTCCGTTGAAACAATGATACACATATAACACTTCACATTTGACATTATTGTTTTGATGTGCATGCCTCGTTAAAAACCTCTTCAGAAAAACTCTGTGGGAAAAAAAACTCGATAGAGGAAAAAATATATGACATACATTTACTCATGTGTTGCATTAGTTATCTTGCTAAAAACTTTGACTAAGAAAACCCATCGGGAGAAAAATTTAGTAAGGGGAAAAATACGAGTACAATCATTTGACCTTAAGAGTATAATCTTTATGATTACTCAAAATTGACCTTCACGGCCAAATCTTCATAAATATGTAGTAATTTCTCACTCTCCCTGAAGATAATAATCTTCAAAATCAACATATTTTACTACTATAAACGTAATTTCGTATAAAGATTATGAGGAAATTTAGTGAATAAATCTACAAGTTTATCACTAAACAAACTTTTATGTCCATAGTTCTTGTGGAACTCATTTGTGCAACACAAGTTGAATTGTTCTCATAGAGAGTAGTGAGGGATATATCTCATATCATCACACCAATTTGAGATATTGTATTATGGGATGAGATAAATAACCAACATCCTAGTAGCCACCAATGTGAATTTCAATCTATTTCATAAAATTGACTAAGGTCGTTTTAACCATGAAGATAAGTAGATAACGAATGATATTCTCAATATCATTTCAATGTCTCCTTATGAGATCATTAAATCTTGCTAGCAAGTTTACTTTAAATGTTATATCAGATCTGATAGAATATATAGTGCTATCGGCACTCAAAGTATGGAACTTCTGACCCCATAATATAATCGTTATCTTCTATATTCACTTCAAGTCAAGTGAAGAGAGAATCATTGGGGTCTCACTAGATGTGATTTATAATAAAAATAAACCTCTATACAACCTTTCAAGTAGATCGATTGGTGTAAAAATAATATGCTCCTTTAGGAGATGAGATGCTCGATCTTCATATCAAGTCAATACTTAGATTTAGCTAAGTCTTCTATTCCAAACTCTACCTTTATGTATGAGTTGGCTTTTTCATTAATATAAATAAGAGTCATTCAAAGACTTTTGGATATGTACACAAATACATGTATCATTATTCACATATCTTTATTTCATAAGGATTAATTCACACTTGTTGTGAATTTATATTTCTCTTGCTTAGAAATTTTGAGTCCACTAGGGCCTTTCAAATATATTCACGTACAATGACTCAACAAATATGCAGTCATAATATCCATTACTGCGATAGATATTAAATAACGGAACGTGATGCCATATTAAGATAATATATAAAAGCAAGATCAATTTAGGATCTCTGCCTAAATCTTTGAGCTATTAACATCGCTTTATTTCTCATCATCTCATCAATTTCTTTTCTCTTAGTACATATATTCATTTGTCCTTTAGGGATAACATTCTTTGACATATGTACTACAGAGCAAAAGATTATATATTTAGCGAGTTAAGCTCTGCCTCAATTGTTTCTTTTAAATTTACTCAGTCCATATGACACTTCTATTCTCTTTGATTCTGGATCCAGAATATCATTTCAAAATGATATAAGCAATTTTGTCGAGGCAAAAGTATTGTCAACAATTATAATATTTTTCTATTGCTCATTTCTCCTAAATTCATAGAATTCATGGCAATTTCAATCAACCATATTTTCATCATTTCTCAACGATATTTTCTTTACTGGTTATTCCGTAATCCCAGTATTTTGATATTTGGTGCATGTGCACATGCACTGGGATTTTCGTCCTCAGGACGATCCTCTTTAGGAGTTTGTTAGAGTGATATATCTTCTTTATTCAATTTGTAGCCCGCAGATCTTTATATTTAGCACCAACAGATCTATCACGCTTATGGCATTAAAGAGTATTATTTAATTTATTTAGTTCATGAGGAACTTCAATTCTTTTTGGTGCATATACAATATGTATATGAGATTTGATCACTCATTTGACAGTAATAACTTGTTGAACTTTAAGTTCATCTGTGTGAATATTTAATCCAACGTATATTCTAACCTTTTGTTGGAACCCATTTGTTGTACGTTATTGGGGTACAATTAAGACTTGAATCGCGCAACCAAAAGTTCGTAAATGAGAAACATCAAATTCTCCATGTAATACGAGTAATTTTGATATTAGGTTGTTGGCCTAATACGAACTAATGTTGTCGCGCATAATATTTGCAGAGATATTCATTATTATCTTCTGCTACTGTCTCAATATAGTATCCGTTGTAGCGGATATCATTAAAACTTAGTAAGTTTCCTTTTGACTTACTAACATATTTTATTGTTAATTTAATATCAAAATGATACAAGCTCTTCCAGAGCCATGTGTCATTTGTGCAATATATATGCACAAAAATCAAGGATAATCATATATTATCCAAATGTTTAATTGCTTTTTAAAAGCATGTAATATTCTTTAGAAATATTACTTGTGCTACTTCAATAGCATCAATACATAATCTTTAAGATCATTTGCAAATTCGTGTTTCTTTCAGAAACAATGATTATTTGACAGAATAACATATCTCCATCATGTCTCGAAATCAAAGGATAAATACAAGAGAAATTTACACAAAAAGCGATAACAATAAACTTCATAAAATGACTATTACTTTGATTATTAAAACTATAAACTTAATGTCATTATCAAGATCCCTTACATAATAAACATGTATCCAAAATTCAATCGATTGGATTTGACCAACTCGGCCATCTCAACAAATTAACATATAATTTCCATATGCATAATTTTGAATCGGTCGGGCGACAATAGAGAAACCAAATTGCTTTACATGGATGAAAAATTTAGCAAAAGTTATCGGCGACAGTCACATAACTTTTTAGATTGAAATTAAATTGTACTTCGATGTAGCCAAACCTTTTTCGAATCCAAACAATGATAATCGAGGAGGTAGAACAATCGAGCCAGGTCGAACAATCGAATCGGGGAGAACAATGGTGCTGATAACGTGTTATAAACTAGAGAGAGAAGAGAAAATAAAGTAGAGAGAATAAGAATTATGTGTATTGAAGTGCATTGAAAGTGTATTGAAAGTGTGTACAATATGAGAACCAAAGGTCACTATTTATAATGGTACAGAGCTATTATTTTAGGGTTAATTACTTGGTCAACACTCATATTGATGTATATCTATAAGATATTTACAACATTCTTTTTATTTTTCATGTTTTTGAAAGCTTGAAATGAAATAGTAAAAGTAAAAGAAATAAAAATAAAAAAGGGAATATATCTTTTCATAAAAGGAAGGCTTCAATTCCTATCATGCGAATAGACTTCCCAAGAGCTTTGAGCCTTTCGAATATCTCTAAAATTCACCGATATTATCCTTAAGAAAATAGATGAATAAAAACGAAAAAGAATCTAAATAATAATTAATATATTTTGGAAAATGTACAGCTTTTTTTTATGTGGATGAAGAAAGAGAAGATTCCGATAAGAATATCCGTTTAGATAAATTCGATTCCTAAATTTATGCTTCACATTTACATATTTATGGAACAAATGTGCGCTGGCTGTGCCTAAAGCCGCATCGGATGCCCCTTTTTCTGTTCATATGCACATTTATTTCGTACCAGATTTTGAGGTTTTTTAATATTATCAATTTATTTTTCATATATAATTGTGAGTAATTATTTTATTTAGATTGTAGACGAGTGGAATTATTAGTCATGGTACGTATACTGTTGGGATAAAATCGTCAATACTTTTTTATAATCTACGTCACGGTTAATGTTCGGCATCATACAAGTCCATTCATTGCATTCTACTTTACATTATATTCGGGTTTTAATTTAATTTAATTTCATAGTTTTTTTTTAGGGAATTTCATAGTATTTGTTAATTGGCATTAAATGATTTTCCTGAGTCGAGCTCGGAGAATTATCATTTTTTACATGTACTAAAATAAGAGAAATTATATGTTACATGTACATTACTATACCCATAAAATTTCCCCTTATTAAGGCCGAGATTGGTGGATGTTTAAGCCCCGTTCAACAAAATATTGTATGAGCTTAGTTTATTGCAGTTATCAAATATAATTTTATATTGGATATTGAATTATGAATATCAAGTTGAATAGTAAAGAATATTGTTTCCTTTTTGCTCGTTCAATATAAAAGTGAATCCCAAAATATATATTCCGTGCAAGATATAATTATATGTGCATAAGTAATTAACATATATATGCTTTATGCCACGTGTTATTTTAATCGCTAAATAATAGCAACTTTTTTTTTTTTGGGAAATAAGTGATTCACAGTTCACACCTTCTAATACTAAGATTTTTCACCGGCCTATAGTTTTAATTGAGTCAAGTTATTTAATTTCCTGCCAATAAGTTCATATAATTCGCGTGACGGATTTTCACATCCATTATTGTATGGGGTAGTGATATTCAGCTATCCGGTGGCCCGGCCACCAGCCGTTTTTTTGCCAAAAACCGGTCGGTCCATGCATTTTTTTGGTCAGTTTTTTTAGGCCCCGTGTCCATTATGTTCCTAATCTAATTTCCCTCTTTAATCTTTTATAAGCGCCTAATCTAATAAATAATATTGATCTTTTTTTTCCCTCCAAAATGACCGAAATTAATTTCTAAAATTATTACATATTTATTTTAGAAAAAATCTTTTTATGTCAATTAATATATATAATGTTATTAAAATGATATTAAATCGATTTCATAATATTTGTACCATTATAAATAATTTAAAAATTATAATACATTTTATATTTAATTATAGATTTAATATAGCAACATATATTTGTTTCTTAATTAATATTTATAACGCAAATGAAATTTGATTAATTCGATTTCATAGTATTCCGACTACAAGTAGAATATTAAAGAAATTAAATTGAATCGAAACAAATATTTTTTTTTCCGATATTAATTGGTACATATAAGAAATAGAATGTAGGGTTTGGATGGGAGCAACAAATAAAATAGAAGAAATTAAAAAAATTAAATTAAATCAATTATGATTAATAAAAATAAAAGATATGAAATTAAATTTTAAAAGAGATAAAAAAATAAAAGATATGAAATTAATAAATTCAAACTTTCCACCGATATGCAAATCCCTAATTTGGTGGGAATTATGTATAATAATGGAAACAAAATCAATAATTAATTATGGATAAAAATCAATCACAAAATAATAACGAAAATAAAATAAAATTCAAAAAATATGATTTAATTTTGAAGAATCCCTAAATTAGTGGACATTATATATAATAATGGAAAGAAAATTATTAATTAATTATGGATAAAAATCAATCACAAAAGAATTCCGAAAATAAACTCAAATTCAAAATATGAATTAATTTTGAAGAATCCCTAAATTAGTGGAAATTAGGTATAATAATGAAAACAAATTTATTAATTAATTATGGATAAAAATCAATCATAAAATAATTCTGAAAATAAACTCAAATTCGAATTTTGAATTTGAAATTCAAAATTTGAATTAATTTCCAAGATTATAGCGGTAAAGGGTAAATTAGACAATCAATAATATAACCTAATTTTTGGATTTAACTACATTAATTAACAAGTCAAAATCTTTAAAAAAATGTCATAGGTGGCCAACCATCTAGTGTCCGAAAATCTTTTCTCTATTGTATATTAGATTATTTTTTAACTAATTTTTGAAGACTTTAAATCCACTTAAATAAAGATCACTTGGCAATTGGCATTTGTAATTAATTCATTTAAGTAAATCAACATGATTCAACATAACATGATTACATTTCGATAAAATTATAGTATGACTTCTAATTTGAAACCCACAATCCATATAGGCAAATGTCCGGTTGAAAATATTAATCTCGTTCTAGAATATATATAGTTTTGATTGATTAAATGATTTTTTTTTCTTTCTAATTTCAGGGATTATAAGTACGGCGAATCAAAATCTATCTTAAAAGTCTAGTATAATTTGAGTAAATCAAAATTCGTTATTTTAAAATTATCAAATTCGACCGTTTCAATTCAGTTCTGTAACCAAAAATTCTCAAACAAATAGTAAAAAATACGCAACCAATTAAACATTTTGAAAAAAGGGGCTTTGGGAATCCAAGTTTGGCCTAGAGCGAGTGAAATTCTATTTTCTCCTTTCTGATTGTATTTCATTTTATTATTATTATTATTATTATTATTATTATTATTATTATTGTTGTTGTTGTTGTTATTATATACGTATAACAAAATGATGATTTTTTATTTAAGAAATAAATAAAAGGTAGAAAATGCCACTTTATTCCCACATTATTCGAAAACGTATAAACAAATAAAACCAAAAGTTTGCATGAGTCTACGTCCAACTCGATCTTCAGGTTTTGTTGGGCATGTAATGTTAAACACTGTATGATCTGACTTTCTTCTTACAAAAAATTAATTATACGTATTATAAAAAGGTCCTTAATTTAAAAATAATTTTTTTAGTTGAATTTTATAAATAATAATTAAGTCCAACTATATGGTATTGCTAAATCATTCATATTAGTGTGCGTGTATTGTTCTATTGGTAGCGTGGTTAGAGCATCCATAATGGTGACTGGTGAGCACAAAATAGTTATGTCCACCATTATTTAATTAATATTTGTGGGCCCAAGTGGGCATTCCTTATTTCTCCACATTGGTGCCCACTACCCCCTTCTTTTCGCTTTCATTTTTTATTTTTTTTAATTTCATAACTTGAATAATATATATTTTTAAAATGTAAATTTTATTGAATTAAAATAAAAAAATATATTAATTAAAAATATGAAAATAAAAAAATTAATTCGAATCGAAGCGTACCCACATTTCTTTGATAGCGAGCCGCCTATTTTTCTCCATGTTCTTGTGGAAACGGTCGTCGCCTAACATGATTCAATAGATACTTAAAGGTGATAAATGCAAAAATGAAGCAAAATTAAGAGAGAAATGTACAGGAATATGTAAAAATGAAGTGAAATATAAGATAGTATATATAGAATGAAATTATAAATTAAATAAAAAGTCGTTGCCCAATAAGAAGCCATCACCTCAGCCTTGCCATGTCTCCGCCATGGCTTCCAAAATGGCGCTCCAGCACCATCCTCCATCGCCCACATGCGGGCACCATCAGCATGTGCGCGCTTAAGTGGAGGAAGCTTGAGCATCCGTCCACTGACGTGGATGCTCTAAATGCCTGAAATCAAAAGGTTTCAGTTTCGAGTTCACTATAGTGCGGTTTTAATTAATATTTTTACATTAAATTTAATCTAACTAGTATTAGTGATTAAGCCAGGTTGATAAACTTCAAATGTTTTACAAGAAAAAAACAATATTATTATTATTATTATTATTGCTGAATATAAAATCACAAAATCATTATCATATACTCATTTTAGGCAAGTAAGAATGAAACGATTCCATAAAACGGTTTAGTTGGTATAATGATTGAAAAATACGTCTTTCAAAAGACTTCTAAAATTATGAACATGAATTTGATCGTAATATAGGATGTGGAGCTCATTGCACAAGGTTAATCTAATGAAGTTATGTATTCTCTCTCTTCTTTTGAATATCTGAATCCATTGCATAAAAATGAAATTTATTCGAGCATAACCACATACGGACACGATAATTATAAGGTTTTTTCATGAAAGATAAACAGAGATTACTTACTTGCGACAATTAATTATTTATTCTCTTAAATAATGCATAACCCCTAATTATCTTGAATCTTATCCCAGGCTTGATCTTCGTCCAATGAATCTAGTCTATTTACCTTTAAATGTAGTAGTATAACAATTTCATATAAACCCAAGTAAGATTTTTCCTAAAAAGGGAAAATTTCTTTCGAAATTGAATCGTGTTTTTTTTTGCCAGCCGCAAAGTTGATGAGCTTTTAAATTATTGTTTTCTGAAAGCGATTATTAATTATAACTATTAACATTTACACGATTAACGATTTCATATTATTGTTTTTTAAATACAAAAGAAATGGACATCTAAACAAAAAGTTGGCCTTCGAGCAATAGGTAGGCACACCTTCTATTATAATCCAAAAAATGGCACTTTCTGCTAATTGGTAACAACACCCCACAATCTTGATCAATTTTCTGTTTGGATTAGCAATTATCACAATGTGCATTTTTTAATCAACTAATTAATTATTACAATGTTGATTTCATAAATTGAATGGAAATAGTATAACATAATGATCCCATAAACTTTTTATAAAAGTTTAAATATTTTATACAAGATATTAATTATTTTTAGATAAGAGACAAGCTATTAATTATTTTTAATTAACAACAACAGGTATTACTTTAGGTTAAGTACTTGAAGAAAAAAGGAAAAATAAAAAAATGGTAATATTTTTTGAGTTTGCAAAATGGTAATGTTAAATATAAATGTATAAATATCAATGAAATCTAGCTCAAGTCGTTAAACTGAGACATCATAGTTCTTCTTAAACAAGAAGTATGTGGTTCAAATCTCATCGAAGTGTGAGTTGTCTTATCATTTTATGTAGTTTGATTTGTATTGTGATTGATTTAAATAGATCGATTTGTAATCTCATAAAATTATGATTTAAATAATATAATTTGTATCTAAATAAATAAATGAATAAATCTTACTATACTTCTCTTAGTTTAAGTGTCTGGTTATCCACCTCTACTTTCACACCATTTACAAGACGTTTCCGTTTATTAATATTATTAAAATACACATCTTCATAAAATGTACTTAACGCACTTACAAAAAGTAAACTTTGACACATTTTTTCCTAATATACTCTTATTTAATATTCCAAAGTGAATAAAAAAGATAAATACGGTAAAGTGGTGTATAATGGATATTGAACTAAGAGAATATAAATTGATAGTATTAAAAATAAATATGGTTCCAATATTTTGAATTTTATTTATTTATTTTAGTAGACTTGGAACGAATATTACTAATTTACTACTACCATTTTTCATATTCTAGCAACGCGAGTAATCTGCCAAACTGGCAGCCAAAAATCCCTCCAAATCTCACACACAACACACAGTGAGCACAAACAAAACCACTCTATCTCTCACTCATAAATTCATTCTTCCTCTTCTCTTCCACATTCTTCTCCTCCACCAGCTTTTCCTACCTTAGCTCGAAGAGAGAGAGAGAGATGGCCGAGTTAACGCTGCTCCCAGATCTCGCCACTCAGATTATCATCCCTATCTGCGCCTTGGTCGGCATAGTTTTCGCCCTCGTTCAATGGCTGCTCGTCGCCAAGGTCAAGGTCTCCACCGACAAATCGCACTCCGACGGAAAGAATGGCTTCGCCGAGCCACTCATCGAGGAGGAGGACGGCGCCACTGAGGAATCCGTCGTTCAAAAGGTCGCCGAAATCCAAGCCGCCATCTCAGAAGGTCAATTTATTCTGTTTCCGGTTCTGCATAATTTCTTAATTTGTACTCGTATCTGTAAATGTTTGTGTGTGCGAGATTTTTTTAAATATATTTGTGTGTACTTTGTGTGTTCTTCTTCTTCTTCTTCTTCTTCTTCTGCTGTGCTTGCTGGCGCTTTAAAGCTGGGAATTGTGATTTTGTCTTGTGTTTTGTTGAATTGAAGCTCAGATCTCCCCCCTTTGTTATCTATTTTTCTTACAGCCGCAAAAATCTCAAATATATGTCCATGAATTGATGCTAAAACTCAAAAGTGTTAAATCGATAGAAAAAAAAAATGAAAACATTTCTAGACTGAAAATTTGTATTAAAATTCAGTGTTTTATCTCTGATTTCTTTATTCCATTTTCCGCTTCTGATTTCATTTCTCTTCTTCAATGTGGAAATATTTTGCGCAGGATTTCATTACTTTTGCTGTATCTTCGTATTATGTGTACCATCAAAATATCTGCGCTGATTTTTTCCTTGCCGGTGGGTGTTCATAATGTTTGATTGATTAAAAAAATTGGACTTGGTGTGGGATGTGGGATCTCATAAAGATATTTTTTTCCCCTTATTATTTTTCAATTGTCACTGTTTTTAATAATGGTTTCTTTACGTACACGTGTACCGGAGACTTTGGGCTTTAGTATTTGGTCCTCTTTAATTATGGATTTATCGTAGTTGAATTTAACTGGCACGCCATCTACACATAATTACACAAACTTTGCTGCTTATTTACTCATCTAATGGGCGCTATGCCTTTAATTAATATCAAATAACACCGAATTTTTCTTTCCTTCTTATTATGGTTGGTCTTGAATGTATCATAAGATATTATCATAAATCTTGTTCACATTGGAGCATCTTTTTTTTTTATTCTCTGTTGCTTCTAGTAGGTGTCATTCTGAAAAAAATGGCCTTAGGTTTCGTTTTTGGTTTCATCCACACTGTCCTTAATCATTGTGTGGCCTCTCTCTCTCTGTGTCTCTATATAGTGAGTATATATGCATATGAGTAGAGACATGAATGCAAGAGTGAAATTGTTAGTGATCGAGCTTTGTGTTCCAGTATCTTGATGGTGGGTGGTCAAATATGGAACCATAATTAAAAAGCAAGGCGCTTTCATGCTCTCTTCTCCATCAAATTAATTTAATATATCTAATATTTTTAATAAGTAGTGAAATTTAAATTGTCTCTGTATTGATTTAAATTTTTATGATCATAATTTTGACATGTAAATTTAGTGAACTTTAAAAATTTCGTTGCCCTCTTGAATAACTAATTTCCTTTTCATTAAGGTGATTATATATATTTTTTCATTTTCACCTGTCACAATTACTAATAAAATTTCTTTTTCAAGCTCAAGTAGCAAAGTTCCTGAAAAAAAAAATTCTGAAAGTACTGAAAATTCACTTTTGTACTTCTGAAATTATTTAAGATAGCCTTTAAGGTTTTGCTATGCCTTTTCTTTTAAAGTATCTTGCTGTGGTTTCGGGTTTAGATTTTTATTGTTATTTATTTTTGATTATTTGCTATTAAAATTTGATTCCACTTTTTTAGTGTACACAAAAACTTTTTACACGAGATCCATTAAATGGTACTTGTAATCGGTGGTATATTTGTAACTTTAAGGCTGCCTTATCTTTGACAGAGTTCAAATGTTGGTTCATGTCATATGTGTAAGTTTCACTCAACATATTTCTATTCAGAGAAATATTTTTTGGTAATAGTAAGAAAAATATTGCAGGGAAAACTCTTCATGTATGATTAAATGATTATAGGTATCATAGTTTTGATTCTGAAAAAATCCTCTCACATTTTGACTTTGACAATCTACTTGTCTGGATTATAAGTAGTCCTTTTGAGATGTAAAAGAGCACCTCTGATACAAGTCAGAGATTGTTTGGCTGAAGTTACAAGTAGTTTAAAAATCTTGACATACCTTTATGAAAAAAGATACTTGCTATCACAGTAAAATGTGAGGAGCTTACAAACTTATTAGAGTGTACAAAAATCCTAACTTAAAATTATAATAAGATATTTTCAATCTCCTTTAGATTGGAAATTTTTATTACAAAATTCCACTACTAAAATGATAAAACTTATTTTGTCAAACAATTCAACAACATAACAGAAAAGGATCTGGCATTTTATTATAGCATTTTCAAGAAAGCTTAACCAAACAAAATTCAACAATTTATGAGTTTTAAATGAGAACTGATAGCATACTGAGTATATCATATACAGGTGAGTATTGATTTTAGTCATTGCTCGATTTCAAGTATCAAGATGCATTCTAATTGTAAAATCAAAAGACTACTAAATAATTTCTTTCAAGCATAACTGATAGAGGAATTTCCTAGGTACGGTAATGTCTGAAAATATGGTTCTGAACACCTGCAGTGCGTTCTTTGCGGGCAATAAGTTGTGGGTAGCTAATGCATATTATAAACTCTCGATCTAATTAGCTTGCATTTATTGTTTTCCTGATTTGTTTTCTAAAAGTTGTGTTTTTCTTCAGCATTCTTTTGTGAAGATTGGAAAAGGAAACTTGACTAGTCAATACCTAATTCTATTTCTGTCCTCACTTGGGCTGAGCTCATTCTGATACATGAATGCTATTTCACAGGTTCAACATCGTTTCTATTCACCGAGTACAAGTATGTAGGTATCTTCATGATTGCTTTTGCTATCTTGATTTTCCTCTTTCTCGGCTCTGTGGAAGGATTCAGTACTGAGCCTCGAGCTTGTACATTTGACATCACCAAATCATGCAAGCCTGCTCTTGCCTCAGCTCTCTTTAGCACCATAGCATTCCTTCTTGGTGCGATAACTTCTTTGATTTCGGGGTTTCTGGGAATGAAAATTGCAACCTATGCCAATGCAAGAACTACTTTAGAGGCTAGGAAAGGTGTGGGAAAAGCTTTTATTGTTGCATTTAGATCAGGTGCAGTGATGGGTTTCCTTCTTGCCGCAAATGGTCTGCTGGTTTTGTATATTGCCATTAACCTCTTCAAGTTGTACTTTGGTGATGACTGGGAAGGCCTATTTGAGTCCATAACTGGTTATGGACTTGGTGGTTCTTCAATGGCTTTGTTTGGCAGAGTTGCTGGTGGAATTTACACTAAAGCTGCCGATGTAGGGGCAGATCTTGTGGGCAAGGTGGAAAGGAACATCCCAGAAGATGACCCTCGAAACCCTGCAGTAAGATGATATCAAAATGAAAATAATAAGCTAGTTTCTAAAATCATTTTTATTTCATCTCTAACTTGTATTTTCAAAATATTGCAGGTTATTGCAGATAATGTTGGTGACAATGTTGGCGATATTGCTGGTATGGGGTCTGATCTATTCGGCTCATATGCAGAATCTTCCTGTGCGGCACTTGTTGTTGCTTCCATCTCATCTTTTGGGATTAACCATGAGTTTACTGCCATGCTATATCCTCTTCTAGTCAGCTCCGTCGGAATCCTTGTTTGTTTGCTTACCACCTTATTCGCCACTGATTTTTTTGAGGTTAAGGCTGTTAAAGAAATTGAGCCAGCACTGAAGAAGCAACTTATAATCTCCACGGCATTGATGACTCTTGGAATAGCCTTAGTTAGCTGGGTTGGCCTTCCTTCATCCTTCACAATATTTAATTTTGGAACGCAGAAAGTTGTTAAGAGCTGGTAAGTTAGATATCTGGTTTTCTCTTGCTTTCAACAGTTTATCTGAATGTTATTAGGTTAATGTAAAGACTAAGTTTTCCCCAGTCTCTTTTTCTTGTTTCACATCAAAATCAAGTTTGTTTCCTCTCTTTCAAGAGAAAGGAATATACATACACATACATACACATACATACATACATACATACATACATGTTAATGAAAAAATTGAACTGTTAATCTTTTTTATGTATTGTTGATATTTAATTTGTGTATTATATCATTGTAGGTTGTGCATATAAAAATGTATTAAATATTTGTGCATTGTGTTACTGAAATTTGTCCTTTGCCATATTTGTGCATTGAAGTATTGCATTTTGTGCATTTTCGAAGTGATAAAAATGCATGGTTCCTACGGATTCATATAAGGATGAGTTCCTACCAGATCCATACCATATATATATATATATCATTCTCTTGCCCTTATATCCTCAAACTTTTAAAGCAGCATGTGAATCTTATGGTTGCAGGCAATTATTCCTATGTGTTGCCGTTGGTTTATGGGCTGGCCTAATAATTGGTTTTGTCACGGAGTACTACACAAGCAATGCCTATAGGTATCTTTACAGAAAGTATTTATTTAGGGAAAACTTTTGAATATCATTGATTGTGATTTCATGTTTCTTGTTATTTTCAGCCCAGTACAGGATGTTGCCGATTCATGCCGCACAGGAGCAGCTACCAACGTCATCTTTGGCCTTGCATTGGGATACAAATCCGTTATAATTCCAATTTTTGCCATAGCAGTAAGCATTTTTGTCAGTTTTAGCTTTGCCGCGATGTATGGAATTGCAGTTGCTGCTCTTGGAATGCTGAGTACTATAGCTACTGGTCTGGCTATTGATGCTTATGGACCAATCAGTGACAATGCTGGGGGTATTGCTGAGATGGCAGGCATGAGCCACAAAGTCCGAGAGAGGACTGATGCCCTTGATGCTGCAGGAAACACCACAGCAGCTATTGGAAAGGTGATTAGATTTCGCTCTATTTCTCAGTGAATCTACTCCTACATGCGGATTTCACATATATTATAGTTTAGCACCTTGCTGCGTTCATAATTTTACTTTTTACTATATTCAGTTTCTTCTTTAAAGAGCATATGACAGATATGCAACTTTTGTGCTACTGGGGTTTGTTTCAATTATTCCGCTGCAACATTAATTTGAGCTAAACATAGTTTAGGACCCTTCTTGTTGGTAATCTTTCTTTTCCTTTTTCTTTCCCCTCCCTGAAAGTTCTTACACTGGCGCAGTGTCTTATGAGGTAAATAAAAAAAATTTAACAATTTTAGGTAAACCTTTACATTCAAGTTGGATGTTAATTTGTTATATGTAACAGTGCATTCTTGCTCTTGTTTCAGGGATTTGCAATTGGGTCTGCTGCTCTTGTGTCCCTTGCCCTCTTTGGTGCATTTGTAAGCCGTGCAGCAATATCAACTGTAGATGTCCTAACTCCTAAAGTATTCATTGGTTTGCTTGTCGGTGCTATGCTTCCTTACTGGTTCTCAGCCATGACAATGAAGAGTGTGGGTAAAGCAGCTCTGAAGATGGTTGAAGAAGTCCGCCGGCAATTTAACACCATTCCCGGTATCATGGAAGGGACTGCCAAACCCGACTATGCAACCTGTGTCAAGATCTCCACTGATGCATCTATCAAGGAGATGATCCCTCCTGGTGCTCTTGTCATGCTCACACCTCTTATTGTTGGCACTTTATTCGGTGTGGAAACTCTTTCCGGAGTCCTTGCTGGATCTCTCGTCTCTGGTGTCCAAGTAATTCCACTAAACTTTCTTTACAATATTCTACATCAATGCCCATGCATGCTCGCATTATACTCCCTCCATCCCGCATTAGTGCGGCACGGGTTTTAATAAAAGGTAAGTAAATGTTTGGTAGGGGTATTTTTAGTGGAGAAAGGGACCCACAATTGTTAGTGTTAGTAAGGTTTTTCAGTGGGCCTATTGTAAATATTACAAGCTTTTAAGGGTATAAGGGTAAAAATCATGTACTAAAATAGATGAACCATACTTATGGGGGATGGCCCAAAATGGCAAACTAACCACACTTTTAAGGGACGGAGGGAGTATTACATAGTTCTATCATCAAATTGTATTCAATAATTTACTCGAGTTCCTAGACTCGATGATATTTATCACCAAACTGTCCTCACGTGACCATCTTCGTCTTCTTGGAAGATAATGTAACACTAATTGTCTCCCATCTATGCAATGCAGATTGCTATCTCTGCATCCAACACTGGCGGTGCTTGGGACAACGCCAAGAAATACATCGAGGTATAATTTTGACGACTTCTTTCAAACTTATAGTTGATGATGTAAATTCTGATGGTTGACCGGTGATGGTTGACGGTAGGCCGGTGTTTCGGATCATGCAAAAAGTCTGGGTCCTAAAGGATCGGACGCACACAAGGCAGCTGTGATCGGGGACACTGTTGGGGATCCCCTCAAGGATACGTCTGGACCTTCGTTGAACATCCTGATCAAGCTGATGGCTGTAGAGTCACTGGTATTTGCCCCTTTCTTTGCTACGCATGGTGGTCTGCTCTTCAAGCTTTTCTAAACTAAGCTGGCAGAAATCAATGGCCTCCCCTCCCTTCCCTCCGCTTCCCTTCGTCTCTCCCCCATTTTGTAATCTTATGTCAAAACTATAATAGTATATTATTATTTTGATCTCTGCTGGGGGGATTCTGTTCTGTTTTGTTATGTTAGGAGAATTTTCCCATTAATCTTGTCATATCAACTCCATATTCTTTCACTTATTACTAAATGACCTCTCTCACTTCTTTTGGCTTAACCCTTCTTTTTTGCTATTATATTGTGGATTTTATTGTTGCAGAATTCATCTTTCCTCTTTCTTCAACTCTTTTTGCGTATTGTGTGTCTGTTACTCTGAGCCGAGGTTTTTTTGTCCTTGAGCTTTGAAAGCTTCTTTCAAACTAAATAACAAATTAGGGCCAATAATAATGATTTTATTTGTCCTTACCAATCATTAAATATGTAGGCCTCATCAATTGATGATGCAGTTGTGGTATGGACCACCACGTATTAACTACTCAAAATGTTGTTAATAATAAACTGCTAGTAGAAATATTCAACTTTAATTAATTTTTAGTTTGTGTTCACATGACAATATATATATATATAAATTGTATTAATAAAATTTTATTTATTTGTTCTCGAAACTATACCTTTTCTTTGAAGAAAATGTGCATGATACAAGTGTAATATATGACAAGCAAACTAGTAAACTCCATTTTTCAAATAGGGCTATTGGGCAAATCAAATAAACACATATATTCTGATTTGCAATTGCAACATCACATTGAAAGTGTGTTTGATCTATTGATTTTTTGCAATTGGAATAAACTTTTTTTCTTTTTATGTTGATGTGGACATACTAGTGCAACAATAGAAATAAAATACAACGTCGTCTTTTATAAAATGAGAGGGAGGTAGAATGGACTCAATTACAAAAGATAGCGTCATTTTTTTGTGTTTGATGTTGTGCTAAAATGACCATGTAAAAAATTATCTATGTTGATTAAAAAAAAATGAGCTATAATTATGGTCATTGAAAAAATTGGACGTGATATCAGATGAAAATAAAATAAAATAAATTGTGTATATGTTCCTTACACTTTGAAAAGTGATTGCAATTGCATAGCCGAACATAAGTGGTGGTTTAATTTGACAAAAACCTTTTTAATGAAAAAATGAAATAAAATATAAACGAGACACTAAGTATCGAAAGTTATTTATCTTTCAAAAAAAATAACTTAAAATCATAGCACTCACGAGAAAATAATACGTATCTATGCAACAGCAGTAGTTTTTGTTTTTATTTTTATTTTTATTTTTATTTCTGAGGGGTATGTAACAACAGTAGTTACTAACGAGCTTTTAAATCTATATATTAAAACACAGTTCTTATCCTTGTCTAAAAGGTTTAGCAGTTATTCTAAAGAGTATTTTTGGGTAAGTTTCTCAGATCTGTTACTCCGCAATGGTCATGACGCTTGAGACGTGATTTTTCACTCAGTTTCGTATAATATATATAGTTCTCCCGTCAAGCACTACTCCAATATTGATTTTCATCTGATCTGTTATGCGAAATGCACCCATTAAGCCCAAAACGTCTAATAAGGAGCCATTGTGTTTGCTTAATTATTCTTTTAGTTTTTAATTTTATTGACAAACAAGATGATGGACTCTAGAATACAAAATAATTCCGTTCAAGAAGCCGCGTCGACACGTGTAGAGATTTTTTTTTTCTTTTTTGGTACGGAAATTGGAAGTATGCATAGGAGCTCTTTCAATGGTTGAGTAACTTGAGTTTACATGGTTTTTTCTGTAGGACACCATATGTAAGTTTATACTTTTTCTTCATATTTAATTCCAACTTTGTAGCTCCATAACATAGATTTGTAATATTATTTGCAGTTAATCCAAATAATTGTGGCCAAACTTTTTCAAATTAAATATTAAAGCCTAGCCATGCTAATTTTGCTATTTGGTTTATTGGCTATCTTCATCTTATGTTCTTTACTATCTGCAAAATGTATTACTCCCTCCAACCCAAGTTAGTGTGGTTCAACTAATATTTTATATCTCACAACAAATCAAATATGCACCATAATTTTGGGGGACGGAGGGAGTATTTTTTAAATTTTCATTAACAAAAAAATTTGTGTCAGTAATATGTGGAATTCTTATTTTTTTTTTTGAGAGAGTGGAATGTTCTTAATTAGTGTGTCTATATTCCTCATATTATATGTTGAGCTAAGTATTATGTGATTCAATTAAAATATATGTTGAACTAAGTATTACGTGATTCAACTAATATTTTAGAATAGTGTGGTTCAACTAATGTTTTATACCTCATAACAAATCAAATATGCACAATATTTTTGGAGGACGGAGGAAGTATTTCATTTGTATAAAAGTAATTTTGATTTACAAATCTATTATGATGTATTTCGATTAGTAATTTGATGTACCATATTGTTTCATTTATATGAGTTATCCCCCCACCCCCTTCTTTTTGTATTAGGTATAATTTAATTTTAATATTTATTGTATAAGTTTTAATTTGATGGGAATAAAAGTCATTCAAACAAAAACGACAATGAACCCAACAAAAGAATCTTAATTTCCGATCTTATATATGTAATACATTTTACTAACTTAATTTTTCTATATTTACATAATTTAATTATTAATATATATGTTGGATTAATGTTGTAATATAATTTTAAATTTTCATAACTTTGCAAATTACATACTACAATAATTACTATTTTAATTTTAATTATATATTATTTAATTTGATTAACCAATCCGTGCATCACGGGACAAGTATACTAATTTAATCGTCAAAACAAAATAAAACATCTTTATGAGAACAAGTAAGAATAATTAGAAAAATATATAAATAAATAAGACCGAAAATGGATGTGAGAACCACCATGATCACATTTGACAATATTAATGAATCCTACTGCGAAACTGACAAAATCTTAGCCATCAATTTTACCAGTCGCAGCGACCAAACCCAAGCGCCTCCGCCGCCGCCGCCTACCTCCGCCTCTTCTTTGCTCTTCTACACTCACCTTATTCAGCTTTGAAAGTAACGCCATAATCTCACCACCAATGATTTCCTTCTCATCAATCCAGTCAACTCCCGCCGCGCAATCCGCCTCCGCCGGAACCTCGCGCCTCCTCCACCGCAATGTCCACCTATCATCCTTCTTGGCGCTTCAGCAGGAACACCGACATTCCCGCCGCCGCCGCTCCCGCTCCCGTCAGGGCCTTCGCGTCCGTGCAATCGACGCTGCGCAGCCCTACGACTTGGAAGCGCACCTGATCAATCGCTTGAATCAGTCCACAAGGCTGAAAATCGGCATTATAGGGTTCGGAAACTTCGGCCAATTCCTGGCCAAGGCGTTCATCCGCCAGGGACACACAGTTTACGCGCACTCGCGGTCGAATTACCTCTTGGTTGCCGGATCGATTGGCGCCGCTTTCTTCTCCGATCCACACGATCTCTGTGAGCAGCACCCTGACGTCATGGTGATCTGCACCTCCATCATTTCGACGGAATCCGTGCTCAAATCGTTGCCCCTGCAGCGCCTAAGGCGGAATACTCTGTTTGTTGACGTTTTATCCGTCAAGGAATTTCCGAAGAATATTTTCCTCCAAGCTCTCCCCGCTCATTTTGATATTCTCTGCACGCATCCGATGTTTGGACCGGAGAGTGGGAAGCACAGTTGGCAAAATCTACCATTCGTGTTTGATAAGGTGAGGATTGGGGATGATGATTCGCGGCTGGCGAGGGTTGAGAAATTCTTGGATATTTTCAAGAAGGAAGGATGTAGGATGGTGGAGATGAGCTGCGAGGAGCATGATAAGTATGCGGCAGGGACGCAGTTCATCACACACACGACGGGGAGGATTCTGGAGAAGCTGCAGTTGGAGAGTACGCCGATCAACACAAAAGGGTATGAAACATTGTTGGATTTGGTGGAGAATACGGCGGGTGATAGTTTTGATTTGTACTATGGGCTTTTCATGTACAATGAGAATGCGATGGAGCAGTTGGAGAGGCTGGATTTGGCATTTGAGGCATTGAAGAAGGAGCTGTTCGGACTGTTGCATGAGGTTTTGAGGAAGCAGCTGTTTGGGAAATCGGAGGAGGGGATTGTGAGGCCGGTGCTGGAGAAGCTGCCCAAGAGGGAGAGTCCAATGCTGCCGCCTGGTGCGCCTCAGTAGGAGGAGACTGGCCAACAACAAGAACTTGGATGGTTTCTCTTGCTTTAGGTATTCCTATTCCTCAAGGCCATTTCTTGAACTAAAAGCAGACTTCCAATGATGAGTTGTCAGTTTCATCCTGTTCATTGAATAACTGACTTGTAATATTTAGTTGTACCTTGTCTGTTAAGTAAGTACATTCAAACACCAAATGTTTAAACCTTGAGGTTCCTAACAGATGTGCACACCTATAAAGGTGGAGCAACAATTTAAATGCTCTTGTTATTTAGATCAACAAGCCCTAAGTTTGTTCAGTTTGCATATAACATTTTGATACATTATTTTCCTGCATGAAACTCCAATTTGTCTCTCTTGAAAACCTGAGGGACTGGAAAAGAACTATGTTTTTGTGTTTGAATGAGCTCGATGCTAGCATGTTTCTAGTATTTATTAGTACTATTTCTGTAGTATTCTTGGTGAAGTGAAGAAGCCTATACCACTAGTATATAATACGAATGCTTCCTGTTGAGGATTGCTAGTATCATTTCATGGTATATAAATACTAGTTGACACTGGACTACTGGAGCAACAGATATCCTCTCATAATGCGACGATGTTGGTGAAGAACCTTGGAAATCCTTGCTATGTGCAAGAATCATGTAATACTTGAATATGTTGTATAGAAAGTCTTCTGTTTTTTGGCTAATTTGGTTTACACTGATATACTGTGCGCAATTGGTTCTTTCGCTTCCATAATCATGGACTCGGTAAACTTACTTGGGGAAGCCTCATTTACAAGGATAATTAGCTTTAGGTATTCTGGTATTAATGAAGTTTGTACTAAAAAAAATATAAGCCAGTCTGCATAGCAGAATCGTGTTGATAACTCGGTTGCCAGAAGATTGGTACCTGGTATGGTGTGGTCTAAGTTCCTAATCCTCCCTGGTTTCTTAATTCATATGGCTTCTTTGAGCCAGACACGTGTTGAAACAATGTGACCCATTGGTAATGGAATTGTCATGGGAAAAACAACATATTCATCCCATGTATATAATATAGAGATCTTACCTCCGCTTGGTATTTTCTGATGAGCATCTGCTTTCTTGGAACGGAGGAAAACCAAGACAATTATGAGAGGTGATGTATATCGAGCATGTGAACTGTAAATTCTCCAGCTTTGGAAACAATTCTTGTGTTAGTATGAAACAATTTTTCTGTATTCTAATGCTTTAGACTCTGCTGATGGAACAATGGAACAATAGCTGATTTGACTTGTGGAAGTTTACCAGCTAGAGCATCGAGTTTTTTCTTCATTAATCGTCTTCTTTATTTTGCTATCTCTTCTTTTGCTGTGATTTTTCCATTTTTGTAAGTCCTATGTATAACATTGGATGTATAGGTCGGTCCAGCATCCTCAAAGTCGCTTGGTGGTAGCAGCATAGCTGAATATCTCAGCCTGTGTTAAAAAAAAGCAAAGGAAAACCCCAAGGCATTGAACAAACTTGAGCAGAATTCTGTGTTCAGGTATTTAATATTTTTATTTGTCAGTTTGTAATTTTTTAGGATATCTGTTGCATTCTTTTCTCAGGTGAAAATGCGTTAGAGATTTTCTCAGGCAGCCATTAGTGAATTCAAACAGCTCAGAGGAGTTCTTGACGAATGCCAGAATAGAAACTGCCTTCATTTTGGTACATAACTTTGTCTTGTCTTCCAATGGATTTAAATTCAATCTATTCATATTTCATACTCAGTCAATCGACGATTTTCTGTTATTTTACCTATCTAATTCATTATTAAATTTAGTCTAAGGAGTATGCGTTAAAGAATGACATCATTGTTGTATTAATTTGGTAATATATTTAGAGAAGAAGATCAAAAATACACTACCAATATAGTAATAGTTAAATAATACACTAAGTTTTAAAACTAGATGTTTGATACACTTTTTTGAATGAAAAGATTAAGTTACCCTTACTAATAAACTCACCTTTTATTCTATTTTCTTTCCTATTTTTTTTATTTCTAAATCAATTAAAATTCAAAAATAAAAAATCTCTCTATTAAGTCAACCACCCACAATTCCTTTCTCTCTTTCCTCTCTCTTCTCCCCTCTCTCTCGCAACTCCTCTCTCTCTCTCTAATTACTCATTACTACATTTACAATAATAACCTTAAATTCTAGATATAAAATATTATTACAACATTGAATATATGACTCAAATAACACATAGTTCGAATTTTGCAACAAATCAATAAAAAAAATGCTAAAAAAACTCATGAAATTATAGAAACATCTGTAAGAAGTTCGATTCTCAAAGAAGTTTGTTTTTTAATATTTGTTATCGTCTGTATTTGTCATTTTTAAAGTAATGTTCTTGCTAGATTTAACTTTCTATGTTTGATTAAATACTTGCACTTAATGTTCTTATGCACACAGTTGAGGCTACAGTTGTGTTTATATAGTAGTCCGTTAACAAATATATAACTTAAGATGCTAATTTTTAAATGATAAACTAGGCGGTTAATAATTACTATAGAAATTACCAAAAATAATAGTACACGGTTAAAATATTTTAAATTGTTCCAAAGTACACAGTCGATACTACTATTTGGTTTATAAGTACACAATTGAAGTATATTTGAATCATTATGCTCATTCTTAGATCGAAGACTAAAATTATAAGTTAATGCATGTTACTTATAGTTTTTGGTAAATATTAGTACATAATGATCAGTACACAGTTGTTACTTATAGTTTTTGGTAAATATTAGTACATAATGATCAGTACACAGTTGTTACTTGTTAATATCAACTGTGTTCTCAATTGTGTACCCTGGAACTGTGTTCTTCTGAACTAGTAGTTTAAAAAAATTGTATTAGTTTGTTTTGGGAGTTTTGTGATTCTACATTGATGAGCAGATTTGTTCAATTTTTTGGAAAAGTCGTGACACAGTTGAAAATATCAACTGTGTCCTGTTTTCTCAACTGTATACCTTGAAACAGTGGCACAATCATATGCCTACAATATACATAAGAATATGTGATTTTTTTAAATTGTGGAACATTTGTATAATGGAAAGGGCTATATTCATACATTACAACATTAGTTCGTACTCCTTGTATTTTAAATAATTGGTATTCTCGACTGTGTACCCTACACAATATAAGAATATTTATACTGTGTACACAAGAACTTTAGATTTTTTTCAATAATCAAGGTGTTTATATTTTTGGTACGTTTTTTTAGTGTCTAATAATATTTATATTAACTTGTAGTTCTTAAATGAGTCATATATCGCACAAAATGAGTGATTAATGCTCGATTATATAAATTTTAGTGACTATTGCAATTTTTACAAGTTTATTCCTAGTAGTTAACCTAAGATGTTATTTAAACCAAGTCATTCATTGCATATATTTTAAATGCTTGTTTGGATTTATATACATCAATGTTGGGATTGGTTCATATAGAAACTATTCTTAATGTGGGAACTAGGAACCAATCTGAATCGTCAATCTTTGTATGATCTATGATTGTCATTATTCGAATCATGAATATATATAGATTTAAGCATGATTTTATATAAGCATAATTACTTATACAAAAAAGCATGAATCCTATTAAGCATGACTATATATAGATTTAAGCATGATTTTATATAAGCATAATTATTTATACAAAAAAGCATGAATCTCATTAATTAAGCATGACTATATATAGATTTAAGCATGAATATATATAGATAGATTTAAGCAGGTTCCCAAGTTCTAAATTGTGTCATGTTTTCTAAATTGTGTACCGTGGAACTGTGTCACAACCATATGCCTACATTGCATATAAGAACATGTGATTTATTCAAATTGTGGAACATTTATATAATGTAAAAGAGCTATATTCATGCATTATAACATTAGTAATTACTTCTTGTATTTGAATTAATTGGTATTCTTGACTGTGTACCCTACATAGTATAAATATTCTTATATTGTGTACACAAGAACTTTAGATTTTTTTTTTCAATAATCGAGGTGTTTATGCTTTTGGTACATGTTGTTTAGTGTCTAATAACATTCATATTAACTTTTAGTTCTTAAATGAGTCATAAATCGCACAAAATGAGTGATCGATGCTTGATTATATAGATTTTATTGACTACTGCGATGTTTACAAGTATATTCCGAGTAGCTAACTTAAGATGTTACTTGAACCAAGTCATTCATTGCATATATTTTAATTAATACTTGTTTGGATTTGAATACATCAATGTATTTAGCTAAGAAATATTACAATGCCTTATTATATGTATTCCAAAGGCACTAACACTCCGATTATAGATATAAATCTATAGTTCTTGTGTACACTAAAACTTTTGATTTTTTTCAATAATCGGAGTGTCTATACCTTTGGTACGTCTAGTTTAGATGCATTAGTATATATATTTCAAAAAGTCAAAACACCTCAAATATTGATATAAGTCTATTGGTTCAAGTAACATCTTAGGTTAACTATTAAGAATAAACTTGTAAACATCTCAATAGTCACTGAACTCTCTGTAATCGAGCATCTATCACTCATTTACGTATTTTGACAAAAGTTTGACTCATTTAAGAACTAAAAGTTAATATGAATGTTATTAGACACTAAACAACAAATAGCAAAGGCATAAACACCTCGATTATTGAAAAAATCTATCGTTCTTGTGTACACGGTACAAGAATATTTATATTGTGTAGGATACACAGTCGAGAGTACCAACTATTTCAAGTATAATGAGTACTAACTAATGTTATTATACATGAATATATACTATTCGAATACAAAATGGTCCAAAATATGATTTAATCGCATGTTTTTATGTACACTGTAGGGTATACATATGGGTACACAATTAAAATGTATATTATTGATAATTAGTACACATTTTTTCAGAAAATTTAATTTCTTAAATTACATAAACACTTGATCATCAACTCATAATCACATAAATTCAAAAAACCATAAAATTATATTAATCAATGTATTTAGCTAAGCTACGTTATAATGCATTAGTATATGTATTGCAAAAGCATAAACACATCGATTATTGAACAAAAAATATAGTTCTTGTGTACACAGTACATGTATATCTATATTGTATATGGTACACAGTCGAGATTACTAACTATTTCAAATACAATGAGTAATAACTAATGTTATTATGAATGAATATAGTCGTTTCGAATATATAGATGCTCCAAAATATGATTTAACTACATGTTCTTAAATATATTGTTGACATACATATGGTACACAGTTAAATGGTACATTGTTGATAAATAGTACACAGTTGCAATATTCAACTGTGTTCTACGTATTTAAAGCCATACAATCTACTAGTTCATAAGTACACAATTACATGATACACATTTGAGAAAATAGTACACAATTGCAATATTCAACCGTGTTCTACGTAGTTAAAGCCATACAATCTACTAGTTCATAAGTACACAATTATAGGGCACACATTTGAGAAAATAGTACACAGTCGAATATATTTACAGTCCGTTTGTGTTGATTTTTTTCAAAAAATTGTGTCACGGCCTGTTTGTGTTCAATTTTCCAAAAGACTTCATACATCAACTCAATCACATGAATAAAAAAATGAGTACATTGTAAAATTATGAGTACATTATTGTAGGGTACACTGTTGCTAAATATACACATAGTCGAGTGATTCTAACTCTCATCTCTCCTCTTCAACCTTCTCTCTCTTCCCCAACCTCTTCATCGGCCGTCTCACCACCATCTTGCTAGACCGTCATATCTAAAGTCTCCAACTCCACGGCTTTCTTGTGAGGTAGTAGAACTCAATAATCTCATCGGATTATCACAACTATTGCCTCTCTAGAGCATGCTTCCATAATTTTGCTCAATAATTCAAGTGTCATTATCACTCTCTTTTCATAAAAATCTCATCGCATTTTCACAACCATCGCAATAAATCTTTGCTATAACCGTAAGAATCTTGAACTACATCGTTTCGCTCTCCTCTTACCACATAACGATTCGATAGTCGTCAACTCTATTCGAAACCTTTCCGTTATCTCTAGTGACTGAAATTAGTAAATAAAATCAATCTTCAGTCAAAATCTCATCAGCTTTCATGGCGAAAAATCAGCGATCACGATGGAGTTCGTTCACCGGCGAAATTATGCTTCTTGGAGTTGAGAATGTTCAGTAGATAATTGCAGAGATGAGAATTGAAATTTCTTTTTCACAACCCTAATGTGGCAGCGACAATGTGTGCGCGTCACTGACGGTGAGTGTATTGTATGTGTGTCGAACCGGCGGTGATGAGTTGCAGGTGTGTGTGTGTGTTTCGCCGGAAGAAAAAATGTGAAGATGTTAGCAAGAAAGAAAAAAGGTGAGGAGAAGAAATAAAAAAAGTCAGGAGAAGAAAGAAAAAAAGCAAAAAGGAAAAAGTGGAAAGATGTTAGCAGGAGAGGAAAGTTGTTTTTTTATTATTATTATTAAATCTAAATTTTCTTTTCTTTTGAATTATTTAAGCTATTGATTTAAAAGGTGGGCCACACAAGGGTAATCTTGTCTTTTCAATGCAAAAAGTGTATCAAACATACATAACTATATCTAGGTTTATATATCATATACATCTATTTGTTTAGTGGTATTTTTGAAACTCGCTCATATATTTATAAGATCACATCAGAAATATCTTTTATTTGATTGAACAAATATATAGTCGTTATGTTCACTCTCACTTCAGACTTTTATGTCTATATATTTGAAACTAGCTTATTTTATAGATACTTTTCTCAGTATCAATCATAATTTAAAAATTAATACTCTCCTACTCACATCCAATTTTAATACTCCTACACTGCAAATTTTCTGCATCAATGTCGGATTAATCCTGCGACAAGACTTTCTAATGAAGAACAAAATTAATGAGAAATTCTATCCTACGTGTACATGTATTACATCCACCTCTCACATGAGAATATTTTAATAATATAATTTATATTATTAAAATATTCTCATATAAGAGGTGATTGTACTATATGTACACCCTTAATATAATTTCTCCAAAATTAATAAACAAAAATAATGAAAATTTCAGCCTAGGGCCGCCAGCCCCGGCGAAATCTTGGCCCCGTGACCCCGTCTAGCCCGTCGGGAAGGTTAGGAATATCGAGTGCGTTTGTGATTGAAATATAAGTAAATTAGGAATATCGAGTGCGTCTGTGATTGAAATATAAGTAAAACATAGTAGGGCAAACACAGGTTTTATTGTGTTATAGACATTTTTTTATTGCTATAGGTTATTATAGTTTGCATTTGGGAATTGAAGATATGGAGTTAGATACTTTAAAGTAACGTAGCAATATTAAGAGGTTTTATTAAACTGAAATTATAATATGATCGTTTCTCAACTAAATTTTTTTTGTGACGAGTAATTTTTAAGTGCAACAATAAACAATGGTTTCAAAGAAAATGCGCTCAGGCCTAAACAAAAGCCATATGCAAATAAAATTGATTTTTTTTAATCTGAACGGTTATTACACAGTAAACTGAAAAATTATTTGACATTCTAAATTAATTTGAATCCAAACAACTTGAAATGCTGAAATTATTTCATCAATTCAAATTTGAAATAGATTCCATTAAAGTTATCTATTGAAAGGATACATTTCAATTTATTTATTTATGGACTTACAGCAGATTGTATTTTTGAGCTTTAAATTCGAATACTACAAAGTCATCATTAAATAGAAAAAATAACGAAAGATAATAATCAAACAAAAATATCAATAGAAAATTTTATTGAAATAAATCTCAAAACAAATACATTAAACCTACAGGATAAATTAACAGAAAGATGAGAATAAAGTGGAGAGAATGTTTATCTGGTATTGAAATCAGAATGTATTGAGTCAAAGATTAGACAAATTCGTGGCAGCGTCTGAGATGGATAAATTAAATATTCTCTTATTTTGAAAAGATCGTTTTTTTTCCTCATGTGGATGAAAAGAAAATAATACCCTAAATTTACTAATATTAATACTTACATTATAAATAAAATTAATAATTACATTATACTAATAAAAACTTGACTCATTGCTATCCCTGAATCCTAGAAACTAACAAAATCTTAGTCGTCTTCAATTGCAATGGCAGCAACCAAATCCAAGCGCCTCCGCTGCCTTCCACCACCTCTCCCTTGCTCCGTAACGCCACAATCTCACCACCCATGATTTTCTTGTCACAAATGCAGTCAACTCCCGCCGCGCAATTCGCCTCCGCCGCAACCTCTCGTCTCCTCCACCGCAATGTCCACCACCTATCGTCCTTCTTGCTGATTCAGCACCACCACCGACATTCCCTCCGATGTCATTGCCGCTCCCGCCGTGGGTACCCGTAGGTAATTACTCAAACCCATTCCAAACCCGTCATGGGTATCAGTGCTATACTCAAACTCGTCTCAAGCCATTTAATACTGGAAAAAGAGTAAAAAAAAAAATACGTAATATTTATCCCAAGGTACAACTATATCCTTCATGTTTTTTTTTAGTACAAACACATTCTAATGTTTACAAGAATTAATATTCATGCCCCTCCTCTAACCCCAATTAAAATTTCCGTTGAACTCCATTATAGTTGAGGATAAAAAAAAAATGCTTGACTATTTTGGAGATGATCCTATTGTGCCAAGGCACGGCATATATTTGTGTGCAATAATATCTCGACATTTAGTGCAATTTTTTTTTTGTTTCTTTTTTGGTTATTTCAATTCAATTTTTCAATTTTTTTCCCTTTACTAGGGTTTATTATTACCTTTCACTAGTACCGTACCCGACTACCCGTGCGATGCACGGAGTAAGTTGAATTTTGATATTTTTTGTAAAATTATATAAGCAAGGAAGTATAAGAAACGAAAGCATTGGTCAATAGATGCAAATTAAAATTTCGTTCAAAATTCATATATCTATAAATTTTAAAAGATTTCTTTGTAAACAACGTTCATGGTACATGCACTACTCTTATTATCTTTGTCACATATCAAGATCTTCAAACCACTTTGGTTTCATACACTTTAGACAACGACGTATAGTCGACCATGAGAGAACACTGGTTTCTTAGGAAAAAGTCTCACATGTGAGAGGCTGTGATTTTTGTTGATTGTCGTGGCATACCAAACAATTAGAGAGAATTGTCTTCGTTGAAACTTAAATGGAAGATGTGGATCTGATGTTGTTAATGACATTCTCAGAATCAATACCTTATGACCTAAATTACCTCCTGCCAATATTTTGGCCTCCAGAATAGGGGTGAGCATTCGGATTACGGATCGGATTGAGCGAAAATCCGATCCGATCCAAAAATCCGAATTTATTAAAAAAATAAATCTGATCCTATCTGAATGATCCGATAATCCGAACCGAAAAAAACTGAAATTTTAGCCTTAAATCCGATCCGATCCGAAAAATTCGAAATTCTCCAAAAAAATTCCAAAAAATCCAGAAATTCGAAATTAATACAATTATTGATTTATTTTCATCCCATTCGGTAATTGGTAGAAAAAATCGAAAATAATGGACTAACACTAACAGACGAACAGTGATCTATATCAATGGTTATAAATATCTACTTCTAATAAAATATAATTACTTTCTCAACATCATTATTCCTTTAATAAAAAAGCAAATGAAATTACATAAATAGTTTAAAAAATTAAACCAATAGATATCATCAAGTAAATATCAAGTATTTTTAGGGTTTTGGAATTTAGATAGATATTTTCAATTATTAATAATAAAATAATATATATATATTATATAAAAAATTTGGATTTTGAATTTGTTCGGTTTTTTAAAGTTCCGATCCGATCCGAAAATCCGAAATTTTGAGATAATGAAATCCGATCCGAAATCCGAAATCCGAAAAATCCGAATTTCATATTTCGGTTTGATTCGATTCGGATTTTTAGATTTCAGTTATTTTGTTCACCCCTACTCCAGAACATGATTTTCGAGTCTTAGCTCGTGACAACGAAATGCATGCCATTGCACAATCCAAGAGAACGATCATTGTTCCTTAACAACATAACTTTTATATGATTATTAGTTTGTATTTTCATAGGCTCACAATATTAAATTCCAAATAAAGTAAATTATATTTAACAAGTTTAGTGATTATGAACTTAAAATAAAATTTGGGCTTTCATTGTATTTTGTATCATAAAAATTTTAACAGAAAAGATATATAGTAAAAAAGATTGATTTTAGCAAAGTGATTAATTATGGATATAACACAACAATAAAAATATACATTATTAATTATTTAAAAAAAGTATTATGTTATTTGTTTATTAGCATACTAAAGTTGATCAATTTTTTTATTGCATTAAAATCAAATATGAAATAAATAAGATAATTTATATAAATTAGACTATAAGATAATTTGATAAATTTGATAGACAAATAAAAATTGATCACATTGCTTGGATGTTATATAGATTTCTACGTGAAATTATCTAAATGGCACGTAGAAAACTTAACTAATAGCAAAAAAAACTTAAACATATAAAACAAAAATATAGTAGAAAAAATCATCAATTGTATATCATCTTATATACTCCTATTTTCTCCATCATCATAAGTTACTCCTCACAATTGTTGTCTTATTCATCGTCAGCAGCTACTCCAACATCAACTAATCTAGTATCCAACTATCAATTAAATTATCACTAATACTTTTTGGACATATATGTCCGGACATAAAATGAATATATTAATAATCTTAACTTATAATTTATCAAATAAAATAATGGTGTTGGTTAGTAATCTAATGTATTTACTTAATTAATCTAAACCACCATTTTTAAAGAGAGAAATATGAATACAAAAAATACGAAATTAAACTAATAAAGTTATTTTCTGATTTTCACTAATCTTTCATAAATACTATTACTTAATAGATATTTATGCATTCACTTGAATTAGATTACTCAAAAAATAATAAATTGAATGGATGTGGAGAAATTACAAAATTAAATAAATAAGTTAAACGAATCGAACCGATTCATTTACCTAAACTAGCTAGATTATGTCCGGACATTTATGTCCGAATAACATCACTCTTAAGTTATACCCATTAAATTATTAACATTCATCTTTCACATTATCTATCAGGGGTGTAAGCATGGTTCGATTAACCAACCACTTGCCACATTGAAAATTGACCACACAATTTTTAATTGATCTGGTTAATTGTCAAAATCACTCTGCTACGACAAATGTCATATGGTTGGAAAATTTGACTGCAACTTAAGTAACTTTTTGGTTGTTAATGACTGCTAAATACTCAAACTTTGTTAGTTTTCTGGTTTTGTGTCCCAATTAGAAAATTTGTGTGCATAATTACTTAACCTTTATTACAAAATTTTCTCCCAAAATCAGGTTACCCCAAATTGGCACTCACTTGGCAGTCGAAATTGCCGATATGGCAAAATCAACCAACAAATGAAACAACGTTGTTTCTTTGATTATAAAATTATAAAATATATGAATTATAAATAAAAAATGAATAAAACTAAAAGGAAATAAAAATGGTAATGTATAAAAAATTAAAAGAAATAAAAATAAAATGATTTGAGAAATAGACTCAATCTCACTTAAAAAAAATCAAAACTCAATCTTGGAAAAGAAAACAAACCATATTTTAGGATTTGTGAAAATTACGCAACAATTCAACTAAAAAGACTAAATTTCTTTTGAGAAACGTGTAGCGCACATATACTACATGATAGCAATTATTCAAAAACTTGAAATATTAAAAAAAAAATTGTATCATATAAGTATATGTAGAATTATGTATGTGACAATATAAGTACATGCTTGACTTTAACGTGTAGATATATTATCGTTATAGCATAATTAGTTATAGATTTATTATTTTAAAGTAAATGTGAAAAATTGTGCCAAATTATAATTTGTTATTTTCTATAATAAAAAATGATACAATCAATGATATTTGTGAGAATTATAGCCAAAAAAAGTTGTTTCATATAGAGAAATACACATTGTATTTTCAAAAAATGATACGAATATTGTTAAGTGCAAAGGAAAAGAACAACTCTTAAAACAATATCAACTATTCAATTGAAAGTCACTACAACAAAATTTCAATTTTGAGCAATCAATTATAAAAAATCTTCCAAAAAATGATTGCCAATAAAGAGAAAACGAAGCTTACGTACGGAACATCCTAGCTACTTATACAACGGCAAAACGGATTCAAGAGCTCTATGCCACATTATGATCCAATATCGTACATTACTGTCGAAATTATTTCTCTCCCCAATTTTTGATTTCTCGTTCATCCTTATCTTTAATTCTTTATCTATTAAATTGTTGATTGAACTGTTAATATAAAATTGAGATATACCATTTATTCATATAGTTTACAAAAGTGGCATGTCGATAAAACGAAAAATAAAAGTCAATTTACCACATAATAAAAATCTATGTAAATATCACGTTAAAAAAAATATGTGTAAACAATAAATCTATGTCAGATTTCCGATTACCAAAAAATTTGGGGCGAAAATAGATTGAGAAGTTTTGATGCAACATCAAGAATTGTGCAAATTATATTGATCATTAAATCATCTTTGATCCTTACTCCAATGTTTTTCTTTGCTGCGAGAATTATTTACTCAATGTTCTTCACTACCAGAATTATTTCTCTTTCACATACAATATATATATATATATATATATATATATATATCAACAAATATACAAATGAGAGAAAAATTGGCAATATGCAAAAATTTGCTGCCAAAATTGATGTGCCGCATTAATTTGTGATTTGGGTTTATATAGATTAATATATACGTGTCTGTTATTAATTAACTGACGCAGTATATAAACGTAATAATTTCAAAAAATAAAATAATATGTAAACGTAATTTATATTTACTATATTTAGATTACTCTTTTTTTAGCGGTATAGATTGGGAATTTTACTCAAACATATTCATATTTTAAATATATCAATAACTACCTCCCCAATATAATTGTCATCTTTATAGTTTCGATAATTAAGGCTTAACTAAATTCAAAATCTGCCCTTTTTGGCTCCAATTTATCCTTTCATTAACAATCGACTGAATATGCTAAATATCCCTAACAATAACAGGTAATAACTAATAAACATATTAATACTGAATTTATTGAATACATATATAATAAAATTTATTTCTAGAAACTGAAAGGTGCCTTCTCAAAAAAAAAAAGAAAAAAAAACTGAAAGCCGCAACTAAGCGGGCAAACTAATATTATTAAATATAGCAATATGTAGTTGCTAGAGAGAAGATTTTTTATGATTCATCTAGATTTTGGTGTATTATGTATATATAATATCATTCGATGTATATAATCTAGTCATATACTCCCTCCGTCCCTGATAAGTGTGGTTCGGAGGGAGGGGCACGAGTTTTAAGAAGGATGTTAGGTAAATGTGTAGTGAGTGGAGAATGAGACCCAATTTGTTGTAGTGTTAGTGTAGTGTTAGTTACTTTTAAAGGGTAAAAGGCAAAATTTTAAGTGGAGTCATATCCATTTAAGGAAGGACCACACTTATGGGGGACGGACGAAAAAGGAAAGTGGACTACACTTATCAGGGACGGAGAGAGTATAATATATACTCTCTCCGTTTCAGGTTAATGTGGTTCAACTAATATTTTATACCTCGCATATAATCAAATATGCACCACACTTTTGGGGGTTGGAGGGAGTAATATTAGGAGATGTGTTATAGAAATTATAATTGATGTATCAATTAGAGTGAATATATACTCACAAAATTTATAAAATATTTACTTGCAAATATATCAATTTTATAACCATGTTTAATTTTTTTGAGAACTAAACATGTTTAATTATTATAGTTTTTTTCAAAGCTCATGCGAAAATTATTATACAAATCTTATTTTTTAAGTTCAAATTATATGGCCAAACATGCATTTCATATCAAAATTATTATCACCGTTTGTTCCAGTGTGAACATGCATATGTCATTTAGAATCAAAGAACACCACTTCATAGAAAAAGGTACTTCCTCCGTACCAGGTTAATGTGGTTCAACTAATATTTTATACTTTACATATAATCAAATACACACCATACTAATGGGGGACAGATGGAGTAATATTGTTGACGCATCTAAATAGATAGATATGGAAAGGAAAATAGTCAATTATGAGACGAAATATAACACACTTGAACCCATAACCTCAAATATAATTAAAACAAACATAGTAACGATACATAAAAAATAAAAATAAAAACGACATTAACATGAATAAAAATAAAATTATAACTACTGCAACCTAATAAAAAAGTTACTGCCTAATATGATTTACATATAATTTGTATTAAAGCATATTTATAGTACTTTAATTTTTATAATTAATTATTAATCATAGTACTGTACATATGTTTGATTTTTTTTAATATAATATGATATAACAAATATAGTTAGGATATTATGAGTTAAAAAGTTATTGCATAGTAGTTCTGGATAAAGTATATTATTAACCACATAATATACTAATAATTATTAGTAAACAATCTTTATAAACTATAATAGCAAGCCCGGACAACTATTTTTAGAAATTTTTATTATCAATTTTTTTTTTAAGATTTTCACTTTCCAATTCTAGAAATTACAAGTAAAAATGGTATATCACAATTATTCATTAATATTGTTCAATTAGTTGATTAATACGGACGTTTCAAAAGCATAATTTTCGACAACAATTTAATATAATTGAAGGCTAATATTCAAATTTAATATATTTTCCATTTAAAAGTATTTTGTGCTTAAATATAGTGTTTGTATGTGAATATTTTTTCATATCAATTCATCCCTTCGCCTTGAATTCAAGTAGTGGTTAACAAGAGTGAATGTTTGGCAATCGATCTCGATCAACATTGATGCATGAATGTATTGACAGTCCGGATAAATGTAGGTCAATTGAGTATTCGAAAGTGTTTAAGTACATTTTTACGGTATATTTTACATATGCGTTCAATTCGCCGTTATCGTTAAAGTTGGTGAATTGTCCATCGGATGGTTGTGATTGTATTTATATTGTGAATGGGTTATCTGATATGATATTTTTTTTTTAATATTTTTTGTCCATGCTCGAATTACTATTATCAGTAACTTCAATTTTTTTCTCATTTGATTCTTTGCGTTTCTATTATAAATAATTAATTTAGTTGTGTATATCAATATTATATATACACGTGTATCATACTTTCCTTATATATTTAGTTATTATAGTCAATCAAGCAATTTATGTTGATTGGGCTTATATTTATTATATATTTTGGGTTATTTTTGGTACATTTTTGGATGTTAATAGTTATAAATTATGTTTTACGAGGTTTGTTACGTTTTGTGATGGATTATAGGTGGTTGTGCATAATTGGAAGAATGGACGTGGTTTTGGAGGTTTTGCAGCTGAGGTGGTCCAAAATTCCATGAAGGAAGTTGAGCGGTATGCCCATACCAACTGACTGTGCGTGAGAAAATACAAGCAGTCGATAGAAAGTTTTTGAAAGCTGACTTATATGTGGACTTGGGCTGATGCACGAAATTCAACCATGCTTTTGGGCTTGGAATTTTAGTATTAGAGTTTTATTATTATTAGACTTTGTTTTAATATTTTTTCTAATTAGATTAAAAGTAGGGTTTTTATTTCCTTGTATATAATTGACTTTTATTAGCTTATTTAAGGGACTCCAAAAAGGAGCAGACATATCAGATCATACAATTTATCCTAGAGATCTATTTTTATTATTCACGGTTTTCTTCTTCTTCACATAGCAGTATCGTTCCTTTTCTTCTTTTATTTTGTAGCTTGAATTCGATTATGAATTCGAGCTAAATTCTTTTATTCCGGTGAAGATTAATGAAGCCCTAGCCTAACTATTCTGTGAGATCTAATTTGTTCTTATACTTTAATTCTACGCATGCATCTGTGATTCTTTATTTTCAGTGTCGTTAATTGTTTTGGTTCTGCTAGGTAGTTCGAAATATTTAGTAGTCCGAGATTAATTAGTAGCCAATTAAATCGGCCATCCGTAATTGTGGTTTAGGTTTAATTAGTGGTAAATTGATTCTTTAGAGTCAAGGGATAAACAGTCTTAATTCGTAATCCTGCGTCAGAGTTTATTGAATTTTGAATCGGGTCTCTCTAATTATTAATGCTGTCGGCTCATTAAATCCATAGAGCGTCTCTAGGGTTGTCAGTCGATTAGAGAAGTAATTAGTGAAGCGTCTTCCTAATTATCGAATAGTTAAGGAGAGATAAGATCACGTCAGAAGCGTCTTCGGTGATTATAACCGATTTGTGTGCATGAATTGGAGTCATTCCTGTATCAGTGATCGGATTAGTAGAGCTAGGGTGGAATTAATCGGAAACCGGAATGCTTTTACATCTCTGTTTAAATATATTTTCTGGATATTAGTTATTTAATTTTATTTCTGTATTCATAAACATTCGTTGGAAAATTGGGGTTACTTGCAGATTGAAGAGTTGGAAAAATTCTCGCCGGTCCTTTGGGAGACGATCTTGCTTACCGCTGTTCTGTGCAGTGTGGGCATACCGACCGCGTGTCGGATTATTTTTGGTGAAAAACGACGCACCATATGTATATGAAATGCAAGTAAATAAAGTAATATTCAATCAAGAAAGAAACAGTTATGTCAATCCAATTAATTGACATTTTGAAATATATAATTATTTTAGATTGTATTGTCAATTATATATAATGTTTTTGATAATTATCAATAGAGAGGTGTAGTATACTTCAATTCCATGTTCTCTTTTTCTTACACCAAGTATTATTGCAGAAATTCTAGTAGAGTTAATCTTACTTAGCTGCATTATTTTGTTAATTATATGATTTGAAATACTACTCTGAGCTATTGTTTATTTTATTTATTGAAGGTCGAAGAGGAAGAAATCTTTAGTACGGCTCCAACATCATCTTCTATCAAGTAAATCGATCATTTCAAATCATCATGGATGTTGCAGTACTGATTTGGTCTCAATTAATTATAGTGAATTTTTAAGTTGTATTATATAATTTTTTATTCTTAATATTTTTTAATATTACATGCGAGTCTAAACTCTCATAACTTTTTGTGTGTATTGAATTCGTCTAGCATTAATTTGACGTATATCATTTTATTGTAATCATTTGTTGAAAGAATATGTTGTCGATGTTGTTGTAAATGACAAAGGAAATGAGAAGTAAACATCCCTCAATAAATTAGAAAACTGAAATCGTATATACTCATTTTAATTATGTCAAAGTTGAACTGTTCTTCCTTAATCATATATGTAATTGCATAATTTCCATATTCTTATTTTCTTCGTTGATAAATAAAATCATTTTTGTATTTCATTTGAGTTGAGCAGTGAATTGGCATGAAATTCCAAATATTATGCAAGCTAATATCTTTATATTGTGTTTTGAATAAGGAAACTTAATTATTTTTTTTCAAATAAAAATTGGAGTGGTAGATTGCGGGAGATCCGTCCAAATTATCATGCGTTTTCATTTGATTGAGAAATTTTCGTATTTAAACCCTATATATACTACAATAAAACACATTACATCACTTGCAGAGAAAAAGATGCATAATAGTTTTTTTTTTTTTTGTTATTGTTAAGGAAATAATAATATCATTAATATATTGTATTATTGTACTCTTCTGATAATATAATACTTATACACGGTGCTTCAAAATGATAAGTTGTGCTATTAAATTTTGTGAATGAGAAATTGGACGAAAAAATACCAAAACTTAATAAGCATAAGTTTTTTAACCCCATTCATAAAACTATAAGTTTTCTATACCAAAATCATTTAAAAGACTAAAGTGCCCTCCCTTTTACAAAAACTAATAAATAAATAATACACCTATGAATTAAAAAAAAATCTGAAAAAACAACCTCAATCTCTCTCAATTCTCTCCCGTCGTCGGCCAGATTTCTTCTGGACACGATGGGAGGACACGATGGGGCCACTGGACACGATGGCTGGGCACGATGGGTGGACACGATGGTGCTATTGGACACGATGGAAAGTAATATTTAATGCAGATTCTGTCGCGTTTCATTTATTGAACCCTACCAAATCCGATTCTCTGAAGATTTTCGGATGAAGCTAGGGTTTCATTTATTGAACCCTACCAAATCCGATTCTCTGAAGATTTTCGGATGAAACTAGGGATTTAATGAAGGTAGTTCATTAAAGTTTGCGTAAGAGAGGTTGTTGACAAGGTTTAGAACTCCTAGTTAGGTTCGAATTAATCACAACACTACAATTGAAAACACCAAAAACCACAAAACCCTAAAAAGAAAGAAGAAGAAAAAGAAGAGAAAAAAGGTACTCTAATCTATCGAAACGTGAATTCAAAGAAGAAAAAGATATCAAGAAAGGCCGGCATCGCGTTTCTGGCTTCATAAAGAAGGTATACACCCGAAATCTCCGTCCGAAAAGCATATACTAGTGCGTGTTATTTAACTCACGATGGCAAGGCACGATCGTGACCAAGTAAACACGATCGTGCCTTGACCATCGTGTCCCAAAATTGTCTTCGATTTGCATGGAATATGTAGATGTTAAGTGATATTTGTTTAAATTTGAATATAACTTGAAGTTTAGTAATATGTTTAGGAGAAAAAATAGTTGAAATAACTCACCTTGTGTGATTTGTAAGGGGTTGGAAACTATGAATTTTTTTTCTGTCGGGGGCGAAGGGTTTCTCCCCACGATGGCACGATGTAGAAGGCACGATCGTGCCCACGATCATGCCCACGATGGACACGATGGGCACGATGGCCAACTCGATGACCATCGTGCCCTGGCAGTTTGTGATGTAAATTTCTGTTTTTTGTATTGTAACCCTAATCTCTCTTCTTTCTTTGATTTTTAGATGGGGCGGCGGCGTGTTATTGTACGTTTTGGAGGTCAGTGGGAGGGATTGGCTTACTTAGGCGGGAGTACTATTGTTGTGCACATGGACGATACGAATGATGATCGAGATCATCTCATGAATCTGATTAAAGATGCTTTGTGTGGTCGAAGAGATTCTGAGTATGTGTTATCCTATTTGACTGTTTTGAGGGATGGGAGCAGATGTAGAGTTTTATTAAATAGTGATACAGATTTACTTCGATTGCTAGTGCAAGAGAAAAGGTCGGATCCGATGGTTTATGTCTTTGAAAGAGACAGTATTTTTGCCACTGAGGTGTACGTGGAAGGCAGTGGACGACGGGATCTATTTAAGGATGATGATGATAGAATGCCACCAGAAGCAGAGGGTGCTCACATCTCCGACGACGAAGAAGATGAACGCCGTAAGAATATAATTGAATCTGTGACTACTGAGTTTCTTGCTTGGATTAGACAGCCAGAACAAGTAAACAGGATCTTCGGGCACCAGAATTTCACATCTGAGCATCAGATTGGTCGTGATGATGATGAACTACGCAACAGCCTAGGCAATTGGAGCATTCCACTGGTCGAGTGTGACAGCGCGCTGCCACTTGGGTGGGTTGAGCAGCCCGGACCGTTCACTAGTCAACTTGTAGTGGGGGCTACGTTTCAGTCCAAGTATGAATTGAAGATGGCTGTGGGAATGTATCACCTGGAGCACATGCTAGAGTATGTCATTGATCGTTCCGCCAGAAATCGTATAGTCTTTCTCTGCAAGCACGGTAGGAATAATTGCACGTTTAGGTTGTGTGCTCAGGGGCCAAAAGATGAGGGCGACTCGATTTGGTACATTACGAAGTTGACTTTGGATCACAGCTGCCACTTGAACGTGATCCGTACTGCCGAGCGGACGGTGACTGCTAAAGTTGCAGCCGTGTACTTTGCTCGTAGGTTGGTTTGCGAGGGTGTGTATTTGAAGCCGAGAGAGATGATGGAAGAGATGCGCAGAGAGTTTGGTGTTCACATGTTGTACAGCCTCGCTCTAGAAACGAGGAATATAGCGATAGAGAAGACATACGGTGACTTTGACAAGTCGTATCAGATGGTCCCGTCGTATCTACATTTTTTTAGGCAGCGTAATCCCGGTACTGAGTACAACATGCAGATCAGTAGTGAGGGAGTATTTTGTCACATGTTTCTCGCCTTAGGACAGTGTATTCGTGCCTTCGAGTGCTATCTCAGGCCAGTGATTGTGTTGGACGGGACCCACCTTAAGGGAAGGAACAAGGGAGTTCTTTTTGTCGCTGTTAGCAAAGATGGGAATGAGCAGCTCTTTCCTATAGCTATTGGAATTGGTCCGATAGAGAACGATGAGTCGTGGACTTGGTTTCATTCAAATCTGCGCAGGTGTTTCGACCCTCCGGATGAGTTGTTGATCGTCTCTGACCAACATAAGAGCATTGCAAATGCCGTGAAAGCCATCTATCCGACTGCAGCGCACGGATTGTGCTTTCACCACATGCAGAAGAATCTGACGCGATACGGCCATCGAGCTCTTGCCATCTTCCAAAATGCAGCGTATGCTTATCGTGTTGAAGAGTTCGAGAAGAATTTTTCTGCCTTGAAAGCTTCATGTGAGGGTGCTCACACACGACTTTCCGAAATTGGTGTTCATAGGTGGTCTAGGTCGCATTGCCCAGTTCGACGGTACAGTTTCATGACCTCCAATGCCGCCGAAAGCTTGAACTCTAGGCTACTGTGGGCTAGACGTTTACCTATTTGCTCGTTACTTGAGGTGTATCGTTGCATTGTCGAGAAATGGTTCGACGAGAAGAGGACATTAGCTAGGGAGAGAGAGCATGAGATTACACTCGAGGCCTTCAACAAGCTTGTTGTGACAGTGGAAGCAAGTCATCAGCTCGTTGCTCAACCTACCACTGACAATGTTTATAAAGTGAAAGACAAGAAGATGATCTTCGAGGTGGACCATGGGAATTGGACATGTGAGTGTCGTGAGTTCGATCAGGATAAGATGCCATGTCGTCATGCAGCTGCCGCCCTCAGGTATGTATAGCTTTTTTTTTACTTAAATTGTATTTTCATGGCTCAATATTTCTAACTTTTGTTCGTTACAGGACCCAAGAAAACACTGTCAATTTGTTTGATTTCGTAAGTCGGTATTACAAGCAACACGACTTGCGCGAGACTTACAGAGAATCCATTAGGCCGGTACCACATCCCGAGGAGTGGAATATCCCGCATGATATTGCAAGAATCGTTTGCTTGCCACCGGTGGGAGTTCGTCAAGCCGGCCGTCCGAGGACACAGCGTGTTCGTTCAGCAGTTGAAGGTGCGCCCACAACACGCCGTAGCCAAAAATGCTCTAAGTGTAAGGGGACCGGCCACAATAGAAAGAATTGCACCGAACCACTCGCTTTAGATGTTGATCTAAATATTCCCCCGGAGGGAGAACCATCGAGTCAGAGACGGCGACGAAAGAAAAAATGCAGCAATTGTGGTAGTGAAGAACACACAATCAGAAAATGTCCGATGCACTTGTGATTTATGATTTTTTGCACGATTGACAATGCCACTCTTATTTATAATATGTGGTTCATTTGTCCTAATTTTATTTATTTGTTGAGCTTCTGTTGTGTTTAGAAATTAGAAAATGTAAAAACAGGCCGAAGCGGGTTCTTTGTAAAGCGGGTGCACCCGCTTCGGCGGCTCACCCGCCTCGGCGGGGTACACGAGCCTGCCCATCGCGCCCATCGCCCACGATTGGGAGACCCCATCGCCCCCATCGTGCCCATCGCCCCCGTCGCCCCCATCGTGCCCATCGCCCCCTCACCCCATCGCCCCATCGTTCCCATCGTGGCCATCGCCCTCACGATGCATGTCCCATCGCCCCCTCAAGAAATTTTGATTTTATAGACATTTTTGGACTTTATGTTGATGTGGTGCTGATATATTGATTTGTAATTGCTTATTTAAGAATTTCATAAGTAAAAACGAACATTTGAAATAATTTAAATGTAGTCTTTAATATGATTATGAATCATATCATATCTTAAGAATGAAAAGGATCTCAATGAATATTTACTTCAAATTCTCAAATTATATGCTGTATATCATCGATGTTGCAAAAAACATTCAGATTGATCATAAGTATGTATGTAAGGTATAAAAAAGTATTTATATGATATAAAACATACTATGGAATAACATTAAGGTATTAAAAATACTTATCGATGCCTGTTCTTCTGGGGACGATGGGGACTTCATCGTGAGCACGATGGGGGCGATGGGCACGATGGGGGCGATGGGCGCGATGGGGGCGATAGGCACGATGGGGGCGATGGGGGCGATGGGCACGATGGGGGCGATGGGCACGATGGGGGCGATGGGGGCGATGGGCATGATGGGCACGATAGGGGCGATGGGCGCGATGGGGGCGATGGGCACGATGGGCACGATGGGGGCGATGGGGGCGATGGGGTCTCCCAATCGTGGGCGATGGGCGCGATGGGCAGGCTCGTGTACCCCGCCGAGGCGGGTGAGCCGCCGAAGCGGGTGCACCCGCTTTACAAAAGAAACCCGCTTCGGCCATGTTTTTTACATTTTCCAATTTCTAAACACAACAGAAGCTCAACAAATAAATAAAATTAGGACAAATGAACCACATATTATAAATAAGAGTGGCATTGTCAATCGTACAAAAAATCACAAATCAAAAGACAATCTAAATATCCTAGCACCTATCTCTTTACGATAGCTCCTAATGTATCTCACATCAATATTCCTTGTATGCCTTTTTGTTGGATGTTTGGACACCATACGATCTAGATACATGCAACAAAAAGGACCGCAACTGACCCCATCGGTCTGGGCGAACTGCTCACTAGGTGGCATTATGATCAATGGCATGAAGTCTTCTCTTCTTGTCTTCCGGGGGTTATTCATCCAGTAATTCCCCAGAGCTAGTAGCCTAGGAACGAGACAAGTGAGGGGCCTCATCTGCTTTATTCGAGGAGATTTATTGGCGTCATGTTGGTGTGACAATGAGTCATACAATTCGATGCACCAATCATCTATTTTGATCTTCGCAGTGACCCAATGCTCATCAAGACAACAAAAGGCAATAATCTATTCAAATAACAAATATTAGTACAACTGCAAATCAAGAATACTGACAATTTGAAAGAAAAAGCAACTTATAATCAATTTAACATCACTTACTGTGTTGCAGTTTAACCACGGGATCCCGTTCGGTGTGTCCATGCCATGAAAGAGATCCAGTATAGGTTGTGGCAATATCCATTTGTTTTCCTTCACTTGGTTGCCCTTTGGACTTAGCTCGTGGAACTCTTTAAGCATCAGTGCCTAAAAAAAGTAAAACAAGTTAAAAATATTTTTTTGTAAACCAACTAATACAACAAATAAAAGTCAAACAAAAACTTACAAAAAACGTAGACCCTTGAACAATAGTGGTCACTGCACCAACTCCTGCAACCCCCCTTCGCTGCTTACACCTAGTGAAGAGCACGTACAAGTCCATGATCTGTATTCAAAAAATTTACATTACATGACGATATATAAATCAATGTAAATAATTTAAATATGTGAAGACGTTAAATTGCAAGAAATGTTACCTCTGCAGTGAAACACTCGTCCACATTCTCCACAAGGTCGAAAAATGCCTGCGTCACCGTGTGGTCAATCTCTTTTATCACGCAGACAGTGTTGTCGCCCATATGTCTGAAGGCAGCGTACTGCTGACTGATCTGTGCACGAGAGCTGGACGTCTTACCAACATATGGCGTACGTAGTGCAGCAGACGGCCTAGGGTGTCTCGGAGGAGGACTACTCTCACCAAACTCACCCTGCTCCTCCTCTTCTCTCTCGAAGCTGGTCAACTCTGAAAGCGCTGCCGCTGGCAGGCGAGGTACGTGGAAGCAGAGGCTGCTGGAAGGGCTGGTGGTGTAGCAGATCTCCTGCTCGATCACGATCCACCTCGAAGTCGTGGTAGCTAGTAGTAGCAGCAGCGGAGTGGCGTGGCTGGTCACGCTGAGACCTGTGACTACCCACAGAGTGGTGACTAGGGCCTGCAGCAGCGGAGTGGCGGGGCTGGTCACGCTGAGACCTGTGGCTAGCCGCAGAGTGGTGACTAGGGGCTGCGGCAGCGGAGTGGCGGGGCTGGTCACGCTGAGACCCGTGGCTAGCCGCAGAGTGGTGACTAGGGCCTGCAGCAGCGGAGTGGCGGGGCTGGTCACGCTGCGACCTGTGGCTAGTCGCAGAGTGCTGCTGATAACTCCTGCTCCGTCTAGGACCGAAGTAGTCCACGATCTTAGTGAAGACCCTATCAGCTACTCGAGCAAGAAAACCTGTGCTTGAGTCGTCGTGCAAGATCGCCTTCAACCGGCGATCGACGACGTCGTCAGTGCTGACTCTGTGGTCCGGACAAGGCTGTCCGTGCAAACAACACACCCTGTCCTCCGGCCTCTCCTGGTACACTCGCTCTGCTGTCTGAGGACGGGTGAGAGGACTACTCTCTCGGCGACGCTTCGACACCTTTCCAAAGGTCGCCTTCATCTTCTCCATTGTCGTAACTTTGATCTTGCCCTTGTTCTTGATAGGCCCCGCAAACACAACTTCTGCCCTACCCCGACCAGCAATTCGGACCGGCTTCGGGTACACCACATCAAACGGATCCCCGTTCTCAAAGCTAAGGAAGTAGTACTCGGCTTCCTCTTCCTCCATCGAGACCAACGGGACATCATTCATTTCGAGCTGTAATGAAATACGTATAAAATAACAATTATATATCGATAAAATTTTGAAATTTTAAAAAATTCATAAAAAATTAAGTGATTTACGTACCGGTTGGTCAAAAAAGCGCATCGAAGTCCGCCTTCACGGTGCCCGTCTCCCATATCAAGCATCGGGGCGGCTCGATCACTTCATCTCTCGTTCCGCAAGAGCGTCCCAAACGAGGAAAATGCCTCGTACATCCAAAGCCGCAGGACCCGCACCGGACCGTAGAAGTGGTAGTCAATCTCTTCGTCCGGGAGTAAGAGCCACGGTGTCGATGTAGTGAGTCAACACCTGGTACGTGTAAGCACCCCAGGGAAACCTGTCCCACTGCTCAAAGTCCTCTACCAGTGCCCATGCCCAGTTCTCGACCGACATCTTGTCCCGGCACAAGAGAAAGTAGTAGTAAACCAACAAGTTCGCCGCCTTCAAATAATCTTCCATTTCATCTCCTAACTTGCGTTCTTTGAACTTGTTGCGCAACTCGCTCACCTTTGTTTCTTTGGCATGAAAATGCCGGTGAAATAAACTGTCAGGACGGATCAGGTGAGTCTCAGTAGTGTCGAACTCCGTGTTTCCAAAGTGAAGTCCCGTGATTAGGGCATAATCACGGGGTGTAAAACGGACGGTCCGACCCCCGAGCTGAAACCACGACTCATGCGGGGGTATGTGGTCGCCCTGCAGCTGTCGGGCTATAAGGCGCGGGCGGCACCGCAGCACTGCCCGTCCGCCTAACTCTAATCAGTCTGCCCACGACCCCGGAGGTAAAGTGCTCTATCGCACGCTCTCCGTGTCTAGGCCCGCCAATGCGACGCAGCGTGGAAAGTATCTCTTTAAACACATCACAACGCATATACAAATTGATTCCACGTGTCACAGCCCGTAACGTGGGCCTTTTCCATACACAACCCTCCTACAATAACAAAACGGGCAACCATAAGCAATAAAATCACGAGCAAATTCAAAAAAACAAGACAAAACACACAAAAAAAACCGGCCTATCTGGGCACGATGGCAAAGTCACGATGGACTGCCATCGCCCCCAGCCATCGTGTCCAGCCCCATCATGTCCAGCCCCATCGCTCCCAGCCATCGCCCCCAGCTATCGACCCCAACCTCCATCGCCCCCAAACCCCCTTCGTGCCACCCATCGCCCCTAGCCATCGACCCCAACCCCATCGCCCCCAACCCCATCGTGCCCCCGTCGTGCCCACCCCATCGACCCCAACACCATCGCCCCCAATCCCATCGTGCCCCCATCGTGCCCATATAAATTCAGCCCAAATTCACACCAAAAATCAACATTTAAACGCATAGAACATGTACATTTCTTCGCAACTTAACTTTAGCATGAATACCCATGAATTAAACATCGAAATTTGCCAAAAAATTTCAATTTATTTCGAAAATTAGGGCGCATTAACCGGCGGCTCGTTTAGGAACTCTTCCTCTTCGTGATGCGCCGGCGACGACGACGCCTCTCCATCGTGGTCAGATTGTATCTCGGACGAACTCATCGTGCCCGCAAGTCTTCCGTCGAGAGCGTGCTTCTTCTTCGTGCTTCTTCTTCTTCGTGGTTTCGGTCGAGAGAGATAAGAGAGAGAATGTGGGTTTGTGGTGGGGGACCGATAGATGGAGAGAGAGACAAAATTTAAAATAGTAAAGGGTATTTTAGTCTTTTAATCAATTTTGGTATAGAAAACTTGTAGTTTTAAGTTTAGGGTTAAAAAACTTACCCTCTTTAAATTTTGGTACCAAATTATTTGGACCTCTTTGTGAATTGTGGTAATACTAAACAGATTGTTATGTTTATATTTTTTAGTTCAAATTTATTTTTAATTTTAGTCTATATTGTTAACATTAATTAGTACCAATTTTGGGTTAACGATAAAATATCAAATATTATTTAATATTTATTTATGAATCGTGACATAAATTTATTTACATTTATTTATTTTTTAATAATTAAGAAATATCTCTCAATCTATTTACTCTTTAAAAAAAATATTGATTATAAATACTTTGTATAATAATTTTTTTCATCCAGATTCATATAATAATGTAACATAAAAAAAATTTATATAGTTTTTATCACATAAATTAGATGCATACTTTTATGTTTATGGAACGTTTCCTTTGATTGTAAATTTATTATTGAAAAATGAGAGAGAAGAAAATTCTATCTCCTTAAATCTCTCTTTTCTATTTCATCATTTCCTATAGCAAAGAATTTCACACTCATCTTCCTCCTTTTCACTGCAAAGAGGGAAAATATTAATACCTCATGATAATATTTTCCCTACTTTGAGTGAAAAGTGGGAAGAAGAAAGGGGGGAATTCTTTTGTATAAAAAAAAGATGAAAAAGAAAGGAGAGATTTAAAGAAGAATATTTTTCCCTTTATTTTCTCATGATAAATTATAACCATAGACAACGCAACCTTATAGAACTAATAAATAAGACAAGAAGTTATTCATGTATTTTATGCAACTACGCCCTTCGTTCACGATAAATGTTTCTTGAAACGGTGGACACAAAGATTAATAAAAGTTAGCTGTAGTGGATTGTGAGTGGAGAAGAGGTCTCACATTTAGTGTAGTGTAATGTTGTGATATATTTTAGTGTAAATTTCAACATTAAAATTTTCGTAGACAGACTAAAAAATGAAAGCGAGGAACATTTTTCGTAGACGGAGGGAGGATATTTTAGTATAAATTTCAACATTAAAATTTTGATATATATATGTATATGTGTGTATATATATATATATATATATTTCTATATATTAAATACTCTATCTGTCCACGAAAACTATAACACAATTTTTGTGGCATGGTTTTAAGAAATATTTGGTAGATGTTTGTTGAATAAAGAAAGAGACCCACTATTTTAACAAGTGTGTAGTAGATATTGGTTGAATGATACCATTACAAGAAGTTTGTGGTGGATGTTTGTAATGAATTGTGTGGGGTAATGTACAAAAATAGAATGTGCTACGCTTTTTATGGACGGAGGGAGCAGTAATTTAACCATATCATCGTTGTGGAAGAAATAGTGGAGGATGTTATGTTAACGTGGCAGAGAGCTCTTTTTGTTGAAGAATATTGTAGAGCAAAAGACTCTCATGGACATGACATGGGTTGGAAGTGGAAAATATTAATGAGTTAATGTGATAAGAATGGTGGATGTCGGAGCATCAGTTGTAAATGGAGAAGAAGTCAACAATAAAGGGGTAGATATTGCCGATTCATCTGCTCTATTTTTTTATTCACTATTATTTATATTTCTCTATTTAAGTTTCAATTTAATAGATATTTGTTGTTTTAATTTCTTCATATCAAAACAATGTCCTTTTTATCAAAACATATATTTTTAAACGCCAGAAATTTAAGCTTATGACATTATTGAAAAAAACTTAAAATGTTGTGTGCCAATATATCAAAAATAAAAAAAGTAACATTATTGAAAATGTGTTTAAACGTTGTATAGTTAAACTCTTATGTTATTAATTTATTTATACGTATTATACTAATTTCAATTTTCTTTAATTTCATAAATATACGCCCCACGCGTTGCGTGGGTGAAGTACTAGTAAATATAATAATACTTCCTACTTACATTTTAATTTAATAATACACAAGAACATCATAAAAAAATAAGAACCATCTAGTTTTCTCGACTATTGCTCAGGCATCGAATGATTCCTTGACTATATTTGATGATGAGCTAAACCAAAAAGTGTAAATGAATCAAGGATTTCATTCGTGTTTTCGGTCTGACGGTAGAAACGATTTATAAATTCATTAAATAATTTCAATAAACATTACTTTTGTTTCTCTACATTTTTGTCTTACCATACATCATCAGATCATACATGATGATGAAGTACATATAATATGAGCACTTGTTCTATACATGATCTATATATAGCAAAAAAAAGGCAGATGTGGCCATGCTTGAGAGCAGTGGTAATGTGTAGGCGGTCATACATGCACATCCACCGGATTCTTGAGATCTTCAACGGAGTTGATGGTGATTGAGGAATCCAGGTCGTAAATATAAGTGTATACACTATTTTTGACCTTGTTCATAATTGCAAAATGCAAGATGAGTATTTGTGTTTCGTTTAGATATTCGGCACATAATTTGTAGGCACACAAGAATTTAAAATAAGAATAATAATTATTATTAATTATTGCCAAGAATTTTGCAGTTGTAACGTCCGAAATTAATTGATTGATTGAAAAATATTAATGAATAATTATGACATAACATCAATAAAAATTATTTCTAAAAACGGAATATTAAAAAAAAACTAAAAATAAAACTTTCTATTTCGGGTCATCCGGCCTTGCTATTATAGTTTATAAAGATTTTTTATTTTTTAGTTAATCATTTTATTAGATTGATATTTTTTTCATAATTATGGTTTATTAATATCTTTCAGTTTTAATTTAAGTAGTTAATCATTTTATTTTGAGATTGATAATATCATAGTTAAGATTTATATTTACTTCTAATTTATATTAGATTTCCTATTTTTCAATATTGAACTTTATAGTACTTTTGAGTATTCAAGAGAATAGAAAGACAATAGGAAAAAAATAGATAAAAAAAACTGATAAATTCCAATTATGAAAAATCAACCTAATACAAATAATTAACAAAAAAGTTAAACTCAGAAATGGACCATAAATTGTATTCATGTTGGTCTTTAGGAGATGAAATTTGGTGGGCAGTATTGTGGTGTTTCTATCAATAATTAAATAATGAAAATTAAATTTGAGATATCTTAGATAGAGATATTGGGCCATCGTATTTTAGTTTTCGTGCCCGTAATTAGTGTTTTGTTCCCGTCAATTTATTTTTTTTAAATATTGTATCCAAAAAAACATGGGATTTAGCTGTACCTTGAAATAAATATAAAGAGTAATTTAGACTCTTTTCCCTTTAATATTTGGGAAAATGTGCAAATACCCCCCTCATGTTGGCAGTGCTAGGCAAATACCTACTTGAACTTTGTTTAGGTGCAAATTCACCATTTCCTAAAGTTTTTAGGTGCAATTAATCCCTCGTCGTGATGGAAACGACACTTCCGCTAGCAAAAAAAATATTTTTGATTTATTTTTATTCTTGTGGGACCCTCACAATTCCCAACGGTTATATACTACATAATTGGTGCTAAAAGCTCAATTAGGAAACAAATTATTTCGAACCCTAGCTCACAACTATGAAAATTCAGGTAAGGTTCTCTGATAATTTGCACGAAAAAGGATGACAAATCACTTGAAGAAGATGAGATCATCAATATCAACAACAAATAGTTGGCTTGGATTGCAAATTATTGGAGAACTTCGCCAGAGTTTTGATAGTTGTGAGCTAGGGTTCGAAACAAATTTTTTTCTAATTTGAGCTTATAGCACCGATTAATTCTTGGGAATTGCAAGGGTCCCACAAGAATAAAAATGAATCAATTTTTTTTTTGCCAACGGAAGTGTTAGTTCCGTCTCGGTGAGGGGGTAATTGCACCCAAAAACTTTAAGGAATGGTGAATTTGTACCTAAACAAAATTCAGAAATATTTACCTAGCACTGCCAATATGAGAGGGTATTTGCACATTTTTTCCTTAATCTATTACTAATACGAAAATAAAGTTGTCCCTCCACGGTGCTCCATTCAGATTTTCCTTTATTCTGGTAATTTGTCTAATTTTAATTCATATATATTCTAATTTTATTAATTTCATATTCTTAAAATATCACATGTTTATCTATTAATTACATCTCATATTTATCTTTCCCTCTATTTAATTAATTTCTTCTATTATGCATATTAAAATAATAACAATTTTGGAATACATTCTTATAAATTCTTATTTTATACATTCTTAATTCATATATAATACTCCCTCCGTCCCAATAGCAAGGTCTCACTTCTATTAATTAATACTCTCATCAATTAAAAAAGTGAGACCTTGCTATTGGGACGGAGGGAATAATATATATATATATATTTAGTATTATAAAACTTTTTACGTTCATATTATGTGGCAGTATATTCATTAAAGTTTCCTTTATTATATTATATACAATTATAAAATTATATTGTCAATTAGATTATGTATAAAATTGTAAGTGCTCGAAAAGTATTAGTCAATCAATTTAATTAATTATATATATATATATATATTCATATATTCTAATTCGAATCTATCATTATGATTATTATTATATTCATTATATATGTATTTAATTAATATTTGTAATTTATTTATATTTATCTTTCTGTGTGTAATGACATTAATAAACTATTAAATGTTGTAGTATTGATCTATTCATGTTGTTATTGAATTCTAATAGACTTTTATGTGTCATATTATATGCATTAGAAGAATTGTCACTCAATTATGTTTAGATATTAGAAATAAAATTATTTTTTAAGTTAGTATATAAGTAGCGTTAATAATTAAATTTAAAGTAATAGACAAATTTTGAAAAAAACAAATTAGCATTTTAAGAAGCCAATAGAAAATTTGTAAATGAAAATTCATATGAAGACTAAATAAATATAATTAATCAACATGTCTACATGGAATCCTATTCATTTTTTTTCTAAAAACTTCAATTAGTGCTTGCTAGAAAATATATACATTGAATCAAATATGGGATATCATAGCTAAAAAAAAAAGAGCAAAAAAACTAGATGTAAACATTTTTTTTTTTTTGCATTTTGACAAAGATTAGAGATATCGATTTAATTAGCATGAACCAATGAGACGGTTCAAATATACTTAAAAAGAAGGATTTCTATTAATTTTAATTAATATTAACTTTGTTTAGATTTTTATTGAATAATTTAGCATAAACCAACGAGATGGTTCAAATAACATAGAAAGAAGGATTTTTACTAATTTTAATTAATATTACTTTGAAGATGTAAATATTATTTTTTTTCCGCATTTTGGCAAAAAATAGAGATATCGATTTAGCATGAACCAACGAGACGGTTCAAATATATACTTAAAAAGAAGGATTTTTACTAATTTTAATTAATATTAACTTTGTTTAGATTTTTATCGAGTAATTTAGGATAAACCAACGAGACGGTTCAAATAACATAGAAAGAAGGATTTTTATACTAATTTTAATTAATATTACTTGGAGTGTTCATATTTTTATCGAGTATTACCCAACGAATTTGAGACGGGTATGTACAGTAAAGTCACTATTTTAACCGATATTATGACGAACATGTAGAAAAATTCTAAACAAATTTTGATTTATAAAATACATAATAAATGAGTATACTCGATCCATTGTCATTCCTAATTATAAATTTAGATACGTGAAATAAAATTAATTTGTTAAGTTTGATTAATAATTAACACGAACAATATCAGAACTTCTAAATAAGATATAAAATTATTTTTAAAATATATACATATAAATTAAAACATAAAGTTATTTCCCATCGAATTTCGACGGGCTACTTTCTAGTATTTCATAAAATTTGGTAGGTTGGGACCGTTGGGTATGCATATAAACCCCGCCATCCCTAAACCCTTGTACTGTCGAACATGCCAATATTTTTTTTTTTTTTTAAACGAAAACTAAATTGACAACCTTATTCAATTTTAACAGAGGCAGCAACCAAATCCAGCGCCTCCGCCGCCTACCACCGTAAGGCCACAATCTCACCACCCATGATTTCCTTGTCACAAATCCAGTCAACTCCCGCCTCGCAATCTGCCTCCTCCGGAACCTCTCGCCTCCTCCACTGCAATGTCCACCACCTATCATCATTGTTGCCGCTTCAACACCACCACCGACATTCCCGCCGCCGCCGTTGCCACTCCCGTCAGGGCCTTCGCGTCCGTGCAATCGACGCAGCGCATCCCTACGATTTTCAGTCCACCAGGCTGAAAATCGCCATTATAGGGTTCGGGAACTTCAGCCAATTCCTGGCCAAGGCGTTCATCCGCCAGGGGCACACAGTTTACGCGCACTCACGGTCGAATTACTTGTTGATTGCCGAATCGATTGGCGCCGCTTTCTTCTCTGATCCACGCGATCTCTGTGACCAGCACCCTGACGTCATGGTGATCTGCACCTCCATCAATTCGATGGTATCCGTACTGAAATCGTTGCCCCTAGAGCGCCTAAGGCGGAACACTCTGTTTGTTGACGTTTTATCTGTGAAAAAATTTCCGAAGAAAATTTTTCTCCAAGTTCTCCCCTCCCATTTCGATATTCTGTGCACGCATCCGATATTTGGACCGGAGAGTGGGAAGCACAGTTGGCAAAATTTGCCATTTGTGTTTGATAAGGTGAGGATTGGGGATGATGATTCGCGGCTGGCGAGGGCTGAGAATTTCTTGGATATTTTCAACAAGGAAGGGTGTAGGATGGTGGAGATGAGCTGCAAGGAGCATGATAAGTACGCAGAGACGCAGTTCATCACACACACGATTTGGAGGACTCTGGGGAATCTGCATTTGGAGAGTACGCCGATCAACACAAACGGGTATGAAAGTTTGTTGAATTTGGTGGAGAATACGGCAAGTGATAGTTTTGATTTGTACTGTGGGCTTTTCATGTACAATGAGAATTCCGTGAAGCAGTTGGAGAGGCTGGACTTGGCAATTGAGGCATTGAAGAAGGATCTGTTGGGTGCAGTTGTTCGGGAAGTTGGTACCGGAGAAGCTGCCCAAGCGCGAGAGTTCCTTGATGCTTATGGACCAAACAGTGACAATGCTGCTGAGATGGCAGGCATGAGCCACAAAGTCCGACAGAGGTCTCAATCCCTTGAAAACACCACGGCAGCTATTGGAAAGGTGATTTGATTTATTCATTACAACCGCTGCAAGATTAGTTTAATTTGAGTTAAACATAGTTTAGGAACCTTCTTGTAGGTAATCGTTCTTTCCCTTTTTCTTTCCCTGAACGTTCTTAAAAAAATATAAAGTTGGATGTTAATTTGTTATGTGTAAAAGTGCATTCTTGCTCGTGTTTCAGGGATTTGCAATCGGGTCTGCTGCCTTGTGTCCCTTGCCCTCTTTGGTGCATTTGTAAGCCGTGCAGCAATATCAACTGTAGATGTCCTAACTCCTAAACTATTCATTGGTTTGCTTGTCGGTACTATGCTTCCTTACTGGTTCTCGGCCATGACAACGATGAGTGTGGGTAAAGCAGCTCTGAAGATGGTTGAACAAGTGCGCGGGCCGTTTGGAATCAGTGGATGACTTGGAAAAAGCCTCATTTACAAGGATAATTAGCTATAGGTACTATGGTATTAGTATTAGGGTGCGTTCACTTTGATTGATGATGAGTGATAATATTAGGAATATTGTATCTGCATATTTACTTGTTAACTTGACTTGAATCTTTTCCTACTTGCTCCAAAACTTCTTAGCATTTTAGGTTATTCCAATAAGTTAAAATTAGAAACAATCCTCCTTCAAGACTGATATAAACCCAGGTTCTCAAAATGGGGTGGGGGGTTGGGGGGGGGGGGGTGAAGGCTACATCAAGTTATTGCCTGCACTCCCATGTCTACAGAATCAACTAAGCTCTACTCACATCAAAAGCTAGTCTTAGATGAATAACACAAACACACTGCAAATGTTCCCTGTCCTTGCAAATTGTGTATAGGAAAGATTCTTGGTAGCCGTATGGTATTTCTGTCAATAGACTGTCGCTGTAATAAAATAATCATCGTTTACTTTTGCTGGAATGATGTGTTTAAAACAATTATGAGAGGTGATGTATATCGAGCATGTGAACTGTAAATTCTCCAGCTTTGGAAACAATTCTTGTGTTAGTATGAGACTCTCATAGCTGCCTCACATCTTTCTCTATTTTAATGCTTTAGACCCTGCTGATGCTGATGGAACAATGGAACAATATCTGTATTTGACTTGTGGAAGTTTACCAGCTAGTGCATTGAGTTTTTTCTTCATTAATCGTCTTCTTTATTTTACTCTCTCTTCTTTTGCTGTGATTTTCCATTTTCCATTTTTTCAGTCCTAATATATAATAATGTTGGATGAGTATAGGTCGGTTCGGCATCCTCAAAGTCTCTTGGTAGCAGCACAGCTGCATTTCTCAGTCTGTGTGTTCAAGTATTTAATACTATTTTTATTTGTTAGTTGCAGAAAGGCTAATTTTTTAGGATATCTGTTGCATTCTTTCTCAGGTGAAAAAGCGTTAAGAGATTTTCTCAGGCAGCCATTAGTGAATTCAAACAACTCAGAGGAGTTCTTGACTAATGCCAGAACAGAAACTGCCTTCATTTTGGTACATAACTTTGTCTTGTCTTCCAATGTAGTTAAGTTCATTCTATTCATACTCATGATCAGTCATTCAATCGACGATTTACTGTTATTTTACCAATTTAATTCATTATATAAATTTACACTGAGGAGTATGGGTTAAAGAATGACATAATTGTTGTATTAATATGGTAAAATATATATTTATAAGATCACATCATAAATGTATTTTATTTGAATGAAACCAATATAAAGTCCTTATGTTCACTCTCACTTCAGACTTTTATGTCTATATATTTGAAACTAGCTTATTTTATAGATACTTTTCTCACTATCCAATTTTAATACTAGGAACCTTGCACATTTTCTGCATCAATGTCAGATTAATCCTACGACAAGACTTTTAATTAAGAATGAAATTAATAAACAAAAAAATAAAATCTCAAATCCTTAACATTAGTATTATTATATCAATCACTGTGGCCATTCATACAGTGTAACCACCATTACGGTGGCGGCGACGACGAGGTTGAGGACGGTTGAGATTGATTCCATATGCAAATGCTCTTAATCACAACTGGAATCAATGGGTTGGTAGGGAAAAGTTTTGTCCAGCAAATATCTTCAACTTTCAACACTGCCTCGCAGCATGATTTGCTGATGGGTCGCATCTCAACGTTCATAGCTGACGATATCAGTTCATTGATGCACCCTGCACCACTTGTTATGGTGTTTAGGCATGGGATCTTTGGCAAATTTAGTGTTAGGGTTGGGCCCACAGCCGCCAGCCCCGGCGAATTCTTGACCCCTTCTAGCCCGTCGGGAAGGTTAGGGATATCGACTGCGTTTGTGATTGAAATAAGAGTAAAACATAGTACGGTCAATACTAGTTTTATTGTATTATGAGACATTTGTTGTTACTACAGATTGTTTATTGTAGTTATGCATTTGGGATAATGTCAGTTAAATAGGTTTTCAAATGCCTCGTGTTGAAGATATGGAGTTAGATACTTTAAAGTAACGTACCAAAATTATGGAGTTAGATACTTTAAAGTAACATACCAAAATTAAGAGGTTTTATTAAACTCAAATACAACCGTTTCTCAAGTTAATTTTTTTTTCCTCTCTTAAGTGCACCAATAACCAATGGGTTAAAAGAAAATGCACACATGCCTAATCAAAACTTTTTTCTTTTTAGAGCATAATAAGAGATTCTTTATTACAAACATGGAATATGGAGAAGATCCTCCATAAAAGACAGGAGTTCATTCCAAACATGATGTGCATCAAAATCTCTAACAGATTTTGCTAATTTATGAGCGATATAGTTCAAATCACAATTAATATACTTGATTTTCCAACCTGTTTGCAAAACCATCTCATTTATGCAGAATAAAGCATAGGCGCCGAGTTTCGAATTATTCACTTCACTCGAGCTAACTGCATCATAGGCAACTTTACAATCTGATTCAATACGAACTGTTTGACCCAAGAAAGAGCCTCTCCGATTCCCATGATCTCACCCTCTGCTACTCTCATCTTTCCCGACAACTTCATAACTTTGGCAGCCACAAAATGTCCATGATGATCGCGAAGTATAATGCTGATGCATGTTACATTTCTCCTATTAAAATAAGCTGCATTTACCCCGCATTTTTTCCAATCTGACGGCATGTCATGCCAGCCTCTCTACATGCAGATCGCGTTCCCCTCGGCTATGTTGTTGAACAACTCTCTCTTGAGCCACTTTGGGAAATAAATTATGTCATTGCAAGCGGAATTGAACCCAATATCTTATTGACATCTAATCAAAACTTATTTGACCGAATCTTCTAAAAAAAAGAACTTATTTGATCGAACGATAAATAAAAATTGATTTTTAATCCGAACTGTGATCAAATTGAAAATTTATTTGACCTTCTGAATTAATTTGAATTCAAACAACTTGAAATTCAGAAATTATTTCATCATTTCAAGCTTGAAATATGTTGGTCCCAAGACGGATACCTTGGTGTAGAGGGGGGGTGAATACACCAAGGTTTAAAAACTTTTCCAAGTTAAAACTCTTTTCGTAGATTGTTGTTCGATCCAAATTGGATGGCGGCTTGATCGACACGGTGGTGTGCGTGTGTGTGCGGAATGTGGTGGATTTGGAAAGTCCGTTCGTTGCTTCAAATATATTGCAAAGCTCGTTTCACTTTTCGCTAGTCGCCTTTATGCAGGATTGAAATGTATGCTCATGAAGGTTAGTAACATGCATAAAACAAAGCGATAAATAACAGAGCATTTTTAACGTGGTTCGGAGTAACCCCTCCTACGTCCACGACCAGATTCACTGGTAATTCACTACCACTTGGTTTCCAAGTACCAAACAACTTCACAACTCTAACCCGAGCTGTGTTCCAACAAGCTTATGCGGGCACCGGCCAAGCCTACACCTTCGCCTTTACGGTACCGAAGAACCTAACCACTCGAATTACACGCTTCGAGCAAGCGTACCTTTACCTAACCTTTATGGGTTTGGGTTTGGGTATGGTTTTCCAACTATGAACGAGTTCTTACAATGAAGAACAAGGAGTATGATGAACTCGTTCGAAATCTAGGCTTAAGATATTTATTCCCGATCTATTCCGCACTATGACCGAGTATGTGAACAACTAAGAACACACCGACCTACGGGGTGTTCTTGAAAGATTTGGCTTTGAAGATCGTTGTTCATTTTTCTATTTTCTTCTATTTCTTCGCCGTCTTGCCACCTCCTCGCCGCATCTTCTTCAATGGTGGAGGAGAGATATATATAGGTGAAGATTCAAATTAGCCGTTGGAAGAGAGCCGTTTGAATCTTACCTACTCTTGTTGACTTCTGGCCATTACCTACGAAGTAGTCCGCATCCGAAGCTATTCCTTCTCTGATTTGACTGCGTCAGACAAGATCTTCTGACATCGGGATCTTGTCTTGGAGAAGGTCTTCGTCTTCGAGCTGCTAAGCGTCTCTGCTGTATCTTCAGCGTCTTGGACTCTGCTGTGTCTCAACTCTGAGCTGTATCTTAGACCTGAGCTGTATCATCAACCTGAGCTGTGTCTTCAACCTGAGCTGTGTCATTAACCTGAGCTGTCTTAGACCTGAGCTATGTCATTGATACTAAGTTGGGTCTTTGACACTGAGCTGGGTCTTTGACACTGAGCTGGGTTTCCGTCACTGAGCTGGGTCTTTGACTCTGCTTGGCTTGCTCTGCTGAGTTCTTTAAGCTGTCTGCTTAGCTGTGTCTTCTGCTGTCTTCAGCTGTCTTCAGAGAATCTACCTGTAAACTATGAAACTCTATAAGCTCAAACAGGTGAGCTGGAAACAACACAAAGTTTGTACATTCATCTACTTGGTTGGGGTCAGCTGAGTTTTGGTATCCAATCAAAACTCTATTAATTTCCCAACAATTTCCCCCTTTTTGATGATGCCAAAACCTTTACAAACTTTTACAGAAAAACACAAAACAAAAATCCTAACTAAACTCTTCCTGGCTGCTCTACATGCCTTGACGAGAGTTTGCACTCTTTCTCCAGTTGTCTTTGCACTCTTTCTCCAGTTTTCTTTCCAGCTCGCCATTTGCTTATTTTAGATTCCTTTTCTGTTCAATCCTTTCCCCCTTTTTATTTCCATTTTTCTGTCCTATTCTTTCACTTTTTCCCCCTTTTTGGTTCATCAAAAAGATATTAGGAGGGCGGGGAGTCGAGGTCTGACGGCGGCGTTCTGGCAATAATTTCTTCCCGTTTGAGGTAACTCCAGTCAGCTTGGAGTTAAAACCAATCGATGCATTTTGGCTCTTCCTTTTCAGTGATACCAATTGATGGCCGTATGACTCGGTTGATCGAGTCATCTTGTCTTTCTTTCTCTCGTCGAAAGACACCGTTTGCGAGGTTCCCCCTCAATTGGATAAACCAATTGGGTTTTATCAGCTGGGTTTGATTCCCCCTGACTTGATAAATTCATTTTGAAATCCTTGGGGTTCCTGCTGAGTTAGTCCAGCTGTGTCCGATTCCTTCTTGATGACACACGGTAATCCAGCTGAGTATTTCCTGCTGGATGCTCTTCTTGAAGATCTTGCTGGACTGGGATGAGATCAATTGTTGATACCAATTGATGGTGAATCTGTTGAACTGGGTTCCCCCTCAGCTTGATTCCTCTTCTGGATTCTGCGATCCATGTTTGATCTAGCTTTGTTTGATATCCAGAGTTCTTTAAGCTGTCTGCTTAGCTGTGTCTTCTGCTGTCTTCAGCGAATCTACCTGTAAACTATGAAACTCTATAAGCTCAAACAGGTGAGCTGGAAACAACACAAAGTTTGTACATTCATCTACTTGGTTGGGGTCAGCTGGGTTTTGGTATCCAATCAAAACTCTATTAATTTTCCCAACAAAATAGATTACAGTAAAGTTTTATCTATTTAAAGAAAGCATTTAATTTAATTATTATTATTTTTTTCTCGACTTGCATCAGATTGTATTTGAGTTTTAAATTTGAACTAATACTACCCTCCGTGCGATGCACATATAAGAAATATTAACTATAACTTTTAAAATTAAAATATTTTATTTAAAGATGAAAATGAGTTAATCGTTTAAATAGAATTAAAGGAAATACTAACAAAATAATTCAAATATATAGGAAAAACGAATAAAAGTTTGTAATGGCATTTTTTTTAGTTCAATCAACGCATATATGACTCATAGTTGGAAGGGAAACGTCTTACTAATTGAATATATATATATTTAGTTGGCAAAAGGGAACAGTGGGGTTCGAACACCGGACCTCGGTGTTACACATGAAGTTTTCAAAGCTTGCAATAGACAATTAATAATAAATAATTATGTGCCAATTAGGCCTAGCTCAAGTGTGACGCCCAGGGTAGAAGTACGAAGTGATCGCCGGTGCAGAGGCACGGACATGAGTGGCTCCGATATGATTTCAAAGCGGAGGGGGCAGGAACGAACCGAAACACACCCGAATGAGAGTGATTCCGAGAATATGTCGGAATGGGACGACATATTCGAGGAGAGCTTAGAGGAATTGATTGAGCTACTTATACCATCAAGATGCATCTTCTTTTCTGAGGCTCATTGTGGAAGAACTCCAAGGTTAAGCGTGCTTGGCTTGGAGCAATTCTATGATTCTATGATGGGTGACCTCCTGGGAAGTTTCAAAGCAAGCTAGAAAGGACTCGTGATGGTTTGTGGGGCCAGCCGTCAGTCCGATAGCCGGGTCGTTAAATCAAGTTGCAAAGCTGAGACACACATGACTCTTTTTAGCAGGTTCAATCACGTGTGGTGATGTAGTGATTCCACCTTTACGGTGGCGTAATAGTTTATTTGATAATATATAATATATATATATATATATATATATATACACGTTATGTAATTTTCTGGAATAATAATAAATGATTAGATTACAAAATTAAGACTTCTAGTGTTATATTTTTGATTTCTTGTAGTTAATTTGCTTTATAAATTTTGAATGGGATATTAATCATACTTTAATTTGATTTCAACAACATTTATTATAAGTATTTTTTATTTTATATATAAATTTGTCTACAAATTTATTTGCAAACTATCTATCATTATATGTGTGTGATCTAAAAATAAATAAATAAATGAGAAACATACTGTTACATGCTTTTTTATTGAAAAATTATGTTGCTAACTAACTTGCTAATAGGTTTTCTAATAATAATAATAATAATAATATTATTATTATTATTATTATTATTATTATTATACCGTAAAATAAAATTATATTAATCCTTGAATTAAAATTGAATTGAAATTTAATATTTTAATATATATATATAGTCTGGGCTTACATTAGACATCCAAACGGAGAGAGGGAGGGAGAAAGCGATGCTGAGGCGAAAACCTACAAAAATCGAAGTCAAGGTCGAAGACAAAGAAGAACTCGAAGAAGCCCGCAGACGCGCCGCCGCCGCCGCCGCTGCCGCTGCCGCTGCATCCTCCTCCGCCGCCATTTCCACCGCCGCCTCCTCCCTTCTTCACCACTTCGATCGTTCCGCCCTCGACCCCACCTCCAAATCCCACCGGATCGGCCTCCCTGAAACAAAAACCACCAAATAAAGACAAAAACCTAATCTCCACCAATCAAACAGAAACGGGCTCGATTTCGAGATTACTAATGGAGGTCGAAGTGAAGCTCCGATTGCCCAACAAAGCCGCCCACCAGAAGCTCCTTTCTTCACTCTCTCCATTCCACACCGCCACTCACCACCAACACAACACCTTCTACGACGGCGCGGCCGCGGAGCTGAGCTCGCGGAGAGCCGTCCTCCGCCTCCGCTTCCACGAGGAACCCGACCGCCCCAAATGTTTCGTCACCCTCAAGGCCAACGCCGTGCTAGCTAACGGCGTCAGCCGCGTCGAGGAGGAGGAGGAGGAGGTGGACTACTCGATTGGAAAGGCGTGCTTTGAGGAGCCCCAGAAGCTGAAGGATGCTGATTCGAGGGTTTTGAGGAGGGTGAAGGAGGAATTTGGGATCCAGAGTTATGTGAGTTTGGGGGGATTCAGGAATGTGAGAAATGTGTATGAGTGGAGTGGAGTGGTGTTGGAGATTGATGAAGTTAACTACGAATTTGGGGATATGTACGAGATCGAATGTGAGAGCGTAGAGCCTGAAAAAGTTAAGGGAATGATCACGGAGTTCTTGAAGGAAAATGGAATTGAATACTCGGATTCTGTTGTGTCCAAGTTTGGTATATTTCGCGCTGGAAAGTTGCCATCTTATTAGGTGAATCGTGGTTCCTGAATAGCATAAATTTTTATTATCATATCATATCGATTTTATTTTAAAGAGGTTTGGTGCGAATTTTATGTATTGTCTTGCTATGCTTTTGTTTTAGTTTGTTTTTTGATTCGTGGATTATAATGTCATCTTCCAAACGAACATGTTTGTTTTAAAGATATTGATGCAGAGTTTGTCATTTTGGCTTCATTTCTGAAATTTTCTCGATACAAGATGCGTCTTCGATAAGCTAGTATATCATAATATGTCCAGCTCTCGTTAATATATTTGCAGTTTCTGGGGATTTTTAATATCCATACATGTTTGATAGTCTTACTGTATACTAGTAATCACTTCTTTTTCTTCAAAACTTGTCTTAGATAAGTTGAGAGATCAACATGCCACTCGGAAAAGATCTTAAGCTACTGTTTGTTTGAAGTTTAACTCTTTTTGGGTGTTCTTGGTAGTATTCTGCAAGTATATTTTGTAAAGATGTTTGAAGCATGTGTATATTTGGTTTTTTATTTGAATAGAATGAAATGAGATTGCAAATGGAATTTAAAAATGAGAAATGGAATCACTGTTTTCATATTTGGGAGTGTAGGCTCAACTTCCCCAAGGTATCGAGTAAGCACTGATTGGGTCATCAAGCATTCTTCGTCTTCCAGCAAAAAGAGTTGAGCAATTACTAATTTACTTAAAGTTAGGCAATGAGAGAAGTTTGTTTCAAACTATTTCAGAGAGTTTGAGGCAACCTGATCTCTTTAAATGTATTCTTCTTTCACTAGTTTCTTGGACCTAGAATATATCTTATTTCGGTGTTTTTTCCATCATTAGTGGAGTCCATCTTTTGAACTTAGTAGTGTTGCTATTGATTTGGTTGAGATTTTTATGATGATATTCACAATTGTTGTGAGATATATGTTTATGTCTAGGCTGCTCCAGAACTAGTTATTCAAACTCCCATGTGTTATTGCAGTTAATTTTATAACTATTTTGTTAATGCATTCTGATAGCTATAATTGGCTGTATGATCTAATGTTGATATGCTCATTCTTTTTCTTTCTGCGTGGACTATTTTCATGCCATTGCTTGATTGTCCGATGAGAAGTTGTTTACTTGCTTCAGGTCTTTGGGCTGGGTATCAAGCATATGTTGAGGACCGACTCAGCAATAACATTTCCTTATGGCAGGCGAGCTGCTTCGCCTTCTAGTTGGGCGAGGTTTGGTGCCACTGGCCGACGTTGAGAACTTATAATTTGTTGGTCGTCTTTTCACCATTTTGTCTTAAATTACTTTTGCAGATGCCCCAGTTTTATTTCATTTCTTACCACTTTAGACTGTTAATAAATCTTCGTATTCGACATGATGGTATATCACCCGGAAGTTATATGGAGTATTTCTTAAGTATTAAATATTCAAAAGAAAAATGGTCTATTTTGATTTTTGATTGTGGTTCTTGCTTGGATCAATTTGCTTTACCACGCAACTAAATTATTCTGGAGATGAACAGAGTGATTTTTGGAGAAGATGATGTGAAAATTCGGAGTATTAGGAAATTCAGGAATTTGATCAAGGATTTGATTATTATTATTATTATTATTATTATTATTATTATTGAGCTTGATGATGATGAGTAGTCATTTCATGGAATTATTAAATGCATGAGGAAATATTACTATTTATTTGAAAGAGAGAAATAAGTCTATGGTTATGCTGTTATCTCGCTTGAACTTTTCTCGTTTTAGCTCTTTTTAGAAATGATTTTAGAATATGTTGTGCCTCGAACGTATTTCTTTCTATTTATCATTTTCTGATGCCTTTTATCGTACAATTATAAAGTATCAATGTACTTGATGTAATGTTATGCATTTTTTATGTCGTCATATAAACTCTAAACTGAAGTTTATTAAAAAAAAACTTAGTATTAAATTTTATTGCTTGAGCTCATTTGATCATTAAAAAAAGTCCAAATAAGCTATCATCAAGCTCTAAAACGAGTAATTACCACTTATACTATCGAGCCTATAAGTAAACATGTTCTTAAGCTAACAAAATAAACTAATTGAATTTGAACATAACTTTTTCAGGAGTCAAGATCTTAGTAGCCCATAAATAGGGTATAATCGAGCCTAGCCGAGCTGAATACTGTCATTCTCAACTTGGTTCGTTTATTATCTAGTTGAGCCCTGAGCTTTATTTACCGAATGATTTGAAGTTCATGAGTTTATTTTTAATCGAACCTAAAAAAGATTTCTAAATACTAATTTATATTAAAAATATTAATTATTTGCTTTTGAATATAAATTATTTTATCATAATAATAAAAAAATATTTTTTATGCTAACAAATAAAGTTAATTAAAGTCTTAATTACAATTATTGTTAATTATAGTATAAATTTATAATTAATAATTTTATATTTTCAAGTAATATCACTTAACATGCCTGTTATGAATACCTCCAACCTCAAGTCTATGAATACCTCCAACCTCAAGTCTGGCTCTACGGTCATTACATAATCTCAAATAAACTTTTATCGGGCCAAACTCCGAATAGCTCATTTATAATCGTATACATAAAACGCTCTACTGACAGTCATTTTCACAGCCTTTACAACAACGAATGTCGTGTTAGTAGTAAAATTAGTTCAACTTTCTCTGACTAGACCTAATGCAATGCCTTGTTGAAACACAGATGTCACATTAAAATCATACAGCTACTACCATAAAATCCAGAATTCTCATCTCCACAAATGGGAGAATGTTACATTCCGTCTAATGATGAAAATTCATTCTGATAAACCAGGGTCAATTTTCTACTCTGTAAAAAACACAGACAAACTACAATATCCTCATCCTAATACACACTCCCAACCAGCATAACCCTACTTCACTTTCTTTTCTTAGCAGGTGGTTGGTCCTCCTCGTCCTCATCTTCCTCGTCATCCTCGTCCCCATCCTCATCATCATCGTCGTCGTCACCATCATCGTCATCGTCGTCTTCATCATCACTCCCGCCATTTCCGTTAGCCTTAGCACCCTCCTCGGGATCCGCTTCATCATCATCATCTTCGCCTTCTTCGCCACCTGAAAAGTCCTCGTCACCAGCATCATCATCAGGCTCAGCATTGTCATCCTCGTCATCTTCATCATCATCCTCCGTGTCACTTGCATCTTTGTTTTCGAGTCCAGGCTTTTCCACTTTATGAAGCTCCTCCACCGGAAACCTGCAAACAAATTGTTAATTCCATTTAAGTTTACCATGTTTAGCATTATTCTGGGGAGAAATCAAAATTACCGTTTTCCAGTCCAGTCAGGCAGTTCGTCATTCAGCAGCGAGCCAGCCTGTTAACACAAGTGAGATAAAAGTTTTTCATCCACACATTTTGCATCGGCTACATGTATATAATGAAAAAGAACGAGCAAGCCAAGCCCGACAGGTTTATGCATGACAAAAGCAGAAATTTCGTAGCATTATATTAACCAATAACTAAACAATACTGTTTTTACAGATATGGATAGTTAACTAATACCACAATTAATTAATAGAGCAATTCTATAGCGACTCCAGATTCTACACATTGGAACAGCATTTATACTTCCACAAAATTCAATGGCAAATGTCCATAAGCACTCGATCAGAAATACGTGAACAAGTTAGTTTAGGAATCAAAACAGAAAAGGAAATGAAGAGCCCGATGAGGTTCCTTGCAAGCATACAGTGCCTGCACGTCAACAGTGAAATATGGAGATACCGCACTTTCTGGGGATAAAAATAAATGACACCAGCAACATATGTGAGGACAACGACAACCAGACAAAACAAAGAGGATATCAATAAAATCCAACACTAAAAGAATAACAGAATTCTTTTCTGGAAGAACTTTACATAAAAGAATCAAGGCCACCGTGGCCATGATATACTCAAACACGAGTTTGGTTGGCTTTTTCCTTCAAAGTTGGAGTCCTTGAAATTCATATTCAACACATCATAAGTGCGTGACGTGGAAAACAAAATTAAGATCGTGTCTATCTAGTAACTCATACAAGAAAATGAGCCCCTATGTCTTGAGGCACAACAGCTTACAAGAAACATATGGGTTTTTGCAACCAAAACCTATTCCTCTACCCTTTTAAGCATACTTACAGAACCAAAGTTGTGTTTCTCGACATGGTTGTAGGAGCTAAATTCTCCTCGAATGATTAACATGACACCCAACAATATTATCCTAGTTACGACTTACGACAGTCTACAGTAAGGCATTCTACAATATAACATAATTGCAACAATCATAGAATTTTAACCAAAGATTCAACAACATCAAATCCAAAGATTCCATAGCTCAGTATTCCAACACCAAGTATAATAAATCTTCTATAACCAAAAAAGATTCTGTAACACTAACTCAACTTTCTAACAACATCAATACACCACAAGATGAAACAAGCAACAAGAAATCTACAAACACAAACCCTTCAGCAATAATGTACAATCACTACCTAAACCACAAAACCGCCAAATTCACGAATGAAAAAGGGGGCAAGAAAGCACCCATCCGCAGATAAACAACACCATTAGCAGCAAACCAGTCACCACAAAGTCAAAACCACAGCAAAATCTCAAAAACCCTCAAAGAAATTTGTAATGGACATAGAAAACAAACGCAAAGGCAAAAAAAGAAAGAGAAAATCAACTTCAAGAAAAGGAATTTTCACCAGCATGAGAAGGCAAGTGAGGGAATTCTGAGCAGCCATGAAAGTATTAACCACAGCAGCCTCAAGAAATGAGGAGAGAGCCAGCTGCTTCACATCAGAGCTCAACTTCGACACCTCCATTTTACTCGTAAAAAATTCCTTTACAGAACCGCTAAAAATTCTTGCTTTTGAGAGTGAAAGAATGTTGAAAAACGAAAAAAGAAAAGGCAGAAAAATCAAATGTTTAAGAGAGAGAAAGTAGAAGGGTTAGAGAGAGGGGGATTCTTGGGTAGGGTTGAATTCGGGCAAGTCGCGAGTGCGTCCAAAAGTGTGTGTTGATAGAAGAGAGGAAAATTGGAAAAGAAAGGCAAAAAATAATAAAAATTAAATAGTATTATGACTTAAGTTTTTTGATGGGAAGGCTCTAGGGTTTTTTTGGGGTGACAAACGATATTTCACACTTTTGTAGGGGGCAGGCTGCAAGGTTTTTGAATTTGATTCTGAGCAGCTTAGGATCCAGCGTCGGTTTAATTGGGGCGCGTCATTGGGCCGTTGAGAGTTTAATATAGGTCCACGCGCTTTCTACCCCGTGAGGGACACGCACTCTGCCATCGTATTTGATATTCTTTCATTGATGATGCAAAATTTTGATTTTATGGATATTGTTTTTAAACTTATTTTTTTGTTCTCCGGAATCGGAGGAAGGGAATCAATGAGGAATGAATCTATACTTTCTATTTATCGTAGCGAATTTCCATCGTTACAATATTGTTTTGTACGCGTTCACATAGAAAATATTTGATTAAATAGTAAAAAAATTTATTTATACCGAAAATCAGTTGCAAAAATCAAACATCCCTTATACACTTGTATAATTTCATATCCGTTTATTTATTGTTCGTAATTGCTCATTGTCTAGAAACTCTGCGAACTTATTTTATTGGTTGTTTTGATAAATATAACAAATTTTATGAATTATTACACAACGATAATCATAATTTCAATAATGAATTGTTTTGCAAATCAATAACATAACAATATGTCATATGATACTGTCATGTGAAGATATAAAATAATAATTACAACTTATATAGTACCATCACTTCATCGTATATAACACCATCTATATGGCCATCAAAAGAGACAAGTAAATTTATTGTTGGACCATAACCGTAAAATTCATAGTTTTTTTTTTTTTCCTTTCTTTAGTCTCCAACATAGCTGCAACTTGCAAATTTAATAGTACTATACATTTTACCTACATTAACTTCTCAACTACTTAAGTATCTTCATCAAGGCAAATTTAATACTATATATTACACCACCATTCATTTTTCTATGAACAAAATGACTAAATGAGTGGAATAATTTACACCATTATTTAGGATTAATGGTATCTTTAGAATCATGAACTTTGTTAGTCACCAATATCAATTTTTTTTTTATTATTTTTTTGCAATTGATTAACTTTTTGATCAACAAACAAGACGCGTCAGTTAGCCCAAACAATATTATGTTGCGATGAATTTAGCCAAAACGTCTCTTTGCCAGATGTGCTGAATCCGTTTTACTAAAAATGAAATTTATGTTTTAGTTCAAGTCATATGAGTGCAGTGATTTTGATACATCTTACTCCAATTTATCACTCATCTTGTTGCAGCAAGAAATAACTACAGGTACGAAGCAGCGTAAAATTGGCTTTAATGCTGCCATCATTATTCCCACATGGTAGTTTGTTTATTTATTTTTGAATGCACACAAAAATTAAGTATGACGAAAGTAAATCTCAACATAAGACAAAAAAAATACTAACAAATACCCCTCAAAAAAAAAAAATACTAACAAATAATAAACTTCCGCGTGCCCCAATAAACATTATATAGATTTAATTAAGAGATAAATTTAAATAGATAAATAATGCCCTAAAATGTTTCAAAGTGTGAATGAAAATAATAAATTTAAACTCATAATTACGGATGTCTTTCTCCATAAACAATTTGTTGCATCTCTTGATGCACCATCACTCGATTAATTAACATTTGGAAATTAATCTAAATAGTTGGTTTAGGACCAATAATGTTTGATGGCCTTCGTGATTTATATATAGACGAAGATATGGTGAAGAAATCTTTTGATCTTATAAAGTCAAAGGATTGACGTGCTTGGGAAAAATTGTTATAATATATATGAATGTGAACATGATTATATTTTTTTAAGGTAAAATTACAGGTATAAATTTTTTACGAGAAGCCAATCAAACATCGTATAACTCAACTTATCCAAGTATGAACTCCAGTCATTGCATTGCGGCGAAAAAAGAAGAAGGATTAGTATGACGTAACCTATGTCAATCCTTAGATGTTCTATTTTTAGCAGGCATGAGACGTTTACATAAGCATGATTGAGTTCTAGATAAATTTAGAAGAATATTGAAAGATGTAATCTAAAATTCAAAAATATTTTAATAGCATTAAGCGAATTTTGTATACTTTTTTTTTTTATGGAAATGAGAGCGGTAGAGACTGAACTCGAGATCTCTCAGATAAGATCAGATCTCTCTGATTACAGACAAGATCTATTATCGTTTGATGTCCTGAAGAACTGGCGAACTTCATATACTTAATAATGTAAAATGTAAAAAACTTAATTACAAATTTTTTTTTTTTTTGATAGTAACTTAATTACAATTATTATTCTCATATCTTTTCTTCTTTTGTTTTTGTTTTATACAATTGTCAAATCTGACAATATTCAAATGGACTTCAACCCCTCCACAAAACTACCTCCCATTATTCTCCGATGAGTTGAGTGTGGTCGCACCTCAAAAGGCAGATTTTACATTTTTTATTCTATTTTTAACATTTAATTGAATATTACATTTTGATTATAAATTAATATTAAGCACTATTTTTTATTAGGGCCTTAAAACACAAACTTATATTTGGGCCCTGCACAAAAGCAACATAACTGAAAGAGAACGGCCCAACGAAATTTGAGCTTTAGATAGCAAAAAGTAAAGTGAGAATGACTTTTTTTAATAATCTGAAATTCTCAGTCCGGTTGATTTTATAATTTGGATTCAGAAATTTATAATCTCATCCAGTCAACTCCCTATCTCCTTCCGAGAAAACCCCTAAGAATTGGTCAAATCTATTACATTCAAATACATACATCCATCCCTCTTTACCAATCAGATTTATTATACATACATACCTACATATTCACACAAACTCGCCATTGTTGATCATCAATTCGAATCCTCCTTGATCTCCGAGCGTCTCATCCATATATCCACAAATTTGTATTATGGCGTCGGAGATCGAAGTTGTGGAGGAGGTGGAATCGAGAGATCATCAGCCGCGCTCCTATTCCAACGGCGGCGATGCGGCCTCCGCCGCCGTCCCGGAGGACGACAGCCTGAGGAACGATGTTTACACGGCCGCTGCCTATGGAGATATGGAGAAGCTTCAGAGACTAGTGGAGAGTGAGGGTTGCTCCGTGTCGGAGCCCGACGCCTTCGGCTACTACGCCCTCCAATGGGCGGCGCTTAATAATCGGACGGCCGCAGCTCAATACATTATAGAGGTACGGGGGATTTTCTCTTGCTCTTTCGTGCGCGACATTGCCGTTGTTATGATGTTTGACAACGGATTTCGGAATGGGTTCTGGATTTGGGTATTTGCATCTAGTGTTATCCTATTTTACAGGAGGATATTAATTAATTAACTATTTAGGCCAAACTTCATGCTGTGCCAATGATTTAGGGTGGATTACATCCGCCTCTGTCTTGATTTGGTCAGATTACCAAACAAACCCAGAGATTTGTCATAATTAAATGAACTCTTGACAAACTGGATGGTCTGGCCAATGGATAAATCCTCAACTTCTTCACATTAGAGTATTAAATTGGGTGCTATAACTGAACCTGTAATAAAGTGAGTGCTTTTGGTTCCATATGCTGTACTGGATGCTGGGTTAGTTTAAACTGGACACACTCATTTCTTGTTAATACCATACTATTTTGTCATCTCTCCGGCCGTACGGGGTCATCGCAATGTTTGACTGCCCAAGGGATTTGGTTGTTATATCTACTGACCTCAGATTTTGTTTGTTAATTTGACCGGACCTCAAAGGATGGGTATGTGTCACCCAATGCTTTATCATTAGATAGATATTGGAGACTGTGCGCGTAACATATTTACTGCTGGCAGTTCCTTTTGTGGTGATGCCTCATGTTGTGTATTTTCGAACTTTGTGTACTTTCTATTTGTGAAGTAGATGTATATAGCGCTCATCCAGATTATACTTCTAGTTTGATGTTAATTACTCTTAGAAGAGTGAAGGAGGAGACATTACATATGCTCTCTCTGTAGGCATGGTGTTTATGGATGTAAGCAGACGATAATGGCATGCATTTAATTATTTACTATCTCTTCTTGTATTTATTAATTTTTATAGTGGACTGTTATGAGTTATCTGATTATGTTGTGGCTATTGTTGGCAGCATGGAGGTGATGTTAATGCACGTGATCATACTGGACAAGCAGCTATGCATTGGTGTGCAGTAAGGGGTGCAGTTCAGGTTGCTGAACTTCTGTTGCAGGAGGGTGCTCGAGTCAGTGCAGCTGATTTTAATGGTTATCAGGTTTGTTTTACATTCTTCTGTTACTATTTGCAAATAATGGATCAAAATTTTAGATGAACTATGCAGAAGATTTATTAGTCACGATCATGGTCTCGATATTTTTCCTCAAATTTCACATTTTGTTGCAAAGTCGTATTTGGTGTTTCAGAAAAGGGTAAACAGGTGTCTGAATTCTGATGGTGATAATAGCATTTCTGCGACTATTTCTCTTGACCATGACAACCAACAAACTCTATGTTGGGGTGTGTGATTGACATTTATTATATGGCTCTTGAAGTAGATATTAATTTGCCATAGTATTCCGTTTCCAAGCAACAAAAATTATTTTTAAACTACAAGCTGCAGTCCTGATAAAAGATTTTAATTATAAAATATTTGTTATATATATGTAATTCACAAGTTGCAAGAGCCAAAAAGTTAGAAAAAATATGTTCATTCCCAGTCAGTTCTTAAGGTTTAGATTTGAGAATTATAGTTCTATACTGAAAGTCAATGCAATATTGCCTGGAATTGGTAGAACATAGTTTTCCCCAATTTTTTTAATTAAAGAATTTGGAGAATGATATTATTGGCCCTACGACCCCTACTCTTGCTCTATTTGATTGCACTCAAGTTTTATTCTGACACTGGATTTCTTTTATACTATTCCTTTAAGTGATGTTTATCCAGTCTTTTTTTGTTGCTCCTACAAACGTAAGGCTTCCACATTTCTGAAACTGTACTATATAATCATTATCACACTTGCTCTTGTTGCAGCCGACACATGTTGCAGCACAATATGGTCAGACAGTTTTCCTTTGTCACATTGTCACAAAGTGGAACGCTGATGCTGATGTTCCTGATAATGATGGAAGAAGCCCATTGCACTGGTACTTGACAAATGTAATTGTAATTGTAATTTTCTGTCAGCATGTGCAATTATTTCCTTTTGTGACTTTTGTCTGATCTCTGTATCCATTGTAGACTTTCTTTAATTATATTATAGATTTTAGTTGAGAGAGCATTGATTTTGTAGGGAAAGAAGGTTACAATTTTGTGATCTCTTGGATATGTTTTCTGGGGACCATTATCATTCATGTTGGTATTAATATTTTGGATTCTCTTAGGGGTACCTTCTCTCTAGATAATTATGTATTTGGGCTCCCTGTTCCATTATGTTGATTTGGTCTCCCTTTTTGGTTGTGATCAAGATAATTTATCGCTTGGCTACTGTAAGTTTGCCATATCTGCATCTTTTTTTTTTCCTTTAATGTTCTGGTCAGCAATCAATCTCTCATAGAATGTAAATGTCTTCCTTGTAACTTGGGCCACATCCATGAAGACTTTTGATGGATCACCTACATTTGAGTTCTCTTGTAGCGTAAGCAGTTAAATTGCGATGATTGTTAAATGAAGTAAAAGTAATTATCCAACTGTTTCCTAAATTCCATGCTACTTTTAAGATATGCACTGGCAAATTACTCTTCAATTGGCGAAGATTTTTTTTTGGTCAGAACTTTTTATTAAAATAATAATTATTTTAAATTTAAGTTCATATGGAAACAATCCTCTGTACCGTCTTTGTTGAAACTTGCATACTACTGTCTTTGAAGACTTACACTGTGGCAAATGGTTGTTTTAATTTGCTAATTTTAGTTTGTAAATTTATTGATGATGACTTAGGGCTGCTTACAAGGGATTTGCTGACTGCATTCGCCTTTTGCTATATCTGAATGCTCATAGAGTGCGGCAAGATAAAGAAGGTTTGCTGTTTAGCTCCACACTGCATGTATTCTCATGTTTTTTCTCGTCATATTTGTTTTTTCTGTATCTATCTTGTCAAAAATGTGTTCCACTATCTGCTTCAGAAGTGTCTGATGTGTATCTTTTATCATCTAGGTTGCATCCCGCTGCACTGGGCTGCCATTAAGGGTAACTTAGAAGCATGCACTGTTCTGGTGAGGGCAGGGAAGAAAGAAGATTTGATGATAACAGAAAATACTGGCCTTACACCTGCACAGCTTGCTGCTGAAAAAAATCATAGACAAGTCGCATTTTTCCTTGTAGGTACTCCGGAAACTAGTTCTCTAGAAATTATCTTTTTATGCTGGAGTAATTCAACGTAAAACATTCTAGGTTTTTCTATAAACCTAAATTTTTTAGCCTCTAATAAGTATTTCAGAAAATTTTAGAGATCCATCTTTATTTCAAAGTTTGGTTTTATATTGGTGCTTAGTCTTACTTTGACCACTTGAACCTGATGCAAATGATTAGTTTGTTCATCAGGCTTACTCTAGCTGTTCTGGTGTCTTACTTTGTAGTATGATCAGTGGGTCATGTGTTTTCTTACGTGCTCTTGAAAGATAGAGCATGTTCTACATATAATATGGATATGCCTTAAACCTTGTTGAGATTGTTGTCTAGTTTTGAATCCAGGGAACACCATTGGATGATGGATTCTAATATTTCTGGTGGTATATTTAAATTCATTAATTATTAATATACTTATCTTTGGAGAAATATTGATAAATCAATGTTGTGTGATAGGTTTAAATCCACAAGTATAAAAGCAATTTTTAGGTGTTGAATACGTGAGATCCATTTCATGATGTTAGCGAAAGCTTGTTCTTAATCATGATCTATTCTATGATAAAATGTGTCTTTGTTTTATATTGGTGATTTTTGTACAAGAGATTATTTGTTGACATCCTTTCCTATGTAAGATTGTTTTCATGCTTTACTTTGATTGTTAATAGTGGAGTTCTCTTATCATTCTTAGACATAGGATATAGTAGTGTCTTGAAATCTCTTTAATATAGCTTTTTCCCTTACCTAAAACTAATTGTACGCGTAGTCATAGTTCAATTCATGATCTTTCAATCTAGATTTTTTTCAATGTCTGACTAATCTTGACCTAAAGATTTTCTTGGATGTGATATTGCAGGGAAATGCTAGAAGGTTGTATGACAAACGATGGGATAACACCAGCTTCCTCGGCAGGCTTTCAAAACTTGGACTTGCTCCTATTCTTTGGTGTATAATTTTCCTGATGCTTGCGACGTATATACGTTCAGTTGTTACGGGTACATCACGATACCAATCTCAGTCATGCATTTATATGTTAATTTGTGTGTTATTCAACATAAGAGTTTATGTTCCTTGATCATCTATGCAGCTCCAAATCTGCCAAAGTTAACAGCTGGCTTTGGTCTGTTTGCCTGGATGGGTGCGTTCTTGGCATCAATAGGTCTAGTTCTATTTTATAGATGTAGCAGGTAACTCTAGGATATTTTATGTGCTTTATGCGTTTTTGAGGAATAGTTCATTTAGCTAGTTTTATTTTTATACATGGATCAAGTTCTAATATGTTACTGCCTGGAACTTATTTAATAAGTTTCCTAGTGGGCTTATTTGTTAGTAAATATTTATGTACATTATTTTATGCTGTTCAAATAATGTTAAATCTGTTGATTAAGATGCCAATCGCAGCTGATTTCTACAAGTTAAATAGGTTATTTATGTTCTGTTTAAATGGTACTGATCTTAATATACATTTGGAAAATTTGAGTTGTTAACATTTGTACTGGACAGAGTTTCCATAATTTTGTCAGTCATCGTGCTGCTAAAACTTAGCTAAACGTTCCTATCTTTTTAGCAGCTCTTTTGTCAAATTTTGTTTGTATAATAATGGGATTGCTAATGATCCTAATGTTGTGCGTGCTTCTAATTTGCAGCAAGGACCCTGGCTTTATTAGCATGAATGTTCGTGATCCAGAAAACATGAAAGATGATGTAAGTATGGCGTAGAGACTAGTTTAGTCATTCATTATTTCATATTTGTGGCTCTTGCTTTTAGTTAAGTGCAATAGCTTGCCTTTTCATACATGAGTAGTTTTTCCTGGTATTGAATTTATTGACTCTCTGTAGGAGCCTTTGCTGAAGATCGAAATAAATAATCCTGCTTTGATGGCTGGAAATTGGTCTCAGCTTTGTGCAACTTGCAAGGTAATATTTTTCCGTTGTGCATTGTTGTTTACCTCTATCAATAGTCAAAGAGAACAAAATCATCCTGCCAACAAATTTATACATTTTATGTACTCCTTCATGTGAGGCTTATGTTTGTTTTGTCAGATTGTTAGACCTCTTCGTGCAAAACATTGTCCTACCTGTGATCGTTGTGTTGAGCAATTTGACCATCATTGCCCATGGGTGTCCAATTGCATTGGCAAGGTGCTTTTTACATATATATTATTTTCCCTTTTCCTTTAATTGTTACGAAGTATGCTAACATGCAGCTGTTTTTCCTATATTCTTCCAATCTTAAAATTCTATGTTGTTCCATGGTGAATCCTGCAAACTCTGAGAATCCAGCTCTCTTTATAGATTGCATTTGGATTTTTCATATTTGTGAGAGAAGTACCCTAAACTAATGTTAATCTGAAGTATGTTGGTGCTTTCTTTTTGTCATCTTGACAGAAAAACAAGTGGGATTTTTTCTTGTTTCTTGTTCTGGAAGTTCTGGCATTGCTGATTGCTGGTGCAGTGGCTTTGACAAGTGAGAATACCTTTTCCTTTTGTCTTTTAACATGAAGCTCTTTCAATATTGTTGTGAGCATCTAAGTTTTATCTTTCTCAAACATGTGCAAACTTTCTCATCATTGCAGGGGTGCTGACAGACCCATTGGCCCCATCTACCTTTGGTGCCTGGTTGAGCCATGCTGGTAATCAGCATTTTGGCGCTTTAGCATTTTTAGCTGCAGATATTTTCATCCTTTTCGCTGTCGGAGTTTTGACTTGTGTACAGGCTTTTCAGGTAAACTTCAAGAGTCTTCATCTCCTTGTTGTATGATTTCTTTGCAGTTGATTTACCTTAAAATGCATTTGTTTCTTGTAAAAACATAATTAACACCTTTGCCAGACAAATTTAGATTTCAAGGTTCTTGTTTCCAGTTTTCTCTAATTTCTGGTATGCATTTAATAGGTTTCCACTTATTTTATGTTTCCTTCCCAAAATTCAAAATTTCCTCTTTATATGCTATAGGTTAATAAGTTGTGCTCTTCGATGATCTATTTTGCTTAGTGAGGATGAGAGAAGTTGGGACTTCCTGTGGTCTTTCCTTTAGTGAGAATCATGTGCATCTTCCTTAAAGATGATCTAGAATTATGAAATCTCTGCCGGTCTGGTTGGAGCTGAGACACCCTAGTTACTTTCGTGATTCATCTAAAAGTAGCAGAAATAACCTCTCTTCTAAATTAACTTGCAAAAGTAACCTGCAAGCTAATAATCTTTGTAAAAGTTGATTAGCACGTGTTTCTGTCCCAGATATGAAATAACACTTCCTTTAACACGAAAATATATTGAAGTTACAGATGCATACATCTAGCCAACATTGGGTCAAATATGTATTCCCGCATTGGTCCTTGCAGATCATTACATAGTCATAAAGCCCACTAGAACAATTCTTTTGTTCTGCTCTGAGAGTTTTTATTATATTGTGCTACAGATTGCTCGCAATGTCACAACAAATGAAATGTACAACATACCGAAGTACAGTTACCTAAGAGGACCAGATGGTCGATTCCGTAATCCATTTGATCATGGCTGCAAGAAGAACTGCACAGACTTCTTGCTAAATGGTTATAATGAAGATATAGAGCATGTTGAAGAATCAGAGGAATCCGATGGAATTGGGATGATAAATATGACACGGGATGCAAACCTTACGAATGGTGTCAGCCATGCTCGTCAAACAAATGGAAATGGCCATGTAGTAATTGATGTGAAAAAGAACTCTAATTCACATCAAGGCCACATTCATTCTTCTCATTGCAGTCACAGTCACAGCCAGAGCCAGAGCCAGAGTCAGAGTCATAGTCAAAATCACACCAAAAGTCATGCGAAGAGTCATGTCCCTGTTGGTCTGGGCATCGGTTTAGGCCGCAATGTTTCTCGTTCTGCAGTGGTTTCATGATAACTGTGTTGTTTACTATAGGCAAATGCTTGCTACGTGATCCACACTGTCGATAAATCACTGGCGACGCGTTCGTATATTGTTAAATCATCTTGATTTTTTCTTGATTGTTGTATAAAATTTTTGTTGTATGTTGTAGCATGGGACATGGTTTTCTTTCTGAAATGAGCCGTCGCCTCTGTGGCTAAGGCTGTTGCACTGAATGCAATTATAGGAATTGGGATAGATGAGAAAGATATATACTATGAATAGCGTGCATTTCATGCAAATTGTCACTAGTTATTTCATTTTGATCCAACATAGTTCCCTTTATGTTGCTGCTTACGCAACCAAGCACTTGCTCATTTTCTTGAAAAATCATCCTGCGAAGCAGACCTGCCGCTTGATCTCAACCGATCATCGCGTGGTTCGAGGGTATTCTCGTGATTTCAGGTTTCCTATAAAGTGCTGCATGCCCCCTTCTTTGTTTACAGATAATTCTATAAAGCAAGCAGTCCACTTTGGAAAAGTGAAAAAAAAGAAGAGTGATCAATCAATGCGAGTAGCATAGAAATGGCGAAGGAGCGAGTGGTGGTGATGTTTGTAGTGATGGTGGCGGCAGCAGTGATTCTGAGCAGTGGCGAGGTCATCGAACAAGCTGGCGAAGCGGCTGCAAAGACGGCCGAAGAGGGTCTTGACGACATCGCCAGACGGGCAGTCCATAAGGCTGATGAGATCTTGAATGGTAGCAGCCACTGCAACTTATGCTCGATTAATCATCTTCTTCAACTTGCTGGTTTATTTTGCATCTGCTTGCTACTAACGTATGAGTATTTGAGTTTGCTTGTGAGTTTTATGTGTACATATTGATTACAAGTTATATTAGAGTTGTACAAACCATGTAAGTTACTTATGATATTGTAAGAGTAGTTAATGTGAGCTCCAAATCCCTATCTAGTTGCAGGGTTTGTGAATTACATAGATAAGATTCTAATTCATTAGCAAACAAATTACAAATACATCATCAAGTGACGTCACTAATCAAGACATTCATTAGTTGAGCTACCTTAATTATGATTCCTAACCATTATCAGTAGTTGCGCTTGCGATACTAAAACATGAAGTGGTGAACTATAGTTGCGATGTCGTGGTCGTTGCCAAACCAGCGACCGCAACCAAACACCGAACAGAAGGCCTGAAGTGTGAGCAGCACCGCCACAGCAATGGTGGTCGCCACGCTCATAACCTTCAAACAACCATAACCATACTTTTCCGCCATTTTCTTAACCTTCACACGCCCTAAATTGCTGTATCTCGCGTTCGCATTGTCAACGGCCTCCTCCACGTTATTACTTGTTCCATCACTCCTCTTCTTCTCCGATTTGCTTATCCCGTTGAAGATACCTGCAATTTCCTCATCGTCTAGTTCACTTTGGACGATTCCTGCCTTCCTCAGAATGTCGACGTCTTTGCGGCTGTCAATGATTCCGCACATCAAATCTACATACTCCGCCACCTCAAGCGTCGCTCCCGGCGGCGCCGCTGCTGCTTCATACGCCACCAAATTTCTCAGCACGATTTCTGTTGTAGCGGTGATTCTGATCAACGGAAGATAGAATTTCTTCTCATCGTCGAATCTGAGATCCCTAATTCCGCCGGGCGTGCGGAGGAATGTTATTCCGGCGATCTCGGCCATCTGCGAAACAGAAGGAATCTCAATCTCATCGGCTGACGTGGACGAATCCTGTCCGTCCTTTTTGAACATGCTTGAAATATTCCCCCACGGAATCGTGTTCACGAAAGACAGGATCTGAACCGCGGTTCCGGCGCCGGGCAGGCCGCGCTCAGCTAGAAACTGCCCGCTTTTGACGACGTTATCCAGCTGAATTCTCGCGATTCTGGACTGAGGCTTGAATTTGAAACCCCTGTTGCTCACGATCAGAAAATACATTTGATGTAGCAGGTGACCATAATTTGTGCTTTCTGTTACAGCGTTCAGTTCAAGAGGCGACTGATCGTCCAAAAACGAGCGGTCATCGGCGGGGCTGAGTTCCAGAACTTGAAGGATTCTGTCGAGAACGACGAGAGGAATTTGGTTCTCCAGCATGAGAACTTCTCCTGCAAGGTGCTTCATTTCTGGATAGTTTTTTAAGAAATGGAGCAAATAGAGGGCATCAACGGCGAGTATCCATGCGAGCGTCACGATATCGAGATCGAGAAACTGATCGTAGCACGCTCGGACGGCCGGCTCCAATTGGACTAGAGCGTCAACCACCGGCCGGAAGTTGTGAAGCTTTTCCGGTTGCAGGAATTTTGTAATGGCGGCTATTTTTTGGTTGTTCATGGCGTGGAGGTCGGGGCGGAGATGGTGGAGGGGGCCCAGGCCCAGTTGGTGAGGGGCGTAGGCTTCTGGTTTTGCTTGGGAAAGCTTTTTGGGTATTCTGAACACACAAAATGGCATGTCGAGAATGTGGTGTGGAAGGAAATTTTTCTCCATGGTAAGGACCCATCTTTTCTCGCTTTCGGCGGAGCAGAATATAGGAGTGGATGACATTTTGTTGAGGGGCTACGGCGGCAGAGATGGTGGCGGTGGTGGCGGAAGTTGATAGTACGTAGATATAGATTATGTAGATTTTGGGTGAGTAGGCCTTCCCTTCTATATAAGAGTACAATAATGTAATTGTTAATTTATTTCCTTTGAAAATTGGCGTAAAGATTGAATCAATCTGAGACCTCTCTTTTTATATACTCTTTCCGTTCCCAAATAAGTGTCCTCAGCCATCAAAATGTGTATACCAAGATAGTGGATAAAATGACCCATGTTATCCCTAATTATTGCATGGAAAACTGAAAAAGTAAATATTTTGGCATGAGTCAAAGGGTAAATATGACAATTTGACATAACTTTTGCATAAAAATTTGAAATATGACACTTATTCAGGGACAAAAATTTTGACGGCTCGGGACACTTATTTGGAGAGGGAGGGAATATAATGTTTGAATGTTCTCAAACGATGTAATTGTCATTTATATCATCATATTTGACACAAATTGCTATTTTTTTTTACCATGAAAATTTGATCCATTTGCCAAATTTTCATTTTCAAACAAACTAGTGTCGTTTGAGGCAGAGAAATCAAAAATTGAATTTTGACTGGTTGGTTTGACAGTTTAGAATTTTATTGCAGGAAGGACGAGAGTAGTTGTGACATAAAAAAATAAATAAAAAAATTGCCTTATTATTTTATTTTATTCAAAAAGAAAAAATGGTATAAATTGAACCTCACACATTTCTCTTAATAGACAAGATTTATGACCGTTTGAATCTCCTCAAACGACCAATGTAATTGTCATTTAAATTTGGATGGGATTTTCTGTCCTCAATTTGTGTTCCACTATTAATTTCACAATTTTAAAAAGATTTATTTAAAAATAAAAGTTTGGTAGTAATATATAATGAACCTTAATTACATTTATTATAAAAAAATTAGAATTTAAAAAATTATATATCCTAATTTTGAAATAATGAACCCTAATAATCAATCAAAAATTAAAAATGCAAATTAAATATAAAAAAACATATATAAAACTTATTCGGATGGATGAACCCTAGTTTATTATTGTAAAATTATACTAAAACATTATAAATTGAAATTGAAGAAAAAATGACAAAAAAACCTAATTACATATAAACTATGGAACAAAGTGGGACACCAAAATTGAGGATAAATGATATCAAGTAATTTAAATCACCATATTTGACACAAATTGCAATTTTTTTTACCATAAAAATTTGATCCATTTTCCAAATTTTCAATTTCAAACAAACTGCTGTCGTTTGAGGCAGGGAAATCATAAATTGAATTTTGACTGGTTGGTTTGACAGTTTTGAATTTTACTGAAGGAAGGATGAGAGTAGTTGTGACATAACAAAAAGAAAAGCTGCTTGTTTTTTTTTTTTTGAAAATCACCCCAAAATAAGTTTACGTACATACAGTATTCATGATTTCATTGTCCTTTTGAGTCGTACTATTATTTAATCGTTTCAAAATTCAAATTCTCTGTTTTTTGTCTTTATTGGTCATAACCTGTGGAAGGAACAAGGAAGGTTATCAAGGCAATAAAAGTACCATCAATATATGTAGATTAATAAAACGAAAGCCCAAATTAAAAGGGTAATTTTAAAGAGTGAATATACTAATTTAACCTAATAATACTCCTAATTTTCAAACTAACCCAATAAATAACTATTTATAAAAAAAATACTTGATAAATGAAAAAGTTTTTTATATGTAGCCTGATGTCAAGTTTTTGGTGCCAAAATTTGGAGTTGGCAACTGGAATCACAAGTGACTTTTTTTTACATAAATAAACTTAATTTCGTGGAAAATATAATTATCCATCTATCAGGTACTAAAATATTTGTCCGGGGATTAGCTTGTAATATATTGGTTAAACATGATTGTTTCAGAATATAATTGAAAAAATACACAGATTCTAGTGCACTCGGATAAAAAATCTATTACTAATACGAAAATAATGCCCCCCTCCACGGTGCTCCGTTCAGATTTTCTTTTATTCTAGTAATTTGTCTAATTTTAATTCTATATATTCCAATTTTTATATATAGTTAATTACTATTGCAATATTAATACATATTTATCTATTCTAATTCTAATGTCATGTTTATCTTTTCTTGATAAAGACGATTTTATTTTTATTTTAGAAAAACCTAAGGTTTCGTCAATGAAGAATGCAAGCAGATTTTTTATCCGTCCTGACATACAAGAAGTTAAAGATTTTATTTTAAGGTTTGTAATAATATGCTTTGTTTAGATTGAATTTGTTTAATGCAATTCTCATAATATTTTTTCCAAATCATTATAATAATATATAAATGATTGTGAAATTATCTACTTATATTGGAAGAGACGTCGTACGATATAGAAGAGATGAAGGCACAACACACAAATCTATATCGTTCATTGACAGATGAGTAGATGGAAGTTTATCAAAAGATAATGACTGCAGTTGATAATGGTAATGGTGGATTTTTTTTCCTATATGGTTACGGTGGTACGGGAAAAATATATATTTGGGAGACATTATGCTCAGCCTTACGTGGAAGGGGTGATATTGTACTTCCTGTAGCCTCAAGCGGTATAGCTTCGCTACTTCTCCCTAAAGGAAGGACTGCACACTCTAGATTCGGTATACCATTGGACTGCAACGAAAACTCAACATGCAGCAAGATCAAACCTGATAATGATATCACTGGACTTCTTCAAAAGACAAAGCTTATTATTTGGGATGAGGCACCGATGACACTCAGATATTGCTTTGAAGCTCTCGATAGGAGCTTAAAGAATGTAATGCGAACGTCTGATGACATGTGTTCTTATAAACCGTTCGGTGGTTTGGTTGTTTTAGGGGGAGACTTCAGGCAGATCCTTCCAGTAGTTCCTAAAGGGAGCCGACATGACATTGTACATGCCTCGATAAGCTCATCTCAACTTTGGGATTCATGCGAAGTTCTTAAATTAATTAGGAACATGAGATTACAGGTAATTAATCTAAATACAAAATTACATGCCTAAAGTCATCTAAATACTACGCTTTAAAAATTGAGTTATTTATTTAGTACTTTTTGATGGTCCCAAGACGGATACCTTGGTGTAGAGGGGGGTGAATACACCAAGGTTTAAAAACTTTTCCAATTAAAACTCTTTTGAGTGAGCTGGCTGTGTTCGATCCAGCTGGAAGGCAGCTTGATCGACACAGCTGGCTGTGTGCGGAATGTGGTGGGATTTTGGAAAGTCCGTCTGTTGCTTCAAATATATTGCAAAGCTTTGTTTCACTTTTTAGTTAGTCAGATTATGCAGCTTGAAATAATGCTTATGAAGGGTTAGCTGGATGCATAAATAAACATGAAAGAACAAAGCAACTTAACGTGGTTCGGAGAATCTACTCCTACGTCCACGACCAGAAACCTCTGGTAATCCACTAAGGATACCACTGACTTTTCGCGCAGTCAGCAAGCGTTGCAGCTTAGTTCCTCAAGCTGGATACAAGTTTACGCGTCTCGTATCGAAACGTAACCAGTCTGTTTACGGGCACAGCTGAAGCCTACATTCAGTTTACGGGTACTGAAGAACCTAACCTGTAGTTTACGGGTACTACAGAACCATAACCTTAACATAACCTTTTTCTGGGTTTGAGTTTAGGGTTTCCAACTATGAACGAGTTCTTACAATGAAGAACTTTGAGTATGATGAACTCGTTCAAACTAGGCTTAAGATGGGAAGGATTATATGCCTAGATACTAGTGAGAGAGAGCTTCAGCAGCCTGAGAATGAATAATAACTCATAAGAATGACGGCTGCTGGATCTTGAAGCTTTTCTGAGAGATCTCTTGATCTTTGGTTAGACTTCTTTCAATGAAGTATGTTGATCTCTCTTGAGTATATTCTCTCGTCACTTCTCATCGTCTGATGATGATGAAGACTTCTATTTATAGGGAGAGCTTAGAACTAGCCGTTGGAAAGAGCCGTTCTGAATCTCTACCTAACTTCTGACAGGATTGACTTGTCTTCTTCATTGATTTCCTCATAAAGCAATCCTAGGTCTGACTTCTAGGTGCTGAGGTGTCGAGTTCCTGATGGTCCAGATCAGATCTGACTTTATCTCAAGTTGACTTTGACTCTGCTGTGCTGGTGACTCTGAGCTGTCTTTAAACTCTGCTGGATCTTTGACGCTGAGCTGAGTCTTAACGTAGAGCTGAGTTGTCATACGAGCTGGGTCTTTCCTACAGCTGTGTCTGGAAGAACTTGATCGTCTTGAATCTGGATAACGTTACTTATCACTCGACTTGGCTTACCCTGCTGTGTACTCAGCTGGGTCTTCTGCTGTCTTTTCAGCGACCACCTGTAAACTTAGAAACTCTATAAGCTCAAACAGGTGAGCTGGAAAAACACTTGGGCTTGTGCAAACATCTACTCGGTTGGGGTCAGCTGGGTTTTGGTATCACTTCAAAACTCTATTAATTTTCCCAACAATTTTCCCCTTTTTGATGATGCCAAAACCCTAAGTTGGAAAAACAAAATTGCTTACCCCTTAACAGGAAACGGGGATTCAAAGGATTAAATATTCACAGCAGGTAAACATATTCAGAGCCTGGACAAAGAGAGATTGTCTTCAGGTTGATTTTGATAAAACGAACTTTTCATTAATAGGAAGAATTATTACAACTATCTAATTACAAAAGTTCAAAAAGAACATTCCCAGTTGGCTGGGTCTTCAGCTTTGCTGCTTCCTTTGTTCATCAATTTGATGGTCAGTCTTGAGACCATATCTGTTGAAGATGAACTCTTCCAGCTCCTTCCATTCAGCTTGATTTTTTGATTTTGAAATTCCTCTTTCTCCAGCCCAGTGATTAATTTCTTTGAAGATTTGGGCCTTGTCAGGAAGGTTCGTTCCAGCTAGAGATGGAGGCTTTAACTGTTTGACTTTTGGAGCCTTCAGCTGAATGTTGTTACTCTTGGCATATAGGGCAATTGATCTTGCCATCATTGGATCTGTCTCATGAAGTTCGAGGAAGTAATCCTGGAAAGCAGTTTCTGGATCCATGCCTTTGAATTGATTCAAGTAGTAGAATTCTTTGATGAATTCTGATTTGCAACTTTCCCAGTTTTCATTGAAATCGTCTGGATTCTTCTTGTCGGCTGAGGCTAGTTGGATTTGTTTCTTCTTAGCTTGCCTGTAGCTCTGCCTTTTCTTCTTCTGCTTTTTCTCAGCAGGCTTGAGCGATTCAGCTTTCTTCTTAATAATTTTATCCAAATTTCTTTGCATTTCTTTTCTTTGCTCGTTGTGGAAGTTACACAGCCAGTGATAGTCTTTGTATTCTTCAGGCTTGTGTCCACATGCTTTGGCAAGAGCAACCATCTTTTCTCTCCATGTCTCTTTGACTGCTTTGGCTGGTGCAGTTGGCTCTGTCTCTTCTTCATCCAGCTCTTTGGCAAAGTCGTCGATTTCCCTCTGAATTCTTTGCCGCACAGAGTTCCCCATTGCCGCTTCCCTCTCACTTGTTTTTCCAGCTTCATTCTGATCTTCTCCCTTTTTGGCAGTATCAACAAGGGAGACAGAGAGGTTGGCAACTGTTGCGCTGAGCTTGGAAAGAATACCTTCAACATCAGCGATCTTGACTGAGTTGTCAGCTGTGACGAGATTCAGCTGGGCATTGCTGCTGCTTCCAGCTCTGAACTGAGCATCCAGATCTTTGTACAAGTTGAAGAGTTGGCGGATGTCAGCGCTGTTGGAGAGAGTGGTCTTTTTGAGAGCTTCCAGCTGGCTTGAAAGATTTGCAATGTCGTCAATCAGTGGAGCTTGAAGGTTTGAGATGATCTCAGGGACTCTTTTCTCTAGATGAATTGACTGATCAATTTGTTGAGAAACGAGAGATTGCCTGAGATCTTGACTGGTGCTTTCTTGAAGATTTTGAGCAAAATTATGGACTTCATCGATTGTCCGCTGTTGTTCTCGAACTTGACAGTCGAGAGCTGAGAATCAAATGACGACGTCGACTTGAGACTTCAGTCTGTCCTGAAAGAGAATTTCTTCAACCTCTTTGGATATTGCTTCTTTCATTGCGGTTGAGAGCTTGACAGCTGAGTCAGTTTGAGTTCCAGATTCAACATGACTGGGTTTGTCTGCCTCGATCTCGACCAGTGAGCGATTGTCATCGGCAAGTGGACTTTGTGGGGCAGCTTCGGTAGGCTCAACTGTTGCATTAGTTGGCTCTTCTTCAATTATTATTGCCTCAGCTGTGTCGGCAGGGACAGCTTCCTTGGCAAGTTCAGCTGCGACTTCTTTGGATTTGACAGCTCCAGAAGATGTCTCCCATCCAGCTGCTGTAAGGAGCTTGTTGGCAGATTCCCAAATTTCAGCTGGGTGCGGCTTGGGGTATTGCTGAGACACTTCTATAATTCCTCTGATGAGATCATTCTGGTGTAAGTATGCATCCTCCAGACTTCCAAAGCCAAAGGTGTGCTGGAGGCGTGCTTCATCTGTCTTCAATTTCTCATAAGAGAAAGTCTCTATCAGCTGCTCATTCTAGTACCAAGTTGCCATCTTGGTAGCCAGATAAAACTTGAGTTCTCCAACTTTGACGAGGGCGATGGGCAGGTGCGCTAGAATCGGATACTGAGTTAGAACACTCTTGATCCCTGCAATGCGCAAGTCCTCGTACATGGCTTCCATAAAGGCTGAGCCAGTGGAGTTGAGGGATGGAGAGGCAGTAGAATCACTCTCTTCTGATTCTGAGGTGTTTTGAGGAATAGGTTCAAATGGGTTCACAGTAGGCTGTGAAGAAGTATCAGCCAACTGCGTGGGCGATTGAATTTTAGTTGATGGCTGTTTTGGGGGTGAGCTGGGATTAGTGGAAGAGGGTTCAGCTTGGGTGTCAGCTGGCTGTGAAGAAGCTTCAGCCAGTTGAGTATCTGCCTGCTCTCTTACAGGAGATGGCTCTTTGGTTGGAGAGCTGGGTGGAGGGGAAGGCTGTTTCGGCGGAGAGCTGTGAGGTGGTGAGGGCTGGGGTGAGCTCCTTGGATTATCCAGCTCGTCCTCTGAGCTGGATGACAATCCATCATTCAATCCCATCTCGGCCATGATGTTTGATCCGTATTGATCGAAGGCCGACACTGGCTGTGGGGAGAGAATCACCATAGCTTGACTTGGAATGACAGCTGTTTTCTTTTTCTTCTCAGCTGGACCTCCAGCTGGTTTGGGGTCAGCTGCCTTCCTATTTCTTTGTTTCTTCTCAGCTGGAACTTACGCCTGTTCCTTCCAAATTAACTTCTTTTACTCACTGTGTCGCTTCTTCGAGAGATCATTGACTTGACTTATTCTTTGGAAAATAATCTTCGTTTCTGGAAACGGTTCTGAATCAGCCCACTTTACTGTGTGCCTTTCACAGCTTGCTCTATCAAGAAAGAAATTTTGGAGCAGAGATACAGTGTCTCTGTGGATGAGAACGTCGTCCTGGTGGAGTTGAACTTGATCTTCTCTGACTCCTTGACCAGACGGTTGAGTAAGAAGTCAAACCAGTTGACGTTTGCGCCTTTGATCATGGCAATCATCGGCTTGAGCTTTGGAATGCTGATCTCTCCTTGAGATCCAGCTATCCCTAAGATGCATTTCTGCGTGATATCCAGCAGCAGCCTGTACTTTGGCTTGAGCAGAAGCTTTGACATGCTTGCTCTGTAAGGCTCTGGGGAGATAAGCATCTCTCTGCTGAGAAATTCATCCACTTCTTCACGACTGTAATCATCTGGGATGAATCCTCCTTCTCTGGGTAGGTTGAACACCTTTCGGAGCATATTGTTGAGTTTGATGGTGACGGTTGCTGTATCAAACTTTCCGTCTTCGCCTTTGACGATCATGTCAAATGAAGATGAGTAGAAGCCGTCTTCATCAATGATGTTGAGGTAGAAAAGTGCGGCATCTCTCTTTAGCAACAGCTTGGGCATGGAGGTTGCCCACAGCAAGAGACCGGAGTCTGCAACTAGATCCACCATCTCTTTTAACTCTGAAACATGGAGGTTGGAGGTGGACAGAATACTCTCAAATGATAGCTTTGTCATTAGAGCTTCAAACTGGTTCATCCCTGCGGTTGATTTCTTGGGCGCCATTTCTGCAACTTGTTGAATTTGATCGTGCGAAGAACTTGCAGAGAATAGATGAAGATTTTGAATCTTTGAAATTTGCAGAGATAAAGATGGAGGAGGAAAGAATCCGCGTATCTTTTCCATATATATCAACTGCCATATAGGATCAACGGTTGAAATTGAATCAGTTGATATTCTGATCAACGGCTGGGAGAGATTCACTCATCACGTTTTGCTGACGTGCTTTCGGCGAGTGTATTACAACCGCGCGTGAGGCAGTTCAAACGTTTGACGCTCTGCCTCGATTCTGCCGTGCTGCAGTACTATGCAGACTTTATAATTAATGCGATGGGAAAGGAAACTTATCAAACAATTTAACTAAGGAATGTCTGTCCGCTTAACATAAGAATTCAAAATAATTGGACTTTATATAGCATATTCCTCAGAGCAATTATTGCATGAGACGCAAACCGGTCAGCTTGGACACAGTATCCAGCTGATATCACAGCGGTCTTCTCCTTTGCTTGATTGACAGTTCTCCTCAGCTGAGTATTTGGAGATTTGCTTAAATTTTCGTCAGCTGAGTTCCCTTTAGCTCTTCGACTGATGTCCAGCTGAGCTTGATTCCCTTTTTGGCTGGGAAATCCTTCTGAACTGAGCTTTGGGATCCAGCTGAGTTTGTTCCCCCTCAGCTGGATGAGCTTTTCTTTGTCCGGTTTGAGCAGTCCAAATAATCCACACATCATTTTGATTGCTCCGCTGGATCAGGTTTCCCTTTAGCTGGTGATACCAGCTGAGTTTTATCTCGGTGAGTGCATCCTGTTGGGTATTCTACTTGATTTTTCTGAATCTTTCCAGCTATGTAGAATTCCCCCTTGATATGATAGTAGGTGGCTTTTTCTTCAGCTGCATCCTACTTCCTTGAGCGGATTTTCTCATTATTGGCTCATTCATTTGATAAGGTCAGCTGTCACAAATCCAGCTGATTCATCTGCTGCTTCTGAATTCTTCTCTTGAGACCAATGTACTCAGCTGTATGACTGGCTGAATCTTCAGTTTTGTATCCAGCTGTCTTTATTTCACAGCTGGTCCCAGTCAGTTAGCTGGGTTTCTTTATTTTCTTCGTTGGTTGAATCCAACAGATGTTTCAGACATCTTAATCAGAGCAATCATCCTCATCTGAGTCAGAGAATGAGATTTGATCATCATCCATTTCGCTCGATTCGATCCTTTTATCCTCTCTCCGGGAGGATGACTCAGCTGGGTTTCTCTTTGGGTAGAGTTGCTTGTCGTGATGATCCTTCACGATATTCTTGTACCTTTCCTTGCTTTGTTCCAGCTGATTAATGCTCCGTACAAGCATGGCAACTTCTTCGTTCAATTCTTCTTTGCTCATATTTCTGTGCTCCTTGTTGGTCCTTTCAGGTTGAGCTGATTGAGCTTCTTTTCTTGGCTTGATCCTCAGCTCTGCTTGATTCATTCTGCTGGATGAATCTCTGCTTGTGATACCCAGATCAAGTTCGTTGGCCTTCAAGATGGAGAACAATTTTTCCGTCTCCATGCTGCCAAGATCAGTTCTGCTTTGGTGAACCACTTTGTGTGTACACCATTCTGAGGAGAGAGTTGAAAGAACTTTCAAGTTCATATCTCGAACTGTATATTTTCCAGTTCGGATCGTCTCGATCTTGATGACGAGGTTGGAGAATCTGAGCTCCATTTGCTCGATGGACTCGTAGGGGAGTTGCTTGAAGTTGTCGAACTTCTGGCATGCAACTGAGAATTTGTTCTCTTGAATTTCCTCTGAGCCTTCACACAGCTTGGCTAGAGTGTCCCACATCCCCTTAGCTGTCTCGCAGTTGATGATCTTGCTGAGATAAGCGTCCGTCACCGTTGAGGAGATGACGTTGCGAGCGTAGCTATCCAATCCAGCTTGTCTTCTTTCTTCTGGAGAGTACTCCCTTTTGGGCTTCACAACTTGCCGGAGTACTGGTTCAGCTCCAGGTAAGGTTTCTGCTTGTCTTTCTGATTTCATGATGATGATGGGTCCGTCTGTGATAACATCCCACATCATGTCGTTTTGCGCGCACAGAAAGCTTTTGAGTCGGAACTTCCATATCTGATAATCATCGACTGAGAATGTTGGAAGATTCCTGCACAGAGAAGATTCCATGACAGTATGCAATATAATGATTTTAAAAAGATTTTGAAAAAAAAATTAAGGATCTGTTCAGGTGATCATTATCAGCAATGAAATGCTGACTTGACAGATACAGTGATCTTTTGAACCACTGCTCTGATACCAATTGATGGTCCCAAGACGGATACCTTGGTGTAGAGGGGGGGTGAATACACCAAGGTTTAAAAACTTTTCCAATTAAAACTCTTTTGAGTGAGCTGGCTGTGTTCGATCCAGCTGGAAGGCAGCTTGATCGACACAGCTGGCTGTGTGCGGAATGTGGTGGGATTTTGAAAAGTCCGTCTGTTGCTTCAAATATATTGCAAAGCTTTGTTTCACTTTTTAGTTAGTCAGATTATGCAGCTTGAAATAATGCTTATGAAGGGTTAGCTGGATGCACAAATAAACATGAAAGAACAAAGCAACTTAACGTGGTTCGAAGAATCTACTCCTACGTCCACGACCAGAAACCTCTGGTAATCCACTAAGGATACCACTGACTTTTCGCGCAGTCAGCAAGCGTTGCAGCTTAGTTCCTCAAGCTGGATACAAGTTTACGCGTACTGTATCGAAACGTAACCAGTCTGTTTACGGGCACAGCTGAAGCCTACATTCAGTTTACGGGTACTACAGAACCATAACCTTAACATAACCTTTTTCTGGGTTTGAGTTTGGGGTTTCCAACTATGAACGAGTTCTTACAATGAAGAACTTTGAGTATGATGAACTCGTTCAAACTAGGCTTAAGATGGGAAGGATTATATGCCTAGATACTAGTGAGAGAGAGCTTCAGCAGCCTGAGAATGAATAATAACTCATAAGAATGACGGCTGCTGGATCTTGAAGCTTTTCTGAGAGATCTCTTGATCTTTGGTTAGACTTCTTTCAATGAAGTATGTTGATCTCTCTTGAGTATATTCTCTCGTCACTTCTCATCGTCTGATGATGATGAAGACTTCTATTTATAGGGAGAGCTTAGAACTAGCCGTTGGAAAGAGCCGTTCTGAATCTCTACCTAACTTCTGACAGGATTGACTTGTCTTCTTCATTGATTTCCTCGTAAAGCAATCCTAGGTCTGACTTCTAGGTGCTGAGGTGTCGAGTTCCTGATGGTCCAGATCAGATCTGACTTTATCTCAAGTTGACTTTGACTCTGCTGTGCTGGTGACTCTGAGCTGTCTTTAAACTCTGCTGGATCTTTGACGCTGAGCTGAGTCTTGAACTCTGCTGGGTCTTAACGTAGAGCTGAGTTGTCACACGAGCTGGGTCTTTCCTACAGCTGTGTCTGGAAGAACTTGATCGTCTTGAATCTGGATAACGTTACTTATCACTCGACTTGGCTTACCCTGCTGTGTACTCAGCTGGGTCTTCTGCTGTCTTCAGCGACCACCTGTAAACTTAGAAACTCTATAAGCTCAAACAGGTGAGCTGGAAAAACACTTGGGCTTGTGCAAACATCTACTCAGTTGGGGTCAGCTGGGTTTTGGTATCACTTCAAAACTCTATTAATTTTCCCAACACTTTTTATTTTGTTGATAGTTATTATTTGCCACTGCGTATTAATGTAAGATAAAAACCAAACAAAAATATAATTAATATATTAATTAGTATAGACTAATCTGTGGTAATTTAATTTAAGTAATTGAATTTTAATATATTCATATATTTGTATTCTAGAAATTATAATACTAAAATTAATCAAAACATACATCATTGTGTGTCTTATTCGTCGAGCTTCGACTGGAAATAACTTTTTGTTTTAATTTACGTGTATCTTATTTAAAAGTTATGATATTGTTCGCGTTAATTATTAATCAAACTTAACAAATTAATTTTATTTCACGTATCTAAATTTATAATTAGGAATGACAATGAATCGAGTATACTTATTTATTATGCATTTTCTAAATCTAAATTTGTTTAAACTTTTTCTACATATTATCATCCTAATCTTGGTACTAATTGTAAATATAAATATAAATCACGCAAATGTTAACAATATAATACTTCAAAAAAAGGTCATAACAATATATTATTACTTCACAATTTGTCGAAAATCTCACCGTACACCACATTAGTTGTTGTGTTGTGCGTGTGACCATTCTTGTCACTTATTAAAAAAATTAAACCTTTTTTGCTAGTGACTCTTGAGATTGCAACGTACAATTGATCATGACTGAACACTGGTTTTGGTAGGTATAGTCCCACGTTCGATAGAGACTGTCCCTGACTCTTGTTTATGGTCATAGCAAAGCATACAGTTAAGGGAAATTGTCTTCTCTGGAACCGAATGGAAAATTTAGTGTGATCTGAAGGGCTCATTATCATTCTTGCAATTGGAAACTTCTTGCCTGCATTTTTTCCGGAAATCAATTTGGCTTCAATTACTCGCTCCCCAAGTTCAGTTACTATCATCCTCGTGCCATTGCAGAGCTCATTCGCCGGGTCTATATTTCTCAGAAGCATAATGATGCATCCTTCTTTTAATTTTATCTCGTGACTCGGCAATCCGGAACACTTGATTGTATTGAGATATTCAACTGAGAAAACTTCATTGTCGATATCAACTTCTCCATCCTCTTTGCAAATATTGTCTGAACTAAGATATTTCTTTTCTTTGCTGGACATAAGAGACATGACATAATTATTAATCTCATCAACCATCTCATTTGTGGGTGCCAGGATAGCTCTATCCTTAATAATATCTGGATCAGACGCAGTATGCAATACATCTGGATAAGTATTTTCCACTATGGCCGCTATAGGATCAACTGCATCTCGTATTAGAATATCTTCTGATAATGTCACATCAGCTTCTCCATCACCAGTGCTTTCGCAGGCAATCCCGTCACCTACATTAAGTATCCATTCTGCAAATTTCCTCGTGTCTTCCGCATCATATCCATATCCGTTGCCCTTATATTAAAAAAATGTACAATATTATACTAAATAAATAACATAATTTTCAATGCGAAATATTTGTTAAATATTTTGAAGAAGTGCAGTTTTGCTAAGAAAATCCTGATGTTGTGCATACTGGTATCAACCAAAAGAGATGATAAAAATTGAACTACAATTTTAACAAATTAAAGCGAAATACAGAAAAGTATATCTTCAATCAGAAAGTATCAAATGGGAAAAATGTTACTGAATGAATAAGACACACAAATTAACTTTTTGTTAATTTACGTGAAATACTACGGGCTACTTACTGGTCCACGATACTCTGTTCAGATTTTCATTTATTCTGGTAATTTGTCTAATTTTAATTCATATATATTCTAATTTTTATTTTTATTAATTAAAATTTTATTAATTTCATATTCTTGAAATATCACATGTTTATCTATTAATCACATCTCATATTTATTTTTCCCTCTATTTAATTAATTTCTTCTATTATGCATATTAAAATAATAACAATGTCGGAATGCATTCTTATAAATCATTATTTTATACATTCTTAATTCATATATAATAATCTATAGAAAATTTGTAAATAAAAATCCCTATGAAGACTAAATAAATATATTTAATCAACATGTCTTTATGGAATTCTTTTCATTTTTCATTCATGTTTTTCTAAAAACTTCGATTGGTGTTTTCTAGATTATATATACATTGAATCAAATGTGGGATAGGTAGCTAAAGAAAAGAACAAAAAACTTGAATATGTAAACATATTTTTTTCCGCATTTTGGCAAAGATTAGAGATATCGATTTAACATGAACTAACGAGACGGTTCAAATATACTTAAAAAGAAGGATTTTTACTAATTTTAATTAATATTAACTTTTTTTAGATTTATATCGAGTAATTTAGCATAAACCAACGAAACGATTCAAATAATATAAAAAGAATGATTTTTACTAATTTTAAATTATATTACTTTGAAGATGTAAACATTTTTTTTCCGCATTTTGGCAAAGATTAGAGATATCGATTTAGCATGAACCAACGAGACGGTTCAAATTTACTTAAAAAGAAGAATTTTTACAAATTTTAATTAATATTAACTTTGTTTAGATTTTTATCGAGTAATTTAGCATAAACCAACGAGACGGTTCAAATAACATAGAAAGAAGGATTTTTACTAATTTTCATTAATTTTACTTGGAGTGTTCATATTTTTATCGAGTATTACTTAACGGATTTGAGACGCGTATGTACAGTAAAGTCATTATTTTAACCGAGATTAGGACGAACATGTAGAAAATTTCTAAACAAATTTAGATTTAGAAAATACATAATGATGTATTTTTACTAATCTTCATTAATTTTACTTGGAGTATTCATATTTTTATCGAGTATTATTCAACGGATTTGAGACGCGTATATACAGTAAAGTCATTACGGGCTACTTACTAGTACTAACAATTATGTTGAAAGAGTGACATTATCCTCAACAAAAGTGACCTTTAATACTAACGATTAAATTCAGGAATGAAATTTAAAAAATCCGCCACGAATCGTATTGCTAAAAATTCAAGATAGTGTCATGTCATTCCGTCGACAAATTTGGCGCGAGTGATACGCGCCAAAGTCTGTCGTTAGTTCCATCACGTTATCACGTTCGTCAAACCCGTCGACGATTCGTCGTTGTTCCATCGCAAAATAACGTCCGTCGGTGTAGGGTGGATATTTCAAGCAGTGAATTATTCTTTTCTACAAGTGTAACAATAACTTCAAGATACGCCAGCAAAGGCAAAGCATACGTATTTATACACACACACACACACACACCAGGACTAATCTAGACATTACTCGAGCTACTGCAACCAAATACATTCCATCATTTCTTCCTTAATTTTTTGTTGATTTTACTAAACCAGCTGCAATCAAACGACGAACAGAAAGCTTGTCACCACCACAGCAATGGTGATCGATCGCCACACTCATAATCTTCAAACAGCCATAACCGTATTTTCCCGCCATTTTTTTAACCTTCACCCGCACTAAACTGCCGTGATCTCGCGTTCACACCGTCGACGCCCTCCTCCACCTTACTATTTTTATCCAGTCTTCTTCTCCGATTTGCTAATCCCGTTGGAGATACGTGCAATTTCCTCATCTTCCATTTCGCTTTCAACGATTCCTTCCTTTCTCAGAATTCCCTCATCTTTGCGGCTGTCAATGATTCCACTCATCAAATCCACGTACTCTGCCAGCTCAAGCGCCGCTCTCGGTGGCGCCGCTGCTGCTTCAGAGATAATAGGTATATATCCGGTTACACTTGAAATTCAACATACAATAAACCTGACTAAATAAATAAATAACAACTGTTGAAATAGTAGGTAAGACAACGTTATCAGCAATAGCAGCTGCAGAAGTGCAATTCACTCTGGGTAAAACTAATAATCAATTTCTTCATTAACATATAATTGAAGAAAATAATATTCTCATCTGAACATAGGCAAACTTCAAACCGACCCCAAATCAAGTTACAAGTAAAAATAAATGACTTCAAAAAAAAAAAATGATGTAAATCAATAACTATAAAGAATTTGCTACGAAAACAATCTTTATACACTCTCTAAAGGCAACTGTTATAACAATGAAGCAGAATTGACAAAAAAACGATTTTCTGCTCATCCAACTTGACCACCCGCATCTGCAGATGTATAACGAACCGTTTCCTTTGCTATAATTACATGAGACGCTGCACCAGTGCAACGAACTTCGTAAGCCCCAAAAGGGTAAGACAATAGCTGAAGCAAAAGTTGATACAACATGGAAGCCTGCATAGGACAATGTTATCTTAGTTTATGCAGTCTGGAGAAATAGAAGCAAAACAATATCCTGATTAGCACAAATAACATCTCAGGATCTCACTATCGGTATCAAGATGTGATGTTATGGCTACACAAAGTTCAAAAACACGACGGGAGTTAAGAAATGCACGTATACCAAATAGCGAACGTAATTTTCACCTCATAGCTAAAGAACACTGATAATTTTCTAACTTGCCTCACTTTATCTTCCAACTCAAGATCTCAAGTTTGTCGTGTTAGTTCTTATTCTGCAAATCTCTTTTAAACGTAGGTTTTCACCCTAGAGCCTTTTGTTTGATGTTTCATAAGATTTCATTCCTCAAGAACAAGAGATAAAGTTTTAAAGCTCAAGCCTTGATCTTAAATATATCTACTGATAATAGGAAAATACAAGTTTGAATTTGAAAGATATCACCTGTAAAGTCTCATCACATTATACCCCTATGTTAAAAAGTGTTATTTTTTCTTTTTCTTTCTAAACTAATTTTCCTTCATCCTGTCTTCATGAACATATATAACACTTTCTTACCCCTTGCTGATATTTAATCAAATTCAGAAAAGCCCAAAAAAATAGGACCTATCTAGTTGCTGGGAGCTCCATAAGTTCGTTTAATAGTTCATACAGTCATATGATAACTCTTACTACATTCAGGATATGCCAACTAGAGCCACTAATGGAAAATCGAAGTAGATCCAGATATACACTCAACTATAAGATATTTTCCCAAATACATCTACCTAGACAATCGAGCAGCCAAAGAAGAGGGACAATTATACAGTAAAAAAGCATACATGAAATCAAGAATAATGAGTTAGAAAACAATCTTCTCTTTCAACTTCAAGGAAGAAACTTCTAAAGCAACTTCAGGGACTAATTTGAAGTTTGCAAGACATACAAAACACAAGCAAAGGAAAAGTCAAATCATACAAGGTTGGGTTTATCTTATTCCACTTTGGAAAAAATGAGAATGGACTACTAATTGATCTTTAAAAGAATTGCAATACAATTTTTTTTAAGTGATTTGGCCTTGTCCACCTATTTAACCTAGATTCTCACGTAAAAGTTTTAACAAAACAATTTGTTTCTACTCCAGGCATTTCAGTACTTTAGCTTCAGTTTGACTCGGAATGGAGTTTCACGCCAGAGTTGAAAAAAGTGAAATTTTCATGCATCATTAGACAATTTTCCCTAAACTCTAGTAGTCAGTTGTATCCAATTATTGATTTAAAGGGATGGGAATTTGGAGGAAAAAAGAGTTTTCCATCTTAGGGGGATCAAGCATGACACTCGAAACCTGACAACGAAATAGAAGTCAAACTAAAGAGAATTGTGTATCACAAAGTGCTGTATCATGCCACGACTCACATATATAAACCTCGTAAATATTCATATCATACTTACACATATGAAAAGAAAGGCTAAAGTATAAACCTCGTTTTGAAAATTATCATGTCATTATGAATAGTAACTTTTTTAGCTCATAAATATTCACATCATACTTACACATGGAAAAGAAAGCGCCAGACTCATCTTCAGTTAGCATCCAAAAGAAAAAGAAAAGCGCCAGAGCTACATTGGAGGTATAAAATTGCTATAAGGCTCACCAACTACACCATAAATTCTCTATGTCCCTGTTATTTGGTGATAAGATTTTGCCGCTCAAAGCCGCCTCTATGTGCACTTTATTAGTATTTATTAGAAATCTCCATAAGCATGATGCAAAATTTCGAATATATATAAATTGTAAGAACAAAAAGCTCAGGTATTAGCAAACTCTTACTCACCAAGAATGCAAAAAAACATTAACCCTTCCAACGAAACGCTCCGCTGAGTACTAATTATCAGACACATCAACAGGAGCAACTATGCGTTCTCAAGGGCGTAATAAATTTTTGAAACTCTCCGTCGGAGCAGTGGCTCTAACCGGAATGAGGGAATGCTGCTATGCCACTTTTTTGCTTCATACATCTCATTCCATGCCTGCACTATTTCATCAATATTGAATCCCATCCCTGCAAGTGCATTATGGTCAGAGTATTGAACAATGCACTTAAAAATATATAACATATACAGAAACAGTTTCTATATATTACCTTCTGATGCCGTGTCATTGGAACAATGATTCTTTATCATAACAGCAATATCAGTTGGTGAAGCTCCAGCAAGTTCGAATTTTTCTACAGCAACCTCCAGACATTCATGCCACACAGGAAGTCCTAGTTTATATTCCATAATTGATCTTTCATATAGCATAGTACCCCATAATACATGTATCTGAGCCCGGATGTTAGAAGCCTGTTCTGCAGCTTCGTCTGCAGATACGTGCTTAAACAAGTTATTAAGTTTCATATTCTGCAATTGAATTTCAGTTTTATTAGGCTGAGATAATTCATTGAATTGCTGTTCCTCCTCCCACATTTGCGTTCCCTTTTCCATGTTCTCCTCAGCCCTGTTGTAAAGCTGAAGAACGTCCGCTGAAGGCCACGATTCCAAATCAACATCATTTCCGATTGCAAAATACCAAGAGAGTTTAGCCTGCTCAAACTGTTGCTGCCCAAGAGCTAGAACAGCTTCATAGAAATTTGGTTTAATCTTTAGAGCCTCTTCGTATCTTTTTCCTGCATTCACGTACTCCGTCTGTGCCCATTCATACGCAGACTTGACCTGTGCAAGCACAGGTTCTTTCGAAGTATCTTCTGCCAAATATACTCTCTTTCTTGCTTTGGACATGTGAACATTACCCCAATTGAACAGAGCTAAGGCTGCCATCTCCTGGAATTTCTCTGCAGCACTGGAGAAAAGGTCTTGAGCTTCTTCACTAGTAACTGTCTCTTCCATAGCGTCCGAATAGAGTTTCATCCCGACCTCATGGAGATCAAGATAAGCTTCAACATCAAATCCGACGTGGTTCTTGAATAACTGAGCAAACTGAATGATCCAATCACTGATACATGCTGACTCAGTTCGCATTTCCTTCCCGTTTCCTGCATGTCCGTTTTCAGTGACATTTTTCATGTCAAGATTGTCTATTGATTCATCCTTATTCCTGATCTTTTTAAACAATGGATCTTGATCTGGATTAACTTCAACTATATACAGCTTCACAGAACCATGTTCGGTAGAAGCTTCAGCCAACCTCAGTTCTTCTGTTGAAGTGATTGTAACCAAATCACCTTCTTGATCCCTATACTTAACAAGAACAGCCTTGGAGCTGGGAAAACGATCAACGATAACCTCCCTCAGTTTCAAAACATTGCAGTTAAGAGGAATCTGAGCCCATCTTATGTCTTCTCCGAATACTAATTTCACAGTTCTTCTAGGCTCCTCCTCTGCAGCATTCGTAATTTTTTCCTCCTCCACCACCAGTTTGTCTTCAGTTTTCCTTTCCTCAATTCGATCATCATCCTTTTTCAACACAACATCAACATCAACTTCCCTTTCTACAATTTCTCTTGGCATTTTCTTCTCATGTCTTGTTTTATCATCTTTACTTTCTTCTATATTGCCATTAACTTTCTCAACCTTCACATTTTCCTCAATATTTCCATCGACTTTCATCTCGTTCGCTTTCTCCTCTGCATTGCCATTGACTCTCTTTTCCTCTGCATTCTCCTCTATATTGCCATTGACTTTCTCCTCCACATTGCTGCTTTTCTTTTTCCGTGCCTTCTGTTTGTTTGCCTTGGTTTGGGCTAAAGTAGGTGGCTCCAAATACTCAGGTAACGGAACCAAATCCGCAGGAATTTCATTCTCTCTAGAGCCTTGTCTCTCGATTGTCTTCTCAACCCTCTCTGAAATTTCAATTGCCATGAGATTGTTTGGCTCCATCTTTAGCACTGTTCCAACATCTCTACGTGCCAAATCTAGCTTGTTCAATGCTTCATAACACCTAGCTCTCTTCAATAGCGCCTTGCTATATCTCGGAGAGACTTCAAGAGCCAAATTGCACTCGTGGATTGCCCTCGGGTACTCACTAATACCCAACTGCATATAGCATGCAGCCATATTACTCCTAAGATAGGCGACATCTATATGGTTACTCGGAAGCAACTTAATGGCTTTATCATAGTTTAACATGGCACCTTCATAATCCCTCTTCTGAAACATTCTATTACCATCATCCTTCAATTCCTGAGACATCAAAATAAATATAGCTGTGTCCTTATCATAAGCTCTCTGGCTAATCTCACTGCCCTTACTTTGCTTCACATTTGATTCACTTGATTTCTGCCCACTAGATTTTTTCTTCTTTCCACCATGTTTCCCCATACTAAATCCCAATACTTCAAACTAACTTACACTAATTAGCTTCAAATTGATCAGTATATCAAGCCAACAGTTACAAAGGGAAAAAATAAAACTAGAAAAGTTGAATCAATCTAAGATACAGAGCTATGAATAGAAATCAAACCCCCAACACATATCAAGAAACCTGAGATAAATCCTCCAAAATCTCTCAAAATGCCAGGGAAGAAATATTAAAAAAGAAAAGGGGGAAAAAAAATACAAACAAGCGAATAAAAGCAAGAAGCTCTTTCCCTTAATTAACACGCAATACAAGAATTGTTTAGAAAAGAAGATAAAGGTGGCACCTTTATTCAGCTAGAAACAACGCTTTAAGGCTTGTTTCCTCTAGGAGAGAAAAGGAAAGATAAGATTAAGACAATATGGTGAAAAGAGAAACACTTATCTGTAAAAACTGAATCTCTATTGAAACCCTTCAGAATTTTGTTGGGTTTTTCGTTGAAAAAATCTGGAAAATTGTAGGTTTCTTAATGGGATTATGTGGTTGTAGGTAATTGAACAAGAAAAGACCACATAAAATACTTTGCAAGGAACAAAAGAGAGAATTTTGCCAGGTCCACGTAAAAGAAGACGCAAATTCACGTTGAAAGAAAAAAAGCAGAAAGAGAGAGAGAGAGGCCTGCAAACAATTTTCACTTAATTTAATCTAAAGTGGGATTTTTTTTATCACTAATATTTTTTGGACATATATGTCCGGACATATAAAATAAATATATTAATAATCTTAATTTATAATTTATTAAATAAAATAATGGTGTTGGTTGGTACTCTAATGTATTTACTTAATTAATCTAAACCGCCATTTTTAAAGAGGAAAATATGAATACAAAAAATACGAAATTAAACTAATAAAGTTATTTTGTGATTTTCACTAATCTTTCGGAAATACTATTACTTAATAGATATTTATGCATTCACTTGAATTAGATTACTAAAAAAATAATAAATTGAATGAATGTGGAGAAATTATAAAATTAAATAAATAAGTTAAACGGATCGAACTTATTCATTTACTTAAACTAGCTAGATTATGTCCGGACATTTATGTCCGAATAGCATCACTCTTTTTTTATTGTTTAATAAATTTACAATTTCTATGTTTTCGCGAATTTACAGACAACATTTGCAAATGGACAACATGATGTGGGACCAGATTACCGTGTATTCCAAGATTGTGGGTGACGTCATCCAAGGCAACTGTCTTGTTTCATTTGACTATTATATTTCTTAACCAACTTTCTTTATTTACAACTGTTTTTTGTTACGCAATTGGATTTGGATTGTTAACCACGTGTTGCCACTCAAATTATCATCATTTACAAGAAAAATATTCTCTTTTTCAAACTTAAGTACTTCTCAACTTTTCTTTGTCATAATTTAAGAGTATGTTTATGATATTTTTTGAACAAGTACAAGTTAGGATTATTGATTTAATAGAATGAAGTTTAGTGCGTGGGTCTCACATTTTTTCTTTAAAATGATTATTAAAAAACCGTATGGTCGGTTTTTTTTTATGGCAAACGGTCGGTTAACCGAACCGTGCTCACCCCTAACTTTTACTATTATGTAATTCTCGTTTGATTATTAATAACAAAAAATTGAGTTCTCATTAAATTTCTAATCAATTATTTCATAAATGATCTCAATTAATAAATTACTTTAACAATATTTTGAAAACAAAATTGAACAATTAATTTAGATAATGCTTAAATTGAAAAGGCATCACAAATAAGTAAAAAACACAAATGAAAATGAACTAAGTATTTAAAACAATATCAAAATGAAACATACTGTGCAAATTAAGGACTTGTAGTCCCAAAAATATTTATTCATTCCAAGCATTAATGTCATATACTTATATTTGAATGTTGTTTTTTCCATAATATTTTGCACTAATTGTGATATTTGTATGATATTTTAAGAGCATTTATATTTAATATATTTAGGGATAATTATATATTTATGTCCGAAACTTGAACATGTTTTTAAGTAGTATCTTGAGCTTCAAAATATGCACACACATCCAATATTTTTCTAAAATATCACTAGATCATCTTTTGATCGTCTTATTGTTGAGCTAGCTTGTCTGATTCCAACGTGTAAAAATTGAGGTGATTGTGTTTCTTAGCAAGAATCAAATTCTTACATAATGTCCCAATCTTAATATAAAGAGACTCGATCATTATGAGGTGAGAAATAACACTAAGCTTGTGGTATTTTTTTAGAGGGAAAAAAATATACCACAAGCTTGTGGTAAAAAGAGACTCAATTTCAATAAAAAGAAAATTCGTGAACTCAAGAAGAAGAAGAAGAAGTGCGTAAATCCAATTAAATAAAAATGAAAAGTAAAAGAAAACCTAAATATGAAATATTCCAATAACTAAATCGCACCGTCATATATATCTGCTTTAATTTGGTGTTAACTGTTAACAATTATAATAGTTACTCCCCGTTTTTTAATAAGTGTCATTTTTAGCTCATTTTTTTTTCTCAATAAGTGTCATATTTCAAAATTTTAGAGAAAAATAATGTAAAACTTTCCATTATATCCTTGCCATTAATGTAGATTATCAACTTGTTTATGTTTCCTATGGGTAAAGAAAGTAAATTATCAATTTTCTTAATATGTGTGTTTTGAAGGAGTATAACACTTATTAAAGAACGGAAGGAGTAACTACTAGTATCATTTTGCATATGTATAAATCTTTTTTTAACACATGTATAAATTGAATAAAATTGAGAATAAACAAATAAAGCAACAATATTGTTGGGTCACGCAATTCAAATGAGACGTGTAACCCCATTCTCCTTCAATTGTCCAAACGACTTCTGAATTCAATATGGAAGAGAATTTTACTTCGAATTCTCGTTCTCAATTCATGTTGAATTCAAAAACTAAGATAATAATTTGACATACTGTATAATCAAAGAATATATCAACATTTTCGAAAACAAAACATCGTCTAAGATTATTACAAAAACTTGATATAAATTGAAGATAAATTAGAATACACGTTATCATCATTTTACATTAGGTAATGAAAGAAGTTGAAAATTTCACACTTTTCAACTAAATTAATATTTGTGAAAGAAAAGGATTGAGTGTGAGCGGTGGTGGCCTAAGTAGTAGTGCACAAACAGCACAATTGTGCACAAAGCACGTTGTCCAGAGCCCTCACATGTGCTGTGAACAAAGTAGTAATGAATAATTGTCGTTTGCTTCGCAAATCCGACTCTTCTCTCTCTCTCTCCAGCTAGTTTGCACCGCTTGCAAGGCAACTGTTCATTTTTTTTACCCATAATTATATACTTTTTTATTTTGCTCAGAAAACATTTAAATACTTTTTTATACTACCACTTCTTCTTTCTATATTTATTCTTTTTTTTTTTCAAAAGCTATATTTATTCTCTTAAAACATATATTCTCTTCCTTATTTTTGGTTGCATCAATTCCACTCAAATTAATACGTCTCTCTTTTGATCCTTAGATTTTATTTATTTATTCTTGAAAGAATTGAAGATTAAATAAAGATTGCTGTTTAGTTAAGCAAGTAGTGATGGGTTTGAACTGAACAAACTTAGGAATCATGTAATTCTAACAGAAAAACTGCGATATCCATCTAATTTGTGTGCTTTGTGTATGTTTGGAAATATGCAATTCTGGAATATGCAACGTAGAAACTTAAAAGGAAATGTTAACCCCCACCGCCCCCCCCCCCCCTCTCTCTCATTTGCAAGACTTCACACTCGATATATGCCCAGAAACCACCAGTGAAGCCTAGTCGTCCGCAGCTAACTTGAGGCACTCTTTACTCACTACATACCGGCAGCAACTCCAACCTCAACTACAGCTACTTGCCGTCCATCCATGGTTCTTCCACTATCTCCTGCAACTAATTAGCCAACAATCGAGCCTACGTCTCGTTCAGCTACTCCATCATCTCCTTCCCATGACTCTTCCACTATCTCTCATAGTCACTCGGGTAAACACACCAGAATCATCAACCAGTTTCAAGAGTTGGGTTGATTTCTTCAACTTGGTTCATTATTTTAGCTCAACATGTGCAACTATAAGATGAAACTTCAATTGGGTTAAAGCCCATATACAAATGAATAAAATTAAGTCAAAAAAACGAAAACGCCAGTAGCAGCAGTGTGGCAATCTATCCTTCAGTAAATGACATAGACGACGCGGGGGGAGGGGGGGGGAATAACTTTCTACAGGAAAATGGTAATGGTTAAATAAGTCTGAAGACTCTTGTATCAGGCTAGGAGTTTCACAAATACTAACACTCAATATCTGGCATTTTCTGAAGATGATGTGAAATGGCCATATAACAAACGAAAGGAGAAGTATCATAAAGTGGCATACCCCGGTCAGTCATTAGTCTGGTGCTTCCGGTAATTCAGCAGTACTTTGCAAATCAGTTATGGCTCGTGCTACAAATCCAGGTTGAAGTAATGGCCTCACATTTCATGAATCCACAACAAAACTTCGGCAAGTACATGAGGAATATTTTCTTGGAGCACGACATTTAGCTACATGACCAAATCAGTTTTAAGATTTGCATCAAAAGTTCTGTAACCTGCATTATATGACAAAATAATTATTACGAATCTGACATAATATAATAATGCATTCCTTCCATTGGTAAGAAACATATTCTCAAGAAGCATAAAATTTGTTTTCACTGGATTTAGTGAGAACCACGATTCCTAAACTTTCACTGAACAGATTTTCTCATCACACAAACAAGGCAATATTGCGAGAGCTGTAGCATCTATGTAAACTCATCCACAAAAAGCTCTAATTCCAGAAAACAACAATGAAGATGCTCGGTGATAGTTTATATATTGTTCATCTGAAGATTTACAAGAAAAATGATTCCATACATTAATGCTTTTGCAGTATAAAAGTTCTGCCCTAGTACCTGAGAGGTGGTTTCTGAGTTAATGAATTGATCTCTTTGCCTTCTGCAAGACATCCTTTAAGACCAAGGATATTCTATGTGACATATGGTGTTCCAGAAACATTTCATTGACCCGTGCGTAACCCTTCGTCCCCATTGTCCTTCTCAATTCCACATTTGTGGCTAGCTTAATGATATTTTCTGCAAGAGGCATTACACCCTCTTTTCCAGCTGGATGAAGCCAACCCGTGGTGCCATTCACTACAATCTCCATTGTACCTCCAGCTGCAGTACCCTAAAAACATATGAGACATGTGTTCAGTAATATTCATAGGATAATGAAAATTTCAAAGGAACTCACCTCGTCAAAAAAGATTAACCTTGTTGCCTCAAAAATAAATGGTACTTTAAGAATCTAGATATTTCCTCACAAAATCGAAATGTAAATATAATCTACATGAAAGGTCATGCAAATAATTGACCAAGTAATGGGACCTTGACTCTTTATTATACAAGTGATACTGAACTTCGAGAAACCATAAGCCAATGCACAACCAAAAAAGATAAAAACAAGTATGAATCTCACCAGTACAGGAAGCTGAAAAGCCATAGCCTCAATGGTTATCCTCCCAAAACACTCGCCACGGGCCTACATTTAACAACATACAATGCTGTCATTAGTGCAATGACAGAAATCAGTTTCATCTATACATCCAAGTGGATCATATTTTCAATACTGCAGCTCTATATCATTTTAAATTTCTAAGCAAGAAAACAGTTTCCCATATCTTTTCCAAGACGTTAGTATTGAGATCGGGTGAGGTTCTATTATAATAATCTCTCAACAATGAAAGAGGATATGATGATATTAAAGTGGAAAATCAAAACCCTTATACTAGAGGGACACAAAAGATAGATACATGTGCCGAGTAAACTAAGAACCTGTGAGTTTTGGACAAGAATATCAATGGAAGCCAAGTACGGTGCAACATTCAGTGTTTTGTTCACAAAGTGCACATTCTCCTGAATTTTTTTGTCAGCAACAAAGTTGCGAAGTTCTGTTTCAAATTTGGTCTGGGCGCCCATGTCACTACCCACTATAACTGCATGCATAGGTGGCACTTTCAGTTTCCTCTCTTTGCTGAGTTGCAGAGCTTCATAGAAACCTTTAAGAAATAGATCCTGACCTTTCCCTCGAGAAACACCTGCAGCAGTAAAGGACCTATAGCTGAGAATATGTCTAGTCAATGCAATCACGAGTAACAGCAGTAAAGGACCTATAGCTGAGAATATGTTCAGCCCAAAATGTGTTATTCAGCTATAAGTACCACAATAATGCAGATAGAAATTTGAGAAGCAGTGGTGTACTGAATAATTCCTTTGATACTTGGTCATAGGCCCATTTGATTCTCCACACAGTATCATAATTTTCATGACTTGTGAGGGCTTTCTAATGTTAACAATCATAAAAAAGATAGAAAGACCGTGCTCCTTAATCTGAAGACATCACCTATCTATGAAGCAGAAAGAAACAAGCAAAGTATATTGTCTAGTCACCTATCTGCCTGCCAAACATTCAAATACACAGTTTCAAGGGCCATGCTTCTCTTATTATACTAGACACAAAGCAGTCTAAGGTTGTTGCCTATATCCCACACACACATTTAAAAGCTGTCAATTTTTCAAGGGATAGATAAATGATTGAAAAAATATTGATTCTGTTGTAATTGTCTTTGTCAAATCCCTTTATTTGCTGTCAGCACCTGGAAGAAACATATTCCTAAATGTGTATGTGAAATTCTCTATCGAAGTCCTCTCACGGTTGAAGGTCTTACATATTCAAAAGCTGAGAATTTTCCTTGAAATATAGTACAAACAACAGTTGCAGAAAAAAAATAGTTGTTAAGGATAAACTAAGATTTGATCATTTATAGAGCATACTGTTGATAACGGCAAACAGAAGATCATCTTTTCGTACACCAAGAGATTCCCTAATATGCTCTCGAAGGACCCTTCTAGCAATACTGTCTTTGGCTACTTCCATTAACTCGTTGCTATTTCCAAGGTGCACAACATAGGTTCCAGGCATCTTAATCCTGCACCATTAGAGAAGAAATAAAATATTATCTCTTAGAATAGCCTACAAGGAGAAACTGGAAAATAAGTACCTAATGAGATGCATTCAAGACAATTCTTGCAAAATTGCAGTATTAAAGGAGAAAAGGCTAAATAATACTAGTAGCATAGTGAAGTCAGCTAAGATGCTCTTGAAATGTCCAATCAGAACGATAAGTATCTTTACTTAAGTGAAGTCACACTGCATAGGCATACCCTAATCGGTCATGAGTTCGGTTCTTCCAGTAGTCAGCAGTAGTTTGTGAATCAATCATCGCACCTGCAACAAAAGGGAGGTGCTTAACATACTCCAGTTTGAAGTAATGCCCGCGCATTTCATGAATCCACCACAAAACCTTGGGGAGGACACGAGGAACATTTTCTTGGAGCACAGGATCCAGCCACTTGCCAGCCACAGCAGTATTTAAAATGACTATATCAGCTTTAAGAGCTGCATCGACAGTTTCCTGCCCCTTTGCAGACATGATCTGCATTAAATGACAATCACTATTATGATTCTGATGCAATATAATTTGTTAAAGAATACTGCTCAATTGAGTTGATATCAAGTTTATACCTCCACTCCTCTATCAGTCATTCTTTGCTCCAAACTAAAAATTATGTCATCTGATTCGGCAGGCTTCTGATTAGTGATCCAGACAACTCGTGTACCAACAGCTCTTAACAGAAAGGCAAGCTCCATTAGTAGTAAAGGCCCACCTGCCAAAATTTGATGGAAAACCAACTTGTCATTCCGGAGTCTCTTGTTACAGATTTATCTTTGTGTAAAAACAATTTGTGACACTACTCTGCATTTTCAAATATAACACACTTCTCGGAAAAACCACACTTCTCGGAAAAACTGGTTTGCAGGTACAAACGGATCATTATCATAATGAAGTAAGTAATTATGGGAGAACTAGAAATACCTTCATTTATCATAATGAAGTAAGTAATTATGGGAGAACTAGAAATACCTGAGAGCGAGAGCTCATGCGATACCATGAGCACAAACTTCGATTTCATAAAATCGAGCGAACCGAGCGAACTTTCTGCTTTTGCGGCAGTGGTGCCGCCTGAATTAAATGAGTGAATGGGAGCATTAAAATTGCGGTTGTCGGAGTACTCAACGGAGTTGCAGGAATTGAACGAGGCTCCGATGAAGAACGCGACGGCGGTGGAGAGAGCGATGCATAACAATATCATCAATGACCGCCGCTTTTGGACTGTAATGAACGACCCCACCGTCGAATGCTTCGCCATATTTTTGTTTATGTACAGGCGGAACGATTAACGATCAAATTAAGTATCGAATTGATGCATTAGGGCTCCAATTTTAGGGAATCTATTATCTATATAAAAGCAAGATAGTCATTTTCCCGCCAAAAGGATGCAGCCAGATACCTGCTAAATTGTTGTCCAGAATTCAAGTACATTCTATCAAGAAACTATCGGTTATTATCAAGGACGTTCAACTCAATGTACATTTTGCTGCATCTTGGAAACCGAGTTTTGGAGCCAATTTTTTTTGCTTTGTCTATATAAACATCTTGGGGCGTTATTTCCCACAACTTACAAAAGAATGGCAGCAAAACTGCATTAGACACCATCAAAAAAAGAAGGATATTATCATGTTCCATCACAAAGTCTGTAGTGAAGTAGCATATCAATATATCATGTTCCCAATTTGGATAAGCAACGCTAGATACACCATCACCTCTGAATTTGTAAGTAGGAAAAAAACATAATTAGATTAAAATAAATAAATAGTAAATTGTGTATAAAATAAAATAATTAGGGTTTAATAATTGAGGCTGCATTCCTATATAATAAGCTATATTCGTATAGTATACAATCAAAGTAAATTATAAACTTATTGTTTCCTGCAACTTTATTTGATAGATAGCATATTAATTGTATACTTTTGTTGTTTACAGATGTTGCAGCAGTAACAGACAAACACAAGTAGGATGGGTGATTGACAATTCAGATTTAGAACCAGCAATCATATTTAGGTATCTTTTCAAAACTGTAACAAGAATTTCACTGAACAGAGGTTCAAAACCTCAATTTGCCCAAAAAAAAAAATTGAGGCAGAGCAAACATCAAGAACCGACCGCCACTCAAATCGTGGAACGCCATAAGATGGATTTGAGAGTACACTTCAATAAACTGCGGGAAAAACAAAACAAAGCTGCTGCACAAAATTGAGAAAAAGAGCAGATCTGGAAGAAGATCCCACCTGCACAGCCGGGAAGATAAACCCAAGCTTTTGGAGAGGAAAACGGTGGAGCTTCGTCGAAAGGAAATCGAACCAGGCCGGGAGGTAAATGGTATAGATAAAAAAAGTAATAATCTGAAATTAATTGTCCACAAAGATTTTGTAAGAATTACGTTGAGAAGAACAAAATGGTGAAGAGAAGAAAAAAAAGGCGGCGGAATAAGGAGGAGGAGGAGAAGCTGCGGCGCAATTGTATTTTTCGGGCTTTATTTTATTTTTGTTTTCTTGAAACTTTTACGTGAGGATTATTGATTTAATTTTGATTATTTAGTTTTTTCAAATAAAAAAAATTTGATTATTTAGTTTGGGCTTGATTTAATTTTATTAGACTCAATTAAGGGCCAAAATTTATTTATATTTAATATAAGTAGCTTCAATAAATTTAAATTTTTGTACTATTAGCCTATGCAAATCAATAAATGAGTAAACGGGTGATGTCTCTCAAACCAAAAGACTGTTCGGACAAAAAAAAAAACGATCTAATGAATAGAAGAGTAAATATGGAGATCCAAACTCAAATGTTGAAAATTTAACATGTGGGAATCATAATCCCTAGGGGTGTAAATTCGGGTTAAGGGTTTTCGGGTAACCCGAACCCGTCCCGTAATTTTCTGGGTTTTGGGTATCCGTTATCCGAATTTTTGGGGTTCGGAACGGGTTACGGGATAGATAATTGAAGTTATTCCGAATAATAGGTTACCCGTCCCGTCCCGTAAACCCAGTCAACTCCCCGGTCAAACTTTTTATATATTTTATTATTTTTATATTATTCTTATTTATTTTATAAAATATTTTATAAAATATTTTACAAAATACAAAATAGTGTAACAAATCACCACCACACCTGCAGACAACGTGACTGCATCTCTCTCTCACACTTTCGATTCACAATCCACTCGTTTCTCATCTCCCTCTCTCTCACACCCCGTCGCCGTTGTTCCATTTCCACCCGACTCACCACTCTCTCGAAAAAATAGCAAGAAAATCAAACTTCATATTTTATTTTATTTTTTAAACGGGTACATGTGGGTACCCGATCCCGACCCGTATAAACCTGGCCCGGGTATTGGATACCCGTTTTTTTAAAACGGGACGGGTTCAGATAGCAAATTTTGAGAAATTTGGGTACGGGTATCCGGAAATTTCGGATAGGGTAACCGACCCATCTCGAATTTACACCCCTAATAATTCCTAGAGAAAATAGAATCATATGTTGCGAAGGATTTTTTTTTTTTTCCCTTTTTAGTGGATAGAAGATGGATATTTTTTTAAGTTGAAAATGGATAAATTTTCATTTCTTACAAAAATAGGTAGAAGTATATCTACATTATAAATTTTTTTATAAATGGTGTATAGCAATAAAATGTGTTTAATCTACCGATGGAGAGAGAATTAGAGAATTGGTAACCATGAAATGGCTAGAGCAACATAAATTGGTTGAAATACTCCCTCATATTCGTATTATTTGTTATCCTAAGCTCATGCACACATATTAAAAAAAAACTGCCCAAATTAATCTTAATTATTACCTCTCATTTGGTGGAAAAAAAAAAGAACAGTGTGAATGAGAGAAGAAGTGGTTCGTTAACGAATGGAAAGATAAAACGAAAGATATACTATATATTAAGGGCTAGTTTGGTACAAAGTATGAGATAAGGCCTGATATGTTTGACTGAGATGTCTTATAAATATAAAGAATTAATATTCCGTTTGGTATGAAGTATTAAATTCTCTGCAACACATAGTAATTATTGTAATTTATTGCTATAATTAGTTGCAGTATTATTTATACCACCTCATAGGTAGTATACATAACAACAAAAGTAAGTATTATTCATACGGGCCCGGACTTTATAAAGGGCCGTATACTTCATACCAAACAAGATATTAGGGTGTCATAGACATATTATACACCCTAATCACCCCAACCAAACAAGCCCTAATGATATAGGTTAATAAATAGGATTAATGTTGGAATATATACCCAAAACGACATACATAATGGATGTGAGGGAGTATGAAATTTATATTATGTGTGTAACTATGATAATATTGGTGTTTATTTATAGAGCATGAAAAAAGAAATATTTTGGTGTAGTTTTTATAAATTACAGAAGACATTATCCGTTTATCATAAGGGGTAATGACCTGTAAATTCCTCAACTTTCAGCAATTTCTGGTTTTGCTCACCACCTAAAGATTCTGCCTGTAAATTCCTCAACTTTCAACAATTTCTGGTTTTGCTCTCCAACTAAAGATTTGCCTGTAAATTCCTCAACTTTCAATTGTTTCTGGTTTTGCTTCCAGCGATGGGATCCGACAAGAATAGTTTTGAAAATTTATAGACGTGGCTTAAATTAATCTATGTGGCACTCTCGTGGCATATAAAATTCAGATCATGCGCAAGATTGTATGGGTGTGAGTAGGATTTAAAATTCTTGTGATTTTATGGGTGTCTTCTAGCGCATGATCTGTAATTTCTCGGTTAAATTATCTCTGCGAGAATGAAAGAAAGCAGGGGAGAACGAGACTGAGAGAGGGGTGGAGATGATGACATGAAATATTTTTATTTTTTTAATTTACATATATGCCACGAGAGTGCCACATAGATTAATTTAAGTCACGTCTATAAATTTTCAAAACTATTCTTGTCGGATCCCATCGCTAGAAGCAAAACCAGAAACAATTGAAAGTTGAGGAATTTACAGGCAAAATCTTTAGTTGGAGAGCAAAACCAGAAATTGTTGAAAGTTGAGGAATTTACAGGCAGAATCTTTAGGTGGAGAGCAAAACCAGAAATTGTTGAAAGTTGAGGAATTTACAGGCAGAATCTTTAGGTGGGGAGCAAAACCAGAAATTGCTGAAAGTTGAGGAATTTACAGGCCATTACCCCTTATCATAATATCCAAATACTATAATTTAATGAATCAATCAATTTGTGTCATGTGTCCATATAAAAGAAAAATATCTCATGGTTAGGGTAGAATCCAAGTCTACAATTTGTGCCATGTGCCTAAGCCCCTGTAGTAATTGAGGTCCCCAATCTATCATCAATCTATTTATTAATATATCTATATATATTATTTTTAAAATTATCCAATGAATATATTTGATAAACGATACAAATTTTTGACGTTAATGTTAGTATTATTTTTTAATTTTTCGCTATATTACTTCCTCTGCTCATTTCCCTAAATTTCTACTCTATTTTTTTCACTTTATTATTATTCAACTTTCTTATTAAATATGTTCTAATTATATTTAACATTATTAACTAATGGATATATATTTTCTAAAAAAAAATATTTTTTTGTCATCTATATTAACCACATATATAGGTTTCCTAAATTCACTAATTTTGTATGCAATTTTGTTACATTGAAAATCTTGTTTCCTTATTGTATCTCTTCAATATTAAAATTATTTGAAATTTGATTGGTTATTGTAGTATATCTTGTGATTTAGTTTTGGTTGACATAAATCATATAAATAATATGATTACTTATGCTTATTAACACTAATAGTTATAATTATGTTAAAAAGTTGTGCACATTCTAGAAAATTCTAGATATAAAATACTATTTTGCAATTATTCGAATAACAAAATTAAGATAAAATGAAAAAAATAAAAAAGTAAAAAAAAGTGCATATGTGGATGTGTGAAAGAATAGTTTAGAACGAAAAATCTAAAGAGTTAATCACAATCATACATAAAATGGGCAATCGAATGATCAACTGATAATGCATTAGGTTCAATGTCAAGTTTATATGATGAAATACAATGAAAGAAACATACATTAGCAGTTATAACTTAAGAGAAATGACGATTTGATTTTAATACAGAATAAAATCAAATGTAAAATATTACTCCCTCCGTCCCAATAGCAAGGTCCCATTTCTTTTGGGCACGAGTATTAAGAAACAAGAGTAAAAAGATAAAAAGTGATAGGTCCCAAGCTTTTTGAAGGGTTAATTATTTCCATTTTTGGAAATGAGACATTGCTATTGGGACACCCCAAAAAGGAAAGAGGGACCTTGCTATTGGGACGTAGGGAGTATTAAATATTTTTCCTTAGTCCTTATATTATGTCAATTCGACCTCGCGCATTCCGTGCATCGTACGGATAAAATACTAGAAATACCTGAGAGCGAGAAATAATGAAGTACGTAATTATGGGAGAACTAGAAATACCTGAGAGCGAGAGCTCATACGATACCATGAGCACAAACTTCGATTTCATAAAATCGAGCGAACTTTCTGCTTTTGCAGCAGTGGTGCAGCCTGAATTGAATGAGTGAATATGAGCATTAAAATTACGATTGTCGGAGTACTCAACGCAGTTGCAGGAATTGAACGAGGCTCCGATGAAGAACGCGACGGCGGTGGAGAGAGCGATGCATAACAATATCATCAATGACCGCCGTTTTTGAACTTGAATGAACGACCCCACCGTCGAATGCTCCGCCATATTTTTGTTTATGTACAGGCGGAACGATTGATGATCAAATTAAGTATCGAATTGATGCATTAGGGCTCCAATTTTAGGGAATCTGAAGAAAACTTGGTTACTGGCTCACTCTTCATCCTTGCATTGTTGTATCTTGGTCTGCTACAACATCGTTTCTTAAGGTTTAGAGATTTAGAGTGCGTTCCCGCTAGAAGGGTAAATGAGTACACACATACACACACTACTTTAGTTCCATTTACTTTTCGGTTAATTGTAGAAATAATACTCCCTCCGTCCCATTGATAATGTCTCATTTCTTTTGGGCATAGAGAAGTAGTAGGTCCTACCACTTTTGAAGAGTTAATTATTTCCTTATTTGGTAACGGGACATACGAAAAAAGAAAATGAGACGTTATCAATGGGACGGAGGGAGTACAAGATTTAGCTAAGTTACAATCATTGATAAAGTTTATCTGATGGGTACCTCTAAAACGAAATTCACGTAATTTAGTTGTTGAAAATTAAAGTTTTATCGTTTTAATTTGGAAAATGAGAGCGGTGAGTAGAGGTGGTGATGAGACCGGGCCTAGCACTGACGACTTAAACCCGGAATTGCAGCTTAGAGGTCCAGTGACGAGATTAAGAGTCAAGAAGCTGCAAGGATATTTTCAGTGCTATATTCAGAAGAAGTTGGAAGACGATGGAGCTGAAACCCGACAATACAAGTTGGTGACTTTCATGAGCATTGAGGAGGACACCTAGACACAACCATGTTTGGGATGTGTGCTATTGAATTATTTATCCATTAGTATAGTTTGTTTTATTTCGATTTAATTAGTAACCCAATTATCACAACTTGTTTAGGTGATTAATTGGCCCAGTTATATTTAATTAAGGGATTCGAAATTACCAAGCCCAAGCCTTGTAACTTTCGAACCCTAGCTTAGAATTAGCCTAGTATTTAATTAATTTTCGTAGGTACTGTTCACCAGACGAGTTTTGAATCAAAAGTTATTTTTCGACTTTGTCTCACGTGTTCTTCGAGTACACAAACCCTAGTTCTTGGCAGGATTCGATTTTGGCACCTTTGAATCTGAAATCTATAGTTCGTTCGTGATCTCGTGTGGGTCTCGGGTTAACTACGCCGCCTGAGAATTGCTTCCGTGATACGTGTTTCAATCGTTCGTCGATTTGGGGTCCGTATTGAGGTAAATTTCCAATCTGTTCGTTTCTTTATTCTGTGTTTTTTTCGCCCAGCCATCCACGCCTTCTTATCACCCTCATAATTCGACCATAATCATCTCTTCCTTCTCCCAAGTCCAGATTTCATCAAATTCGAATCCATTGCATTGCTAAAATCCTAAATCTGACCGAAATTGAGCACCAAGCGTTTTTGAGTTCTACTCGTGCGTTTTTGCTGAATTTTGGATATGTTGTTCCTGTGTTCATTTTATAGTTTGTGTTAAAATTTCAGCATAATCGGAGTTGAATTACTATAGTTTCTGATCGAGTCGTCTTCTAGGGTTTTAATCGATAGTTTGGGTAATTGCTTCGTATTTTGTTCATTCTGTTTCAATTGTCGTTTGAGATCAGTCTTTTAGGGGTTATAATCTGTATTGGTTCAGTTTGTAATTTGGGTTGAATCATCCTTTCTGTTGACGTGAGTTCGAGTCCTCGTTTCCGCGTTTTGATTGGCCGTACCAGGTGGCCAAAAAAATCGAAACCGCCGGAACCGAACCGAAACCGGCAGTTTCGGAACCGGAACCGAGAACCACATCGACGGCGGTTCGGTTTCGGTTCCAAAGTTGCGGAACCGAAACCGCCGGTTCCTCCTATTATTATTATTATTATTATTATTATTATTATTATTATTATTATTATTATTATTTTATGTTTTTATCTATATTTATGTTACGATTCATATTTATTTCACCTAAATGTTACGTTAGAATGCATAAAATTACAATTAAACAAAAAAAAAGTAGCAAAAAAAGAAAAAATACAAAAATTAAATTTCAAAATATGCGGTTCCGATTTGGAACCGCGGAACCGAACCGAACTGAATCTTGCGGTTTCGGTTTGGAACCGAAACCGAAGTGGTCGGCGGTTCGGTTCCGATTTCCTTGGGGTGAAACCGAGAACCGCCAGTTCGTTTCCGGTTCCGAAACCGAACCGAACCGCGGCCACCTCTAGCGGTGAGAATTAAACTTCAAATATCACTCTTTTACGTATGAGATCTTCAATGCTTAAATTTCAAAAAAAAAAATTTTGTGATCGCAGGATTTAAAAATCACATCAATATTGCAAATTTGAATAAATGTTATGTTATTTCGATAATTAACACATAGCATGCCATAAGATGAATTGAATTTCAACAAAATATTTAGGAATGAACTGACATTAAAATGACTGTCATTTTAGTGACAAAAAAAAAAATCAAGATAGCCTCAGCATCACTCTGATGCCTGACTCCTCTTTAATTTTTTTATTAAATTCTAAAGGCTCGTTTGGTAGGTATGTTAGGATAATGTAAGATAAATAATATCAAGATAAATATAATGAATAAGAGGTGATTGTTTAATATATTTTTGTGTTTGGTAGATAAGATATGTAATGTAGATATGATAACTTCGTTGTTTGGTACTATAGTTTAAATTCAAGATTAAGTGAAAAATGACAATTCTACCCCTAATTATATAATTATTTCTCCCCTCTCCCCTCATCTCTCTCTCCTCTCATCTCTCCTCTCCTCTCCTCTCATCTCTCCTCTCGTCTTCCACAAGTTCCATCTGCTGTAGAGGTGTTCAACGGAACTGGAACCGGCGGTTCCGGCCCGGAACCGGAACCGTGGTCAACGGTTTTCGAACCGGAACCGTGGTCAACGGGCCGGTTCCGAACCGGAACCGTGGGGTAGACGGACCGGTTCCGGTTCCAATGGTTCGGAACCGTGAACCGGCAGTTCGGGCAATTTTTTTATTTTTTTAGTTTTGAATTATATTTTGTGTTAATTCATGTTAATTATATCCCTTATGGATCAAAAATGACAATTACAATGGTAAATTAAATGAAAAAAGCCAAAAATAATGATAATAATAATAAGGTTAGAACATGAACCGGCGGTTGCGGTTCGGAACCGTGGAACCGTGTTTGAATAATTATATATATTCATTTATAATTGATCACATATTATTATGAATGAAGATATATTTTGTTCTATATCGATTTTATACATTACATTGATGATTTATGAGTTTGAATTACAATATAATTTATATTTTCAAAGATAAAAAAAAAAATTAGGCAGTTCGGACCCTAAACCGGCGGTTCCGACCTGGAATCGGAACCGGCCCGTGAACACCTCTAACCTGCTGTCCTCATCTCTCTCTCTATACTCTCGTCTCCTTTCTGGCTTTCTCCTCTCTTCCCTCATCTCTCACTCTCCTCTCTCCTCTCGTCTTCCACCACCACCTGCTGCCCTCATCTCTCTCTTCTCTCCACCACACCTAATCCCTCTAAGATAATGCTTCCTCCTATTCTTTTTCTTCAGTTTTTTGGTTTTTTCGGCGGAATGGCGGCGGCGCCGCCCGTCTTGCTGCTCGCAGCTGAGCCTCTCCAGCCTCCCACTCTTCCCGTCGTCGCTGGAACTCAGGTCGTGCCCGCCATCCTCTCTCTCTCTCCACCACACCACCACCCCTACCGTCACCGGCAGCGCCGTCAGCACATCCAGCGCCTCCTCCGACTGCTACGGGTAGAAGCAGCCACCCGTCTCTCTTCCGCCGCCGCCATCACCACCACCACGCCCACCCTCGTCTCCGACCCGCCTCCATCACCATTCAAATCCCCACCATCGTCTGAGAATTACCCCCACAAATCCCCAAAATAGGATGAGAATTTCTAGAAATGGTTTTAGTAGGGAATTTCTGGAAATGGAACAGGAGAGAGACGCGAGAGAAAGAGAGGGAGAAGAGGGTAATTTGGTAATCTTACCAATTAATCTCGGGTACTGTTCAAATCGAGATTATGTATCTCATCAACTTGGTGAGATACCTTTTCTAAAGAGCTACAATAATATAAACGCGGGCCGAGCATTAATCGTGGACCTCCGCGTTTACAATCTCATCTACCAAACGGGTAAATAAGCCAAGATAAATAAACAATCTTGACTTATCCATCCTACCAAACAACCACTGAGTGAACTTCCGACGCGGTCATTTGAAATTGAAACTGTGGCCGTAATGAAAAATTGAATATTTTAAATATTTAATTGTTATTTTTTTAGATGGAGGTGTAAATAATTTGTTCAAGGCGTAGAAAAGGAAACACAAGATTGGACAGTGGCTAGGCAGTGGACCTGCTGACCTGGCTGATTTCTATTGGCTCGGTAACGTGTGAGTGTATCATCGTCAGCACAGACTCCGTTCTCGTCTCTGATCACCGTCTTTGTTTGGGGAAAAAAAATTAAAATTAGGGCTTCAAAAATTTCAGCTTCGGGAAGGTAAGTACCAAAACCATGAGATTTACGCGGTGGTGGGTGACCGCACTTGTTGTTTCTGTCCTCTTATGCGACGCAGTATCATCCGATCAGACCATTGCAGCTCATACAGGTACCAGTAAAATAAAATTTTATGGTTAGTGATAGATTTTATTGCTGTTAAGTTTTCATTATGCTGAATCTCAATCTATGCAGCTACATAAATTGTTAGTGTTTTTGTGAGTACTTTATGTGCCGTCTCGTATAGAAAATTTATAAACTGGAGAATTTCATAAAACTATTTTTAGAAATGGAATCGAGGTAATATAATGCCTATTGTTCTAGTTCGTTTTTCTGTTAGCTAGAATTTTCAATCTATTATTAGATGATTCATTTTATTATATGGATTGAATTTCAATATCATGTGGGAATGCCTGGAGCTTCTGCAGAATAATGCAAAGCTAACAAATTAACGTGTTAGAACTCAAGAGACTTCTTTATTTGAACTTATATAATTTGTAAATGTGTGCTTCAAATTTATAAACTGGCTTGTATGCTTGGTGTTTGAGGTAACTCGTACAAATATCTAAGAGTAGGACAATGTCATTTGTTAGAAAATGCTCTTACAAAAGTGATATTGATAAAATTGCGGCATGTAAAGTTTCCTTCAACTTGGGTTTTTGGATCGTTCCCATCTATGATACAGTGCCAACTCTTTTTCACACGTATCTTTGGATTTAGGTGGTAACTTTGGTCGGAGCTCTCGGGAACCAAAATTCAATATTGAATTCCATACAGAGGACTCACCTTTCACTCCGGTAAGTATCTCAAGACTGATAGATTCTCATTTAGCTTCTTGAATTTTGTGTGAATATCTAACTTTTTTCAAGATGGTGTCATCACTTTCATAACTGACATTTCGTAGATGTGGGACATACTTGTGATGTCTTAAAACCATAGTACAGCCTAACTTGTTTGGATATCCAATTGGTTGGAAAGATATCCTATTTTGCTACTACTTGCTCAAGAATATAAATTTGTCCCAGACTTTTGACATCTTGAAACTTGTATTTGACCATGATTGAGTTACTTGTTAAGTGAAAAGGTCACCGGATCTATCAGTGTTGGTAGAAAAATAGTGATGGCTTCTTTTCGCATGTGAGCATTCTCTATTCCAAAATTATCTTCAAAACAATTTACTGGCTGTGGTAGCATGTATATGGATCTGAAAATAAGGTTTTTAGTTTCACTGGTAATGACACCATTGAGAAAGCATTAAGAGGTTGGAGATCATGGATGAGTGACATTAAGTATTGTGACCCTTCGTTAACAGGAACTAAGATTAGCAAGCAATGGGTCGGCTCATCTTACACCTTGCCTTTCCAGAGTGGAAGAGGATCGCAATTAAACACTGTGCTTTATTTGCAACATGCTTCATGATGGACCTTATATACCTGCTTCTAGATTAAGTCCTTGTGATTCCTCTTTAATGCAATTGAATATGATATTTATCTTCATTGAAATCTCTGTTAGAATTTTATGATCTTATGTGTGTGTTTTCTGTGGTTTGACACTAGGATCAGCATTTTTATTCTGTTAAGCAGTGCTGCATGTCTTACAGTTATTTGATCATCAATATTCATGCTTGACTAGGCACTATATGCTAAAAATTTTGACCTTCTAAGTTAGCATATAAATAAATCACGGGTACTGTTAGGACATTCTAGGCTCTAGCAGTTCGCTTTTATTTAATCTTAGTTTCATGGGCTTAAAACTTCAGTTGGGCAATGTGTATTATGCATTCCTTTTAAATTTGGAGCTGCAATTGTTTATAAGTCACGTGAGTGAAGCATATGAATTGCTCGCTTGCGACCTACTACACGCTACACAGTCACTGAAGTAGTTACCTTTTGTCCTCCTTTGAGGGGCCACATCTTTTTCTTGTTTATGTTTTTTTCACAGTCTATTGAGGAATAGCAATTCTCTCAGTTCTTGTATTCTTCTTCATTGAGTTTAGCTCACAATAGGGGTATTTCATCATTTATCCTTTGATAACATTACATGGTTACTTTCCTCACAACAACAACCACCATTAATAGCATCTGTAGACGAGTAGATATTTACTATTTCATTAGTTTATGCATCTATACACAAAATTGTATGGCTAATTTTCTCGTTTTCCAGGATAATGACCAAGAGTCTATTATCATGCTCAACAAAAATGGAGAAAAGTTTCTCTGTTTTTTGCCTAAGGTTGAGAAATCCAAGAGTGGAAAGCCAGTTGCTCAACAGAATTTAAGTAGCATGATTGTGGAATCTGAGACGCGTATGAAATTGAAGACACCAGATGAGCTACTAGAAGTGCTGAAAGAACGGTGCTTTATTAGGGTAAAAATTTCAACACCAAAATAGAGAAGAAACATGGAAAACGAGATGGATGTAATTAAAGCTTATTTGATTTTATAAGTAACTTGAATCTTATTGTTATTATGGTTACCAGTTACCTTGATATTATAAAACACTGTAGATTTCATTATTTTTGTTTCTATTTGCTTTCCCACCTTCTTTTTATAAAATGGATAGGCTTACGTTTTACAATATTTGAGTGCAGCAAGAAGGATGGTGGTCATATGAGTTCTGTTATCAACGTCGATTGCGACAAATTCATTTGGAGGATGAAAAGGTAGCACTTTTCTTGAGCAAAATGTATTCAGCAATTTTCATTTATATTTTGATATTGGATTATTCTTTGTCTTATTAATTCCCTGAGGATTTTTAAAAAATATACAAATATCTTGTAGCCTTACGAAAAAAGTATTGGGCATCCTTGACATATAATGTATCTTAATTTCTACTCTACTTAAACATATGCTGATTGTTTAATCTTGGAACTGACTAATTGATTATTGTGTAAAATATCTGCATTTCTGGTTTATTATGTGTTTCTCTCATTTTGGTCATGACTCCATGTCAATGTAAATGAGGTCTCACCTTCAATGTTTTATAGGTGGTTCAAGAATTTTTCTTGGGAGTATATGATGCTGAAGCTACAGAGGCTCACAATCAAAATCTTTCTGATGTATCCATATTGAAGGATCCCCGCTCAAAAGATGCATCTCAAAGGTATGAATTTCAGTTTTACAGAGTACTGCACGGAGATGGATTTATCTACTGAAAAATGAAATTGCCTTGCATAAATGCTAAATGAAACTTTACTGTTATAATGTACAGGTATCATGCTCATATCTTTACGAATGGAACCCTCTGTGATTTAACAAATCAGCCACGGGAAACAGAGGCAAGTGTTAATTTGTATGTGCCTACGTCAAATCCATAACCAGAATAACCATATCTTGCTTGTCTTCTAATTTCAGGTCAGATTTGTATGTTCTGAACCCAGAGCTATGATAAGTTCGATTACAGAGTTGTCAACGTGCAAGTATGCACTCACATTCCAGTGCCCAACACTTTGCAAGCACCCGTAAGACTCTATCCCCTGCTCTCTCTTGTAATACACATATATGTGCAGTGTGTGTCAATCCATGGTCAGAAATGAATGGTTAGAAATTTCATTAAAGGTAGAATTGCGCTCTAGCTTGTTTAATTTCATTAATATTTATCATCTCATTAGATACAAGTTCTTTACCAGTTTACCTCATATATCTTCATAAAATGGTTTGAAGCAGACATGTTTTTTCTAAAATAAAGGTTGGTTGCTACTTCAAGACTAACGACAAGTTAATGTACATCCTTTAAATTCTCAGCTTGGAGAAACTAGATTGTTTAGGAATTTGTTATGTTCTTCGTAAGTTGTTATGATGTGATATCCTCTACAAGCTCATTCTTATCCACCACTCAAAAGCACAATATTTTGGAATTATAAATGCTATGGGAATTTACGCCTTTTAAGTGTAAATCTGGAAAGCAGAGGCATAACAGCTTATAAAAAAGCCTAAAAAGGATACATAACATGGATGCATGAAAAGTGGGTCATACCAAAATATGGAATATAGCAATTTCTGATATTTCATTCTTTTCATTGTTTGCTACAGACATTTGAGAAGTGTAGACATTCAATTCCTGTGTAATTATGTTTAACAAATTGCTTGTTTTCTTATCATGTTGAATTGTTGATCTAAAAAGGAGATGTGTAAAGATATTCCAATTCGATTTGTTTCACTGCCATGTCAGTGCAGCCGAGGATATCATCTTGCCAGTAGAGTATTGCACATGGTTTTATTCAACTTTAATGAGCAATTGAAGCTCTAATTGCTCGTATTTCAAATGTAGATTATTCCATGAAGAAAGACCTGTGTCACATACTATTCACTGCAATGCTCTTCAAAAGGAGGAACCGAAGGCGCAGGCAGAGTATGATAATTCTCGAGGTGGGAAGATAACGATGGTCACTGACGTCAAGTACGCCTCTGCTTCCACACCAGAAGAATATGCAACATAAATGGCTGGGGAGTTTTCATTGCGGCTGATGTTGGAGCTTTCAAGATATTGATTTGTATAACTGTAATACTGTACCCCTTTAGTTTAAGAGAAAGTAAATTGCTATATAGGTTTATAGCATGCGACTATTGGAACTTCTTAAATGCATATATATTTTCATGAAAAGTAGAAAAAATGTTTGTGGACAGTTTTTCCCTTCTCTTTTTGGTGTTTTTGGAAAGAAAAATAAAAATAAAATACCCGAAGTGTCAAAAATGGTTCGGCCCGGCTTGACAGGTCGGCCCAAATTTTGGCTTGGCTGAGCTATGCTTTAAGAAGACTGAAAATGGAAGACACGCCAATGGGCATCCTGAAACCCGACCAACTTGGTACTAAACCCGACTAACTTGGTCTAAAAAGACCGAAAATGGAATACACGCCAATGGGCAGCTTGAAACCCGACCAACTTGGTCCTAAAACCCGACTAACTTGGTCCGATTTCTCTCTTTGGCCCAGTTGGGCCAACCCGATAATTTGACAATTACATGAACTGATTGTAATATTTGGCAGAGGCGAACCACAAATCAAAAATAGATTAGATTACGAGCAATACAGATACTCTACTTAAAAAATTTCCGCGACATTACTTTGTTCCAATACAAATACTTAATGTAGTTCAATGTTGTTTTAGTCTTATAATTTTTAAATTCTTTAAAAGAATTTTAGCCTTAAATTCTTTCCTCCAAACCCTCTACATGTAAATCTAACGACTTTCAAAACCTTACAAATTGCCACATAAAGACGATTGAGGAGGGTAACTATTTAGAGATAAAGGGACTTAGTTTTGTAGTGTTCACAGCTCTGAAGTTATCCCTACTATTTAAAAAGTTAGCCACGTATTTTCAAGAAAATTTATTTACCAACAACCATCAGAGATTCATATATCCCGTCAGCAATTAAGTCGAAAATCCTAGGTAGTCTAGAACATACTAGAATGTAATGAAACTGTACAAAACGACAGTAGGCCAATATTGATTTGTGGAAGATGGCACTTTCTAGGCATTCCCAGCAGAGTTGAGCATTGCCAAATACTCGTTTATGGCTTCACCTTCTTTTGTAACTTCAAGATCATAGTCTGAGAAAGGGTCTGCTTTTTCCAATTCCCCAGTGAGCTCATCCTCCATCTCCAGATCCCGCTCCTCCTCCGGCAGTTCGTTTCGGCTAGATGATCCTACACCTTGATGGTCTGCACCCAAGCTATCGGTGCCACCACTGCCTCCACCATTTGATCCTCCAACTTGTTGGTCTGTGCCTAAGATACCTCCTGCTGCGTTTGCAGCATTTGTGTTGGGTTGAGCAACTAGATAATTTAAGGCTGCTTCTTGGGTGCCAAACGTACGAAGAGCTGCTTCGACTGAGAACACCGGGAGAAGAATGTAAATAAACTACCATGAAAACAAGATACCATAAATCAGCATATTTAAAGGAAATCCATCTCACTCTCTACTGATTTTACTAATATAGATGATTTCCAAAATTAATCTTCTAGGTGCTTTATTTATCATTTTTCTTAATTCTTCATATTCATGTTATTGCTTATAAAGCCTACACTGTCTTTGGCAAGTATAATAGAATTAGAGGGAAGTTTTGCAGCTATGTAAAAGGAATGAGGCAACTATTATTTATATATTTTGGAGGGAATAAGTACAATCAGCCAAATAAAGAAAGTAAACCTTCCTGGACATCTAATAAAACCAACAAAGACACCAACGGAGACTCATCTAGCATTCAGCAGCAAATGTCATTCTCTACTATAGATAGCAAAAGAACCTATTGACACAAGATTTTAGTCAAATCGTTACACCTTGTGTTTAGATGTGACGTTAATAGGACATCGATAAAACATGTGCATATGAGGTACCTGATGCTCTATCGAAACCCATAGACACAAGATTTTCACTGGCTGATTTTGTTGCTGCACGCAATCTCTTCCTTTTCCTTGATATAACTTCATCCTACAAACCAAGTAGAAGAATGATTGGAATTTGGAAAAAGAAGAAATGGAGAGGTACACGTGCAAACTCACCTGCAAGGCAACATTAGTTTCAGGATTTGTTAAGTCGTCCAGAGCCTTTTCGGCATCATTTTCATTTCTTCGAAGAGCCTCAGCAGCGATATCTTTCTGGAACCTGTGAATTGGAACAATTATCAACACATTTCAGAAAATGAGTGAGTTCCATGTAAAAAGCAACAGTTTTAACTTGAAGACCAGACAAAAAGCTCATCCTAACAGTTTCTTTCTTAAGCGAACAAAATGTTTGGTAAGCAACAAGCTCCAGAACAATATCCATATTTTCTTCTCTCCTGTCTAGTTTGGTAAGAGATTTATATGTCTGCATTGCTATTGATAAAGAACATTCTCATAATTAAACAGCCTACTTACCCAATGGATACCAAATGATTCAGTTTCTCTAGATTCACAGCTTTCCTAAGGGGCGTTGTTCCAAATTTCTTTTGCTCCCTGCATACATTATTTGTAAGCAAGTTGCACCTAAAATAAGCAGAAAATTATTACGATCAAAACTCAGAAACCCACGAAATCTCCTTCTGCCTTTGAATATCTTCCTTCCGCTTCTGTTCCCTTTTAGCTTTCTCCTCAGTAAGAAAGTCAAGAGCACTTCCAACATCCAAATTGTTCATGCGGAGGGCCCTCTTTGCTTCACGTTCCTTATACTCCATGCTCATTAAGAAAGACAGGGATTCATCTGGTACTTGAAGCTGTTCCGAATTTAAATTGTGAGATGAAACAGGAGTGTAAGAAGATTCAAACTCAACAGCATAATGTATTTCAGGACAAAACAACTTGTATGAAAAATCACAATGACGATAATGGGATTGCACACTCTTTTTGAAAGCACAAAAGTTTTGAACTAGTTCGGCTCAAGTGGATATATTCTACATAATGTAACCAACTTTTAGGCACACATACCTAGCTGAAGGGACCTAGTATTCTCATGGTACATAACTTTTGACAAGAGACTTTAACCAAAAAACCATTACAAGGAAGAGTTTTTTCAATTACTTTCCAGAATACACTTTCGAAGGTCCTAAGAGATGGAATTTTAAAAATCAAGTCTCGAGCACAATTTCAAGTTTAAGGGATAATGCACATTTTTCAACTAAGCAATTCATACTCCTTTTCTTTTGTTGGAGACAAAACAAGTGCAATTCTTTCTCAAGTACGAGCCAGCACTCAGCAGTTACTCAAGAAGAGAAGTAGTCTTTCAAACTAGGTATAGTCTTCGCAACCGAGTCTCAACCCATAGCGAGAACAATTATCTTCAGCAACATCTTTAACTCTATAATATAATTTTTTACTGGTTTTCCTTTATTCCTTTTTTTATTTTTTTATTTTTTTTTTCTGTTTTACATTTTCTTGTTTGTTTATCTGCTTACTGACTATGTGTCTGAACTCGTAGGAATGCAACCAAGATGATATTGACGGAGTTTATTCTTCTTTTGGTTGAAAAAGGCCACACCTATCTAATATCTTCTCATCAGAGAATGCCACCAAACTATGGAACACGAGAGTGCCCCCGACACTGATAGAGGAATAACTGATAGTGAGATGATTAGGATAACCAGAAAACACCATGAAAAGTAAATTCATAAACCAGGAAAGAAACCACTCAGTTTTCTTCCATGTTCGGCCATGGAGGAAGCCAGAATATGTTAATGATATTGTCCAAAAGGATAATTTCTATGCAAAGAGTAATAGGAACTAACACCAAGCCGTACTGGCCATAACAAACATGGATGGGTTAATAATAAAAAAAAAGGTAGGGATCAATTAACCTTGAAGTATTTAGCTTGGGCTGAGGTCAAAGCGTCCTTAGATTTTTGAAACTGACCGCGGTGATATGCAATCACTCCTTCTAACAACTCCATTCTCAAGTGTCTACAGAATATCAATGACAAAAATGCAATGAATATGGGGTAGGAAGATGCTACAACAGTAAAAGCATAACAAGGGTGATGATGGATGACTCACAAAGCTAGCTCAGGGTAGCGACCTCCTTGGAGAAGTCTGAGACGAGTAGATTCCTTTCCATGCGCACGCTCGATACCTTCCCTGGCCTTTTCGAGGCGAATCCCTGCTACTGATAGCCAACTGATATCACGGAGCATAAGATAGCACCAGACCATGTCTATTTGAAGAATTGGAACATTATCAACCATCTGGGACCCACACAACAAGGCAAAAGTACATAAGAAGGCTGCATAAGACATGATCTTAAAAGATAGCCTTGCATCAATACTTTCTAAATCAATCTATACAAATTCCATCATATGTTTCTCTTCAAGATGGGAAAATAAAGAAGAGCAAGATATATTGGAGAACTATTTGATGTAATATACTGGAGTTCCTGTGGGAACCATTGATTTTTTAAACAACTATCAAAACCACATAGTTGTTGACAATAACAAAGCTCAACGTGATTAGTTATTGTGATTGAATCCATCATAAAGGAAAATACATTTATTCACAAAAGCTATATCAGCCTACCATGAGAGGAACTCACCTCAAGCACCTTTGGGTTGCACAGAGAAAAAGCTTCCTGTGAGAAAGAAACTCCACTTTAACGTGACAAATGGATGATAAACATGCAAGATGAGATGAAAATTACTTCTTTCTTTTATTTCCTATAGATTGCAAGAACTCCAAACCCGAATAAAGGTATTCAGAATCAAATAATGAAAACTGATGAGATTCCAAGTTTTAGTCAGGAATTGAACTTTCAAAGCAAAAAAAAAATAAAAAAATGCTTAGACTGGCTTAAAGTTTAAAAAGTGTTAAGAAAATTCTACCTACATGTAGAAGAAAAACTACGGTTAAATAGAAGCATTATAAATAGTAAAGGTAAGCCTGGCTACATGCGATTGACCGTTATTAGATAAATATTCAGGATATAGATGCTGATAGCCTCATAGATTATCATTTCAATTTAACAGCAGTTAAAATAAAAATTAGTTCCATCATATTTTACTTATTATTTTTCTAGCATGAGGTAATACAGAGACTCACCTCACCCATGGTGAGCACTTCTAATGCATCTCTGTATTGTTCTCTTCTCATAAGAGCTTTACCATTTGCATGAAGCATAAGTCCCATCATGACTGCCCTAAAACATGAAAGTAAACATTTAGAAGAAACAAGAGTGCCCTTTTAGCTGCAGATAATACCTTACACTCAAACACATTCAATCAAATTATTAGTTACTCAATTGTACCGTTGGTCAGTCTCGGATCCCAACTGCACCTTTTGTCCACTCTGATTTTCAAGCTCTAGATTGAAGTCCTCAACAGGTAATGAACCATCTGCATGTCTGGTAGCCAATTTAGTGGCAGCTGTCCTGCAATTCCAATAATATTACCAGGAGAACCACATAAATATATGCAAGATTCTGCTGGCTTAAACAGGGGACTGATCACATTAGGCACTCTTATTGTCTTTTAGCTTTCTGGTTGCCAAGAAATCCCAGTTGTAGGGACATATTGCAGAATAATCGAACTACAATCCTGGTATAATGAAAACCTATACAGGCAACCATACATCCAAGCACTTTAGAAGCTAAATGGCTTTAGTTAGAACGAAGGAGTGAAAACTAATTGGCCATAAACCAGTGCTACTAATGTCCACCAACCATAATAACAAATGAAAAAGTATGCAATCGCTGTGGCTATGCAATCAACACATCTCAGATTGCATCCTAGAAGACCCATAATGCAACACACAATGGACAAAAGTCTTTAGGCAAAAACTCTTCATCCATAAAATACGCCTCGAAACAAATAAACACAATATAGCGTAATGAGAATTCAAGTCAGGATATCAGCATTCATCCATAACCAAAACATTCCGCACAAATCAAAGAGACACCATCAAATATGCAATTAGAACCTATCTAACTCACTATTGATCACGATATCGAGTGCCCAAACCAAAAAGAACACAAACATCCCATCAAGAACACAGGGACAGAACACTCATCTTGATCATGCAGAGTTCACATAAATAAAACCATATCCATATTCAAATGATCATGCAATCATACACGCAGTTGACGCAAAGCCCAAAAACCCCACGTCAAGTCAACTTCCCCAATACCAAAATCAAACAGAAACACACACTTACTTCAGTCTGTAAAGCTTCTTGGAGCGCTCCTCCTCCGCCAGAAACTCTTCTTTGACGGACTTGCCATCTTGATCAACGGAAACCTTGGCGGCCAAAATCTTGGCGTTGTTTTTCAGCCCCAATTGGCTCAACTTGTCGGCGGGTTCACCGTCGCCGTCTCTCAAAACTCTGCCGGCGCAAATGAGGTTTAAGCAGTGGGGGCCACCGCAGCCGGATCGATTGGCGACCTCTTCACGCAGCATAGCGACAGTCCAGTCATCAAGCTCAACTTCCAAAACCCCACTCCATGCCCCTCCAATTTTGAGTTTCGCCATCACCATCTTTAGTTTTAATCACAATCAATGTGGAAAGGGAAGAGATATGAATAAGGGTTCAAGTCATACATTCCATTTTGTTGATCGTCTAGAGAAGAGTCTCTTTCTTGAGGACCAAGGATCAGGGCTTTTATTTTGCCCTCAATCAAGGGCCCGATTAAATTAGAGGGCCGGGCCCATATATATAGAGAAAATATCATATTTTGACACAGTGTTTGCTCTATTTCTTTCCAAATTTTGATAGCAGAAAATTCATATGGCATGTCGAATCTGGCAAATAAGAAAATTGCTCTATTACATGTTTCATATTAGTTTTGGCGTGCCACACGAAATTTCCTATGCAATAATTCGAGCCTTGTAACATTATCTGAAAAATGTAGTAATGTTGAGTACTAATTTTCAAAAAATAAAGAACATGACGTTATTGACAAAAGGTCAAAAATTATAGCAAATTATGATATTTTTAAAATAAGCTTAATTGTAAAATAATGCATCACCTTTCACATGACTTGCAATTTTTACAGGATATTTGAATCGTTGTAATCAAGGTCCTAACTTTACATTTGTTACAAATTGAACACCCCTAATTTTTTCCAATGACCGAAATTGACGTGGTCGTAATTGAAACATCATCATCGTGGAAATGTATGTCCATGTCATTAAATCGTTAATAGATTTCTTAAATAGTACTGTGATTTTTATTTATTTATTTATTATGAAGCCGATGTACGATGCGCGCGCAACTTTTGTGTAAAATGTAACTGCACCATTACCCACTATAATTCATTACACGAAAGTATTGAATCCAAATTCAATTCTCAACTGATTATGGAGTCCCTCTTATACCACTTCCATCTCATCACTACACAAGTAAATGTATGAACAAAAGCACATGACAATGGCTACAATACTCCCAAATTTTTTCCAACTATTATATAAAATCTATCTGCTTTAAATGTAACATTACACCTTTAGCACAAATCAACAGAAATCCAGACAAAAAATCTGTCACGAGCAATGCAGAATGAAGATCAGTCCAGCAAAAACTCCCCAAGCCATATAAGTACTTCATTCCTCTTCAAGAGCAGCAAATTCGAAACGAATAAACACAGAATCAGAAACTCTTGAACAAATAATTCAATGCTCTTTGCAAAGAAAGTTCACAATGTTGGACTAAGCTCTCATGAAATCAGTATCCTAAGCATGCTTGAAAACAATGGAAACTATTTCATGCAATCTTAAAAGTATTTTCTTACCATTGTAAAGCTCCACGTCCTTCCCGGATCGTTGTAACGTGCAAACAAACAACCCTCTTTAGCTCTGAGACCATCGCTCACAAGATTTTGTCTCAGGGCTTTTTCCTTCTCGCGAACAATATCCTCAGTTGGCTTTCCGCTGAATTTTGAAACTGCAGCTATACCTCCTTCCACCTTCCTCAAACTGATTTCTGCTTCATTTGGAGCTGGCAAACTGCTCAATATCAACATATTTACACCATTTTATATACAAAATCAAGATTTATCACAACTACACTTTGGTATCAGCTTCTAGAACATTCAGATCCTCGAGAAAAGTGAGAATAAAGAGTGGCAGAGATCAAGAAAGTTCACCTGTTGATATCCTTTTCTGAAGGAAGAACTATTTGAATGGACACTTTGGAGATTTCTGAGTTGAGTGTCTGAGTAAATACAGGCGTCGTCATTGGAATTTTCTCCGCTGCAGAGTTCTTCCCAAATATATACCTTATCAACGGATAATTACATTAGATCATCCACAAAGGTGAGAATAAATGATCGTGCAGGAATGAGTAAAAAAATCATACCCAGCAACAGAATTGAACCCACTCGAACCAGACAACTTGTCACCACTTGTTTCAACAACTATAAACGGGTCGTACTTCCTCACCTGCAATTACATGTCAATTATAGTCATTCAAAATTAGTTAAATTATTGATGAGCAAGAATCAAGACTCTAATATTAATCTCAAATGATGTAAGGTATACACTTAGTCCAATGACATTATACATAATATCTTTCAACAAGTTTCGACTCAATTGAAGAATTGGTTATCAACGAGGAAAAGAAGTAGGCACCTCATAATTCGCAGTTCTTTTCAGTATTTGATATTTTGGTGTTTCCAGGTCCGGAGTCTTGTAATACCTCAGCTACACAATTGACACTTCCCAGAAAGTCAGGAAAGAACAAAACTACGCGTAACTGAGCATATTAAGTATTGAGTCCAAAACTCTATGTTGCCACACCTGCTTTGCCATATCCACTAAACCTTCTACAGAGAAATAGTCATTGTTCTTAATGGAATCCCAGTAGTCCTTGACAAAGAAAGGAACCACAATAAGCTGCACGTCATTTCAGTATTCTGGCTCTCGTGCATGACAAAGGATAACAACTTACCACATGGCTGCAGAACTTCATAGTTTCGGGGTTAATGCCCATAACAGAAGTACCTGTGAAGACTAATTCAGGTTTCCAAGGTAAAAGAACAAACTTCATCACCATAGTCCACCTTGTAGTTATGTCGTAAGGCCCTGTCTACAGAAACTCAATCAATCAGAGTATGAGATTCGAAACTGAATTTTTTTTTTTAAAGCGAAATCATGCAAATTTTAAGCAGTAATACTAAAAGTAGTAGGAAAAGGAAGAAGCTATCACTGATTTACCTTACTTTTCACTCTCTTCAACAATATACATCTAGATTTATATATTACCTTTGGGGTGTATGTTTGAATGTGAGTAAAAACATAAATAGCTCCGAATAACACGCAATATGACTACGGAATAACACACAATGATTTCACAATGTATATAACATAATGAAACTCTAATTTACAAACAAACTAGTTTTACTATTCCAACTGCAGTTTTCCAAAACGGTGAATTTATGCTATAATCAAGAATTCCAAGTTAATCAAATGCTAAAAAACAAGTACAATTGTATCCAATTCTCTCTCTCTCTCTCTCACACACACACACACAGTGCACAAACAACGACGGTAAAATCGAACCTGTTTGACCCAGTGCAGCTGGAATTTAGGGTTGAAGAGCTTCCTCAACATGGTGATATTGAAAAGATATCCGCTGATGGTGTCGTGCTTTGTAATCGGGTCTCTGAACTTGACGCGCTCGTCGTACGCCGTTGGATCGATTCCTTGATCATCAAACAGGTGGGGAAGATCCTGGTACAAGAAATCCACCAATTGTTGGAGGTCAGAGGTTGTGGGTTTTGGCGGGAGTTGTTCTTGGGCGACGCTGCTCAGCTTAACCGCCAACTTCAAAGTCTTAACTTGGTCGGTGGTTCTCAGCGACACAAAGCTATTTGTCTTGTGCTTTTGTGGTGCGAGGAAAAGGGAGGTGGTGGTCGGGAGCGGATGAAAGTTGGCGGAGCACCGCCGTGTGGTCGACCGTGAAATGGTGGCGGGGAAAGGTAAGGTGGCCATTTGTGGTTGCAAGGGTAGTTTTGCTCGTTGATTAGCAGTATAGTGTTTATTCGGTGGATCCTATTTTCATTTTGAATTATTATGTGGCTCTCATTCTAACAACAACAAAATGAAAATGAAAATAGTAGAAAACCAACATACACCATATCTATCTAATACACACACATTATATGTATATATATATATATATCTCTAAATGAAAAATAAAAGAATTTTCTATTTTTTCTTTTGAGAAACAATATACATTTTTACAATTCAAATTAGTACATAATAATATATGCAAATATATATCTTCTTCTATATTTTATTAATAATTTATAGTTTATTAAAGATTATTAATGATGAGTTGTAATTTATAATGCTAACTTTATATCTTATGATAAATATTTTATTTCCAGATAATTCAAATGATTTAGGATTTTTTTTGAGAGAATTACAAGATATATATATATATATATATAATTTAATCAAACACTACACCACCATATAGGCGGACCTCTATACCACATAAATGTGGGACCATTACACCACCACGCAAGGTGGGACCACTACACCACCAAACAAGGTGGAAATGATTTAGGATTTAGTAGGCAAGCTTATTAGCTTAGTCCTAAGTGATAATCAACAATTATTATAGTTGACGACGATATTGAATGCATATTTACAACATCTAATATAGGTATTACAAAATTACATTAATAACCAAATTTCATTTATTAGAATTTAATCGCAAAGCAGTTTAAGAATTGAAACTACAAAATTTTGTATTGATTATTATTCAGAAAATTTCAAAAAATCAATATATTATAGCAAAACACATCCTAAACACCACAATCATCCTCATGCCTATGTGGCATTTCTAGAATTTTTGTTTTATATTTATCTAAAAATATATGTTATACATACATCCACTCTCAATATATAGCATTTTCTAAACATATTAATTGTAATGAATTAATAATTTTCAATCTATCCATTAATACAGACGTTACAAAAGCATATTTCATGACAATCAATTAATTTATTTCTCATTTTTATTGTGTTTTAGGCCTATATATTTTGCAGCTAAAAAAATTCACACACTTTATAAGAATGAATCACAAGAATGTGAAGGCCAACAATCCCGGTGAGTTATTCAAGAATGCTGGAAAGCTTGCCCAATGACTCAATAACAATTAATCTATCGCGTTGAGAAGATGTTTCATATACTGACTCAATGACTCAATAACAATTAATCTATTTAGCTCCCACCACGAAATAAGCCAAGCCTGGAGAAGAGCTACACATGTTGAGTTGCGCTGCAAACACTCCAATATATGGATTTCATGGGGTGGGGGGAGTTGAGCCGATCCAAATGCACAAAGTCAAACAGAAAAAAAAGTTGTTTTATTACTTGAAAAATGTCATGTACATAAGGTTGTTGTAAAAATATTGTTTGATTAATAGGTAGATATGATGATTTTGTAGATATAGCTAGACTTATATATGAGAGCAAAATCATCTATATAATTAATACTATATATTATGAGTTATCCAATGATTGATTTTATTATATAGTTATTGTTAATTAACGATTCTATATTTATTTCAAGCTTGCATAATTTGGATGAATAAATCGTTCAAAGCAACTGTAAATTGTTGGCAAAATGAAAGAAATGGCAGAATTCTTGATCTGCGGATTATTAGTTTAGCAAATTAAGTTATATTAGTGTATAATTATTAGGAGGGATTGTTAATTGTTTCCTTGTTGACTAATTTAATAGGTAATTTAAAATAGATTTATATATATGGTTGACTCCTTATTCCATATGGCATTGCCACATTAACAGTTGGCATGTTAATGCTACCCACGGTGGATGGGGGAGAACATCATATATATACAGTATAGGTGTGTGTGTGTTTTGTGTGTGTTTTCTTCTCCATTACTCCGTTACAATATACAAATAGTGAGGTAAACATCCAATAAAATTCTAGAGCACTATTGGTGCAAGAATCTTACACAATTTCACTGAATTTATAATTGGTGTTGAATAGAAAAAATATTTAGATATAAGTATAAGAAACCAAAAGAAAAATAATCAAGTGTAAAAAAAAGAAAAAAATTGCTATGAGTTTTTCTTCATTAGTTGCTTTCAAGGCAATGAAATTTTATATTAAAATCTAAATTTAAGCTCAACATAATTTCCTGCTTTTGCAAGCATTTGCATGGGCGGCCTAGCTTCATTGTTATATGCTCTTCAAAATGTAAATACAGTACAATTTATTTTGGTAATGTAGGATCCTTTAATTTCTCATATAATTACATTGAAGAATGTTAATTATGGGCTATATTTGGATTTATTGTTCTTTGCTATTAATTTGTCTCTGGGGCTGAAAATTCAGTATTGGGCGGGTATCCTATCCGGAAAATTCGAATACCCGGCTCCGAAAAATCTTTAAAAACCATATCAAAACCCGTACCATATTTTTTTACGGGTATCCAAATAACCGGACCATGCATTTACTCATAAATAAGATAATAAAAAAATTGAACTAACAACCTATTTTCTTTTCGAGACTTAATGAAACCAATGTACACCTATATAGCATAAGATATATTTGACCCAAGGAAATATTGATTCTCAATGTAAATAAAGTGTTGAGCAGATATGATTACTTAGTTTTTCAGTATTACTTAATTTTAGAACTGTGATAATAGGTAGATGCTATGTGGATCTTTCTCATTCCGTCACTCCCTTCTTGCACGATAGAAATCGGCGATAAATCCGACAAAAAATAATGATGGTTAAGTTTTTTTTTTCTTATGCTATTATTATTATTTAAAACTTGAAATCTTAAAACCCTTGAAATTCACAAAGTTTGAAAACTCAAGGGCCGAGCCTTGTTAAAACCTTCTTGGCGAAAATCCAATGGGAAAAACACCAAGTAAGGAAAAAGAGTATTCGTCTAAAATTATTTAGAACTACCCGTTGATGTCGGCGTCAAAGTCCCAATCATCTTCAAATTCATCGATTTCAGTAGTGGCTATAGAGTCGGTGTCTGTGCTTTCGGCCTCGGTTGTGCTTATGGGATACTCCGCAAATATTTCATCCCAATTATTTTCTTGTTCACGCATTTCGGCCAATGTATAATCTTTGAGTAAAACTTGAGCTTCTAGGTTTCTTGGCGTCATCACCGATCTTCTTTCATCGAGCACGTAGCCTCCAACACTGAAAGCTTGTTCCACCGAGACTGTTGATGCCGGAACGGCTAAGATCTCCCTTGCTATCATTGCTAAAATCGGGTATTGGTTTTGCCTCCTCGACCACCATTGCAAAACATCAACATCATTTGGCCCTTCACCTGCTAAATATGTACTTTTGGGTTCGCTAAGATAGATATCAAGTTTACTGCTTATAATACTACCCGTGCCCTGATTTTGAAAAAAACTTTGAAGTCTTTGTGCAGCTACAGAACTAGAATCTATTCCTAGATTAAAAGAGCTTCTTGGTCTTTGACTAGGCCTAGATGATGACACTCTATCCGAATACTTAGATTCATATTCTTGAAAAAGACCCCTCAATGTCGTATCTAGAGAAGTTTTAACAGATGCAATATTAGGCAATTCAAAAGAGTCTTCACCACGCTCACCCCCCCTCCAAATGTCATTTCACGAAGATAACTGTAATACAAGTCTAATAGACCACAAACCCCTTCCAATTTCATAGAGGGATCTAAACATTTTGCAATAAAAAAGACATCGGGAATATAAGTAAAATATTTCAACCATTTAATGACCATCATAGTTATAGAATCCTGCAACCTTGGGTTAGTACTGTATATTAAGAATTGAAGAACGATAACAACACAATGATATAGTACACGACATGAAGTAGGATAATAAACTCCAGATAAATCTTTAGTTGCAGTTTCAAAAACTTTTAAGAGTGCAATCAGACCTGAGCATTCATCCCAATAAGAAGGCAATAAGAACATGTTGCTAACCTCAGTTGAAAAGAAATCACATAATAAATCCTTATATTCAGAAGTTGCTGCCAACATTTCATAAGTAGAGTTCCATCTAGTGCATACATCAATGTTAAAACTCTGACTTTTTCCAGTTTTTTGCTTACAAAATTTAAACCAATTTCTGTGTAGCTTAGCTTTATCCCTTAACATGGCAACACATTTCTAATATGCGTAATTGAACCTTCTAATTGCTTTAATCCATCTTGCACACATAAATTTAGCATGTGACATATGCATCTAGTATGAAAATATTTCCTCCTAGAGTGGGATTACATGCATCAATTAGAGCAGGCACACTTGCAGTATTATCAGATGCATTATCAAAACCGATTGAAAAAATCTTAGAGGTTAATCTAAATTGATTCAACACTTTTATAATGCAAAGAGCAATGTTTGCAGCATTATGAGTACAATTAAACTTCCTAAAACAAAGTACGCGTTTGATATTGTCCTAGTCATGGTACTTCGTGAGATTATTTTAGCTTGCAGATTATATGCTTTTTTCATGGAATTTTCAAAACGCATGCTATCGTCAAATTGGAAAGCAAGAGATTCAGTAGCAACAAACTTAGCTATCACTTTTCTAACTACTATATCATTATACTTAAATAAAGTGAGTTCATAACATTGCGTGAAGTTTAGTTGAGTTTGTTATTATGTACCTTTTTCTTGATCCTTCGGCTTGTGTTTGAGTATATGGCGGTTATAAGTGCCATACCCATTTCCTTTCTTATGCTCGTACTGCTGGTCGCAGAAATTGCAGCACGCCATTACAATTGGAGTTTCTCCTTCGGCACAAGGTAGTGTTACCTTATTTGAACCATATTGAGAACACTTCGGATCCTTTCTTCTTTTCTTTGGCCTGCAGCTTCGTCTTTCTGGTACGACGGCCCTTGTCGGCATCCATTCCGCCGTCTTCTTGCTCGTCCATTTCGTCATCCTCATCCAAGTTGATTGCCTCTTCGTGAAAGGGGACGACTGCATAGTGTGGGGATGATGCATTTGATGGGGCGGATTCATCTCCACTTCGAGGTCGACAACATATAGGTTTTCAGCAAGTAGCCTATCCGCTTCAATCTGGTAGGAGCAAAGGCAGCAGCATCTTCAGCCATCTGCTGGTTCTCCATTTCTTCACGTTGGCGGCGAGTGAGGACCCTCCGGTATTGAGGATTCTGGCTTGTGGGAGTGAGAGTGGAAGAAGTATCATCATCTTCGTAGTAGTCATCCTGGAACGCTTCTTGTTCTCGAATGACAACACCACGAGGATGACGAGGAGGGTTACCACTACCACGAGTACCACAAACATTTTCGATTGCCTTTTCCTTACCCTTACGAGGATTGGAGGAAGACATTTTTGCTAGAACTACTAAGAGAGTAAGAGCTAGAAAATAGAACAATGAAAACTGAAAAGAATGAATAATTTAGAGAGTAAAAGAAGAGAATAGAGTAATTGGTGTGAAGAAATAGTTGTGGGTAGGGGGTATTTATAGTTGAAAGTGGGAGGAAATGTGGGGGAAAACTTTGAATCATAGCCATTGGATCACAAGATGAAATCATAGCCATCCATTTTGAATTTCAAATGGGTGCCAAATCCTAGGCGGTTGAACCGGTGGTTCACGGTTCGGCGGTTCTGAATCGGAACCGCCGGTTCAACCTCGAACCTTATTTTTATTTTTTTTACATTTTTTCGTTCCATTTAGCATTCTAATTGTCATTATTGCTTGTTTTAGGATATAATTAACATGGATAACACAAAACATATTTAAAAAAAAAACGTGGAACCGCCGGTTCACGGTTCCTAGCCCTTGGAACCGGAACTGGCCCGTCCCAAACACGGTTCCGAGTCGGAACCGGCCCGTTGACTGCGGTTCCGGGCCAAAAACCGTTGACCACGGTTTCGGGCCGGAACCGGCGGTTCTGGGTCGGGTGAACACCTCTAGTTACATGATATGTTAAATGTGTCTAATACTTTTTCAAATTTTATATAACTAGATTTATCCGCGCGCGTTGCGCTGCACCATGCGATTGTATTTCAATTTTTACATTTTTAGATGTCAATAGATCATTATTTAAGTATTATTATATCTATATAATCTAATTAAAAATTTTCAAACTAATAAAATTTATCATTGTAAATCTTCTTAAACAAAATAATAACATTTAGAAAATACAAAAAATTAATCAACGTCACAAAAAATAAAATAATGATTATATTTTAGTATAATAATGCAACATACACATGATTATATAGTGAACTAAATTTGTTAGGTTTTAAAGTTTAAAATTTGAATTTAAAAAATTGATTTGACATGGGAAAATGTACAATTATGAATTTGCATTGGAAAGTGTAAAATTATTTGCATGCGTCATACAAAATGGGAGGAAAAGTCGAGAAAGTGCATTGCAAATTATTTTACTTTAATATAATAGTCAATCTTCGTCGAATTTCGACGGGCAACACATTACATTCGGGGACTGCGTAATTGAAGCATGCGAACAAAAAATTTTCAATTGCAAGAATGATCATGAGTCCTCGAATTTTACTAAATTTCCAATTCGATTACAGATGAGGCAGTTCCCATTGACTATTTGTTTTGCTATGACAAAAAACAAGAGTCGGAGCCAATCTCTTTCGAATGTAAGATTGTACCTACCAAAACCCGTGTTTAGCCATGGTGAGTTGTATGTTGCTATCTCACGAGTCACTAGAAAAAAGGTCTAAAAAATTTAATATGTAACGATGATGGTAAGGTGCATGACACAACAACTAACGTGGTTTACGATGAAATTTTTAACATATTGTAAGGTAATTACAAAATTAATTATTTTAAAATTGAGTATTATTTTAGGCATATGATTAGTTTGATTTCTTTTCGTTTCTTGCAGATAAAAAGATGTTGGGATAAATTGAATAAACACCCTCTTTTCACTATTTAATTATTTTCATTTATATGTAATGTTACACTTCTTTTAATTATCCTTCGTCGTACTATTATTTTAAATAAATTATTTAATTGAATTTTTAAATAATACTCATAAATTATAATATTAAGTGATCCGTTGAATTTCGACGGGTTATACACTAGTAAATACTAGTACTACACCCGTGCGATGCACGGAGTAAGTTGAATTTTGATTTTTTTTTTGTAAAACGATATAAATATAAGTAAGGAATATATATATATATATATATATAAAGAAAAGTATCAAACAATATAAATTAAAATTTCGTTCAAAGTTCATATATGTATAAAATTTGAAAATTTTCCTTGTAAACAATGTTCGTTGTACATGCACTGCTCTTATTCTCTTTATCGCATATCAGTATCTTCAAACCATTTCGACTCCATATCCTCGATACAGAGACGTATAGTTGAGCATATAAAAATAATACTTGGACTTTGTAAATGATTCCGCTGTATGTATAGAATATCACCTAAAAGATTCTTCCAACACTTTTTCCAAACAATCTCCGATATGTTCATTGAATTAGCAAATAGTAGATTTGCAAACATATGTCTCAAAGAATGTGTGGTACTCCAATGACTTGCCTCTATAATGTCGTCGATGTATTCTCTATCATCGTCTAACAAACCCTCTTACTGTTTGCCAAATTTTTGTATAATGGTTTCATCCCATAACCATTTATACATAGCTTTTAATATATCTTCTCCCAAAAGCCATCAAATTCTTTATTAATTTTATTATGGAAAATTCAATACATTCTCTAAAAATAATTATAGGTCTTTATAATATGGTCTAATAATATAGAGTAGTTAATGAATTGTGTGGTTTCATTTGTAATATAAAATTGAATAATATCGGATACTATTAATCTTATTGCTGAAAATTGATTCATCTCTCTACATGTGGTTAATTGTATTAATTTATTTTAATAATAAGGAGTAACTATTGGATTGTATTTATAAGCTAATAAGAGCGAGAAATACCAATACAATATGACAATCAACGTAAATTGAAGATATAAATAAAGTCTATTTTAGAATATGTTCATTAGTGTTTTGTTTTATGAAACAAATTACTTAAGTAGCACATTTTTTGGTAAGGAAGTCATTTTTCATCGAGAATAATTTATTGAAAGATCAAACTTTTACTCTAAGAATTTTTTTGTTTATTGATTAATTATTTGTATGATTTTAAAGTGAAAACAATCTTTTTGTGAACTTTAGTTTCTCTTTTTTAAAATGTTTGTTGTATCTTGAGTTGCAAAAATTAATATTTTTTCTGCCAAAGTAAGTCTTATGTAAACAATAAAGACTCTAATAAAAGAACTTACTTTCAAAAATTAAAAGAATTATTTTATCAAAATATAAAAAATGTTGCAAAAATGCTGAGAAAAATAAATGTTGCGTCATTTTCAATATAAACTCTAGTGGTAAAATATATTATTATGTATATAAGTTGATTGAATATGTGTATAACCTTTTGGAAATTAAAGTAAAACATTATAGATATCTAATTGAAGCTCTCAAAGGCATTACTTATTTTAAAAGAAGAATCTTATTGTTTTACATTTTGTAGGACCATAACTTCAATTTGTATATTCTGATTTAAAAATACTGAATACACAATAATCCCGATGTAAAATCGATACAAACCAATGAAACAACTACTATAGAGTGTGAATCTAAACTTCTTATATGTTCCATTTCCAAGTTTTCCTATTTCTGATAATGGAGTACGTTCCTTCTTGGCTGCAGAGAACTCCAGTTATAATTGCTGAAAGTATTTTCATAATATTAATTAAAAATATGATTTATCATCTAGATATTTTTTAGAACGTTACTCATGAATCATGATAACTTTAATTTTTAGTGTTATTGCGAATGCGTTAGTTAGTAACACTGCATATTTGTATTGTAATTATAGTTATTGTATTATAATTCATTATCTATGTGTCTATTTTCAATAGACATATATATTTTAAAGCTATATGTATTTATATATACATATAAATCAATCGATATATAGTGTTTTCTTTTTTGAGATAGTCGTACTGGATATAAAGACATGTTCTTAATCAGTAGGAAAATTGTGAATTGTTAGTTGGTTCCAAATTTTTTTAATAGATCAGCAAATTAAAATTTGCAAAAAAATTAGAGTTAGCATCTAACAATATTATATAATACTTGTACATGTATACAACTCAAAACTTAAAATTCATATTATGTATATCAACTCCCCATTATGAACGTGTGAAGTAAGAATAATTTCACCCATTATGGTTCATTATCATTGATTAATTTTCCATCCGTTGGAGGGCACGGCAATCAAATGTTTATTAATGCAAATATCACACACAATTAAATGTAATTATATGTTTTTATAAAGTTGCTAATTAATAACACAAAACATGTTGAATTTTATTTTTTAGACACGAAAATAAAAATTTATTACCCTCATTTGTGTGTATGACAATACAGAAATTGTCATTTGGAATAAAAGAACATCATTTTGTGTTAAAAGTGTTATATATTGATACATTTAAATAGATAGCTATCAAAAGGAAAATAGTCAATTTTTACACGAAAATGTAGCAAACACTTTAACCAATAACCTTAAATATAAGAAAAAGAAACCTATTATAAAATTAAAAAAATAAACAGCCACATATTCCCACAGACATAAAAAAAATTATATTTTAACATATATATATATATATATATATATATACACATTACAAATAAAATAAAAAAATAAAGTAGTGCAACTCAGTGAAAGAAATGGTTGACAATCTAATAAGACTTAAATATATATATATATATATATATATATATATATATTTAGAGCGATTACATGATTACTTTTGTAAATAGAAAATTATGAAACAACATTCAATAAATTTCAATATTGTATAACAAATTTATGATTTTAATAAATTTAGAATCATACAAACACTAAAGTGTGAGTAGATCCAATTACATTGGTAGTAACATCGATCATATTATTCTCTAAAGAGACAAATACATGCTTAACAAAAAATTTGATGAAGTTGTCGCTCCCAAATCTGATCATTGATGCTTAGGAGATATGATCTTTCTCCAAGATGACGTTTCTGCAAAGAGTTGATGTGCGCGTTGTTTATTTAAAAACATTACATCAAATGCTCTTTGTGTGGTAATCTCTTTCTTATCAATCATGGTTCCTCTAATCGGAAAAGTCGGAATGAAAGAGTACAAAGAATATGAATTGTGAAATAAATCGTTTGCAAAATTCTAGAATTTATAGGTAGAAAATAGTATAAAAATGGAAAATTTATTATTATAATTAAATTTTTTTCCCACAAATTATGCCTTTGTAACGTCCAAATATTAATTAGTTGATTGGTAAATATTAATAAACAATTAAGATAATAACAATTAAATAAATTATTTTCAAAAACGAAATTAATTGTAATTGAAAATGAAAGTTACTATAAACGGCAAGCCGGGCTTGCTTTTATATACTATAAAGATTATTTAATCTATTATCTATAATGAACTAATTGAAAACGGATGATTTATATATATTATATAGATTATAGGAAGATTTGAGGCTTGAAATGAGCTTATTTTAATTTTTTTTCGTACGAAATATATATACGTCTGAGTTGATAGACATATTTTGTATTAATCCTTTGGAAATTGATAAAGTTTTTAGTTAATATATAAAGATTTAAATATTTTGATATTGCCAATTTTTCGGTTCAATCTGTGCAATATTAATGCCAATATATTTGCCACTACATTTATGAGGAATGAATTCATCAATGATTGATGCATCACCTATCTTCAAAATTGAAATTAATTATTTAATCTATTATGTATAATGAACTAATTGAAAACGGATGATTTATATATTATATAGATTATAGGAAGATTTGAGGGTTGAAATGAGCTTATTTTATTTTTTTTCGTACGAAATATATATACGTCTGAGTTGATAGACATATTTTGTATTAATCCTCTGGAAATTGATAAAGTTTTTAGTTTATCTATAAAGATTTAAATATGATATTGCCAATTCAGGTGAGCGTAAATATATGTAAATCTGTAATTAATACCAATATTTAAAATATAAATATTTTAGAATAGTACAAAAACAACATATATATATGACGTATCTGTCATTATTAAGTAAAATACGTTTAATGTACTGTCAAAAACTTAAAATATATTAAAAGGAGATATAATTATACACACTGTCATACAAATTATAATTACGTGTATAACCACAACTAATATTATGCAAAAAATTAATTAGATGATTGAAAATGTAAATGCACAATTATTATATAACATTTAATATATAATTTCTAGAAATGAAATATTGAAAACAAATAAAAAAAACTGAAAAAAAGAACTTTCTAAAAATAGCACGGGCTTGCTATTATAGTTTATATAGATATAGATTAATAGTAATTGATTGATACACAAGCTAGTGACGTAAATATTCCCCACCATTAAAACCGTTAATCGGTAATTTGCACAAATGACATTTTTTGTGCGTGCTTATTCTTAAAAAAACGTAAAAATAGGAGGAATAGGCTCTCCGATTTTGTTCCCTAAATTAGAAAAGAAAAAAAAAAAAACCTTAATGTTTTTGCATATTAGCCCTAAAATAAAAGAATAATAGCAAAAGGATATGAAAGACAAATAAAAGTTGGTGAGTGCGACTGTGCGAGCAGCTGCCCCAAACCTCCAAACCCAAGATCCAAGCGGGAAATTAAATACAGCACCGTCACCGGCGATGACCACCGCCGGCGGAGCCACCAAGAGGCGCCGCGGCAGACGGAAAGGCAAGAAGAAGAGACTCAAAACTAAGCCCCAATCGAAGCTCCTCCAGCCCCAAGCCGCCCACCACCAACACCTCTCCACAGCAATCCCCACGCTCATCTCCGCCACCTCCGCCGCTCGGTCCTTCCTCCTCCGCCACGACCTCCACCTCTTGCCCTCCCAAACCCTAGCCCTAGAATCACTCCTCTCCTCCACCTCCCGCTCTCTCTTCCACCTCCTCTCTCTCGTCTCCATCCCCACACCCCCTTCCCCCACCCCACCCCCATCCCCGCCACCTCAGGAGAATTGGTTCGACCGTTTCATGGCCACTTCTCCCGATTACGATCCGCGGTGGGTTCAATTCTTCAACCTCTCTAAGCCGTCTTTCACTCTGCTCCTCCGCCTCCTCACCCCCTCCTTGACCTCATCACTCCACCCCCTGCACCCCAATGCCGCCCTCGCCGCAACCCTTTTCCGATTATCTCATTCAGCATCTTTCTCCGCCGTCTCGCGCCGCTTCTCTCTCGACTCTCGGACTGCATGTACGGCGTTTTATTCAGTCTGTAGAGCCATTGTGGAAAATCTTGGTCATCTGTTCGAATTCAACTCGGACATCAACAGAATTATAGTGGGCTTTGGCTGGAATTCTCTGCCCAACTGCTGTGGCGTTTTGGGGATTGAGAAGTTTGAATTGGAAAGCGATTTGATTGGCGAGAATGGGGGTTTGTTAGTTCAAGCTTTGGTGGACTCGGAAGGGAGGTTCTTGGATGTCTCTGCTGGCTGGCCCGGGAGGTTGAAACCAGAAGATGTGTTGAAAAGATCAAAGCTCGTCTCCGGGATTGAGGAGTCTAAAGAGTATTTAAATGGGCCATCTTTCGAATTGAATTCTGGCAACTCAATTCCTCAGTATATTTTGGGTGATTCATGCTATCCGCTTCTGCCTTGGCTTCTGACGCCGTATAATGGTAAGAATACGAAGTTGAGTTCTTCGGAAATGGAGTTTAATGGGGTGCATTGTAAAGGTATGGAGTTGGTAGGGACGGCTTTTGCGAAGGTGAAGAAAAGGTGGAAGCTTGTGGGGAGGAAATGGAAGAAACAATGCATTGAGGCATTCCCCTTTGTCATCGTTGCATGTTGTTTGCTGCACAATTTTCTCATCAAGTGCAGTGAGGTACTGCCGGAGGAAAATGCAGAGGGTTATAAGGAGAGAGAGTTTATGGAGTTTGATGGGGAGGACAGTGAGAGTGGGAAGAGGATTAGGGATGCACTTGCTTCGCACTTGAGTCGGGTAAGCCAGAGATCGTAAATCTTGTAGAACTTGTTGAGATGGGATAGTTTGTAATGTTTGAGTTCAACTTCTCTAAATTGCAAAATGCATTTCTGGTGTTATCTTTTGTATCATGTGCTTTCTTTCTTTCATGGTAGTTTCATTCCACCAATAAGATATCTGAAATGCAATTAAAATATGTGGTTGATGCTTTGCTGATACTTTTTAGCATACCTTACTAGGTTCAGAATACTCTGTACTTTGCATAAGAAAGGAGAGAATTGACAGTTATGTTGATTTTTAGGATCTGAAAAGGTCGGGCCGTTATCTGTTAGCCTCTGTAGGCTAGAAAGGAGCACTTGGAGATTGAATTTATGCCTTTTAGGTTTTGATGTGGTAACACGATCCACCTTTGACTCACGTGTTCTATCCCGGTTGCGAGAATTTCTAATGAAAGTTGTGAAACTAATACTAGGAAAAACCGGTTAGTTGAAATGGATGCATTCTCATATTTAGAACTGGAACTGATCGAAACTTAGAGAAAAATATTTAGATAGACAGGAAGTTGGACAAGAAAGTTTTGTTGGGAGCAGCAAAATTTCACTACTGTACGAAGCTGAAACTTAGAGAAGAATTCTCTGCAGAAGCTATGAGTTGGAGCTTCACTAGAATTATGTTCCATACAATGTAGCGGTCTTTGTTAATAAGTTTTGAGATCCATGGTTCAGATTTGGTGCCTACACAACAAAAGTCATCAATATCTGCTTGCCTTGAAGTTTGCAGAAGGTCCTCAAGACTACAAGTTGTCGATTAATCCTTTTAATTGCTGAAGAGATTAATACGTTGAATATACTTTCTTTTAATACATTGATTGTAAGGGGGAAGAGCCCTAACCGACAGAAGATCCACAAGGAAACCTTACTCTGCTGAGCTGTTCGGAGCAGGAAAATACGTCGCATGGAAGAAGTCTTTGCAGTTGGGAAAAGTCTGTTCTCTTCATTTTCTTAGTTTTGTGAATGCTCTTGGTACCATATACTGGTCAAAATTTTACCCATGAATCTCAGCTCTCCAGATTCTTGTATTTGGTACCATACCGTTACTCTTTTATATTGAACACTGAAATTTGTTTTATGTTGCCCTTGCAGCAGTGTATGCTTATTGATAGTAATCCTTGAAGTGATATCAGATCAAATGTATACAGTTGACTTATATTTATTGATGTTAATGTCTTAACAATGTTTTTGTGGTGTCCTATGATTGAGAAAAAGGCACGAATGATATATCATTGAGTAACAGAGTAATGATTTAAAAGTTCAAATTTCTCATGTCTGAAATTATGTATTTCTGAAGAAAATGATCAGAAATCATTCTATACATCTTCACTTGGGGAAATTTACACTGAATTGTCTTACAAACTAGACTACATTCCTGTAAATTAGTTCAATACCATATAAAAAAGATGGCAATGGCTTCGAAACCTACCCCAAGATTAAGATATATACATGCAATTTATCTATATTGAAGAAAGGGTGACTGCATTTCTACCTACGTTACGAACTAATACATTCGTAATGCTAAGCTATCACCCCTGTTTCTATACAATATGCGGTCCGACTTGATCACCACTCAATCACAAGAACTTCTTTGAAGAACAGTTTCTTGTGCAGTCTAACCAGCAAGATATCAGACCAGCAAGCCCTGCCTCCTGTGGCTGAGAGATGTCCATTTCTCGTCTCTCCATAACTCTCAGGAACTCGTCTGAACTTAAGCTCCCATCGCGGTTCAGATCAAACACGTAGAATACCAGATCAACCACATTATCAGTGAGGGAGATTCCACAGACCTTGGACAACAATTTGGGAATCACTGAGGTGAGAGAGAATAACAGCAGGTTAGTTAAACTAGAGAGAGAATAGGGAATAATATACCTGATGAGCAGCTCTCTTGAAATCCTGCTTTGACAGTAGGCCGTTCACTTTGCCATAGCTGAAAAGTGCAATGGAGAATTGCTCTAATCTTTTCCGAAGCTTTGCAAAATTCTGGAATTCTTCAAATGTAACTCGTATGTCTCTGAGGGAGGGATGGTTGTCTAGCTCGTTGGCTTGATCGAGAAACATGTCTATGAATCTCATATCAGCAGATGCAACCATTGATAAGATGAAATCTTTCGCAGAGATACTCCCTCGTGACTTGAAATCATAATGTGCAAACTCCAATCTCAGCATCTGTTTATAGGAAGTGCCTTCATAACATCGTCTGTGCAGGTAGTGATGGGATAATGAGTTGTAGGGCGTACCTCATTCTGCAAATCTCTCAATAACTCTACGAATTTTCCATGTTCGAGGCGTTGAGTTCCATCTCTGCCGAAGAAGTACTCAAGAAGACCCCCTTCCTCCACAGAGCCTGAAACTTTCAACCCAATCCTCATTCCATCTCTGTGTGAGGCTCCTTGTCTGTTTCGACTACGCATAAGAGACATCACCCTTTTGAATTCTGTCTTGTCTATATATCTGTGTGTCAGGTGCAGGTGGGGAAAAAGTTCAGCAATCAACACAAAATAAGGTACATTTCTATATCTTTCTGCTGTCCGTTGTATATGATTTTGGTTGGATGGTGAAGAAGAGACTCTGACAAACTTAATAATAGAACTGCAGAGAGATTGATGACAGTGGAGCAACAGACATACCCGTCGTTATCAAGGTCAAACATTTTGAATGCAACAGAAAAGCTTGATTCTGGAATCCCCAATATTGTGACAAAGAAGATGTACCTGTTATTACAGTTACAAATAAAGAAAGTTAAATCTTATATACATTCAGAAAGTTGAGGATATTTTATATATAATGAATAAATTGTGATACTAACTCTGGAAATGATATAAGGCCATCATTGTTGGTATCAAACATCATAAAGAATTGAGAAGGAGGACAATGTAGCTCGCTGGTGATGAGTTCGCCTTTGAGGTATCCTCCTCTAACGACGTCTGCTTCTGATGGAGGAAACACAGGTACTACTGCTCTCATCAGGTCTGCTGCTGTCATGTGTACTTCTCCAGAAGGTGATTTGAAAGATGCAAAGTACTCGAACACCTTGAAAAAAATAAAAAATACTCAAAATTAAGATTGATTAGGTATGTAGCATGGCCTCTTGTCATATCTGCTTCAAGCATTAGCATATCTGATACATAGATAGATCAGAGGCTGAAATGTGTTTATTTTTATGATTCTGCTACATTATTTATTTTGCCTTCTAAGCCAATATCTATCACCATCTTGAATGAAGAGATATAAGACAGGTGCATCTTAACCTACACCTTATAGGCATGAAAATAACACGTAAGATCGTAGCACATTTACCTTTTCAGGAGGGCTTCGTGTTCTTATCCGTTTCTCATATTTGAAGAAAACTTTTCTCCTGTATGAATCTGAGATCATAGCAAGATCAGTAACCCTAAATCTTAATCTAGGATGAAACACATGAGAAGTCAATATTAGTCCATAGTTGGAGGTGAAAAATGCCTAAGCTTATATCAGAAGCAGTGAAATTCTGCTGAAATTAGCAGATAAGTTTAGAAATCACATTAGCTCTAAGCATTTTCAAAGTGCATTTTGCTTCCTCTGGTATCAGAATCTGTAGCATTGATGATACAAAATTGATTGGCTGATCTGCTAATGTTGGCATTATTGGTATTGAAAAGGAAAGGGCATATATATACCTTTAAACAAGAAGGTAGGTTTCTTCTGTGGATCGTCTCTGAGCCCTGCAGAATCAGCATACGACAGGAACGAACCTCCACTGCAGAACAAAGAACAATAATAAAGGCCTAAGCTGGAGCCGGCAACCACCACCCCATAAGAGACTGATCTCAGAAATGACTCAAGAAACGACGAATCATTCTTGTTGAATCTTGTTGATGATCCTCTCACCAATGAGTTGTTTGATTTGGTGGAAAGAGAACGCGAACGACAACTTTTGGCTGCAAGAACTCCAATCTGTGCTTCGGTTTTTCTCAGTGAAGATGCCCAAGAATGCATAGTATAAATGTAATATTGCACTTCCAATGTGGAAAATTTTGCAGCAGGAACAAAGCCTTATAACAAAGCTTTGTGATTTAATTTGTGTGTTTGTGATTGTGATGAAGAGAGGAAGAATTGCACGGATTCAACAGAGCGAAAAACAAGGTGACACCAACATTTGGATTTGAGACTTATTCTCAAACACATGCATATATATTGTATATAGCACGCACATCAATATATATAATGTATATATTCTATTAATAGACCTATCACAAAAAAGATCTGATATGTGTTATATTTAACAACATTTGCCACTTTTATGTTTCATGAATCATAATCACCTTTATAAGATAAAAACATAAATTTTAAGCTAACTTGGACTTTATATCTTCTGATGAAGTTTTTTGAGTTTATGGAATTCTTAGAGATCGCAATCAGTCATTTAGTTGAGCTCATAACGTTCTTATTATTAATTTTTCTTTACTCTATTTTTTTTGTATGCTAATTTTTTTAGTAGAGGTCATCAAAATAACGCGGAAAAGTTGTTTTGCAATCTTTTTACAAGTTGTTAAGGGGGTGTTTGGTAGGGTAGATAAGCCAAGATTGTTTTATTTATCTTGGCTTATCCATCCGTTTGGTAGGCGATATTGTAAACATGGAGGCCCTCGATAAAAGCTCGGCCTGCGTTTATATTACTGTAGCCGTTTAGAAAAGGTATCTCACCAAATTGGTGAGATACATAATCTTGATTTGAACAGGAACAAGATTAATTTGTGAGATTACCAAATTGCCCTCTCCTCTCTCTCTTTCTCTCGCCCTTTCTCTCTCTCTTTCTCTCTCTTTCTCTCGCCCTCTGGTCTGGACGAAGATGACACGGTGGGGGTCGGAAAGTTCCGATCGCGCGCGGCTGAGGGAGGATCGGAGTGGCGACGACGGAGACGAGGGGGTGTGGTGGTGGTGGAGGCGGAAGGAGACGTGGGTGTGGTGGTGGTTTCTGCAAATTGGTGGACTATAGATCTGGTTTCTGCAAGTTTGGTTTCTGCAAATTGGTGGTGGTTGCGACGGCGGCGAATGGTGGCGAAACAGAGGGGAGAGATTGAGGGGTGAGAGAAGAGAGAGTAAGAGAGAGGAGTGAGAGAAGAGAGAGCGAGAGGGACATGGTGGCGGGTTGTGGGAGTAGGCGGCGGCGGGTGGCGGCGGTGGTTACGACGACGGCAGATGGTGGCGGAACAGAGGAGAGAGAGATTGAGGGGTGAGAGTAGAGAGAGTGAGAAAAGAGAGAGCGAGAGCGAGAGGGACATGGTGGCGGGTTGTGGGAGTAGGTGGCGGTGGTGGTTTCGACGGCGGCTTCGATGGTGGCGGATGGTGGTGAAACAGAGGAGAGAGAGATTGAAGGGTGAGAGAAGAGAGAGCGAGAGGGACATGGTGACGGGTTGTGGGAGTAGGCGGCGGTGGTGGTTGCGATGGCGGAGAATGAGAGAGAGAAATGAGGTGGAACAGAGGAGAGAGAGAGAAATGAGGGAATGAGGGAAGCAGATATGTGGAAGATGATAGAAGAGGAGAGAGAGAGATGAGGGATAGAAATACTTATATAATTTTAGGGATAGAATTGTCATTTCCCACTTAATCTTGATTTTAAATTATGGTACCAAACAACCAACTTATTATTTACTATATTTCTCTTGATATTATCTTATCTACCAAACACAAAAAATACACTAACAATCATTCCTTATTCACTATATTTATCTCAATATTATCTATCTTGATTTATCCTAACATACCTACCAAATGAGCCATAAGATTATTAAAGTTAGTCAGGAAAAAAAAAAGTTGAAGAGATCAATCTTAAAATATTGTGGAGAAAATATGCAACAAATATAAAATAAGCGATTTTATTTTAAGATTTTTTTTGAATAAATGTAATACTAAATTTAAAAACCACGTCACGGTAGATTCGAACATGAAATCAAAAATATTTTTTTTAGAAAATTTGTTTTTAATGTAAAGTTGTGTGAAGTGTTCTGGGCTTGGACCATTAGCACCCATTTAATATTGTATGGGCCGGTATTTTGGATCCACTGATTATACAAAACTCCAAACTATATTATATATTGTCGATAACAAATTCTTTTTTCGTTAAGGATGGGGGATTGAATATAATGGGAAGAATATTACTCGAGTCTCTTATCTTTATAATGGGAAGAATATTAAACGAGCTACATCCTAATGGTCTGTCCATAACAAATTCTGATACAACTTCACCTTACAAATATATATATATATATATATATATATATTTTTTTTTTTGAGAGGCTCACTTCACAAATATTACTAATGAAGCTTTCAAAAAAAATAAAAATAAAAGTTACTAATGAAGATTATTCGATACATACCGAAAGTAGCAGCTGCGGATTCTCATGTCATAAAAAAAATTCTTCAAGATTTCCACATATGAATTCCCCACGAGAACCCCTAAGCATATATAGCTTGGTTGGCGTGACGAATAAAGTGAGAATGTATCAATTTTGCTAGAAAGTACAGTGCAAGTGTGCAATTAATTCATCATTGGGGGAATTTTATCCTATCTCACGAGTCATCATTCATAAAATGGAGCTCATATTTGATATTTGAATCCAAATAAAATCATACAATAATAAAATTATTATGTGACACTTGGTATGAGTTTATATCTAAATAGAAATACAGTACATTTTACGGATCTCAACTTGTGAAATGAGCTCACATAATTTTTTTGTGATTTATGTGGATAAAAAAAAATAAATTGTGATTTATGATTTCTTTTTTCTTTTCCGTTATTGGGGTGGGGCCGGGGTGAGTTGAGGGTGGGGGTCCGAACCAGACTAACTAATCAGATTCCATGTCAAATAAAATAACTACTTACACATCACCGTCCATAATAGCTCAAATTTCTCATTTTCTTGGTGTTTATATTATCTCTAATGAATCAGTATGTGATCTCTTTTTGATTAATTTGCATATTTGCCAACGTATATTATGATATTTTACGCATTTCATTATATACTTTATAAAGCTGAAAATGGTCATTTATATTAATTCCAGCCAAATTTACATACATTTAGGTATATATATTTTTTTTAGCACTTATATATTAGGTATGTTGTTCGACGCCTTTTTAGAAACTCAGTAAATCGCAGTTTCTTAAAGAAAGTAGTTCAATGTGGGGTCTTATTTATTACCACAATTAATTAACATTAACACTCCACCGATTTTTCTCAGATAGGTACAATTTCCGAATCACATGCTTATGAAAAATGTCAATTTTTTATTCATTTATTTCGCAGTATGACTTAATATTCATCACATAGTACCTTTTTCCCCCATTTTCGGTTGAAAAACAACATGGACAATTGGACATGTCACATATTCAAAAAATTTTAAATATTTTCATGCATTTGATATAGAAAATTATATTATACTACTATTATATATATTCGCAAAATTTAACAGATTCTTCAAAAAAAATCTATTACTAATACGAAAATAAAGCTGCCACCACCACGGTGCTCCGTTCATATTTTCCTTTATTCTGGTAATTTGTCTAATTTTAATTCATATATATTCTAATTTTTATTTTTATTAATTAAAATATTATTAATTTCATATTCTTGAAATATCACATATTTATCTATTAATCACATCTCATATTTATCTATACCTCTATTTAATTAATTTCTTCTATTATGCATATTAAAATAATAACAATTTCGGAACGCATTCTTATAAATCCTTATTTTATACATTCTTAATTCATATATAATAATCTATAGAAAATTTGTAAATGAAAATCTCTCTATGAAGACTAAATAAATATATTTAATCAACATGTCTATATGGAATCCTTTTTATTTTTCATTCATGTTTTTCTAAAAATTCGATTAGTGCTTTCTATAAAATATATACATTGAATCAAATGTGGGATATGTAGCTAAAGAAAAGAACAAAAAAATTGGAAGATGTAAACATATTTTTTTCCGCATTTTGGCAAAGATTAGAGATATCGATTTAACATGAACTAACGAGAAGGTTCAAATATACTTAAAAAGAAGGATTTTTACTAATTTTAATTAATATTAAATTGTTTAGATTTTTATCGAGTAATTTAGCATAAACCAACGAGACGGTTCAAATAACATAGAAAGAATGATTTTTACTAATTTTAATTAATATTACTTTGAAGATGTAAACATTTTTTTTTCTGCATTTTGGCAAAGATTAAAGATATCTATTTAGCATGAACCAACGAGACGGTTTAAATATACTTAAAAAGAAGAATTTTTACAAATTTTAATTAATATTAACTTTGTTTAGATTTTTATCGAGTAATTTAGCATAAACCAACGAGACGGTTCAAATAACATAGAAAGAAGGATTTTTACTAATTTTAATTAATTTTACTTGGAGTGTTCATATTTTTATCGAGTATTACTCAACGGATTTGAGACGCGTATGTACAATAAAGTCACTATTTTAACCGAGATTAGGACAAACATGTAGAAAAATTATAAATAAATTTAGATTTAAAAAATACATAATGAATGAGTATACTCGATCCATTGTCATTCCTAATAATAAATTTAGATACGTGGAATAAAATTAATTTTATAAGTTTGATTAATAATTAACGCGAACAATATCATAACTTTTAAATAAGATATAAAATTATTTTTAAAATATATACACGTAAATTAAAAAATAAAGTTATTTTCCGTCGAGTCTCGACGGACTACTTACTAGTTTATAGTAATAATATAATCATAGTAGCCGTCATTCAATGTAAATCCCGTGAATATGATTTGTCAATAAACAATTGAAGATATTTGGTCAAAGAATAATTACGTAATAACAATACACACCTAACACTAATTAAAATTAAAACATTTCCTTCAAATAGGAGAAACCAAAAGGACATAAGTCCAATTTAAGAGACCAAAGAACCCTAGTTTTCATGATTTCCCAACTACCTTTTGAATTCCATAAATTGAGAAGATAAAGAAATAATATTAGTCATCTATCACCTTACCCACCACATTCATGCATCTTTTTACTTCCTCATCTTTCTATTTCATTTTTCTTGGGTCATTCTAAACTCATAGCTATTACCAAAATAATTTAAAAAAAAAAATTACTCTCAAATCTTCAATTATTGTGAATTATTGAATCTAATTAAATCATATATCATGTGCATGAACCATTACCACAATATATTACTCCCTCCCATTTTTAATATAAGTCTTTTTAGACTTGTGCACATAAATTAAGAAAATTTTATTTTGTCAAATTTATCCTTAATAAATGATGAATTGAAATTAGTGAAGAGTGACAAATGTGAATATGAGGTGAATTAATTAATTAGAGGCAATTATGGATTTAGGAGGTTAAAAAAAGCTAGAAAGACATATATTTTGCAAAAATTATAAAAAAACTAAAAAGACTTATATTAAAAATGGGAGGGAGTACTATAAAACTACATAATTTTAATTAATCGTATTAATTAAATATCTCATTCAAATTATACGCCTTTCTACTTTGTCCATGTGAGTTTAATTTTCTTTTTTTTTGTTAAATTGACGCCATTTTTTTTCACTTCGGATCTTATGTCCCACTATTTTTTGTGTCCCACAGTACCCAACTATTAATTTTACTATTTTAATAATACATATCTTAAAAATAAAAATTATTATAATGAACTTTATTACTAAAATTTGAAGCTTAAAAAATCATATACCCTAATTATGGAATAACCAAATCTAACAATCAATTGTCAACTAAAATATTGAAATTAAATATGAAATAATTATAAATTCTAATTGGATTAATTATGAACCGTAACTAATAATGTTAAAAGTACAATATGTTTACAAGAGCTTGAAATTGAAGAAAAAAAATTCATAGTGAGACACAGGTGTGACACCCAAAAGTGAGATAAAAATAAAACTAGTGAGTGAAGTGGTAAAATACATGTAATTCAAACAAGTTATAAATATTCTAGTACTTATACAAGTGGGACATCAAAAAGTCGTCGAGCAAATAGTCTCATAATCCCTCGTTCCCCAACTTTACCCTCTTATCCTGTATATATATATACACAAGCTTTCCAAATTCAACACAACTTTCCAAAAACAAAGCAGCCATGGATTGGTATGCATGGCTATCGAAAACAAACCTAGATGCAACCCTAATCTACGATTACGGTCTAACGCTAGCCCAAAATGAGCTCGAAGAAGAAGACCTTCCCTTCTTCAACCACGACTTCCTGCAGAGCCTCGGCATCTCCATTGCCAAACACCGCCTCGAGATACTGAAGCTCTGCAGGAAGGAGGCTCGGGGCGGGGGAGGCTCAGCCAACAACGGCCTTTCCCGCCTCGTCCTCGTCATGAACAAGACTAGGAAGCTCTTCGCTCGCAACATCAGCAAGCTCGGCTTCCACAAGAACTCTCCGGCGCCCGACATGTCGCCCTACCAGAGCCAATGGAGCGGAGCGCTGCGGAGGATCCACGGCGGGAAGCAAAACCATCAGGCGGTGGTGGCCGGCCGGAATGTGATGTGGTCGGGCCCGCTACCGCTTGATCGACGGTTGCAGGAGAAGTTGATGGCGGCTGGTAGGTACCCGAGTGTGTCTGGGCCGTTGGATTTGAAGATGCAGTACCCGAATTGGAGCCCGATGGTTGGGAGGCATAATGAGAGATCGGGCCTTGTTTGTAGAAGCCCGACTATATCCGGGCCTATAGATAGGCTCGGTCTGAGCCCGAAAGTGGGCTACTATAGGAGTGAAACGATGGGTGATCATGATCGTGATGGGCCTCAATCGTTGTGGTCTATAATGTTTCAAGATATGAAACCCACTTAATTAAATCAATTGTAATTTATATTTTGCTTTATCTTGGATTTTTTTTTTTTTGAATTTTGAGTTTTGCGTTAATTGCAATTTTGTTGCTCCTGAGAATTTGTGTTGTGTTTGTGTGCATTTCTCATCTTAACCACCGCCACGCCTCCCCCCCCCCCCAAAAAAAAATAAAGAAAAGAAAAGAAAAAGATGTGATTGAGATTGGTGGCTAAATAAAAGTATTATATACATATTTATTTTTTGAAATATATATACATATGTGCTGAAGACTGAAGTACATATTCTACATATTTATTTTTTGAAATATATATACATATGTGCTGAATACTGAAGTACATATTCTCGAAAGTAATGAAAAAGACTAGCATCGATTATTATAATTTCTCTCAACTTCAGACTTTAAGAGTACTGAAATTTCAATGTGACTGTAAAATCCCACAAAATAAAATTAAAACACATTATTCTGAAATCATTAGCGTTCTTTCAATCATAGTAAAAAATTGCAAACCTCAAATTCTCCAATATTTATACAAGCATAACGCAAGAGTTGCATCCCTGTCTCATCATTCATCAGTGGGACTACTTTCGTATTCGTTTTTTTTTTCTCTCTATTAATTGCAAAAAAAATTTGAACTATAATTTTTTTTATACAACTTTAATTTCATTATTGAGTGGATAAAACTTGAAGAAACCAAATGAAATTTGTCATTCATAAATATTAACGGTCAGATTCAATTGAAATTTTCACACAACCGATTTCTGAATCAGAAATTAATATCTCAACTTACTTTTCAATACTATTCATGCCTTCACCATTGCTATGAAAGAACATAAATTTTATTACCTGCCACTGCCACTGCCACTTCTAAAGAAAAAATAGCCCTTATATCCATTTAAGCAAAACTTGTAGAGTGGTATGTGCGATGCACGTAATATTTATATATTTTAATAATATATATATGTCAAACATAAAATAATCATATGATAATAGATACTAATAATAAAATACTAAAATAAAGGTATAATAGGCAAATCAAAATTTGTAAACAAGACACTTTTATAATAAGTATAGATAGATAATTGAGACCCTACTAGCCAGTTACCCCAAAATATAACAGATAAATAATAAGTGCATTTCCTCGTTCGAATTCTAAGGCCAAACCTCACGTCGGAAGATTTTCGTTGTCACGATCGATGCCTTGGAAATCTCTAGGATTATATATCAGTAAAACATTATGTCTATTCCAGCAAGGTTGCATAAGCTACAATATATAGTATATCTTCTGTACCTTGATGAAGCTGAACAAACAATACTCAAATCATCATTAAATTCTCAAGATTCGTTCAAGTAAGGTCAGAGGATGGATCTAATACAAGAGAACAAAAGGGATGATGCACATATCTTCTCTTAGAAGGATCAAATGAGATTCTTTGTCCATTTGTACAATCTAGATGATTTTTGATAAGAGTATGATCATGATCAGCTGGTAGAGCATTTAGTTACTTAGAATATCTAGTGACTCATCATAGCAAGAGAGGTTCTTTTTTGCAGGTATCGTAATTCATAAGCTATAGCATCATGAACATCATCAAAAGAAAGTTGATGGTTCTGTATCAGACTTACTAGATTAGCAGTGGATATACTGAGGTGCATACCGGTGCACTATTCTAAGTTTTCTGTTTGCTCCTGTGAATGGCTTGAACTTTCGGGAAGCTGCCTGATGGAGCCTTCAGCATAGAGCTTTCTGTAAACCGGCAAAATCCTCACTGTCAGAACTATGCTAAGAATGGTGCCAACAACAGAGACTCCAGCCAGGACAAGGAACATGAGCCTAAAGCAATCTGGACCCTTGCAAGTCCGGGATTGTTGCCTTTCTGCCTCTTTGTCATACAGGTAGCCTGCAAGGAGATTCGAGAACAGATATGCACCCAGTGGATTTCCCAGAGACATGAAGTTGAAGATCGTACCAAAGTGCTTAAGGCCAAATAGTTCAGAAACTGTTGAGACCATGATAGAAAATTGAACCCCGTAGCAGACACCGAGAAAGCATGTTGTCACAAGAAGAGTATAATGAAGAGCTGAAGGAAAAAGAAGGTATGTAATCACCATTACTACTTGAGTGATTCCCATACAAATGGTCCTTGGGAATGCTTTAAATCTGCAAGTACAGTTTTGCTAATAATCAGAAATAGTAAGTATAGTATGGGCAAGGGCAAGGGCAGTATGTTTGATATTACATATGTAATGTTTTTCATAATGGAACATTAAAACTGAACAAGCATCGATTCAAAAAACAATAGCAGATTTAATTTAATTCTCTCTTCATGGTTCATTGCATCAATTCATCTGCTTGTTTAATTTTCTAGTCAGGATAATGGTCTAGAGCTCTTACATTTCTTAGTTACCAGTTGATGATCTTGGTTCCATTGTTTAATTCTGTGTGTATCTTTAATATCTTATCAAGTCGAACCATCTTACTAAATGTTACAAACAGCTACTTGTTTAAATTAAATAAAATTATTAGGAGACAAAAATGGGCATATCAGGCTGATGAGTAGTTATAAGGGGTACTAACCTGACAAGACATTCAGATACCATGCCTCCACCAAGGCGACCGGCAAAATTCGAGAAGCTGAAGAGGGATAAGAGGATTTTTGTGTCATCCATATGTTGAGCTATTCCTATTTGTGCCAGATTGTTGAGAACTGTGACACCAGAGCCAACGCCAACAAAGTAGACCAAGAATAGGAGCCAAAAATCGGCCTTAATCAAAGCTTCACGAAACGTGAAATCTTCTCCTCTTCTAGGTCTTCTTTGTCTGATTATTGCACCTTCACCTTCAGCGAGAAGCATGTCAACTTCAGACGTGCCGTCACCTTCATGAAAACTACCAAGGCCCTCTGCTGATGGAGTCGGCTGTATGATCAGTGGTTCTGCATTGTTGGAATCACCTTCGCCAGGCAAAGCAGACTCGCTACGATTGGATGGGTAGAAAGTAATCTTAACAGGGATAGCAAGTGGAGCCATGAGTAAGAGCACCATAACAAGTAGAAAAGAATAAGCAACAGGAACGCTCCGAGTCAGCTTATCACCCAGAATGGTAGTTATAACAACATATATACCAAGTATTGCACTAGAAGCTTGAATGAAAAGGAAATGGCTTTTTTCAGAAGGATCATCTCCAGATGCCGGGGTACAAGGCTGGACAAAAAACATCATCACGAAACAAAGTACGGGAACTCCAACTGTGAGGAAAAAGAGTAGACTAGAGGTACCGTCTGCGCAGCTGCGCAGCAACACACTATAAACTTCAGTATACACAGCAGCACTCAGCCCTCCATAGCCTTTCAGAATGCCAGCAACTGTGCCCCGACTTAGAGGAAAGTTTCTCATATTCGTAACAAGCACTGCTGTGGTGAACCAAGCATTACTGTTTGTTGCAAGACATAATGCCAACCATAACTGCATACAGACAATTTCATAATCAAGACATAATAAGAATGAAGAACACCAATTATTTAGGTATAACCAGAAATCCTTCACAAGAGTAATTTCACTTGTTAGTACACCGGATGTCTCAAATTAAGTGATACAAGTGGCCACATTAATCACGAAAGAGATCAAATCAACTTTATATAGGGATGGAATTAGCAACTGCAAACAGCATATGAGTAAGATAAACAATAAGAGCAGAGAACATTGCATGACGACGCAAATATCATTTGAGACTCCAACATGATACAGCCATACAGATAGATACTCATTTCACTTAACTAACCAGATGATTCCAAACGGAGATGTCAAACTTTCAAAAATATACCTAGCTTTAACAAGCTGCATATTAGTAAAGGAAAGATATGGAAACTACTTCATCAACAATATATATCATCGCCCTATGTTCCCTTAGTAGAAGTAATCTTGCAGATATTGTAATTATCCAGATCAAAATAGTGAAAATTCTATGTTAATAATACATCACGAAACACGCATATTCAGGAAGAAGAATACTCTCAAACGCCATTATGAGGACAGCGACGAATATATCAAGATACAGATATTTTCAGAAACGAATATGGGAACAAAATATCCGATCGCCTGTAGATGCTCTGAGCATAAGAATCACATTTGATGAAACGACATCTACCATTGATACGGATGATGATTCATCATCAATGGAATCTATTTCATATTCAAATAACGTAATAAACATTTCCGAGTGCCCTAGCTAAAAAATCACAGAGCTCAACTAAAATCGCTAATCCGGAATTCCAAAAGTTGAAAATTATGGCTAATAAGTTCTCATACACAATCCAGACCAAGTGACCAACCAAAAGGAATATCATACATTTTTGACAAATTTTTCAATTGAAACATACTACGTAACCACGTTGATCAAACATATAAACCGAAAACAGAGCAGAAAAGGATAAATGAGAATTACCGCCCAATACGGCAAGGAATCGACTTTCTTGCTCAAGGCGAGCCAGATAACGCCATAACCGAAGAAGCAAGCTAAAGCGCCGATGAACAGAACGACCCACGGCCGGACGTGGTTGCAGACGAAGCCAGCTAGAAGGCCGACGTTCTCGCCGATGTCATTGGCGACGCCGAGGAAAGCTAGCTGGCGCTGGTTGAAGCCTAGTACGGATTTAAGTGAGTGTGAATAGAGAGGGAAATTGTAGGCGTTGCCGGCGGCTATTTGCATCCAAATGGCAGCTCCCAGCCCCACCCACGGCGGCCGCGTGCCGGATGTCACAGTCGCCATTCTATGTTGCGAGAAAAACTGAAGGATTAATGTGAGGATATGGAGCAGTAGCAGTGAGAGATGGATACATGGAAGTTGAATAACGAGATGAAGCGGTTATTTTCTCTCACTGCAATGGAGTGATGTGAGAGAGAGAGAGAGGAGAGGAGAGAATGCGGGGGCTTTTGTACCTTTTTGTTGTCTCCGTCACTGTGTGTGAATTGATGCGGGCACACGCCTTCTAATTTGGAGTATTTCTCCTTTTTTTTTTCATGAAATATCTGATTGTTTGAGATTATGCATTTAATCGACTAGTGAAATTATAGACGTCACGTGAATGATAGAAAATTTTTTGATACTTTGAAATAACCACAGATCTCGTATTCCAAAATGTCACGAATTCCACTCGAATTCAATTCATTAGAGTTTATTCACTGAAATATGTAAAACATATGAAAATAAAATTGGAGGTTTGCATTGCATGAGATGGCATGCTCCTTCGAAGTTTGAAGCGTGTGCTTTGCTTAATACGACAGCAAGCGGGAAGATTTGGAGCCGATCTATTTGCATTTTGTAGGTGGGTCCCAAATCGTTACATGTCAAAATTGGGAAATATATTTAATTTGTCACGTTTGCTAGTTTTCTTTCACTTTGAGGCCAAATATTTTGCCAACCTGAATGTGAGAGACTTGCCCTCTTCAACCTTATTTGCGGTGACGTTTGATATGAACCTCATATTCTCTACCAAATGTTCATTGTTTGGCCACATTACTTCATGCTATCTTTTACTTATTATACATATACATATATATAGGGAGAGGGGATCAAATAACAATACTTTTTAATGTAGAAAATTAACGGGTGCATTAAGTTACTATAATTTATGCATAAAAATAATAATGCATTTTGTGCATTATCTGACGTGATCAAAATACATAGTTTGTTACGTTCTTATAGGAAGAAGGATTCTCCTCGGAATCCATCCCTCTCATCTTGCGCACGTTATTATTATTATTATTATTATTATTATTATTATTATTATTATTATTATTATTATTATTATTATTATTATTATTATTATTATTATTATTATTATTATTATTATACCTTAGAAATTGATATTTGGATCATTAAATCGATAAAATACATAAAAATCAAAGCTCAGTTTGTTCTATTTTTCTTTAACTTCAAAGATATAAATAATAAGAAAATTCAATAATCTATTTAGATCGCTAATTTTTGTATAATCGTTGTCATAGAAACATGTGTCATCACAATACATAAAATGCATTTTTATGATATTACAGTAATGCATCATCATAATGAATGATGCGTTTTATGTATTACGAAAATGTATTACTACTTTCTATACTAAAAAAATATTGATTATAAAATTCATAATATTGAAAAATATTAGTTTCTCACAAAAGTGTCTATATTCTTGCTTGCCCGTGGGCTACTCCAAGCAGACCCAACATAAATCAAACTAAACGCTTGCAATCCTACTAGTAATGTGGAACTTACTAAATCTGGTACTGTGGGCCTATTGGGCCGACCAAATTAATAGGGCCTCTTAGTTGATAGTGATAGTCGGCCCATGACATGAGCCGGTCCAAATGAGTAATTAATCACAAAAAAGATGTGGGCCCAATATATAAAAACAAACTATTAGTTGCCACTAAGTATTAGACTAACATTCTGTTAAGCTCCAGTTGTAATGCACTTAGCTCGGTTAAGAGCAGTTATTAGAGAAGTTAATTAGTTAGCTGAGTTGGCAATAGTTAGCTAAAGTAGTTAGGGTTAGATTGAAAATATCTCATTTCAAATGCAGTTTAGCCATGGCTTAGTTTCTATCGAACAGTACACCACCATTATTACCATGCTTCTCTATAATAGTTTCACAGCCCAAAAGAGAGACAAAATTTAATCGCAAGAATAATCAATCAGTTAGTAGATCATTACCAAGAAAAGTAATAAAAAATTATTCTTTATATTTGCTCAAGTACTTTTCACCGAACTTTTACTCTACCCGATCTAATATTAGAATAAATCTATGCAGCCACATTATGACTAGCCATAATTTGATTTAATAACAAAAAAAATCGGTTTATTTAATTTTTTGGTTCTAAATGACTTCTAATATTTAATTTATACAAATTTATCTTGATATATTTGGATTTTGATGTAATATAAATCTCGATAGATATAATAAAAGTAATACAAATATTTTTGTCGAAAAAATAAGACATAAATATATTTACACTAATCATGATAGAATTTAAGTCAAAAATATAAGCAGTAACATAAAATATATAATCATACTTTTTATATGAATCAAATATCTAACAAATTTGACTATTTTCACTTAATCGACCAAATTATGGCTAGCCTGACCATATAGCATCACTTCTAATATTAATGTTGGATCCTTCCAATTTATCAACTAATCATTTCCTAAATTAAAGATATGTTATACCTAATTTGGACAGTGAATGAGCATTATTTGTATACGATAAAATCAAGAATTAAAATGGAAAGTGGAAACAGATAGATTAGGTGGGCCAAAAATTAAGGATGGTGATTGATTTTGGAAGAGTTGCCTAAATTCAAATTTATGACAGACTTATAGTTACCACTTAGTAACTTACCACCTCAATTTTTATACTAAATACTTCATCCTATTCATATTAAAAGTCTGATTTGGATTTTTTAATTTTTTTCATTTTAATTGTTGTAGGGGGATAAATCCTATTAATTTGTATGATATTATTACACAAGAACGTGGTTCATCAAATGTGTATTTAGAACAACAATTGTAGGTTCCCTCTGGTCATTAAAAAAAAAGTGCTTTAGGTCCTATGGCTTCATCGACTACTTCACATATACTATCTCCTTCAATTATAAAAGAATTTTTTTTCATAGCCAAGACATATAGAAATCATAAGAAAGCGATACAGATAGTAATCTCATTGCGTAATCTTATAAATTATAGATTTTCTTTCAAAAAACTAATAAATTATAGATTAAATTATTCGAGTAAAGTATATCGGTCTATAATTTAAAGGGGAAAGCTATAAGGATGAATCTGTCACGCTCAAAACGACCTCTCATCTTCACAACCTTATCCACAACATAAAGTTGTATTGTGTAGGTCCAATCACACACACAAAATTAAAGAATACAACAATTGGCCAATACATGAACGAAAGGCCACTACTATATTTAATACATTTACATATTTATAATTTAACTAAGCACATCTTCAGCGGATTTCTTTAAACCAGAGCAATTTCAGTACTAAAATAGTGTGAAATAGTAATTCATTTTCAGCAGTCTGTTCTATTCTTTTATATAATAAAAGAATATTCTATTTTATTTGTTTAATCATAAAAATATAAATAACTTATCTAATTAATGAAGAATAAAAACATAAACTCATTACATTAAAGTATTTGATGAGGATTATGTAATAAATAAATAAATTACAAATAAGCGAGCCTCATTAAAACCTTCAAACGGGTAGGAAAAAGAGTGTTCGTCTGACATTAATACAAAATAACATAAGCTAAATAATAAAAAAAAATCATTTCATGTCTTTAAAGTTCATTTTAATAACACAATATTACATACAATATTAATTTATAGTAAGAAACTCAAAAAATTAAATGAAAACAAAATGAAAAGATTTTTAACGCATGAACAATTGTCCCTTATTATAGAAGCAGTACTATTCAAATCTGAAAAATGAAGTACAATTACAGTGCACCACTGGAGTAAAATGAAGCTGAAAATTAACGCAAAAGTAGAATAGCGCCTATTGCTAGAGATGCATGCACAACGGCGGTCACCAACCCGGTCGCTGTGCATGGTCACAAGGCATCAACCTTCCTTGTGACTGCAGGGGCCGGTCGCTCCACCGTTGGGGATCGGGATAGGTTGCAAGCCCGGTCCCTGTTGCGACATGGGTCGCGACCGTTGTTTTAATTTTTTTATTTTTTGAATAATTAAAAAAAAAATTGTTAACTGCTAGCTTAGTGTTTTTTTTATTATTCTATCATATTTCCTATCTATAAATATTATATCTCACGATTTGAAGCGCGCCTTCACGATGCGAGAACGTCTTGAACACGATTTGATTGAGGAAATTTGGACACAACTAATTCTACCTTAATTTTAAATTTAATGTATTTTCTTTATTGATTGTAATTTTTCAATGTTTCAATACAATATGGTATTTTAATTATAATTATTTTTATTATTCAAAATAAATATAAAACATAAAAATAAAAGCAAAATACAATTAAATAATGAGAGACCGGGAGTGAGAGATCGGTACCATTAAAGATGATTTAGAGACCGATCTCTAGAAACCCTACAAAAAAGCAACAAAAATATTAATAAAATATTCTCCCATTGTGGATGCACTAAGAGGTGGTCTATGCTCTGTAGTGCGACTAATCAATGCATCGGTTGACTTTTAAAAAATATTAATTTTTATTTAATTTTTTATATTTATATTTTAATTGTGGATTAATAAACCTTACGTGAATGATCTAAAAAAACATTTACGGGAATTAATAATTCTAATTAGAAATTAATAAATTTTAAAGAAATTAAGAAATCCTAATCAATCTAATTGAAAGGAATTAAATAAAAAATTAAAAAAAAAACTGAAAAAATAAATTAAAAATTGAAAAAACGTACCATCGACCGCACGCAAGTACCATCAAAATCGACAGGGCTCAATCGCATATGCGATCGCATATCGCACGCAAGTTTTCGTCGTTAACTAATTTAGTAAATAATGTTCTGAAAACTAGATAAGACTTGGGATTTGTAAATGAAACAAAAAATAAGAGGCTCGAGTCCAGTTGATTGTTCGATCTTATTTTTTCAATGTATGATACCATTTTTATGTTCAAATCAATTACTACGTATAATTTTAAGATACTCTTTGTTTTAAGTTTTGGTTTCCTACTATTATTTTGCACTTTTTCCAATAATTTGAGAAATCAATTTGCGTTCTCCCAAAAGTTAGTAAGTTTGGAGATCTTTGACTTTCGATTTCACTTCACATACCTGCACAAATATAACAAATAAAAAACGTTAATATATAAAAATAAACTAATTTAAAACCAAAAAAAAAAAAGAATAAACTCCAAATCGGATCCTCAAAATAGAAAGGAAATCTCTCAAATTAAATTATTTTTTACCAAATTAAAGGCCTGCCAAAGACCATAAAATTAAGACAATCTTGTAAATTAAATTAAATACTCATAATTATCGAATATTCAACCGATTGAAGTAGAGTATAAATTAACGGCCCTTATTTTAGGGGAAAAAACTGGAAATGCTCACCAAAATTTGTCTGCGGACCTAGAAGTAGTAGTAGTAACGGTAAATTTAAAAATTTAAAAACGTTTGAATTCTGGATTGCCATTTAATGAATTTTGATTAATAATTACGATTATATCAACTAATATTGCTGTACAAATATTTAGAGCAAGTAAAAAATATGTCCGGTCCTACTCCGATCGCGTTGGGTCTTCGGTCATCGGAGCAAAAAAATCCCGTTCCGTTCAAGAACCTTCCGCCGGCGTCACCGACGGAACGCAGCCAACAATTCAAAGCATCACAAAATCACTTAAACCTTCGACATGGCCGAGAGCCGGCTAGGGCGCCGGCGGAACTCGCCGCGGCGCCGCTGGTGGTGGGAGGAGGGGCGAATCAGAGCCGCTAGGGCTCTCCTCACCAAATCCCCCTCCACGGTGCCGATCCGCACCAGAGAATTCTTCATGGCGGACCGCCGCAGAATCAGAGATCGGCTGGAGCTCCCACACGACGTTGTTTGCGAGCTATTGGAAGCTCGGCCGTTGCCGCCGGGCGAGCCTTTGTGTAAGCTGCAGCGAAATGAACCGGGGTGGTTTGTGGGCGAGCACATACACGTCCTCCTGTGAGCCGCCGCGCCGGCCGGGGGCTTCTCGGACCGGCTGGAGAAGGAGATGGTCTGGTTCGATGAACCGGACCGGTCCAGGGAGAAGCTGATGGAAGGGGTACTGTAGTTGTAGAGGTTTACGCGGGTGGGGGAGGCGGGTCGGTGGAAGGAGCGGGACGAGGTGAAGGAGGAGGTGGAGGCGGAGGCGAAGGCGAAGGCGGAGGAATGAGGCGGCGGCGATTGGGTGGTGAAGTGGCGGTTGAATCTTGGCGAAGGGGAAATGGACCGGACCACCGGTCCGCTTGACTTATGAGCCGCCATTTTAACTGAATTTGCTGACGCCGGTTTTGTTTGGAATGTGAGGAGAGAGCGAGAGAGAGAGGATTTGACTTTTGAGTAGTGATTTTGGCAAACCGGTTTATACGAGTGCAATGTATTTATAGTGTGAATAAAGGCAGTGGGGGTTTCCGGGGGGCTGGTGGCTGTTTGGTTTACTTTTCTATTCTGATTTTTTCGCAGCCCATGATTTCTCTTATATTGCATTTGTGGTCCCTCATTCTAGAAAAAAAAAAAAATGGTTGAGTGCTTTTTTGTATTTAAATTTTAAAATTAAGTGTACATGTTCTTTTCAAAAACTTATATTAACTGTACTTCGATACTAAGCATCGAGATATATCGCCTAATAGCGCGTTTTAACCTTTGTCCTGTGCTAATTTGCTAGTGTAATCAATTTGACTTGAAAGTTGTTCTCTTATTAGTTATTATGATTTATTTTTAAAACATCTAATGTAATATACTTAATAATTAACTAACAAACGAAATATCTTTTTTTTTTCCCATGGAAGGTCCAACAATCGGAAGATTTGTAATTATATTTATTTTAACAAACTATTTTGTTTAGTTACGTGAAAATCATAAACAAATAAAAATTACAAATTCATTCAAAGAAAGAGCTAATTATTGCAAATATATGATCTCTACAACACAACTTCTAACCATTGTGATTACATCACCGTTTATTATTATTATTTTTTTCTAATTGTAATATTGTCAAATTTTCACCCATAAAAATATCTTGGCACATTAAAATTGTATTAATTACGATAGTAATAGAATAAACTTTACATCTTTATACAATGAATTGACAAACGCTCTCACTAACCCATTTCAACGCTTTTGTGGTAAAATATATAAATATCAAGAACTAGGGGTCCCCTAGCAAGAGGTATTCAAAATTAAAGTTGATGCCATAGTTTGAAAATAAACTAAACTCAAACCATAGTTTAGAAGGCATTGGAAAATGCAAAACAATGGGCTGATGACAGCCCATCACAATGGTTAAGCAAAACGACAAAACGCATAGCCGTTTTACTATTAACGGCCTCTTACTGTGGGGGCCCAAATTAGTCTGTGGGATACATGCCACGTACGCCGCCTGCTATGGTGACTCACTCCTCATAGATCCCACGTATTCTGTTGGTACTATTTTTTTAACGTTTTATTCTTAAATAATAATTTGCATTTATAAATATTATATTCGGCGTCATTAATTTGCGGAATAATATGATGAGATGCTGATAATGATCATGTGGGGGTGTTACAGTCTTGTCCTTTGATATCGGAGAATATATGGCTTTTTTTTTTGGCGCCTTTGTTTTCCTAATTAATCAAATGTTTTGTTGATTAATCATAGAACATTAGCATGCAATTATGAGACTCATAATTCTAAAAAAAAAAATATGACTCTCATAATGATGATGTTATTTGTTAATTTAGGGTGGTTGGGGTATTATAATTAAAACATGCGTCATAATTATTTGTTGGAATTATGTCGATATTTTAGTGGAAGATAGGAAAATGCGACAATAATGACGCATGCGGTGAAGTACAGAACTAACGAGTAATATTTCAGTCACACTCCTGTGGAGCGTCTCCTCGGTGCATCCAGGTCGACCCGATCCTGATTTGACACGCGACTCGATCCGATCAACATTGACGGTCAACGGTCAACCATTGGCTATTGACTTTTTTTTTTGTCTCCGCCTTTACTTCCGATTTTAATTTATAGATAATGATTGTGACAACATTAATGTCTTTTAGATCGCTCCAAAGTCTTTGGCTCCCCTCGCTCGACTCTTAAAAAAAGGAAATTGAAAAACTCAACGGATTGATCGGATCAGATTATGAGTCGGGTCGAATCTGACCCGGATGTACGATACATACGCTGCACACAAGTTTTTGTAGTAATATTTTGAAGGGAAAATATACTAATCTAATTTAATAAAATCACTATTTATAAAATTATACTCCGGTGAATCGAATTCTTTTTCAAATTTAGTTCGGATCAATTTTTCATGCCGCATTGTTTAGTTCACAATCATAATCATAGATGACTTTGCGATTCTTTTTAATTGACCAACCCTAAGACATTCCTCCAAAAAAGGGTATGATCCGACAAAGTAAATAATAGAGTATATGGAAGGTAATTTGGACGGGAAAAAAATGCATTGATTTATATTTTTTCAAATATGGGTTTTTTTGAGCTGTACCATATCCGGTTAAAGATTGCTGTCTGCCTATTTCCTCTATTTCCTAAAAAAAATTATAAAAAAATAAAGAGATCGTTGTCTGCCTAAAATGAGAAGTGGTGGGTGCTAATTTTAATATCAATAATATTATTGCCTTAGGTCTAGTTAGTCGCAACATTTGAACACTAAAATATTTACACGATATATTTATTATTTTATTTTAGATTTATATTTTACTCACAATAAGGTAGTTGTATAAAATAATTTGTGATTGATACTACCGTAGAATAGGGTGTGTATATGTAACATCCCGATTTTTTTTATATGGGCAATTTAGTTTTTATTTTATTATTATTAAGTATATTACTTTACGCATATTTTGATAGTAGGCCTTAAATCTAAATTTTTCCAGTTAAAGTTGGTATATAGCAAGTTATTTTTCATGAAAAGTCTGCTTAGTAAAAAATTATATATATTTACGAGAGTTGTAGTGTTTTAGGAGCACTAATAGTTGTAATTATTTATTGTTGTCCTTAAAATACAATTAAAAGATATAGATTAAAAGGTGGAGAGATTTTTCGTCTATTTAAACTTATAGAATAATTATAACTTCTAAAGTTAAATATATTAAAATAAATAAAGTCTGAATATATATCTTTCAAAATTCCGGCAGTACGTGAATTCCTATACAATTAGGATTCTATGTACACTGGGAATGCTATAATTATAGTAAAATAATTAGATCCTATATCATTATATTTATAAAACAAAGTATATCCCTTTGAATTGAGAGTTTTTAATTAAAAGGATTAATTGTATTTTGAAATACGTACAGATTGACAACTTTGATTCTTAAAAGTGTATGATTTTATCTCAATATATTTAGCCTAATCGTCTTCACGTTTTAAAGATTTCTTGGAGAATAATTTAATTTAAAGAAATTCATGGTTATCCTTTTCACTTCAATTTCATGTATAAATAGGGGGTAAGTTAGCGTTAGAGAGGAACCCACAAAAATTTAGATTGAGCAATTAAAAGAGTTTAGAGAGGAGATACGTAATGAAGATTCATCAAGTTTTTTTTTCAAGACAAGGTTAAGGTGAGGGGATTTATGCACGTTGATTAATTATCTATGTATGTTTTTATGTGTTTATATCTCATGTTTGATTAACGTATGCTCATGTTCAAGTGAAAGGGATACAACCCTATATGTCAAGTTAAAGGGATACAACCCTATACGTTCAAGTAAAAGGGATATACAACCCTATATGTTCAAGTTGAGATTCAAATCTCATGCCTCAAGTTTTATATGTTTATGGAGTATGATTTATTTACACGTTAAATACATATGGATAATTGCATGTTTTCTCACTGAGTATATTTCAATATGCTCACCCCCTTTTAGATTTTCAGTTTTCAGGATTTGGAACTGAAGCAGTCGCGGAGGACGAGAATGACTAGAGCATCGTTTAAAAGATCTTAGTTATTTTTATTTCAAATTATAGGATTAATTATCTTTAATTCAGTCGTATTTTTGAACCCTTTAGTTTATCTTGAAGTTTAGTTATAGGACATGCACGTACGCTTGTATCATGATTTGATTAGTAAATTTACACTTTCCAGAATATATATATATATATATATATATTTTATGTTCAAGAAACTTATGTTATTTTATTAATTATTAATAGTGATAAGTTATTTTGTGATCTTATTTGCTGCGGTTTTGTTATGAATCATATTTGCATATTTTTCCTTTTCCAATCAATTAGATATATTTTAATTTTGTTAGTTAATTAAAGTTGATCTGAGAATGGTGTTAACTACAAGTATTCATGTATTAAAATATTACATTCTTCATCAAATAGGTGTACGGAGAAATTTATTTCTTTGGTTTTAAAGTTTTGGTCATTATATATATAATAGATTTTTGCTGAAATTGTGCTTGATATCAATATATTTAGGTATATTTTCTTTACATGTATTAAGTCCCGCTTAATTGTTCAAGTTATAAGTTTTTTTTATGTAACATCAAAGTTATTATAAAATAGGGTGTTACAGTATATTTGCAGTAAATTAAGAACTACTGTACAGTCTGTACTATATTTTTTAGGGCCCACTTTTTATAAAAAAGTTAAATAATTGGTAAAGTTGATCAGGTACCACAAATCTATCCTTATCGAGGGGTCCTGAATTTGATTGTCATCTGCACGTGGTATAGTATATTTCCCACCTCATGTGTTGTAGTGATATAATTTGTATTCCCACACCTTTGTATGATAGTGCAGTGGTATAGTGAATTATTATATGATATTATATCTTGTGTAATTCTAAAACAAATCCATGAAAATGAGATACCATAAAAGTTGAGAACATGATGAAATTACGATATCTTTCTTAATTAATTAAATCAGAAAATTTAATAAGTAACATTCGCAAGAAATGATTAGCAAAAAAAGGGTGATGTTCTACATACGATATCATAAAAATCATGTGAAAATTAATGTAAATTCGAAAAAAAAAATATTTTTTTTAAAAGTTCAAACATTATGATCTATTTCCGGTAAACTAAGTTGTATTTTATTGATTTGGATAGGTAATATAAACCATAACTTTATAATCCCCAAATCTAATCACATTCTGAAATAATGCACGACTCCAATTTTTCTTCTAATCATGAATTGTGATTATTAATTGGCGGTCCAAATTAATGGGAATTTAATGGTGCTTGAATTTTTAGACCAAGGCCCGCTTGATGTAAAGAGTCAACTTTGAACTAATTGAAGAAGATTCTAAATTTCAAAGGCGTAAGGTTGAGACTGGAGAAAGAGTCAGCCGTTGGGGATGAGAAGAAAAGTCTGGTCAACAACTGTTCTATTCTTTAACTTTTTCCCTTTGATTGCTTCTTTATTTTCTGGCTTATTAATTAATTAATTAATTTGTACATACCCAATTTAATTATAGTTAATGCAAAATATCATTTTTCTATATGATTTTTTCAACTAAAACAAGGCTATAATATAGATATAGAGAAACTTAAAATTAAGAGTACATGATAATAACTCATATTGTGCCAGCTTGAGGAGTTTTGGCGCCAAATTCCTACTTAATACTTTGAGTACAAGATTGTAGGAGCACTAATTACTACTTCTAGTTTGAAAAGTAATACTCTAATGTAAAACCATAGGATTAATTGTCTGAAATGACATTTAAAAAAAAAAAAAAAATGTCTGAAATGAGACGACGACATTTACTGAAATTTGTAGCTTTCGCATGACCGAAGAGTTGCAATTAATTACAACAATATACGGAGTATTTTTCCTCAAAAAAAAAAAAAAATTAAAATAAAAAATGTTTGCTTGTTGTGTACTCTAAAACCACGTCATTTTATCATTGAAAAAGTTGAGAATGTTTTACTTGTAAAAACTAAAAGTTTTGAGTTATAATTACAACGTTTAGAAGTTGCACCAAAATTACAAATTTAAACGATTTATATTTCAAGCGATTAACCGAAAATGATATTATTTTGGCTAAACACTACGTATAATTTATTGAAATAAAGTATATTATTACGTTTCACGAGAAAAGTGTTACTTTCAATTAGGGGTGGGCGGTACAGTATACCATAAAATTTTCGCTATACCTTATACCTTACCGAAAGTAACGGTATAAGAAATTTCATACCTTTACCTTACCGAACCGTTAGGTATACCTTTGTCCGGTATACCGAAGTTTCGGTATGGAGCAAATCACATATCTTTACCATACCACATTTTCGGTATACCTTACTGAAATTCGGTATACTTAAAAATTCTGGTATACCGCTATACTATCATGCTAAAATTTCATGGTATATTTGTTTATCGTTTCATGCTGAAAATTTATATGTTTAAAAAATATGTGCATACATATACGATAAAAATCTCAATAATTAAACTCCCAACAATGTTTATACTTAATGTGATGATATCAAACAAATATAATAAAAAAATATTATTTATTAATTATAACTATTATTATTAAAAATTAAATATTTATTATTAATTTATTACGGTATATACCGGTATTATAGTATACACCGAATTCCCGGTATGGTAGGGTACACCTTCGGTATTTGAAAATCAATACCGTTACCATACCGAAAAATTTCGGTATGATATCATACCTTACCGTAAATTACAGTATACCAAAATTTCGTTGTATTCAGTATTTTTCCCCAGCCCTACTTTCAACACACAATCTGATATTTTTTTAATATTAGAAAATATCATTAAGTGCATATGTCAATTAAAATATACTCGAAAACTAATAGTGAAATCACTAATATACGAAGATATTATATTTCTTCAGAAAAAATATTATTAAGATTACAAGATAAATTGGTTATGTATTTGGCAAATTATTTATTTGGTCAAATTAAATAAGAAATTATTTTGATTGAGAATATATATATATATATATTGTATTTGATCTTTTTATATAAGTTTTTCAATTAGTGAATACTACTAAAAAATTGATGTGTGATCATCCTTTTTTATATGTTCTTCAATCGAAGAAAACTAATATTAAAAAAAATTATGTGGAATGATGTTTACTCTAATGAGCAATACACGATAAATTAATTATTTACTTGATCAAAATTATTAATTTGGCAACTACTAAAAATCGATAGGGTTTCTAGATTTTAGAAAAATATGTGATTTCATAAATTAATGGGTAAATTACTTGTAAATTCCTGAAGTTTCCACAAATTCTATTTTTCTCTCCATAAAAAATTTATGCACAATAAATTTCCGAACTTTTTAATTTGTCTGATTTTGCATTCATGGTCGATTTTTTCCAAATTGTATGATGTCTCATTTCTAAAATGTATCCTATAAGATCTTCAAATATCAGATGGAAGTAGTTGGACATTGTTTAGTTTGGGAAACCGATATTGGATGCAAAATCAGGCAAATTTATTAAAAGTCCGAACATCCCAAATGGGGCGTGATTCAGAGACATTGTACAAATTTTGAAAGCGAAAACTCAAATCAATTTCGAAGGCGTAATTCCAGATTGATTGTGAAGATTTATCTAAGATTCTCTAGCAGTCGTGTACTTTCTTATAAACTTTTTCTCAACTTCTCTCTATTTTGCCTTTAGTTATGTGATCGAATGTTTGAAGCTTATAGTAGGACGATGCATATATTGTACTTGCTGAGATGATCAAATTATTCTGATTTTTACATAGCTAACTCATAGTACAGTATATTTAATTTGCTTAACAAATTAATCATAATCTCCATCTTCTGTATTCTACTGGGATAGCACATGCCATTTTATTCCATACCTTTTCAAAAAACATCAATACAAAAACATCAGTTATGTTTCCTTCATTCCTTTTAACTAGAATAAATTCATCCAAACGACTTCTTTTCTGGAACTCCAACTCTTTTATCCCTTGTAAATAAATATAGGCAAGTAAAACAATAAAAAAAAAAAGATGTGGCCAAAATAATCACCATTTTATCCCAATGAAGTTGATGCTATACTTGCGAATAGTCTGCTTTACATTGTTCAAACAACAAGAGGAAGTGATTTCGTACCCAAATTCACACTTTGTGACCTCCATTAAACAGTTGAGCACAATAATAAAATCGAAATGAGCACACAACTTAGGATCAACATAATCGAGAGGACGCCCAGATATCCAAACACTCGATAAACTTAATCGCCATAATTCCACAATCACTTATGTTCTCCTGTTGTGGGGGGTGCTCATACCTCACAACCTCCCACTCGCTCTTCAAACTTCCACTAAACCCTCTATCTTCCATCAGATTGCCCTTCTCGCACAAATAAGGCACGCAACGACTTAACTTATAAAAGCCCGGCTTCAACTCATCCCAACGGCTACCACGCGATAGAGAGTCGTACACTGTGATTCTTTGGTCTTCAATGTTGATCTGATAAGCCACCCAATGTGAATCCATGAGATGTGCAATTCCATATACATTATCCACCTCACACCAAGCTTTACCATTACCACGCACCCTGCAGTTTCGGAAGTTTTCCTTCCACATACTTCATCATCAAACTCGACCCAAAATCAAAGTCATTGGTGGACGTCGTATACCACCAAATAATTCCTGCAACCTGCTTAGAATTAAATTAGTATAGCAACAAGCATGGTCGAACCACAGAGAAAGTGAATTCACCTATTTTTCCTATAAATCTAGTTTTGGTGTAGCCACCACGCTTTAATTTGAGAAAATTTGATTATAAACTAAGAAAACAATAAATTAACTAAAATAACAAACAAGAATATAATCAAAAGAAAAGCAATCCGGCTTCGAATATATCCACACTAGTCAAGACTCTGATCATCGATGCAAAGATAAATTAATTCCCAAGAACCAACCAGTTATAGGGTACCGTGAACGCAGCGGACATAGCCTAATTCCTACGTACTTTATCGATAGTTAGCTGGAGAAACCAGACCTAACTATTTCCCTTATTAAAACACAACCTAGCTGGAGACGCCAGACCTAGATTTAATGCTCTAATAGCTTTTAGATCTGAAGGAACCCAATTTAGACGAATTACCCAAGAACGCAAGTAATAATCCGTCTACCAATTTATTCCTACTACGAACATGGTAGCTTTATCACTAATTAGCCCTATTCCAATAATTACGGATTGGGGGAACTAATTGACTGTAATCCAATTAAATCTAAGTTGATCAGGCTTAAATAAAATCAGAATGAACTTTAAACACAAGGAATAAATCGAAACCCTAGGAAATTAATTATACGGACAATTAGATCTCACAGATTATTAGACTAGTGCTTCAATATTCTCGCCGAATTAAAGATTTAACTACGCATAATAATAAGATTAATTAAAGACAAATAAATAATAAAAAGCAAGCATAATAACTAATCTACGAAATTGAAGCAAAGTAAACGAGAAATCTTATTACCAGAATTTGATAAGCAACGCAAATCCAAAACAATATTCAAGACTAAATTTAAACTAAAACTAAACCTCTGTTCTTCCCAATGTTGGCGGCTGAATTCAAGAAAAAGGTAAAGTATATATGTAAAAACTAATCTCTAAATCTATGCTATACGGCTGGAATAATAAAAACTAAGGAATGGAGCAGTATAATTTGCGGCTAATCTCAATATATATATATATGCTAATCCTAACTTAAATAACCTAGGAAAATAATTAAATAATAGAATTCTAAATATAATATGTATCTAAATATATTGTTTATGGATTACAAAGTAGTAAAGCCCGGCCCATCCAATTTTTTTCTATCTTCGATTTCGATCTTCTACAATTGGGCACAAAATCCATCCTTTTCGACTTCTTTCATCCAAATATATCAACAACCGAAATCTGCATTTCCTGCATAAAAACCACACCTAAACGTGCATTATATCCATATAAAATCATAGAAAACTTAACTTCTGAACAACCAAAATACACACTCATCAAATCTCCTCACACTTGAGTCATACTTGCCCTCAAGTATGAAGTGAAGATCAAACTCAATCATCAAACATGGTTGTTCAAAAACATCAAATTCTCCATGACTCAGCATGAACGACTTAATAAGAAAAGAAGACGGAAGAATAAGAAATGAGACACGAACTGACACGACACACAATAGCCAAGTAAATACCAAATTATTTATGCCTGCAAACTTTTCACTGCCAAGTAAAAATCAAGCAACTCACAAAACAATTCTCAACTTCAAATGACAAAATGAAATTTTAAATAATGCATCACTATCATCAACTTGGTCAAAATCGGGCAAATATTGAATATAGCTCACGGATTTCACTCATTCACTCCCTACACTACTATAGGACAAACACTCATAAACTCATTTCACGCAATCGCAATATAAAGTGGCCAACAAGTAACTCAAGAAGGTCTTTTCTCATTTGGCATAATGGGGCTAGGGACCATTCAAAATTTGGAAGGATCTAACAGGATTCCTAGGCTTCAGAAAATAAGAACAAAGTATTGTGCACATCAAACCGAATCATCATCCATGCAAAATAGGTATCATAAGGAGAACAAACTAACTCATCTCAACAAACTAACCATCAAACTGTATGCTCAACTCAACTAAGGTGCATTTTTTTTTTCTTTTGTTTCTATTTTTCTTTTTTTTTCTTTTTCAGCACCTTCCTTTCTAAATTTCCGAACAAACATACAATTCACCACTTTATATACATCCCAATGATAAGCACACAAAACATGAGTTACAACAGTTGTCTCCGTTTGGCCAAACAGAACCAAATATCAACTTTTTTTTTTCAGAATAGAAACTTCAGCACAGGGTTCTGTCTGTGCAGACTGAACGTACAAAAATTGCCTTTTTTACTAAAATCATACATGGATGAATTTTCGAATTTGAAACATGCACAATAGGGCCAAGAGAAAGTCAAAAATAGGCCTTGGTTAAATATTTAGTATCTCAAATGAAAGAACATAGTCAAGTCTTCAAAGAGGCTCACTAAGGGTTAATGTAAAGATTGGATAATGAAACTCAGGCCAAAAGTGGTTCACCCTAATGCCTTCTATCATGCATTACAAAATGGCACACTCGATATTGCAACCTTGTGAATTAAATTCTCTCAGAAAGAACAAAGTAGAGAGTGCTCTACTATAATAGGCTCAAATATTATATAAGTGTGAGTTTAAAAATTAAATTATTGCCCTTTTTTTCGTCATCCCAAGTATCATTCAATAATTCTTCAAAAATTAAATCACATTTCACCATTTAAAAGCATATTGAATCAACAAGTTAATTACAAGACTCCAACGAGCAGAGTATATCCACAAACATCAACAAATCTGGTAATACTTAGATTTACTTGACACAAAAACTTGACTCAATAAAAAAAAAAAAACGAACTAACGTAAACACACAAAGACAACCTCAACAAATCTGGTAATACTTAGCTTTACTTGACACAAAAACTTGACTCAATAAAAGAAAAACAAACGAACTAACGTAAACACACAAAGACAACCTCCTCACACTTAAGCTTTGTTTTCCCTCAAGCAATCAAAGAAAAAACATAAACAAGGAGAATAAATACATAGACGCAAACACAAAACTAAAAGGAAGATAAAATAAAATAAAAACAAAAGAAAATAAAAACAAAATAAAAAAAATAAAAATAAAATAAAAATAAAGAAAGGGAAAGAAATCACCAAAGCCTTCTTCTTGGAAATTTAGGTGGCTTAAGCTCCAACTTGGGTAGCTTCACATCTAATGGTACTGATCTGTCGCAGGGGTCCTGTTTGGCCAAACTGGACCTTTTTCCAGAATCTTGAGCAGCAAAATCAGTCGCCTCTTTCATCAAAGTTAGATCTAGCTTATCCTGCATTAATTCAGTCTCAAGGTATTCTTGGACATGAGGGTCAATTATATCAATGGCATATGCATTTTTCACATCGAGAGGATTATTCATGGTATCATCAATATTGAAAGTGAATTTTTCTCCATGATAATCCAAGCAAATAGTACCATTAAAGACATCAATGACCGACTTAGCAGTCCTTAAGAAAGGACGACCTAACAGAACACTAGCTGAATCATTCGACTGCATATTACTCATTTTCACCACATAAAAATCAGCAGGATAAACAAAATCATGAACTTTCACAAGGACATTCTCCAACAGACCCTCAGGATAAACACATGATCCATTAGCCAACTTCATCATAACTTTAGTATCTACTAACTCCACACCAGTTAAGCTATTATAAATAGATAATGGCATGAAGTTAACAGATGCTCCTAAATCACACATAGCATGCTTAAGCTTTGTACCTCCAATATAACAAGGCAAAGAGAACATACCTGGATCCTTGCATTTGGGTGGTAATTTCTTTTGCATCACAGCTGATACATTCCCACTCATCAAAATCTTGCCAGCATCCTTTGACTTTCCAGCAATGAAATCCTTGACGAATTTGCTCAACGGAGGAAGCTTGATTGCTTGAAGAAATGGAAGGTTAATCTCTAACTTTCCAAATATCGACATGTAGTCCATAGGATCTTCCTCCGACTTCTTCTTAGCTAATCTTCTAGGAAAAGGAGCAGGTACACAATGTTAGGATCATATAAACTTAAAGGTTTATGTACCTTAGTCGGCTCCTCCGATGCAATCTCATTTTCCTTTTCCTTCTTATTCAGTACAACTTTCGGATCAGTATCCGGTTTATGCAAACGGAATGTATTTTCAGCTTCATCTTCTGCTGGAACCTCAAAATCGTCCTGTTTGGTTAAACTGGTTCTCTCTTCAGATCCCTTTCTCGGATTCTTTTCCGACTTCTCGATTGGTAGCTCACCTAACTCCTTGCCACTCCTCAACGTGATAAAGTTCACATGTTCTCGAGGGTTCATTTGAACTTGTGATGGTAACCGACCTTGATTCCCCTTGAGTTCATTCATGGAAGCCGAGAGTTGAGAAATTTGACGAGCTAATCCGTCCATACACACTTTTTGCTCAGCTTGAGTTTGTTGGAGTTGCTGCATATTGTTTTGCAAAAATTGTTGCGAGCCAATCAAATCAGCCATCATCTCTTCAAGGGACTTTTCTTTCTTTTCTCGCGAATGAGGTGGTGGTTGCTGAAATACTCTTTGATGAGGTGGTCGGTAGTTCTGTTGATGCTGCACTTGATTGCTTTGATCGCTCCAACGGAAATTAGGATGGTTTCTCCAACCTGGATTATAAGTATTCGAGAAAGGATCTCTCTTTGGTGGTGGATGATCATACCAACTTTCAAATGAATTTGCTTGAGCAATGTGATTCTCTTCGTTCAATTTGCACTGCACCGTTAAGTGGCACAAATTACCACACATACCACATGGTTTCTCCGTCGGTTCAGCACTTGCAACTTTCTCAACCAGAGTATTCAACATTCTTTCCATCTTTCTCATTCTCTCATCAAACTTCTCTTCAAAATTGGAGGAACTTGCTTGTGCAGCTCTCTTAAGCAAACGAGGTTTAGGCTCCTCGTATTCTCTTGTCGCTTCTACCAAGTATTGAATCAACTTCTTAGCTTCGCTCACTCTGCAATGTGAAAATCCTCCTCCACTTGATGAGTTGACAAGATTCTTTGTGTCAACGGTCATTCCTTGATAGAAATACTGCAAAGATTCACCCTCAGAATAACTATGGTTCGGGCAACTATCCACCAATATCTTAAATCTCGTCCAGTAAGTGCACAACGATTCATCATATTCTTGCTTCACTCCGCTAATCTCCTTCTTCAATGCATTAGTCTTAGTCGGAGGAAAGAAGTGCTCAAAAAATAGTTTCTTCATTTCAGCCCATGTAGATATGGAGTTTGGCGGTAGACTTGTGAATCAAGCATTTGCCTCTGTCGTCTGAGTGAAAGGAAACGCGGCTAACTTGAATTGTTCCTCACTAACTCCAGCTGGCCGTTTCTGCACCTTGCATATCTTGACGAACTCACTCAAAAAGTTATACGGATCCTCTCATTTTTTACCATAAAACTTAGGTAAAACATTCAACAGCCCCAACTTGATCTCGATCGATGCCTCCAAATCTGGTATGTGTATCGGTGTTGGAGGATCATCTTCTAGATGGCTCGAAAGTTCGTTCAATCTCGGATCTTCATCTGCCATGTCGTCTTCAGTAATCGCAACGAAAGTCGACTCTACTTCTTTCTCGGTTTCTGTTTCTGCTTCAGAAATACCTTCCGTTTGGGAAAACGGAACACTTTCAGCTTCTGGAACACTATTGTCAGACTCGTAAACAGCTTCTGTCTAGGCAGACGGCTCTCCTTGCGGTTCCAACAGATTCTGCTGCTTCTTAAGCTGGGCCTCCTTCCTCAACCGTTTCGCGAACTTCTCAATTTCAGGATGATATAGAAGGTCCGGGTTAGAGGCCCTGCTCATAAACAACAGAAAAGTAACCCAAGATCAATAGGAAAAATAAATTTATAAACACCGTTTCCCGGCAACGACGCCAATTTGGTGGACGTCGTATACCACCAAATAATTCCTGCAACCTGCTTAGAATTAAATTAGTATAGCAACAAGCAGGGTCGAACCACAGAGAACGGGAATTCACCTATTTTTCCTATAAATCTAGTTTTGGTGTAGCCACCACGCCTTAATTTGAGAGAATTTGATTATAAACTAAGAAAACAATAAATTAACTAAAATAGCAAACAAGAATACAATCAAAAGAAAACAAATCCAGCTTCGAATATATCCACACTAGTCTAGACTCTGATCATTAATGCAAAGATTAATTAATTCCCAAGAACCAACCAGTTATAGGGTACCGTGAACGCAGTGGACATACCCTAATTCCTACGTACTTTATCGATAGTTAGCTGTAGACGCCAGACCTAACTATTTCTCTTATTAAAACACAACCTAGCTGGAGATGCCAGACCTAGATTTAATGCTCTAATAGCTTTTAGATCTGAAGGAACCCAATTTAGACGAATTACCCAAGAACGCAAGTAATAATCCGTCTACCAATTTATTCCTACTACGAACATGGTAGCTTTATCACTAATTAGCCATATTCCAACAATTACGGATTAAGGGAACTAATTGACTGTAATCCAATTAAATCTAAGTTGATCAGGCTTAAATAAATCAAAATTAACTTTAAAGACAAGGAATAAATCAAAACCCTAGAAAATTAATTATACGGATAATTAGATCTCACAGATTATTAGACTAGTGCTTCAATATTCTCGCCGAATTAAAGATTTAACTACGCATAATAACTAGTAAGTAGCCCGTCGAGACTCGATGGGAAATAACTTTATGTTTTAATTTACGTGTATATATTTTAAAAATAATTTTATATCTTATTTAAAAGTTGTGATATTGTTCGCGTTAATTATTAATCAAACTTAGAAAATTAATTTTATTTCACGTATTTAAATTTATTATTAGGAATGACAATGGATCGGATATACTCATTCATTATGTATTTTCTAAATCGAAATTTGTTTAGAATTGTTTTACATGTTCGTCCTAATCTCGGTTAAAATAGTGATTTTACTGTACATACGCGTCTCAAATCCGTTGAGTAATACTCGATAAAAATATGAACACTCCAAGTAAAATTAAGTTAAAATAGTGATTTTACTGTACATACGCGTCTCAAATCCGTTGAGTAATACTCGATAAAAATATGAACACTCCAAGTAAAATTAAGTTAAAATAGTGACTTTACTGTACATACGCGTCTCAAATCCGTTGAGTAATACTCGATAAAAATATGAACACTCCAAATAAAATTAATTAAAATTAGTAAAAATCCTTCTTTCTATGTTATTTGAACCGTCTCGTTGGTTTATGCTAAATTACTCGATAAAAATCTAAACAAAGTTAATATTAATTAAAATTTGTAAAAATTCTTCTTTTCAAGTATATTTGAACCGTCTCGTTGGTTATGCTAAATCGATATCTTTAATCTTTGCCAAAATACGGAAAAAAATATTTACATCTTCAATGTAATATTAATTAAAATTAGTAAAAATCCTTCTTTCTATGTTATTTGAACTGTCTCGTTGGTTTATGCTAAATTACTCGATAAAAATCTAAACAATTTAATATTAATTAAAATTAGTAAAAATCCTTCTTTTTAAGTATATTTGAACCGTCTCGTTAGTTCATGTTAAATCGATATCTCTAATTTTTGCCAAAATACGGAAAAAATATGTTTACATCTTCAAGTTTTTCTTTTCTTTAGGTACCTATCCCACATTTGATTCAATGTATATATTTTTTAGAAAGCACTAATCGAATTTTTTAGAAAAACATGAATGAAAAATGAAAAGGATTCTATATATATATATACATATTGATTAAATATATTTAGTTATTCTTCATAGGGATTTTCATTTACAAATTTTCTATAGATTATTATATATGAATTAAGAATGTATAAAGTAAGGTTTATAAGAATGCATTCTGAAATTGTTGTTATTTTAATAAGTATAATAGAAGAAATTAATTAAATAGAGGGAAAGATAAATATGAGATGTGATTAATAGATAAACATTTGATATTTCAAGAATATGAAATTAATAAAAATAAAAATTAGAATATATATGAATTAAAATTAGACAAATTACCAGAATAAAGGAAAATCTGAACGGAGCACCGTGGATGAGGCAGCTTTATTTTCGTATTAGTAATAGATAAGATTAAAGATAAATAAATAATTAAAAGCAAGCATAATAACTAATCTACGAAATTGAAGCAAAGTAAACGAGAAATCTTATTACCAGAATTTGATAAGCAACGCAAATCCAAAACAATATTCAAGACTAAATTTAAACTAAAACTAAACCTCTGTTCTTCCCAATGTTGGCGGCTGAATTCAAGAAAAAGGTAAAGTATATATGTAAAAACTAATCTCTAAATCTATGCTATACGGCTGGAATAATAAAAACTAAGGAATGGAGCAGTATAATTTGCGGCTAATCTCAATATATATATATATGCTAATCCTAACTTAAATAACCTAGGAAAATAATTAAATAATAGAATTCTAAATATAATAGGTATCTAAATATATTGTTTATGGATTACAAAGTAGTAAAGCCCGGCCCATCCAATTTTCTTCTATCTTCGATTTCGATCTTCTACAATTGGGCACAAAATCCATCCTTTTCAACTTCTTTCATCCAAATATATCAACAACCGAAATCTGCATTTCCTGCATAAAAACCACACCTAAACGTGCATTATATCCATATAAATCATAGAAAACTTAACTTCTGAACAACCAAAATACAAACTCATCAGTCATCAAACCTTGTTCTGCATTTAAATACGGTCTTTATTATCAGGGGCGGATACAGAAATACAAAATAATAAAGTAAAAAAAAACTTGCTCTGCCAGTGGTCATGATCATGTAAGAAAACAAGGTTACATCTTGACCAATGTAAATAGGTAACATTAACCGAAAACATAGAGTCTCGAGGCAAGTCCAACGGGGCAAGAACATTTCAGGTTCATTATTTGCTTTCATAATTAGCAAATTCAACAGAGAATCAACATGCTACATTCCAAATTATTTGTAAAAGCATTAGAATATGAATAAAATCACATCTAAAAAACTCTTAGTTTAATGCGTCAAGATTCAATACTACGTTCTACCTCATTGGATAGCCACTTCCTCCTAATCCTCATGCAGTCAAACCATTCTGCAGTGGCAACCTCTTTGAATTTAATAGGTAAACGGATCTCAACTTTCCTGCGATAAATGTAAACCAAAGTTTAAGATTATACTATAAATTAAGTTATTTCATATCATATCATTAGTGACAAAGATTATCCAAAAAACAAGTACCTTTTTCTGGATCGTGGAAGATCATGCCATGATTTAAACGCTGTGACCAGTTCCTCAGAGCATTTTTTCATCGGATCAAACATTTGTTCACTGGAGATAGGCTCGGATTGTATCTCATTGGTAGGCCTTCCTCCAGAGTGTTCCCATCTTCTTCTTCTTTGTTTTATCACTCAACGAAACTGCGCTAGCTTCACTATCGGAACTGAGCTCGATAGGACGATCAAACACTTGTCCATCGGAGATAGGCTTGGATTCTTTCTCAATGATAGGCCTTCTTCCTCTCAGTGTTCCTATCTTCCTCTTTACGTGTCCATTGTAGTCTTTTCCTCTGCTTACTGCAAACAGAAACAAAGCCAGATCACCCTCAATCTTTCACTATCTTTGTAACTTGAAAATTTTCCTAAATATTTTGGCCTAAGTTCTATGGACTAGCATCATAAATATTCCCCGTCTTCTTCAGAAACTCTGGTTAAATATTAGTATGTTTTTTGTTTTCTTTTTTAATTTCTCACATTTCAAAAGACCTAATAGAAATTACATACCAATGCCATAGTGTAAACCAAAATACAATATTATTGAAAGACATTTGAGCTTGAAATGTTAAGTTAAAAACAATGTACACGAATTCATGTATCAGAAAGAATATGACTTACGAAAAGCCTTGTTTCGTAAAGCGGCTGTGTCCTTCAAAATCAGAATCAGAATCAGAATCAGAATCCTCATTCTCTTGTCCAAACATTTCTTCTGCTTCAGTAGATAGAGAGCTTTGTGAGGAATTTCCCTCACAAGAAATCTTGCATGCTTTTCTTTTCAGGTTACTTCTGACTGTGGCAATACAAGGGAGAATGCATGGGAATAAGGCTCTAGTTTTTTATTCATTACGAAACTAAAATCCCATATTTATTAGACAAAGTATTCGAGGACTTTTAATAACTTCATGAAGAAATAATATTGGAAGCATATAATTTATATTTTTACTTATAAAAGGTATTAACTTAATCAATTAAACACAATATATTAATTTAAGGAGAATTTTCTTAGTTTAGCAGATCGCTTAAACTCACTAATATGGGGGAATAGTCTTGTATAGACAAACGGGTTAAAACTCGAATTTAAATACAACCAAATACCATCAAAATTATATTATGAATTTCAATCTGAATATTGGTACTATTTGACGTATCATGACTTGTTGAAACGCCAGACATAAGGTTAAATATATAAAGAAAAATCTATCTCTAAGTACATTTATTTTTATAACTAATTGGTTCATCGTATTAAATAGAAGGAAACAGTTATATCTCTTTAATAACTTTTATTAGTATACCAGTCCAATTCAAAAAAACATCTAGAGATAAAATGCAGTTAGATTTATCATTTCAAAATAGATTTATATTTGAGTTGCACTCCTGTGCATACGTATGTATATACAACTAGATCCAGATTCAAGATCCGACCCGACCCGAACCCGAACCCAGGTCAGACCCGGTCAACGTTTGACCTGGTCAACAGTCAACGTTTGACTGTTGACTTTTTCGAATTTCAATTTTTTTTGTCTCCGCCTTCGACTCCTATTTTAATTTATAAATAATGATTGTGGCAACATTAATATTTTTTAGCTAGCTTCGAGGCCTTCGGCTACCCTCATTTGACTTTTGAAAAAAAAAATTTAAAAAGTCAGCGGTCAATATTGACCATTGACCGGTCAAAGTTGACCGGGTTGGATAATGGGTCAGGTCGGAACAAATCTGACCTAGATGTACCATGGAGATGTTGCACACAAGTTTTTGTCTTTATATTTTTAGATTATTTCTAAGGTTTTATATATGTCATTTTTTTTTATTAATAAACCTTGCGCACCTATAGTGATATTACTCATAAAGTAAATTGCAAAAATCGAAATATGTTATAAAATCAAAATTACTAAAGAAAGGAAACAATCCTAGAGGAAGGAGAATCAACTCCATGTCTCCCATCTATTTCCTTGCCCTCAACTAATGGAAGTTAAATCGAAGATACTAATGGGAGTTCAATGGAAGATTTGATTGGGGTTAGGAAACATGAATATCAATTATAGTTAGTATTAAAAGTGTATTTGCACAAAAAAAATGTGAAAGAATTCGGTGCTCGAATTACTACAAGAAACTCACATTGTGTATCAAAAGAGTAATGTTAGATCGTATGTTAAAAACATCCGATCTAACATGCAGCGGAATAAGTAACACAATGAAATACTTTTTGGCAGGTGATTAAACCTGCCGATGCCTTACGGCTAAATACTATATTGAAATCAAAGATTACAATACAGAAAACGAAATAACATTCAACCTTTCGCAGCACGGTCTGCTCAAGGATTGAATGCCTTAGAAGATTAAATCTAATCCTAGACTAATCTACTAAGTAAGATGAACATCTCTTTACAGCCATTAGATCTGCCTAAGTATCCGAACATCTGAACAAGACTAACCTATACAAGATCAATCAAAATAATATTGCCTACTTTCATGATTTGCTCTTTCACAACCCAATCCTCCAAAGCTTTGCAGATTTCACAATATGCTGCAGAACTTGTGTTGGTTTGTGATGTCACTAACACTCAGTAGGCAGAATGACGAACAACGAACTGGAATTTGCGAAGTAAATTCTTCGATCAAAATCCGCAATCTTGAAAATGAAACTCGTGCAGTATTTATATTCCTCCAAACGCTGAGCAGTTTATTTCCACCCTCTCACCATATGGACGTCCACAATCTGTTGTTCACTCCATTCCAGCGGTTGAGAAAGAAGTGGATAAAGGCGGTTACACATGGCGGTTATACCCATGATCTCCTAACATGTCATGGGTGAAAACCTCCGTGTACTTCACCTTAAATCCCACTCTTTCTTCTAATAACCGTTCTTCAACTGTTCTTTATCTGCACAAAATTCGTGCAAAAGAATACAACAAGAAAAGGATATATTATACAATTAATTAAATAATATAAGATTTAATCTGGCTCCAGGCATGTTAGTAATAAATGTTACCAACAGTCAAAGTAATACGAGACATCTTAAACCTAACAATCTCCTCCTTAATTGTTGTTCGCTATTTTCTTTCACACCGCAAGTGCACGGGTGCAATTGTGTACAGGGAAGCAAGGTCGTATTCCACAGAGATTGTGATTATTCTAGCAAGTACCACTTTCAACTATTATCCTACTATTTAGACTTTTGAACTTTTAGATTTGATTAAACTAATGATGCAAATAATTAAATAAAAATAAAATAAACAAAGGCAAGGAAAAATATTTAGGAATAAAGATAGAGAAAGAGTATCCCAAGGTTTCGATTTCAGTGAACACTCATATTCAAATTCAATTCAATCAATCAATTGGTTTGTCAGACTCGACTTTACTAGGACAATCACAAAATTAGCCTAAACCTACTGTCGTAGAGCATAGACCGTAGATTACATGCAAGAATTGTTGTGTCCAATCAATAACTAAACATGCAACTCCTAAAAGCTTCTTAGATCTATTGCCCTCACACAAATATCTTGATCATTCGACTATATTGAAGAGTATGTCCTATATTCTAGATCAAGCATCAATTCTCATTTGTCGAATATTGAATTAACACATCAAATATGCACACAAGATGGCCAATCAAGATAGCTTGAAAAAGTACGAGAATATAGAGAGCAAAAGAAGTTCCCAATTGATTAATTAAACCAAAATCAAATCCAAATATTCACCTACTCTCTAACCCTAGGATAAAAGACAATTAGCTAGTCATAGTCATAACAAACACAATCAAAATATTGAAAACATAAAAATTAATCCTAAGATGAATCTTGATATTGAATGCCTCCAATCTTCTCTTCTCGTCTTCAATCTTCAACAATTTTCCCAAGCACAAAAGTGTATGAAATAAAATCTAAAATATCTCCTTAATGAACAACCCAAAATAATGTAATACAAGGAGTATTTATAGATGAGAAAATACTACAATTCCACTAGAGTTAGGAATTGGACCAAGAAAGGAAGCATAAACGAAGAAGGAAACATGTTGAAAAGTTCCGCCAGGCCATGCGGTCGCATGCCGGACCGCATGCGGGACCGCATGGCTGTTCTACCCAGTTCGGGGGGTGGTCCATGCGGTTGGTCATGCGGCCGCAAGCCCGACAACATGTCTTGGTTCACGCGCGCAACATTTTTGTTTTGACTCGTTCTCCTTCGTTTCAACTCCGATTTTGGATCCGTTTTCGCCTACGAACTCTACTTTCATCCAATCATGCTCATTTTGCATAAGATTTACTCCATATTTCCTGAAAAATCAAACAAACAACGAATGAGTAGCATATTTCACAAAATAACAGTACTTAAGCACAAAACTCATTCCAAACATGATTTTCCACTACAAATTAACTTCAAATAAGCTTATAAAGATGAGAAAATCCATGTTTATCAAGCCCCCAAACTTAAGGGGTTGTTTGTCCTCAAACAACAAGAAGAAAAGAGAAATAAAAATAAACATGGATTAAGACGAATCGGTAACTTTAATGGCTTCAAAAATTTTCAACAAAATAGAATCATGTAAGAATCCAATCAAGATAAAATACAAACTAATAAATCAAACATTTTAGCCTCAATAAACTTTCGAGTCCTCACGACATGAAAATTTTTCAAGCAAACTGTCAACTCTCAAGTGTATAGCATGGGAAGTATATATGCTCAAATCAAGACAATAAATGCAACCTGCCATAAGCTTGCCAATTATCTTACCTCGCCATCGTTCAAATGCGTGCTTCGAAAAAGGATCAAAAAGGACTTTATTTTGGTTGTAACGTTGGCTCTTTGGTAAGGTAGGGAAAATTTAGGCTAAGTGACTTATAATCTCTCAAAATATTCATTTTTCACACATCACAATAACCATTCTCAAATCTCACTACATCCAACCCTTTTTCATTATCAAAATCTCAACACAACCTTATTTTGCACCAATCTTTCTTTTATACTTATACCCTCTTTTGTTGTTATTTTCTTTTTTTCTCTTTTTTTTTCAAGGAAACCAACTTTTCTATTTTTTATGAGCTTATATCAAACTTTCAACTCCAAGTGCACTTCATTTTTCTCCTTGCATAAATTCTTTTCAACTCAATCAACTCCCTACAAAGTTCTACCCATTCACCTTTGGTTCATCAAAGAAAAAGCTCAAAAGCTCAAAGAGGCAAACTATGATACATTTAACAATTTGGACAATTAAATAGGAAAAAAAATTAGCTAACAAGGATGCCTTAAATCATCTCCTAACTCTAAGCACACTAACACAATCTTGAGGAAGATTCATGGCAAGTTCTAGAGATTAACATGCATGCTTGAGAAATCACACAAGAATGAAATAGAATTTGATAGTCTAGGCTCAAGTCTCACATAGGCTATTTCAAGTTCAAGAGACCGAAATAATCAATCTATCAATCCATGCTCAACCTATCATGAAATACTCGCAATCATCACTTTTCAAACCAAAACAAAATCCTCAATTTCATCACAAGCCAAGTCACACAAATCACCAAAATCATGTTCATACCTTTGAAAATAATTTCAAGACTTCATCAACTATAAACCAAAAATACTAAAAAGGAAGAGAAAACAACCTAAAAATTAGAAAGCAATAAAAAGATAAAATCAACCCCCTTCTCCTCCCCCCCAAACTTATTCAGCTGTTAGGAAGAATAAGTTTGCAAGAAGAAGAGGAGGTTGATTGAAAAAGACTCACCCGAATTCAAGATGGAGGAAAGGAAAAGCAAAGAACCATATATTTCCCTCGCTCTCTCTCTCTTTTCTTTTTTTCTTTTTTTTAATACCTACAAGAAAACTAAATAAAATTAAAAAAATAAAATAACAAAAATAGAAAAGTAAAGCTAACTTTGTTGTGTTGCCTCCCAACTAGCGCTTAGTTTAACGTCGTTAGCTAGACTAAGTTGGCTACTTAAGCCTCATCAAGGTGGTTGATACGTCGGCGACCGATCATAGACTTTTTGGAAAGAACACATTGCCAAAGACTCATTTGTTGAATAGTGATCACCCTTATCAATGAGAGAGTCCATATCTAAAACCTTGCATTCTTCAAAAATTTTGGAGCCTTCATCTTCATGGATCTTCGAAGATTGATAGATGGAAAAAATGTGCAACTCATCATTGACTCGAAGGATAAACTCCCCATTTTCCACATCGATTAAGGCTCTTTCCGTTGCCAAAAACGGGCGTCCAAAAATCAAAGGAATTTTCTTATCCTCATCCATGTCCAACACCACAAAATCACAAGGAAAAATAAACTCACCCACTTTGACCAAAATATCTTCAACAATTCCCCTTGGATGAGTAACTAAGTGATCCGTCATTTGAAGCACAATATTGGTAGGCTTGAGAATCCCAATTCCCAATTTGTTGAACAAAGACAAGGGCATCAAATTAATACTTGCCCCCAAATCATACAAAGTCTTGTCAAAGTATTTTCCTCCAATAACACAGGGAATATGGAAGCTTTCGGGATCTTTCTTCTTGGCGGGCAACTTCTTTTGTAGAATTGCACTACATTCTTCATTAAGATAGACCGTTTCAAATTCCTTCAACTTCTTCTTCTTCAAGATCACATCGTTTAAGAATTTTGCATAATTAGGCATTTGTTGCAATGCCTCCACAAGTGGGATGTTGATGTGGATCTTCCGAAATATCTCAAGGAACTTAGCAAATTGTTCCTTCATGCTCTTCTTTTTGTGACGTTGAGGGAATGGCATAAGGGGACAATAAGGATGTGGATTTTTTATTTCCTCATCCTTTTGGCTTCGATTCTCTTCGTCCACCACTTGAGGCACCTTAGCGCTTTCATTCTTTTCTTGATTGACTTTTTCGCTTAGCTTCTTTGGCTCCTCATACGAGGTCCCAATCCTAAACGTGATCGCCATGCATTGCTCATTTGGATTGACCACCGTATTGTTTGGAAATTGCCCTTGTTGATGTTGATTCGTCATGGTAGTGGCAATGTGTCCAATTTGCTTCTCGATAATCAACAACCTAGTCTCCATATCCTTACTTCTGACATCATTCGACTGCATGTATTGAAGTAAAAATTCCTCCACGTTTGATTTCTTCTCTTCATTGATCTCTTCATTGGTGACAGAAAACCCCTGTGGAGGTTGCAGAGCATTATCAGGATTAGCATAAGAAAGGTTTGGATGAGTCCGATTACCCGGATAATATGCTTGAGACCTTTGAGTTGTACCATATGCTCCACCAGGAAGATAGCCATAGGGTTGCTTGAAATTCTCATACCCCTTTCGATTGACAAAGTTGACATCTTCTAACCTCGACTGATCTTCAAAAGATGGCTCCATCCTCTGAGCTAGCATGCCTTCAACCTTGGTCATGAAATTCGACATCTGAGCAATCAACTTGGCAATAGGATCGTCATTTGTCATCACAACCACTTTCCTTAAGGATGTCATCACAGCCATTTTACTTGGAGGATCCCTGGGCTCTGGCCATTGGTGATTGTTAGCCGCCAACTTCTCAATAATATTTGTTGCAGCAGCATGTCTTCGATCCAAGATATCTCCTTGCCCGGCTGCATCTAACAAATGCTTTATCGCCACGGAGCATCTATTATAGAACAACATCACCTTTTCATTGGCTGAAATCCCATGATTTGGACACTTGCAAAACATCCCCTTGAATTGCTCCCAAGCCTCATAAAAAGATTCTCTCTCCATTTGACGGAATTGTTGAATTTCCGACCTCAGCTTCATCTTCTTGCTTGGTGGGATCATACCTCAAAATTTCAAAAAAAATGAAAAGAATAAAGGGTAAATTGCCTGTAAATTCCTAAACTTTTCATAAATTCTGGTTTTCCTCCCCACAAAAAAAATCTGCGTGTAAATTCCCAAATTTTCTCTTTTGTCTGGTTTTGCATCCAACGTCGGTTTTCCCCAAACTTTCACTTCTGATTGAGGCATAATGATCTTCCACTGAACCTCTCACAAGCTTTTGTGCAATTTTCCTAGCCTTGTACAATCTATCCTTGGGCACACGAGTACTCAAAATCAACACACAATTTGGGAAAAACTGACGTTGGATGCAATACCAGACAAAAGGGAAAGTTTGGGAATTTACAGGCAATTTATCCTTTATTCTTTTCATTTTTTTCGAAATTTTGAGGTATGATTAGATGAAGTTTTGATCTTCATGTATTATGATTATTTCATGCTTAGAGGAAAAGATCCACCAAATCGTTTCATGTAGAGACTGCATCCCCATTCAAAGAGTGGTACCACAGTTTGGCTTCATCCCTCAAAGAGAAAGAGAACATGCGAAACTTTATGGTGTCATGTGGGACTTGGTTGATCTTGATGGTATTGCAAATCTCCAAGAATTGATGGAGATGAGCGTGCGGATCCTCTGCTGGTCGGCCTTCAAATTGATTATGATGCACCATAGAGATAAGTGCAGGCTTAAGTTCGAACGAAGTTGCATCGACTCCTTGACCGAAAACTCCTCTTTGTTGCACCACTGGTTGAAACACACCCTTGATAGGGTCTTTAACTTTCTTCTTTTGCGCATTCAAGAGTTGTTGCAATTGCTCTTGCAAAGTCCGGATGGTGTCCTCCGTTGTCGGCTCTTGTTGATTAATGTTCTTCTCTTTAGCCCTTCTTCTTGAGTTGTTACGACGACATGTAGCTTCAATCTCTGGATTACAAGGTACCAATGGCAAACTTTGTAATCTTCTTTGCATACACTATCTGTCAATCACAACAAAACAATACACAAAAATGAATAAAAATAATAAATTATGTCTAAACTAGTATCAAACAATCTAATCGTAATATCACTAAAAATAAAAATAGTCCCCGGCAACAGTGCCAAAAACTTGTTCGCTATTTTCTATCACATCGTAAGTGCACGGGTGCAATTGTGTACATGAAAGCAAGGTCGTATTCCACAGAGATTGTGATTATTCTAGCAAGTACCACTTTCAACTATTATCCTACTATTTAGACTTTTGAACTTTTAGATTTGATTAAACTAATGATGCAAATAATTAAATAAAAATAAAATAAACAAAGGCAAGGAAAAATATTTAGGAAGAGTATCCCAAGGTTTCGATTTCAGTGAACACTCAGATTCAAATTCAATTCAATCAATCAATTGGTTTGTCAGACTCGACTTTACTAGGACGATCACAAAATTAGCCTAAACCTACTGTCGTAGCGCATGGACCGTAGATTACATGCAAGAATTGTTGTGTCCAACCAATAACTAAACATGCAACTCCTAAAAGCTTCTTAGATCTATTGCCCTCACACAAATCTCAAGATCCTTCGACTATATTGAAGAGTATGTCCTATATTCTAGATCAAGCATCAATTCTCATCTGTCGAATATTGAATTAACACATCAAATATGCACACAAGATGGCCAATCAAGATAGCATGAAAAAGCACGAGAATATAGAAAGCAAAAGAAGTTCCCAATTGATTAATTAAACCAAAATCAAATCCAAATATTCACCTACTCTCTAACCCTAGGATAAAAGACAATTAGCTACTCATAGTCATAACAAACCCAATCAAAATATTGAAAACATAAAAATTAATCCTAAGATGAATCTTGATCTTGAATGCCTCCAATCTTCTCTTCTCGTCTTCAATCTTCAACAATTCTCCCAAGCACAAAAGTGTACGAAATAAAATCTAAAATATCTCCTTAATGAACAACCCAAAACAATGTAATACAAGGAGTATTTATAGATGAGAAAATACTACAATTCGACTAGAGTTAGGAATTGGACCAAGAAAGAAAGCATAAACGAAGAAGGAAACATGTTGAAAAGTTCAGCCGGGCCATGCGGTCGCATGCCGGGCCGCATGGCTGTTCTGCCCAGTTTTGACTCGTTCTCCCTCGTTTCAACTCCGATTTTGGATCCGTTTTTGCCTACGAACTCCTATCAAACTCTACTTTCATCCAATCATGCTTATTTTGCATAATATTTTCTCCATATTTCCTAAAAAATCAAACAAACAACGAACGAATAACACATTTCACAAAATAACAATACTTAAGCACAAAACTCATTCCAAACATAATTTCCCACTACAAATTAACTTCAAATAAGCATATAAAGATGAGAAAATCCATGTTTATCAATTGTATATGTATCTTTTCTTGCACAAAAACTTTTTCTGCAAAACAAAATAAAGTTAACATAAAATGAAATGCATAAAAATCGAAGTGAGAACAAAAGGAAACTCTCATATTATTTGAAAGCAATTTAATGTGTGAAGAGCGAAAGGAAACTCTTCACTTTATTTGAAAGAAACTTGAAGAGTGACGAGCGAAAGGGAACTCTTCACTTTATTTGACAATGGAACACATTTGAAGAGTGAAAGAAAGCTCTTCAAAGAAAGAATAAAGAATCAAAAGAATAATGGAGGGCAAACGGAAACCCTCCCCAAAATAAAAATTATGTACAAATGAAATAATAAAGAATAAAAGAATGTGTTTCATAGAGAAATAAAAAGCTCCCCCCGAAACGAATATATATATACATATTTACATATTTACATGATACTTACATATTCACATATGTTCAATAATATTTACAGGAAAACATGATAGATGTTAGACAACTCTCAACAAAGAAATCAGAAGAAGTAACATAACTCCCCCTGAAAGGCATAGATACAGTGTTAGTAACATAAGCTCCAAAGAAACTTGAGAAGTGCGAAACTCCCCCTGAAATTTATAAGAGAAATATTAGTAACATGTATCTTAACAGGCAAGAAACATAAACTCAAAAAAGACTGAGAGATAAAAATTCCCCCTGAAACTTAAAAGAGTAATGTTAACAAAATTTCATTCTAACACAAAATAAGAATGTTAGAAACATTCATATCAACAACATACTGCTTCGTTGCTTCCTCGAACCCAACTACAACTGGCTTTCCAATACAACCCTTAGCCTATTGACAAAGTAGAAGTGTTAAGATCGATGTTACTTCGCAGCAGCAGTAAAAAGACGTGATTGAAGATAAAATTTGGCAGAAGTTCTTCGTGCTTCAACTCCGTCTCATACCTAACTAAGATGTGATCATACACACTAAAAATTGAAATTAAAATATGTTCAAATCATATTCAAATCATTCATTCATCAAACAACGAACTGTGTTCAACACAATAAAAAATAAAATGTTCAACACTTGAAATAGATAAACTCCAAGATGATATTGACAACATCCAGTAACACCAACATGATAGCAACCAACAACAACAACCGAACATAAACACCATCAACAACAACAAAACATAAACATAAACACTGACACTGGTACTCCCCTTTTTTGTTGAAGGAATGAACTGCTTGAAGTTAGCTTCAGCTGCAAGCTTTTGAAAATATTTTGGTGTGCCGGTCCACAGAAGTTTCTAGGTTCTTTGTCTCTTCTATTAGCTTTGGAAAAACTAACATTGAACTTTGCACTTCATCTTGATCAATTGTTACAAGTCATGTGTCAGAATCTTACATCATTAGCTAATGGTTGAGCATGTTGTTCCTCGTGTTGTGAACTACTGCGGAAGGATTCTGTCACTTCATCTACGACTTGTACTGGAGTTAGTAACAATAACTGAACATCATGGATAAAGAACAAGGTATGATAGAAGTAACATACCAAAACTAACATAACGAAAAAGTTTAAGGTGTGAATAAACACAACTCAATGTCCTTCAAAAATAAAATATGTCCAACATATTTAAACGTCATCCAAGATAGAAAAATAATTTGTATCCACCACAAATAAATTAACAAGAATAAAAATAGATGTGTAAAGACATAAATTTCTATCCAGAAATTCAGAATACTTTGTAAGAAGAAACTGTTGGAAACACTTCTTCTAACACAAATACAGAGACGTTCTAAACATATAGACAACTTCCCCTAAATCAAGTAATTGTACTCAAATACTATTTTAGAGATCATTGAAACCTCTACTTATACTATTGAAGATCGTTCTAAGGTCAAGACCTTTTAGTTGCTTGTATTCGAGTCGTCAATAATCAACATGTTAACTTGTGTTGGAACAAAAAAGTTTAACCAACACAAGGACAAGGTAAACACATAATGTGAAAACACACCAAAAAGAAATAATCCAGATATATATTAATCATAAACACATATGAAACATTCAAAAATGAGTAAAGTCAGATATGTGATATTCACAAACATGAGTTCATCATAATCGAGATAAGATAACCCGCATTGCATATGAAAAATCATGTGTCAATCACATTACCAAATTGAGCGGTTGAAAATATGTCCTACTTGTTGGAAACATATTCTACTTCAAGACTTTCAGTCTTCTTCACTTAAGCTTTCCTATCCTCATCTTCTTCGACTTTTTCTCCAAATGTGAGTGCACCAATTTAAACATCTAGGAGCTTGTCTTCTGCATTCATTTCTTTAAAGTCATATTTGACTTTTTGTCTTCACTAAACGTAGGAGATATCTTTGACTCTTTCAAGTGTTAGCAAGATTGTTGCATACACGAGAATGCTCCACGTTCTTCAGTTATTTCAGGATTGGATCTTTCTACAAGCTCTTGTTTCTTTAGAGATGAGTAGATGAGACTTGGATATGGAAACATGTTGGTTTCAAATGGTCTTAAAAATTGCACGAGTAATGTTAGATAACACAACAATGTAACAAACTTTTAAAAGTAAGGGTGTTACCAACTTTGTATAGAAATGCAGTTTGCTCTCTAGCCAACACTGTTGAATTTTTGTTGAATACTAACTGTGCAAAACAACCTTGTGTAGTGTGGCGTATTTCCATGTGTAAAGAGAAACAACTAATATGGACTTTTACTCGTCAGTTTTCCACTGGTAAGGACCATTGTCACGTCCTCTTCCCTCCAAAACTCTCAACCTCAACGGGACCCATAAGGTCCATGTGAATCAGCTCGAGACATCTGTTGGTACTGCATGTTCCCAACATAGGATGTGACATTCTGGCCTGCTTGCCATGTTGACATGTTCCACAAACAAATTCTTTTTTTAATGTTTAAGCGAGGAAGTCCAACAACAACATCATATGCAATCAGCTTCTGCATGTTGGTCATACTGACATGACCCATTCGTTGATGCCATAGCTCAGCTTCATCAATCTTGGCTGACTGACATGAATTTTCATGTCAGTTTGATAACAATTGTAAGTTGACCTGCTTCCAATTATGTTGGCTTTTGCTCCGCCACCATATGTCATTTTTTCAATTTCTTCTTCAAGAGCTTCAACCGGATCAAATCCATTTCCTTGGTCAATCAGAATTGCAGTGTTGGCACATTCTTCTTCTTGGACAGTCAAATCATACCATGTTAGATGTGATGTTGTTTAAGTAGAGTTCACAATACCAGGATCAACACTCTCATCAGTGCAAACTGAATGTTAGTTGCATCTATTACTAACATACAGTAAACGAACACTTCATAAAAAAATCAGATTTAACACATGTTAAATGTTGGTCCCAAGACGGATACCTTGGTGTAGAGGGAGGGGGGTGAATACACCAAGGTTTAAAAACTTTTCCAAGTTAAAACTCTTTTCAGAGAGCTAGCTGTGTTCGATCCAGCTGGATGGCAGCTTGATCGACACAGCTGGCTGTGTGTGTGTGCGGAATGTGGTGGATTTGGAAAGTCCGTCTGTTGCTTCAAATATATTGCAAAGCTCTGTTTCACTTTTCAGTTAGTCAGTTTATGCAGATTGAAATGTATGCTCATGAAGGTTAGTAACATGCATAAAACAAAGCGATAAATAACAGAGCATTTTTAACGTGGTTCGGAGTAACCCCTCCTACGTCCACGACCAGATTCACTGATAATTCACTACCACTTGGTTTCCAAGTACCAAGCAACTTCACAACTCTAACCCGAGCTTTGTTCCAACAGTTTGCGGGCACTGTCAAGCCTACACCTTCAGTTTCCGGGTACTGAAGAACCTAACCACTCGAATTACACGCTTCGAGCAAGCGTACCTTTACCTAACCTTTCTGGGTTTGGGTTTGGGTATGGTTTTCCAACTATGAACGAGTTCTTACAATGAAGAACAAGGAGTATGATGAACTCGTTCAAACTAGGCTTAAGATATTTATTCTGATCTATTCTGCCTATGACTGAATATGTGAACAACTAAGAACACAGCTGACTGGCTGGGTGTTCTTGAAAGATTTGGCTTTGAAGATCGTTGTTCATTTTTCTGTTTTCTTCTATTTCTTCAGTCGTCTCGCCAGCCTCTCCTCTTCAATGGTGGAGGAGAGATATATATAGGTGGAGATTCAAACTAGCCGTTGGAAGAGAGCCGTTTGAATCTTACCTACTCTTGTTGACTTCTTGGCCTTTACCTACGAAGTAGGTCTGCATCTGCAGAAGCTAGTTCTTCTCTGATCTGACTGCGTCAGATAAGATCTTCTGACATCGGGATCTTGTTTTTGAGAAGGTCTTCGTCTTCGAGCTGCTAAGCGTCTCTGCTGTATCTTCAGCGTCTTGGACTCTGCTGTGTCTTGATTCTGAGCTGTCTTTTAGACCTGTGCTGTATCATCAACCTGAGCTGTGTCTTCAACCTGAGCTGTGTCACTCACCTGAGCTGTGTTTTAGACCTGAGCTGTGTCATCGACACTAAGCTGGGTCTTTTACACTGAGCTGGGTCTTTGACACTAAGCTGGGTTTCCGTCACTGAGCTGGGTCTTGATACTGCAAGATCTTTGACTCTGCTTGGTCTTGCTCTGCTGAGTCTGTTCTGCTGAGTTCTTTAAGCTGTTTGCTTAGCTGTGTCTTCAGCTGTCTTCAGCGAATCTACCTGTAAACTAAAGAAACTCTATAAGCTCAAACATGTGAGGTGAAAAACGCTTAGGCTTGTGCGATCATCTACTCGGTTGGGGTCAGCTGGGTTTTGGTATCCAATCAAAACTCTATTAATTTTCCCAACAATTTCCCCCTTTTTGATGATGCCAAAACCTAACTGAGAAAAACAATTTACTTCCCCCTTAACAAGAAAACGGGTTTTCAAAAGTTTAAACATACACAGCAGGTAAATTAAATTCAGAGTTCAGTGTCTGGACAAAGAGTTATTGTCATCAGGATGAGCTTGAGAGCAAAAACGAATCTTTCATTAATAAAAGATAATATTACAATTTTACATTTTACAAAAAATATTCAAATGACAAAAATTCCCAGATGACTGGGTCTTCAGCTTTGCTGCTTCCTTTGTTCATCAATCTGATGGTCAGTCTTGAGACCATATCTGTTGAAGATGAACTCTTCCAGCTCCTTCCATTCTGCTTGATTCTTTGTTTTGGAAATTCCTCTTTCACCAGCCCAGTGATTAATTTCTTTGATAATTTGGGGACAATCTGGAGACATGTGTTTGGCTGCAAATTCTGGAGTATCAAGCCTTTTGAGGAAGTTTTCAAAGTGTTTAAAACCTCGCTTCTTTATCGTCTAACTTGATATTTACGCCAGAAATTTTCTGAAATAGAAAGAGATATGATATATGGTTCTAAAGACATGTATGATATAGCTACAGTTTTCAGAGTCCAAAACTTAGCAAACTCTTTGGGATCTCTATAAAAAAAAACCATATCCAAATCTGTATAGATAATTATGAATGAAAAATTCATATTTATCAAATCTGAAAAATATCTGGTATAAAATATTCAGTTTCATGAGAGTTATCCAAAAATAGATCAGCAAATCGAATAAAATCTCAACAAGATATCTTTGAAAATTTCAGAAAATTCTTCAAATAACCAGTTGAAACTCATGTTTCAAACACATCAGCCAACATCACATCATGTTAGAACAATCTCTTCTAACATTCTTGCAAACACTTCATCATGAAGAAACAATCTTAATATTCAACACACATTCTGAAGAATCTGTGTGTTAAAATAACTAACATCGACACAGAGTTATTAACTAACATCAAAAAGTCAAGATATCTAGTATGCTGGAAGTTTGGAATAGAAGACTTTCAGTCATCTCTTGTTACTATGTTGAATAAGAGAGTCTCCAACATCGTCTCCAACATAGGTTCCAACAACAGCAGAGTTTGTCACTCGATTCTAAATGAGTCTTCATGTACTTTTACAGATTCTTCAACACATCTTTTACGAACTGTCTTGCGCTTCCAAACAAGTCTTATAATTCCTCATGGAATTTTTGCGAACTGTCTTGCGCTTCCAAATAAGTCTTATAATTCCTCATGGAATTGCTTCACTTCAGTGCATGTTACTTCTAGAGATGAATCTGATGTTATCAGATGTTGAGATAACATTTTTTCATTTATGGAATTCAAACTCATGTTCAGTTTCTGATCCTTTTTCATGCAACATGACACTTCTTCTTTGTGATCATCGACAACAAGACTTGATGAGTGTGACGATCCGTTTTCAAATTTCTTTTATATTAAATTATTTTAGTTGTGAAATTCTTTATTTTCACTTATATTTCTTAAATGTGGAATTAATTGCTCTAACTATGATATAGTCTAAGTCACGCCCTAGACGAAGTTTCATGATATAGTATAATATAGCTATATTTAAATTTTAGAATATTAAGTTTGATCAAGTGCATAAGCATCCATACATAAATTTTTACTTGATATAGATATATAGATATATACATATACAGGGATAGGATTAGGTGAAAACCATACCCTATGTAGAAACTAGAAAATAATACTAACCATTGATGATAATATAATCTATGGCCAAGATTTATACAAAATGGAAAGATTTTTTTATAATAATTTAACTAATATTTACGATAAGGGTAAATTTGTAACAAAATATAATCTCTCTCTATGCCACATCCACTAATTGCGGCTAACATATCTCACCACCAAACTAATGCAAACAGTAAATTAAAAATCAAAATACCCAAAATCCCTACCCCATTCGTTCTCCTTTTTGGAAATCCATGATAGTAAATCATTTAAGAAACATTCATTCATGGCTCCTAAAATCGAAATACTAGATCATTAATTAATATTATTATAGTAAATTGCATTATATTATTGATTCATTAGCATTATATTCAATACTAGAAAACATTGTATATTAATAAAAAAATGTATTACTCATATTATGTCAAATATGCATCAACATTATTATTATTGTGGAAAAACATTATTATAATTGTTGACAAACATTATATTTGTGAATAAATCTTCCCCTAATCATGCAGAATAACAATAATGTACTACAAATTCTCTAAACTAGGTGGACAATTTTATTAATATTTCGTATTAAGGAAATGTTTTACATTACGTCAATTAATCAGAAACATTATTATATCTTTGGCAAAACATTATATTACAAGCAAAAAAATTCATGATCATTCAATTAATGTGGAACATTACATTAATAAATGGGGAACATTATTACATCTTTTGAAGAACATTATAATTATGAGGGAAAAAAATTCATGATAATGCAAAACTCCTACATTTTTCCTATGTAAATTTTGTTAAAAACTCTTAAGACTTTATTATGAATTGGGATTAAAAAGGCCAATGGTTCATCTCAATAATCTAAAATAATGAGATAAAACCTTCTAAGTATACGTATTCTATGTTGCACAATCTTTTTTAATAATCTGGATGTGTGGAAGGTTTCCTAAAAGATGTAAAATATTCACCTTAAATTGTTAATAATATGTAATAACCGTGATCTTTTCTTCTCTCACCATAAATAATTAATGTATTGTGATAATTGATAGCAAAAAATTAGGAATAGGCGGTGTACACTCCTGGCCTTGTTGCTAGTCTACATTCTTAAATCTCCTAAGCACATGAGGTATTCGCTTTGATTCTCCTATTGCTGGTATATGTATCCCTTGGGAGTGAGGTGATGCCGATAGAACGCAACGTCCTTATACAGCACATTTCGGACTGTCCAGTTGCCGAATCGATTGTTGCTAGGCATTCAACCTGATCATCAACAGCCCAAGTATGGACTATGTATTGATCGAACGATCGAGTCAAGGAACAAGCCGAGTGAGGCCGAGTGGACGAGCTGGTCCAGTAAGGAGATATTCTAGTACTTAACTCACCCCACCGATTGAAGGAACAAGCCGATTGGTTAGGGGTTTCTCGTCTCTTTTAAAAAAAGAGGGGGGGGGGGGAGAAATGACAAGAAGATATTGGAACATCGACTTGGAAGAGATGCTGGAGGCGGGAGTTCATTTTGGCCATGGTACTAGGAAATGGAATCCTAAAATGGCACCTTATATCTCTGCAAAGCGTAAAGGTATTCATATTACAAATCTTACTAAAACTGCTCGTTTTTTATCCGAAGCCTGCGATTTGGTTTTTGATGCAGCAAGTAGGGGAAAAGAGTTCTTGATTGTTGGTACCAAAAATAAAGCAGCTGATTCAGTAGCATGGGCTGCAATAAAAGCCCGGTGTCATTGTGTTAATAAAAAATAGCTCGGTGGGATGTTAACAAATTGGTCCACTACAGAAACGAGACTTCATAAGTTCAGGGACTTGAGAATGGAACAAAAAATGGGAAGACTCGACCGTCTTCCGAAAAGAGATGCGGCTGTGGTGAAAAGACAATTATCTCGCCTACAAACATATCTGGGCGGGATTAAATATATGACAGGGTTACCTGATATTGTGATCATCGTTGATCAGCATGAAGAATATACGGCCCTGCGGGAGTGTATCGCTTTGGGAATTCCAACAATTTGTTTAATCGATACAAATTGTGCTGATCTTGCGGATATTTCGATTCCAGCGAACGATGACGCTATATCTTCAATCCGCTTAATTCTTAATAAATTAGTATTCGCAATTAGTGAGGGCCGTTCTAGCTATATAAGAAATCCTTGATTAATAATAAGTTAAATAACTTTTCCTTCGAAAATCCGATAGATTTATGGAATCAGTTATTTTTTATGAATTTTTAAAAATAGATAAAAATAACTGGGGACATTATGTAATTAGTTAGTATTCAAAATAGGAGTTGGTATTCAAAATATCCGATTCAAGTAGACAAAGAGATGGTTGAATCAAAATAATTTTTTTAAAAGTTCGATTTTTTCAGAGGGCAATATGAATGTACTATCATGTTCCATCAACACACTAAAAGGGTTATATGATATATCCGGCGTGGAAGTAGGCCAACATTTCTATTGGCAAATAGGGGGTTTCCAGGTACATGGCCAAGTACTTATTACTTCTTGGGTTGTAATTGCCATCTTATTAGGTTCAGTTACTATAGCTGTTCGGAACCCACAAACCATTCCGACTGGGGGTCAGAATTTCTTCGAATATGTTCTTAAATTCATTCGGGATGTGAGTAAAACTCAAATTGGAGAAGAATATGGCCCCTGGGTTCCTTTTATTGGAACTATGTTTTTATTTATTTTTGTTTCGAATTGGTCGGGAGCCTTTTTACCCTGGAAAATCATAGAATTACCTCATGGAGAGTTAGCCGCACCTACGAATGATATAAATACTACTGTTGCTTTGGCTTTACTCACGTCAGTGGCATATTTCTATGCAGGTCTTACCAAAAAAGGATTAAGTTATTTTGGGAAATATATTCAACCAACCCCAATCCTTTTACCCATTAACATCTTAGAAGATTTCACAAAGCCGTTATCACTTAGTTTTCGACTTTTCGGGAATATCTTAGCGGATGAATTAGTAGTTGTTGTTCTTGTTTCTTTAGTACCTTCAGTGGTTCCTATCCCTGTCATGTTCCTTGGATTATTTACGAGTGGTATTCAAGCTCTTATTTTTGCAACTTTAGCCGCAGCTTATATAGGTGAATCTATGGAGGGCCATCATTGAAATAGTCTTTTTTGCTTAGTGCAAAGCAACGCATATGTGGCTCAAGATGATTTACTTAAAGAATAGAAATATACAAGACTCTATATACGCTAGAAAGAAACAGGAACAAAAAAATCAAAAATTACGATCTTAGAGAGTTGTAAAAAAAAAAAGGAAAGAGATCTAAAAGATCTTTTTCCTAAAATTATCACTTAATATCTTACCCTTTTTTCGACGAATATTCACTTTCTATTCTATTGGCGAGTCAACCTTCTTATGCAAATCATAATTTGAATAAGATATATGTTTATGGCGTGTGATTAAATAAAAAACAGGAGAAAGGATTCTCCTTTATTTTACAACTATAGAGTTTATTTTATTCAACAATTGACCAAAATATTTAAAAATAATAAATTGCATGAACTTAGATCAATAAAATAATATTTTTCTATGCACTAATTCGCGCTAATCAATTTAATTTGCCCATTTATATTCTATTCCGTTGGAATAATGATAAACAAAACGGAAGGGAAAAAACAATTTTCAAAAAACGAGATTCCTAAAAAAATGGATTGATTCTCAAATCCGATTGAATCTAATGGTTTACGTTATGGAAGAAAGACATGTATATGTGATATTAGATATTGCTAGTTATATATGAACTAAAGAAATATTTCATTTGCCCCACCACTGCGTGGGAAGTTCCAATAGAAGTCCTTTCATATCGTTGTGGCTGTAAATTGGTTGAAAAAAGAGATGAAATAAAGAAAAAACGTAAGAATTAAAATAACAGTTCGGAACCAAGAAATGGAAGAACTAAAGGTCTATGAATTCACAAAAACTTTGTGAATAGAAATGAAAAAAGAGATATCTAAGTAGTTCTGATGATTCAATAATATTCTTACTTAAATTCCTTAAATTTGAAGTTCTTAGTTACTTCGACTGGGTGAATCCTATCGATGAAATAATTAAGTCCTAATTAAATTCATTGGTTGATTGTATCATTAACTATTTCTTTTTGTTGGTACGAGGAATTTATCATGAATCCACTGGTTTCTGCTGCTTCCGTTATTGCTGCTGGATTGGCTGTAGGGCTTGCTTCTATTGGACCTAGAGTTGGTCAAGGGACTGCTGCGGGTCAAGCCGTAGAGGGTATTGCAAGACAGCCCGAGGCAGAGGGAAAAATACGAGGTATTCTATTACTTAGTTTAGCTTTTATGGAAGCTTTAACGATTTATGGATTGGTTGTAGCACTAGCACTTTTATTTGCGAAACCTTTTTTTAATCTTATCGGTATTGGTTGAGAAAATAACTTACGGGAAGGGCTGATTTGCAGATGAGGAATTAGTATACCGACTCGCTTTCATCCTTCCCGTTCGTAGTCCAAGGGAAAAAATTTTTTATGAGGTGTTGCAACAATCAAGTGGCAGTTCATACTTTATAACTCCAAAATTTTTTGAAAATTTTTTGACTCGAATTTCAAAAAAGAATCAAAAAGGGTGGGCAAAGCGATAGAAAAAGAACTCTTGTCAATTTTTTAGTCTATCTATAAGAGGAGATTATATGAAAAATGTAACCGATTCTTTCGTTTCTTTGGGCTATTGGCCATCTGCCGGGAGTTTCGGATTTAATACCGATATTTTAGCAACAAATCCAATAAATCTAAGTGTAGTGATTGGTGTATTGATCTTTTTTGGAAAGGGAGTGTGTGTGAGTTGTTTATTTCAAAAATAGGCTGGATCCGATCAGCTGTGCCTTTTTCCATTATAACTAGGAAAGAAAGGTGCATGATCTCGCGAATTACTTTTCTGAAGAAATTATATGCAAGAACCACAGCATTTCGTGATTAGTTGGCAAATCCACTTTGATTCTCTATCAACCAATAATGTGGGGCTGTTAAGATGGTTAAAGCAAACCGTTTGAAGTCTAGACGCAGCATGGTACCCTTTCTACCACTATGTTAATATAGAGATGGTTTTAAAATGAATATTTTATCGATATAGAACACTCATCTCGATAAAATGATTTGAACCACTTATTCTAAATTAAAGGGTATTTTCTCTCTTTTATCCAATGTTGAATCGACGACCTATGCCTTATGTATAAGTAAGAAGCATTTTTGGATTTGAACTGAAGAAAAAAAAGAAACAACTTTCCTGACAATTACATATTTTTTATTTTGTCAGAAGAGTCCTCTAAGTATTTTTGTTTTGCATTAGACTATACAATCCCTACATATTTACACGTCTAACTAAATCAAGAATAAAAAGATAAATCAATCTCATCCATTAATCACATTAAATGTAGGGTTTGGATTTGGTTTCTAATTTCTACATAAATGTTGGTTTCTATTTGATCCAACCTCTATACATATATAATTAAGTAAGTTCTATTATGAATATATATATGTTTACATACGCATACACATTATATATAAAAATCTATTTTTTTTCAAACTAAAATTTATTAAAGAAGGGAAGTTTATAAGTCAACCTTTCAATTTTGTCAGCAATTGAATTTGGCGTAATTAGGGAGATGAGAATCAATTTCTAAAAGTTTTCCAAATCCCAGATGTTGTAGAAAAGGAAAAATTTAAACCCTAAATATATGTATAAATACAAATGGTGCAGAAGTGATCTTTTTTTTAAAAAAAAAAAAGAAGAAAAACTAAGTCTGCTGCTTCCGTAAGGATTTCACAAAGTTTTTTAGTTCCTCTTCTATTACTGCAATTGGAATAAAGGTATGAATTTAATATGCATTTGTACTATGTGTATTCTATTTGACAGTCATGTTTTCTTTTCTTAAAATGTGGCAATTGTTAGTATGATTCTTTCTTGATTTTGGTTCTTTAATATAAACGAGCGAAAAGGAAATCAAGGTTGTTGATATTTTTTTTAATGTTAAATCCGCAGGATAATAAATTTTAAATTCTTGATTAGGATTATATAAGTAGATGAGGTTTTGATGGGGTACGAAAATATAAACATATTATATGAACATTTGATTTGACTCTAATTAGATTCAATACTATTAGAATAAAATTTTGGCATCTGAGTTGGAAATTTGTAATATGTATGTGTTTATCAATTAAATTCAAAATGAAATTTAATTCGTTAAATTTAAAAAAAAAATTAGCACTTAGATTGAGGATTTCTGATTATTTATGTATTCATTTTTTTTATTTTATTTTTATGAGGAGTGAATAAATCTATATATTTTATATACATACTTTTCGAATCATATATATATATATATATAATACAAGGATTTTTGATTAGTAATCATACATGCATCTAAGTATAATATAAATATATATATACACGCCGTATACATGGCCTAGAAATTAAATTTGCTAATCTTATGAATATTATTGATCTCATATATAAAGTATATATGTACTATCAGAATGTATATGAATATATTACACATGCAGATTAAGGAAAAACAAACATTTTTTTAAATACCATGCAATCGGTTCACCTGTGCATTTAATTTTGATCATGCATTTATAGATTTAAATTTATACGTTTAGGTACGGCGCGACTAGGACTTTAAGTTTGCCTTGAGTTGCTCGACTCACCTTTTCAAGTAAATTAAGGTGTGGGATCTTACTTAACTTTATACCGTTGATTTGATTTTGTCCATTTTAATATTTTGTGACTTGCCGTGTGATTATTTGACATTTAGTGTTGAGCAGGACTGTGCTAAGTTGTCCATTGACTTTGCTCTCACTTATTTGCGTTCAATTCATTTGATATCATATGATGAGCAGGACCGTGTTGAGTTGTCCATTGACTTTGCTCATATTTATTGACGCGTTTGACTTTAATATTCACTACGTGAGTCTATTTTTATTAAATTGGATAATTTGTTGGTATAAGTGCCCACATTGAGTATATTTGCGTATACTCATCCCCAAACTAAACTTTTCAGGTACTTGAAGTTGGAGGCGTGGAGTGTCGAATGACGAGTCCTAATAAATTGAATTTACTTTTGTTTCTTTTTGGACATTAACCGTTTAGACAATGAATTATATTTACTTTATTTTCTTTTGTTTAAATTGGTTTGGCTACTCATGGTTTTTATTTAATAAGATGTCACATTTCTAGAAGTTAGGTTTTATTTATTTAATTATTTTATAAAATCTTTCTTTTTCGTGCTTTATTTAAGAAAAAAAGATATATTCATAATTCCGTATTAAATATTTATTTAAATATAATTTTAACACTTTAAATAGATTATGGTGTTACAATGAGTCATCAAACACACTATCGATTGACTCATATTTGATGTTAGTGCGCAGGTTGTACACTTTGAAAGCTCGAATGGTGAAGAGTAGTCTAAGACATTCTTTTGTTGCTCCTTGAATCAAGTAGTCCGATCTTGTCAAATTCAAGATGTTGCAAACACATCCAAATCGAGTAACAAGAGCATAAGCAAAAAGTTATAAGCAACAGTTGCTTGAACAAACAACTAAACCAACACAGCAACCAACACCAACCTCAACATAGCTGACTCCAGCACAGCTAACACAGCTCAACTGACACACACAGCTGACCACTCTCCGTTTTTGGTTGATGGAATTCATATTCAGAATGTAGCAGACACATACCAAATTGTGAAAGTGCTTATGATGTTATGTTATAACAACAAACACAATATCCTCAAGTATCAAACCAGATGCTCACATGGCTCCATGCGTCAAGCATATAACGGAGTGTCACTTGATAGATTCTACTGACAACAACATCGTGTGTTGGCAGTATCAAATTTTTCATGTTGGTACCTTCAGTCTGTGTTGGCAGATTCAGGTTTTCGATGTTGGTAACTTCAGCCTGTGTTGGTAGCTTTAGTTTCTGGATGTTTTCAAGTTCATTCTGATGTTGAGTCTTCAGTGTTGAACTTCTTGTGTAATGTCTCTTTGCACAAAAAAAATAAGAGAATGTAAAATTCTAAAACTTTCAGCCATGGTCAGTCAGATTTTGACAACTTTCTATTCACTCAAAATATAAGTCATTCAAACCACTTCTTGAACATAGAGAATGTGTGGACTTTTCAAGCATAAATTACACCAGAGTAAAATGATAATAGTTATCAGCACATTACCAAAACACAGCGTAACCCTTCGTTAATCTATACTTCAATAGGTCCAATGAGGTCCATGCAAAGTAGTTTATCTGATAGTGTTGTGTTGGTAACACAAGGTGTAACACGTAAATCTCTTTTTCCTTCTGACATGCACCATACACATATTCATCTTTGAATATGAAAGCTTCGTAAACCTCTGACCGCTTCACTTGAAAAAAGTTTTATAACAGATATCACATGATCTACTTCCAAACAACACATACTTGTATAAAATGTCAAATACTTTACAAGTGTTATAGAAAAGATAGATATGTCGATACCACACCATTGGCTAAAAACAATAAAAATATAGTCTTCATTCCTATTGTATGTAGATCATTCTATACGTTTTGTGTACCTTCACCAACATATTCATTATTGGCATTTTTCTCAGAATATTACATTCCCATCAATAGTTGGTTCATAGTTAACAAGATACTCATCAAAGCATGCCATGAGCTTTAAGTATCTGCTATTAAAGAACTTGTTTCCTGCAATGTTAATCTGAACGAAGTATCGACACCATTACAAGTTTCAACAGATAACATCATGTTACTTCGTGAACCAACACATGTTCAATTTAAAAAAAAATTCTTAAGGAATGCTAGAAATCAAGACATTTAGGTACTTAGCACAATAGGGTATAATATGTCTAGAAGCACAACCATCATAACACATATAAGATCAAGTCTCAGTTCAAGACTTTAACTTTAATGTGATTCTATTTTATTCGGCTCATAAACACATAAAAGAAAACTTCTCTCACAAGCATAGAAGCATTACGGAAATCATTCAGCACATAAAAAATATCAGACATAAATTTCAAAACACATTCATTAGTTTGACCAATATAGTGCATCAAATAAATTCGATGTACCTTTGTTCAACGGAAAAAATTCTTTCAATATTTCCAACTTTGTTCTTTAGTTGACATACTTCAAGATTTTCTTTTGTCAAAAGAACTTCCAGTCTTAGCACATGATCTTCTCAACATCTGACTCATCTTAAGAAGTAGCATGATATCACTTCTTTGCACTTTACATAACGTGTTGACAAAATTATACAACACTTTGACTTCTTCAAGGGACAGTTTGTCGTGGATGTTGGAATAGGATGTTGGCAACGTACGTTGAACATGTTGGTAACCCCGAAACTATGTTGATCATATTAACAACATAATCACTGTTGCAGTCTGCTTCAACTTCAACATCATCTTTATATACTTTATGGTCTGAAATTTCGTCTGAATCAATACTGAAAAAAAATATGGCCATCAATAGAACTTGTTGTTCTGTCAGTTCAGTGTGTGTATCATCACTCAACAGAAACTTTCAGACTAAGTTCTTTCATCCTCTCAATCTTCGATCATTCATCTGCATAGTACCTTATGCCAAAATATTTTCGGCATTATACATATTCAAACTCCTCAAAAAATAGAGGAATTATTTCGCACTTTCTTCAATACAAAATGCAGGAGATATGTGCAGCAGAAATTGATTGAAGCATAGATAGCTTTTCCTGAAAAAAATATTCTTCCCTTCTACAAAAGTTTGACCATTGTATTGAACTTCATGATATTCGTAGCCATTCTATGATTATCTACATTAAGTAGATCTATATCTGCAAAGTCACCTTCTTCAACACAACTTGTAGGAGAGTAAGAGAATTCAATTCAGCACAAAAAAATTTCAATTCGAAAATCAAGATCTTCATAGATCCAGACTCATTTCGAAGGAAAATTTTCAGAATGCTAACTAGCTTCAATGATCTCACCGTTGAATTACCATTGATCTTTATTTGAGAGAAAGAAAAGGAACAAAAAAAATAAAAAATCATGTAGTAATCAGCAGCACTCAGGACCAAAACTCAGTGGGTCGAGTCATGGCTCTGATATCACTTGAAAGAATTCGGTGCCCGAATTACTATAAGAAACTCACATTGTGTATCAAAAGAGTAACGTTAGATCGTATGTTAAAAACATCCGATCTAACATGCAGCGGAATAAGTAAAGAACACAATGAAATACTTTTTGGCAGGTGATTAAACCTGTCGATGCCTTACGGCTAAATACTATATTGAAATCAAAGATTACAATACAGAAAACGAAATAACATTCAACCTTTCGCAGCACGGTCCGTGCTAAAGGATTGAATGCCGTAGAAGATTAAATCTAATCCTAGACTAATCTACTAAGTAAGATGAACATCTCTTTACAGCCATTAGATCTGCCTACGTATCCGAACATCTGAACAAGACTAACCTATACAAGATCAATCTAAATAATACTGCCTACTTTCATGATTCGCTCTTTCACAACCCAATCCTCCAAAGCTTTGCAGATTTCACAATCTGCTGCAGAACTCGTGTTGGTTTGTGATGTCACTAACACTCAGTAGGTAGAATGGCGAACAACAAATTGGAATTGGCAAAGTAAATTCTTCGATCAAAATCCGCAATCTTGAAAATGAAACTCGTGTAGTATTTATATTCCTCCAAACGCTGAGCAGTTTATTTTCACCCTCTCATCATTTGGACGTTCACAATCTGCTGTTCACTCCATTCCAGCGGTTGAGAAAGAAGTGGACAAAGGCGGTTACACATGACGGTTATACCCATGATCTCCTAACATGTCATGGGTTAAAACCCCCGTGTACTTCACCTTAAATCCCACTCTTTCTTCTAATAACCGTTCTTCAACTAACTACAACAAGAAAAACATATATTATACAATTAATTAAATAATATAAGGTTTAATCTGGCTTCAGGCATGTTGGTAACAAATGTTACCAACAGTCAAAGTAACACGAGACATTTTAAACCAAACAAAATGAAAGATTAAATTGTACCTTGAGGTAAAGTTGAAGGGTTTTTCTTTTTACAGACGTGTACAGATTTTAGCCTTGCCTTAAATTTATTATGCCATGCATCTAAGTTGGAGGTCTCTGTAAGTAAGAAGTGGATGGAAATGCACCTTTACTTTGTTCCAAAATCTTTGTCCATGGGATTCGTTTTACACGAGCAGGTTCCCAATATAACTGGACTCCCTTATGTTATAGAGTAAAAATCATACTATTTTTTTGAGAGGACTGAGGATTATAAATCACAAAATACATAAGATGTACTTTAATAACATTAACTATCAAAATTTAGTCAAATGCTACTTAATGCTTCTACTAGGGGTGTCAAAATTGGCCCGGCCCGAAACCGGGCTGGGCTGCCAATTTTACGGCCCGAAGTATTTTCGGGCCGGGTTGGGCCGCACATTTTCAGGCCCAAAAAATTTTCGGGCCGGCCCGACTTTTCTTGCAATTTTTTTGTCCCGGCCCGGCCCGGCCCGATTATCCCAAAAATCCCGACGGGCTCGGGCCGGCCCGGCCCCGAGAATTTGACACCCCTAGCTTCTACCTTCAATAGTGAGTTGGGTTTGATAGTTATTGATACACTTGTATCGGCACTCTAGAAACTCATTTATTTCTACTCTTAATTACTAGTTTTGTTCCTTCCAAAAAAATTACTACTTCTACTTTCTACCAGAAAAGCATTCCTCTCTCTTTTCTTTGCCTCACAAAGCAAAACGAAGAACAAGCTACATCTTTTAGCCTACGTGCAGAGGGATATGTCAGGTGTCGCCTTATCATTGCATGAATTCAAACGTTATAGCAAGAAAGGACAGAGATGCATAGTTTTTTTTTTTCGGGAAAAGACAGAAATGCAAAGTTAAATACTTGATGCAAAGGGATTTTTCCCTTTCTCATTATCTCTTTCTTCTTCATCCCCCTACCATTCTTGTTTGAAAATCTCCAAAGTTTTTCTATGGAGGTTTGAGAGAGAGAATGAGTTGTGTTTGTTAGTCATTGATACACTTGTATCGGCACTCTAGAAACTCATTGATTTCTACTCTTAAGTACTTGTTTTGTTTATTCCAAAAAAATTAATACTTCTTCTTTCTAACGGAAAAACATTCCTCTCTCTTTCTTCTGCCTCACAAAGCAAAACGAGCTACTTTTTTAGCCTATGTGTGGAGGGATATGCCAGGTATCGACTTATTAGTGCATGAATTCAAACGTTATTGCAAGAAAAGACAGAGATGCATAATTTTTTTTGGGAGAAGACAGAGATGCAGATTTAAATACCTGATGCATAGGGATTTTTCCATTTCTCCTTTTCTCTTTCTTCTTCGCCCCCCTACCATTCTTATTAGAAAATCTCCAAAGTGTTTCTATGGAGGTTAGAGAGAGAGAGAGAGAAAGAGAGAGTGAGTTGGGTTTGTTAGTCATTGATACACTTGTATCGACACACAAGAAACTCATTTTTTTTCTACTCTTAATTACTAGTTTTGTTCCTTCCAAAAAAAATACTACTTCTACTTTCTACCGGAAAAGGAATCCTCTCTCTATCTTCTGGCTCACAAAGCAAAACGAAGAACAAGCTACTTCTTTTAGCCTACTTGCAGAGGGATATGCCATGTGTCGTCTTATCATTTTGCATGAATTCAAACGTTATTGCAAGAAAGGACAGAGATGCATTGTTTTTTTTTTTTTTGGAGAAGACCGAGATGCAGAGTTGAATTCCTAATGCAAATGGATTTTTCTATTTCTCCTTTTCTCTTTCTTCTTCGTCCCCCTACCATTCTTGTTTGAAAATCTCCAAAGTTTTTCTATAGAGGTTAGAGAGAGTGAGTTGGGTTTGTTAGTCATTGATACACTTGTATCGGCACTCTAGAAACTCATTTATTTCTACTCTTAATTACTAGTTCTACTTTCTACCGGAAATCTTTTGCCTCACAAAACAAAACGAAGAACAAGCTACTTCTTTTAGCCTACGTGCAGACGGGTATGTCAGGTGTAGCCTTATCTTTGCATGAATTCAAACGTTATTGCAAGAAAGGACAGAAATGCATAGTTTTTTTTTGGGAGAAGACAGAGATAAAGAATTAAATACCTGAATTAGATAAAATTAAATTCGATTCCCAGAATCACAACCACAAAAAGTATTGCAAACAGAGCAATTCTTCATTTCCTCTCCCTCTCTCTCTCTCATGGAAGTTGTTGGACCCTTCTAAATGATATTGGAACATGAAAATTTAAATGAATTACTTAGATAATAAAGACGCAGAATTAGTAATCATATTCAGATTAAAGAAAAATTTAAATAATATATTAGTAGTGTTTATTATCCAACACCCTAAACTACTGCACTAGTCTATTACCACCACTTAATTGTACTCCATCCGTTAATGATAATTGTTCCATGCTTTTTTTTTAGTTCATCCAAGAAAAAAATTTCTTTTCCATTTTTGTATAATATTCACCACAAAACATTTTTTTACCTCCACTCACAAAACTACACTGAATAAAATATTCATTTTCATCCACTCACAACTCAGTACACCTAACTTTTATTAATCCTTGTGTCCACCGTTCCGAGAAACAACTATCGTAGACGAAGGGAGTAATAGTTTTCAATTAAATAAAACTCATTTTTATCAATAAAAAGTAAATGTTTTAAGATAAAAGTAACTTTTAGATTTATGGAATGCATTAAAGGTTAAAGTAATTAAAAGAAAAAGAAAAAAAAAAACTGTATTTTTAGGGGAAAAGTAATATTTCTCAACTAAAAACTAATTCCTTGAATGCGAAATAAATACTTTTCGACTAAAACTCATACTTCATCCCTTTCAAAAATAAAATAATATAATTTAATATAATAAAAAAAGAACTCATACTTCATAAATTAAAAAGTAGAACGTCTTAATGAAAGAAGTACTACAACTTACCAAGGGAATGCAATACTTTCATCATAAAGTGAAACATTTATCTATCATCTATGGAAATGCAGTAGGATGCCCAAGTTCTACAAAAAAAAGTAAAGGGTTTAGGCCTTAATTTTGACCATATTATAACTATAGTCTTGCATGTAGTAATAACGACTATTTAATAGCCATAGCTTAATTAAATTTCGGATATTAAAAGGCTCAAATAGGATTTTCAAGTAAAACGCCATCTAAAAGTTAGTCCCAATTTTAGTCACGGGTTCACCTCACACAATCTTTCTTTCACCACAATTTACTTAGAGAAAACTGTTTGAATTAAATCACAAGCTTTATCTCATTTTACAATTACAACATGAATTCTGAAATTTTGCAATTAAACACACAAATTTTAAATTTTTTTGCAATTAGAATCCATGCATTGTTTCTGGGGATAAATTTAACTTTTACAAACATGTAAAAAAGTTGTTGTTTCGTCCCCTTGAATAACTAGACAAATTCTATGTCGTTTAATAATACGAAATTTGTGTCGTGCTGTCAATTTAACACGAACACATTCAATTAGATATTAAGATTAGATCTATTTGTCTTGGATCAAATCAAGAGGCTTACAACAAGTTATTATTGAATCAGATAGCAAGATTGTTGTGGATGCAATTTATTCAAAGAGGCCAAATTTGTCGGAATTTGGGATGATCATTCAAAATTGTAAGTCGATTCTTGATTCTAATAGGCTTTATAAAGTTAAACATGTTCGTAGAGAGATAAATATAACGGTTCATCGGGTTGCTTGAGTAGCTAGAGATTTTCTAGACCCTCATGTGTGGGATGAGCCCCCGTCTATTGTGGATGGCCATCTCCATTTTCCTTGCACTTATTAATTTTATTTTCCATCAAAAAAAAAGATTAGATCTATTTTGATAACGTAATAAGAATTTCTACAGACACCTTATTGAAGGGCAACCCCTTACGAGCGTGGAATAGAGGACTTGAAGCAAAAGACAACCCGGAAAATAAGGCTGTTCATTAATTCAGTTCAAAACAACCATCAAAAGGCAAAATCCATGCAAATCACAAAGCCTTGGTCATTCTTCTCCCTTTTCTCTCTCTCACTTGCGTTTCTCTCTCCCCTAGCCTCAAGAAAGACTCCATAATCAGACCAGTCTTTTCTTGAGGCCAAAGTGAAGCTCAATGACGCTGATCGATTATAACCCGTGGGGCCGCAACGACTCCGGTGTGAAATCCGGCAGCGAGCCAACTAGGCTCGGGGGGCCATCGAAGCTTTCTTCGAGAGTCAGCGACAAGTTCGACCGGACAAAGGTGGCTGCGGCGGCCGGCATGGAGAAAACCAAGGAGAAAACAAAGGAGGCGGCCAAGAAGGTCAAGGATGGAGCTTCCAGCAGTGTACATTGGATTAAAGTCAAATGCAACAAAAACAAGCTCTTCCCCAAGAAATAATTATATTCAAAAAAATTTAAGAATTGATCAGATTCTTGTATAGGTACTAGCTAGGTTTTTGCTTCATGGATGACTTGATTTCTTCTTAATTAATTCTCTTTGTTCATTGTAGTTGTATACAGAAATGCCCGACTTTGCATTGATCATTTATGGGATATTTGTGATTTTTTTTCATCTTTCGCACCCTCTTTGAAGTAACAAGATAGTTTAATTAAGGATATGGGAATCTGGCACAATAGACTTGGACATCCGTTTATGCATGTAATCACAGCCGGTCCTGACAAAAAATTGACCATGGGCGAAACAGTAAAAATAAGTCCTTCTATCAACCATGTCATATAGTCACAATATGATACTCAATTAAGCACAAAAAATAATTAATCATTAAAAATAATTTTTTCTAACTCTTTTACTTGAAATCTAATTTATAATATTATTTTTTCTATGAACATTTTTTTGAGAAAAAATTATTTAAGAACATTATAATTTAATCACACATTCATTAACTTACTAACCTAAGGAAGAAATCAATAAGTTGCTTGAAAAAAAGTTCTTCTCATAAAAAAAAGAATGTGAATTCCTATTGCTCGTATAATTATTTTAACGTACAACAAAATAATAAATTTTCCACTAATAGATGAACCATAACTTGAAGATAAGAAATATCTCCTATTCATTTCCATGATCTCAAACGGTAAAAAATAAGTTGAAGAGTTTGAGACTTTTTGAGAATTAAATAGAATGATTATAAATAGGAAATTTTGTTGTTGCTTGAGCTGTTTTAAAAGTGAAAGACGGTGAGCATGGACAAGACTCATTTTTGTCTTTTGTTTATTTTATGTTAATTTGAATTTACTCCTAATAAATTTAATAAGACTACACCCTGATCAAGTTTCAATTAAATATATGAGATTTTTTAAAATAGTGACTACAATTAAAATTATTAAATATAAAGATAGAGGTTTAAGAAATCTAAAATTTATGTAAGTATTTTGTTGAAAATTTTGAATAAATTTAATCCACAATCCTCTAATTATATTTTTATTAATATATATATATATATATATATATATATATATATATTTGTAGAATAACTAGTGATATTTGCAAAAACTAAAAACAAAATTGGGGGTCCATGTATATATATGTTGATAATATAGTATAAAACTGGGGGGCCATGCAAAAAAAACTTAACTACAAAGTTGTTTTTCTTTTTAAGCACAAGCATAAATATATTAAAACACACATGATATATGACAGAATCGATCCGGGATCTACAAACTCAAGCTAACAACTTCACCTTCTGAACTAGGAAATCACATTGTTATTACTCCAATACTTTTTATATATTCAGGGTCGGGCCTGCATGTAATAGCTTCGAAGTGGTAGGAGCTTTTATGTTTCACTATATTATCAATGCACGTCACGTGTGATATGCTAAAAAAAAAATGCACGTCATGTGTATTAGATATGATATGATTGTGTTTGATGACATTACAAATATACACATTAGTGTCGGTGGAGTACTAAAACACATTATATAAGATAAGAATGTAGTGAATGAACAAACTGCTTTGAAACAATAAAGTCATGTATATTTAGCTGTATAATGAAATCTAAACAAATATTCTTCTTCTTGTCCTTTTTACTATTTCTTGAAAAATATACTCCCTCCGTCCCGCCATAAGTGGCCACATTTCCTTATTGGGCTGTCCCATCATAAGTGACCACTTTCCTAATATGGAAACACCCTCTCTCACACAAAAGATGTGGGATCCACCACTTTTTATTTTTTTACCCTTTAAACACTCTTCTTCTAAATACCCGTGCCCAAAAGAAAGTAGACACTTATCATGGGACGGAGGGAGTAGTAGGTATCTTGTCATGAATTCCTACTAGGATGGTGTATATGCCTAAGTCTAGGTTGCACTTTGTATTGGTCTTTATATGGATAATTTTTCCTCAAATTATCATGCCAAATTTGGACTTTACATTTCGTAAGAATTTTTAAGTGCAATTAATTTCCTGGCCAATAATTGATGTAATGATTGAATAATTTAAATATTTGTGTTACATTTCGTGTTTTACTCGCACAGTATGATAGCATCCAATACGAATATATATTTAATACGTGCAACAATAACAATAATAATAATAATAATAATAATAATAATAATAATAATAATAATAATAATAATACTAATACTAGTACTAGTACTAGTACTAGTAATAATAATAATAATAATAATAATAATAATAATAATAATAATAATAATAATAATAATAATAATAATAATAATAATAATAATAAATGTTATGGCACGTGTACGTCCGTTGATGTTTTAGCGATTGGAATGAATAATTGTTTTATGTAATAGCTAGCGAACAACATAATTCGTAAATGTTACTAGAATAATGAATATAGACACGATTTTCATTTTTCTATTTGCGCTATAGTAAAATAAATGTTACTGTATTTGTTTGGAAAGCACATGGATTGTTGTATGATCTACGAGTACAGTAGAAAAATGAAAGAAATATGGGGAGAAATATTACATGATTATTGGATGGGGTAGTTGTGGTGTTGGTCAACCAAATCAAAGAGTTCATCTCCGATTCCGAATCCGAGCATTCTAGCCATGTCTTTAGCCTTCAATCTTGGCATCGGAATATCATTCTCCTTCAGCCACGTGTACACCACAAACACTTTCTGCACCACGAACAACTCCAACGCTTCTGGATTGAACACTACTCCCATTCTCAAACTCATCTGTTCACAACATGTACACATTTTACTCACTACTACCAATATATATATATATATATACACACGTAAAAATAATAAAAAAAATTATATATTATTTTTATAGTATTAAATTGCTAAATTATCTGTAAAAATTAAAACAAGTGTTGAAAGCATGAGAAAATTGATAAATTCATCCCATTGAACAAATGTAGGGTTGAAAATTGAAATAAATACGATACCTGGTGAGGTACGAGCATTGCAGCATAACGTGCAAGCTCCCCTGCTCTCCAGTCCAAGACCAGCGGCAGCCATGGATACACCGCATCGAGTCTGACAAACCACAGCCTAATTTCTGGAAATTCCGTCAGTTCTCGAGGATCATTCTCATCGTCCCTAACGAAATTGATCCTAAACCCCAAACTGCGTTCCAGCAACCCCTCCGCATTCGCTGCAAATTAAATCCGCCGACATTACATTAAAATCTCGTGTTTCAATTCACCAATACAGTCTCGAAACAAAAATACGAACATCAATTACCTGAGAGAGGTGAGGTTATTCCGGTGGCGGCATGAAAGGGGGATAAATCGAGGCGGCTGATGGCGTCGTTGTCGATGACGACTTCGAACCTGCCTTCTTTCGGCGGCATCGGCGGAGGAGCTTTCGCTGCATCTGTCGAGCACAAATTAATTAACACTTGTAATTACGCCGACGTTATCACAAACGAAGTAGCGAATTTTTGTTACCTTCTTCCTCGAATAAAGAGAGGTCGTAATTGCCAGAGGGATTGAATGATACAGAAACGGAAATGGAGATCGGCCTCTGCGATTCTGAGAGAGGGAACGGTGTGTGAGATTTGGTGGTGTGGATTATGGATGGAGTGGAGGAGTGTTTGAGTGGACAAGAGAGTGGATAAAGAGGTCGTATGGAAGCTGCCATTGAAATTCCTTTTTTTCGCTTCTCTTTTTCTTTTTCGTTCTCTCTCTCTAACGATATAATGTTGTGTGTTTCACACCATTTTTCCCTGGGCCTACGTCGATAATCTGAATGCTTATTAAACAGGCCTGATCCACTAGAGGCCCAAAAGAATCCATATTCTGTAGAAGCTCACTTGTTTTTGTTGATGGGCTGAGTTCCTGTTTATAGTCAATCCACCGTAATAAAGTGAGCAATTGGTCTGAAACTATTATTTTTTTATTTATAACCCACAAAAATTTGTGCAGTCAAATCCGTAAAACGGTCCTCATCGAATTCTCATATTCAATCATATATTTGAATTTTTTGTTGTTAATTTGGATCTTGTGATTAAACTGTCAAACGATTTTATACAAGACTATGCATGTAATGCAATATGTATCACGATTTTGTAAACTTTATTCCGGTAATTATATACTTATCTTAGATGTATATAGTATCTATCATACATTATATCTCATAGGGGTGGAATGATATGATATATATATAAAATATGTGTATATATATATATAGGGAGTTGTTCTAGTGAAAAAAATCCTTAAACTAAAAAATAAGAATTAATCTAGACCACACATTTATAGAGGAGCTTATTCTTTCTTCTTCTCTCTTTGATATATATCTCTCTCTACAATCACCACCACCGCTATCCACCATCACCGCCACCATTACAGCCGCAGTCGAAGAATCGTCGCCCCCACCACCACTAATCTTTTCTTCTTTTCTTCTTCTTCTTCTTCTTCTTCTTCTTCTTCTTCTCCATCGTCGGACAACACCGTCGTCATTACCTTCGCCGGATTCCGTCATCACCGCCGCTATATTTTATTTTCTTCCTCAATCACCATCGCGCGCGGGACATAACCGTTGTTGCATCTCATTATACTGTGTGATGCATCCGATTACACTGTGTGGTGCATCTCAGTACTTGTCTGGTGCATCTAACATGATATTCGATCTATCTTTACACATCCCCTCCATCAACGACATTCAATAATATAATTTAGAGCATCTATATTCTAATGCGTCAGTTATTGAAAGTAAATTATTAATGTGATGCAAAAAACGAATCGTTTAATGTTTTATATCTTGTGATTCAAGGACTTAGTTGATTAAATTAACATTTTAAATACAAACTACAAATTGAAACACCATCACCATCGTCGCCTCATCGATGTCAGACATTGTCGTCGCTTCCACCACCGTCGGACAACACCATCACTGCTTTCTACTCTTATCCTCCACCATTGATGCCCTTACACTGTGTGGTGCATCTCATTACATTGTGTGGTGCATCACATTACACTATTTGGTGCATTTCGTTACAAAAAGGCGGGTTTGACTTGTTGAGTAGATGAGTGGCTGAGAGTCATTCTTATTTCTTAGGTTAAAATCTATTCTTATATGATTTCTTCCATATATACATATATAGAGGAATGATATGTCACTCACCTTCCGTGAGCACCGATCACCGTTTGTCCATATTAGCATTATTCTTTTTAAATTTTTTTATCGTATTATATTCTAATATCCTAAAGATTGATATTGAAATCATTAAATCTACAAAATACATAAAAATCAAAGTTCGATTTGTTCATTTTCCCTCTAATTTCGAACAAATGAATAATAAGACAAATCGACCTTTGATTTTTATGTATTTTGTAGATTTAATGATTTCAATATCAATCTCTAGGGTATTAGAATATAAATCGATAAAAAAAATAAAAAAAAATACTAACATGGACAAATGGTGATCGGTGCTCATGGAAGGTGAGCGGCATATTATTCATATATATATATATATATATATATATGTGTATAAATATTCCACCATTTATTTCGATATGGATTGATTAATTTTGAATTTGATTAATCATCTAATCGTTCAAATATGTAGTTTTATCAATCTATCCTACAACCTAAAGAAAACGTCTCAACACTATAGACTAAGAGGGTGTCTGGTTAAGCTTATTTTAAAGAGCTTATAAGCTCTTGAAGCTTATATAAGCTCTTTAAGAAGCTTATAAGATGTTTTGCCTCAATAGCTTATAAGCTATTAAAGTGTTTGGATAAGAGATATGAGAGAGAAAAAAATTATAGGTATAATTTAGAAAAAAAAAGTGATTTTTTATTTATTTTATATTATAAATTACTCCCTCGGTCCCACCGAATAATGTCTGTTTTCCATTTTGGGTCGTCCCACCGAATATGGCTTGTTTCCTTTTTGGGAAAGAATTAGAGCTTACTTTAAACTAAAAAAGCACTTTAACCGTATATTGTTGACCAAAAAATACTTTATTAACTAAAAAGTTACTTTATTAACACTTTATTATACCTAATTCCCTTTTTCTTAATCTTCGTGCCGAAAATAAATAGGCCATATTCGGCGGGACGGAGGTAGTAAAAAAATAAAATAAAATGAAAAATGGTGAAAATAAGGAAATTGAGTGTTGTTCATAACATCTTTACAATAAAAAAGTTGGGACAGATGTACTTTTTTTTTAGGAGCTTATAAGCTCTTACAGCTCTTTTTTGGAGCTTATAAGCTCTTGAAAAACTTCTTTTGCCAAACACTTTGCAAGAGCTTATAAGCTCTTAAACATCTTATAAGCTGTTTTAAGGAGCTTATAAGCTCAGCCAAACACCCTCTAACTGCGTTTACTAAAACTAAATCATCCCCATCACACTTTTTTTTATTTATTTTATTGTAAAACATTGAGGTTCGTCGGAATTTATGGCATCAGCCCATCTCGCCGTTGTCGCACTATATACTTGATTAATCGTCGAGGACTTAATCGTGTTAATTATAATATGGTTTTTGTTTTGGATTTTAAATCTTTATCCTAGTGTTTATTGTTTTTGTTTGGGAGATTGGATGTGCAATCCAACTCATTGTCTTGATTTGTAGCGTTTGTGCCATTTATTTTGGTTCTCTTAAACTTTGTATCTCTCCTTTTTGGAATTGCACCCCTTGTGCATGATTGAATAAATTTTAATTAAAAAAAAATAAAAAAATCGAACCCACGATATATATATATGATCAGCTTTAATCCTGATTCAATCTGTGGCACCAGAGGTGAGGCTGCTATCAAAAGTGAAGCATAACAACTTTGTCGGACTAGTCCACGAAACAGGTACAGAAATTTAATGACAATATATAATTATTATTGCACGAAATAAATGATGGTAGTAATAGCTTGAAAATGATTTGTCACTTTTCCGCTGTAATACAATGCTATATTCACTTCTTCCATCTTCTATTTCTCAGTAGTTATGCCTCAAACCCTCAAGTGGCATATATATATATATATGGTCCCTATAATGCAAATCATTACATAAATTTTACTGCTCACGCTTACATATTTTATGAATTTACCATATATGGCTGTTGTAGTGTTCATGAAATTATTTGGAATGAGTTGTTTCCCCAAAAGTTATGATCTTGAATTCTTGATTGTTGAATTTGGAATGATTCAGAAAGAGCAAAATAGTATGTTACTCTTTGTGAATATGTACATATGTACCTTCAACTCTACTATCCCCTTTAGCTAGGGAACATTTATTTTAAGTGATAGTTTGGATAGATAATTATATACATGAACTTTGCAGCATTTGTCAAGAAATGTGCAAGAACTCTGTGAGAGAGATAGAGAGATGAGGTAAGAGGAGAGGAGAGAGGAGAGGATATAGAAAGAAATGAGGTGGATTGAATTAAAATTCATTTTTTTTTTAATTTTAATGACCAAAACAATTGTGTTTTGGTTATCAGATATTTGTCATGTCACTTCTATACACAAAATTTGATAGATTTATAAATTTCAATCACACGTGACGATTATTTATAGATATAATAAAAAATGTTACATGATGTTGCAATAGAAAATTCGACTTGAGTTTCCGAGAACTAGAAGTGCAATAGAAAATTCGACTTTTATTTAGTAACACCTCTCATTTGACCTCATTTGCCGATGTCTATACATAGCTTCGGCATTAATTATACTTTTGCAACTTGTTGCTTGTAGGTCTGCATTTGAGTCTATAGCTGGAGTATAATATTTCTATGTAAAAATTGAGTTATATTATATTAAAATTAAATCAGGTTGTATAAAATGAGGTTCAAATCATATATAGCGCACCATACGCTTATTGATGACCTAGTTGGTAGAATTCAATTGCAACTACTTAAAACATTAATTAATTGGAGTAGCTAGCGTGTGCTATTTTGTGAATTGTGATATTATAATCAATTTAATTATGTCGGAGAAAATTATGTAATTATCATGGCCCTTCTTCAATTTATACCATCTTCTTGAGGTTGGAGCTTTCCATGAATGTTGACAAATTTTCAGAATGTCGCGACTACATTAAGTTTACACCATTAGTTCATTAACTTCGTCGTATTGCCGTTGACATGCTTTCATAATTCATAAATGCATTGCCTACTAATTTCATACGGTTGATGTTTATTGTACGGGTGAGTCCTGGGTACGGTTGAGCACGCCAAACGGTTGATGCGGTCAATCCCTATTTTTTAAATTTAATTAATTAATATTCCTTCCATCCCAATAGCAATGTCTCACTTGTTTTGGGCATGATTATTAAGAAGCAAGAGTAAAAAGATAAATAGGGATAGGTCTCACAACTTTTGAAGAGTTAATTGTAGAGCTGGCAAAAGACCGGGTCGGACCAGCCCAGCCCGAGCCCACCAGGAATTTGGAAAAAATTGGGTCGGCCCGAAAATTCATCATACCTAAAAAATTGGAGCCCAGCCAAGCCCGAAATTTTTTTTATAGTGTAAATATTCCGGGCCGGGCTGGCCCGAGCCCATCGGGCTTTTGTTCCTTTTGGGCTGGCCCGGCCTGGCCCAATATCTCGTCTGGCCTATAATTTTCAAACCCAACCCGGCCCAAAACCAGGCCAGGCCGGGCCCATTTTGCCACCTCTAGTTAATTGTTTCCATTTTTGGAATAAGACCTTGCTATTGGGATAGACGAAAAAGGAAAGCGAGACCTTGCTATTGGGACGGAGGGAGTACTTACTTAAATTTTAATTGATAATTAATAAAGTTTAATTGAAAATTAATAAATTCTATTTGAAATTAATATATTTTAATTGATATATAAATTTTAATTGAGATTAATAAACTATATTTATGTTTAATTAAATATTAATTAATTAAATTTAAAAATAATAAAAAAATAGGGTTGACCGTACGGTATGGTTTACCGCACATGAATTTTTGCCTTAACATAATTTTGGTTACACATACCAAGTTATCTATTCAATTGTATTTTTATACAGGTAAAACTTATTCAAACACGTATGATCAGGGGTGCAACCTGACAGAGAGATACTAATTGTATGATATTGCTTGTATAGTAAAATAAAGGGTTGACGACAAAGTACCATTCATGTTTCACTTGTTTACAAATAATCCAATTTTTTTTTCAGATTTACAATTTCTGCTCCTAAATTTACTCCTAAAGCTTCCCTTATACTATATATTTCTCATATTTTACAATTGCATACAACAGTTCTCCTATTTTCATTAACAATTTTTATAAAAATGGTGGGCCCAATTCAATTTGTAAGATAAAATTAGATTTAGGGAGGTATAAATTTGAGGAAAATTTTAAGGAGATGTAAATATTTTTGTAGGGTCCACTCAATTTAGGAGATCTATTGGATGGACTTTTTATCTCACTTTTTATTATTTTAGTATAAATTTAGAGTTAGAATTGATTATAAGTGAGCTGCTGTGAGTGCTCTAACAATCCCTTTATGGCTTTCAATTTGTCTTACAAATAATGCCTAGTGGGTTGGTTGTAAGACGTAAAGGGAGTGTTAAGGGAGCTTAGAGCACTCCCAGCAGTTCACTGAAATTCAAGTTTAATTCTAAATTTAGGCTGAATAATAATAACTGTGCTAAAAAATTCATCCAACATATCTCTCAAATTGGGTAGGCCCCACAAAAAAATTTACACCTCCTTATATTTCTCTTCAAATTTACACCTCCCTAAACCTTCTCTTATCTCACAAATTGAGTTGGGCCCACAAATTTTTCAAAATAATTAATAGGAAATATGAGAACTAGTGTATGCATTTGTAAAATAGGAGTTAGAAATAGTATAGAGAAACTTTAAAAGCAAATTTGGAAGCAAATTTTTATGAATTCTGCTGGGAATGCTCTAACAAAAGGTCTTTCGAATTTTCTTATAAGCTAGTTAAAAATTGAGAACAATTTATATAATTAGTTCTAAAATATACTCCTTCCGTCCACGAATAGTGCGACTATTAGATGGTGATACAGATTTTAATACTCCCTCCGTCCCATTTATATAGGCGGATTGAAATTTTCACATGGATTAAGAAAAATTATTGGAAAAGTAAATTATATAGTAAATTTCTTAATATGTCCCTATTTATTATTTGACTATGTATGTTTTACGAGTTAATCAAAGAATTAAATAGGGATATATTAGTAAACGAACTAAAAAACATTACTTTTTATGGAAACAAGCCTATATATTTGGGACATCCGAAAAAGGAAAACAAGCCTATATAAATGGGACGGAGGGAGTAAGTGTTTGGTAAATATTAAGTGGGTGGAGAAAGGGACCCACTTTTGTGAGTGAAGAAAGGGATAAAAAAGTAAGATAGTGGGTGGGTCATGTCCTAAATTGAATAGTCATAATTTTTGTGGACGGACAAAAAAGAAAAATTAATCGCACTATTCGTGGATGGAGGGAGTAATATTCATATTACATTAATAAAGGAGCATAACTACATACACTATATATTTTTTATTTTTTATTTTTTTTAGTTTCAACACACACACATACATAGTATATTAAAGTCCATATTAATTTTATGTTTCTAATTCAGTTTGAACACAAACATAAAGTCGAATTTAAAAAAAAAATTCCACTATTTGGATTCTTCGATCCAAAAATTACTGTTATGCATTTCTTTTTTTGTTGAGAATTACATTAAGATATATTATTAAAAAAATCCACTACACCACTATATAGAGGTGAGACCATTACATCACACAAAAGTGTTGGACAACTACTCTACATAAAGTGGAAAAATAAACTACACCATATACAGGTGGGACTAGAACCCAAGACCTCTCGCTAAAGAGAGACTTGTGGCTCAACTAGCCGCTTGAGTGTTCCCTAGTTATTTGGCTGCATTTTTGTCATTGTGCTATTTTTTTAAGTATAAGATTTAGTCCTATTTTTAATTTCATACCAAAGTATTTGTTATTTAAATAGTTAAATATCATAAGTTCTTTTTTTTTTTTTGAGAGAGAGGAAATATCATAATTAAGTTCACTTATGCACATAACATGCCTTTTTTTTTATCTTTGCTAGAATGGGAAATATGTAATTAAATATGGCGATGTTTTGCAAAAATAAGTACATAATTATATACTAGTACTACTATTTAATTGTTTCCTTTCGTTGTACCTATGGATCGACAAAATCCAGCAAACTTAGGATAGTACAATAGTCAAAAGAGTACGTAAACCAATTAAACGAATAAAAATACGTTTCAATTGAAATTCGAGAGCCAATCCAAAAAACAAAAAAAAGACTTAAGCTGATAAGGTGATAAATCTGTTTAATTATATTAATCCCTCGACTTAGCAAAAAATGAAAAAGAAAAAGACAAAACTAAAGTAAAAAATTTCACTAGGGTTTTGTTTTCTCCTTGCCCACCAGACAAGTCAGCGGTTTGGATGTTTTGTTGTTTGCCCAAAGCACGTCAACGCAGCACGAGACGTCTGTGTCCACGTGGATGAGTGTGGCCAAGTAAGCGCAACTGTGTGGGTCCCAGAAGTTGACGTCCACGTGGAGTCTGGCATCCACCGGGGGGGGGGGGGGGGCGCTGTTCGCCGTCGGAGGCGCGGTGGCGGGTGGCGGTTGGTGGGATTGTCACCGTCGCATTAGTTGCTCTGTCCCCTCCGATCCACCTGCCTGTCGCGCCAGCATTTCATCTACATTCATCCCATTTCTAATTTTGATCAGATTACTGCATGCATAATTATTTGCATCTTATTAAATATTTCATTTAATTTTCATTTTTCATTCAACTCAACTTTCGAATTAATTATGTCTTGCATTATTATAACTAAATAAGCAAGATTTCATTTGGTTCCGTTATAGTTGGATTATTAATTAACAAACTCACGCTTGTAAATATTGGGTTCGATTTAGTTTGAAATATTTCTAATTTTTCAAATATTAGATAAAAATTAGATAATTTGATTTAATAAACTACGTATAGTATATATGCTGAAAAAATTTAAAAGAAATAGGCTATTTTATAATTAGATTAATTAGAAATTATTGTATGAGCTACTTGAATATCAACACAGATCATATATATATATATATATATATATATATATAGAGGATCATATATGAACTTATCTTTATATGAGTCCGTAGGAACCATGCATTTTTATCACACAAATTAATCCACAAATTACATTATTTTAATGCATAAACATATGTTTTGATTTAAGAGTCGAGCTAGGGGAGCCGAAGGCCTCGGAGCGAGCTAAAGGACATTAATGTTGTCACAATCATTATCTATAAATTAAAATCGAAGACGAAGGCAGAGATGAAAAAAAATTGTTTTGCTATGTTTGTGCATTAAAGTAATGCATTTTGTGCATTTTCGATGTCATAAAAATGCATGGTTCCAGTCTTCCAGACTTATATAAGAATGAGTTCCTACCAGATCCACACCATATGTATGCGAGTAGTATTATATGATGAGTATCTGATAATCAAATAAATATATTATCAAGTGTGTTGGGAATTGATATTGAAATTAGTTAGTAAAATCATATCTAACCATGATACACTCTCGTGCGGTGAACTGTGCACACCGTAGGTTTGGTGTTGTCCACTCTGCTTTTTCTATTTTTAATTATTTTATTTATTTTTAATTAATTACTTTTAATTGAAATTAATAAATTGTAATTGAATTAATAAATCATAGTTATCTTCTAATTACTCTAATCATCCTAGCTAATTATTTTCTTATTACGACAACCGTACCATGCAGTTGACTGTACCAAATTTTTTGCATATTTAAATATCACAATTCATTTGAATTTAATGAAACGTTTCGAGTAGATGAATTTAATATGTTGCGACTTTCGATCATACTCAACATTCAACAATCTCATTGAAAATTCGAAAGAGACCCAAATTAAATTTAATCTCGAGACATAAGATCGACTCTATTAAATGCAGTAGGTACATAGTACATACACGATACATGGCACATAAATTAATATATTTAATTTAAGTTTCATGGATCATACTGTTATATTTACTTGCATGAATACGGCATCTTGTTTATGTATTGTCCAATCTTGTATCAGAATCGAGACTCTATATTTGAAATTGTAAATATATTTTTTACTAGAATATTATTGATAATTAATACAATATGTTTAAACTTTTATCATCAACACATGTAACATGTTAGATATCTGTGATATTAAAAGAAAATAAAAACAAAAACAGTATTTACAAAATTAGGTGATGATCAGAGACAATGGCCCGGGTGCCAGGGGGTGGTAATAGTCTACATACTAAACCATACAAACTTAATTTCCGACATTTTTGTTTTTTTGTATTATTAAACAACATGCATGTCTAGTTAGGAGGTTTTTAACTCTTGAAAAAATTTCACAATTTCAAGAAAATGGCCTCATGATTCTCTGAGGATGATTCTATCTTGTTCCCCATTAATTACTAATGATGTTTCAAACTCCATTAAAACATTATTTAACTAAACGTCCATCCAAAAGTCCCTAATCATTCTTCGATATCACTTTTTCGAAAAGAGAATATAATAACAATCGATCTCAATTTAAAACAATTAATTTTATTCCATGCTCAAGAACTAACTTATTATAACATGGGCCCTCATGCCTTAATGGAGTGTGTGTGTGTGAATAAATTATAGTATATATAAGCAGGACCCTTGTGTTTAAGATCACTCACCAGTCTCACTACAATTCATAGCAAACTCAAACAAAGAATTTCAGATTCTTTTCCTATCAGTTAACAGAGAGATCCAAATCTGTCCATTCTCTAATTTTCTTGTTCCTTAAACTTATTCTTCTTCTGTCACCAAAAATTGAATAAAAAAATAAAAATCAATATTCATAATGAGGTCAAGGCTGCCGATGTTTTTGCTACTTTTGTCGATTTTGATTCATGATGCTCAAGGTACGTCTGCCAATACTAATTAATGATCATTATTTGTTTTTATTTTTTATTTTTTCATTTGATAGGAAGGATGTTTAATTTAATAGCTAGCTAGCTGAGTTGTTATTAATGAAATTCTTTCATTGTTTAATTTCTTTAATTTTGCAGGTAGAAAGTTGATTAGTAAAGGATCTGTACCTGCAGCTGATGATGGAATACATAACCTACATGTAAGCATGATTTTCTTGAAAGAAACACACACACGCGCGCACAAACTACAATTTTGACTAGTTCTGATTTGATCATATTTATGGGATTTTGTAGACTTTTAACATAGAATTAATTTAAATTTCAGCAGGAAGAACTTCAAGGGATGAAGAGTATTGATGAGAGCAAAAGACAGAAGTGGTCAGGTAAAAGGAAGAGAATATTATCTAGAGAGAGAAAGGAAACCCACCATTGGTTACCAAGAATCCATGAAGATTACTATGGACCAAGAATGCACAGACCTAAGCACCACTGATCATTTCTTTCTTAGCCACAACACAAATTTCAACCTCTCCTAATTTCAGACAATTATTAGCTAGCATTCGTTGAGGTTTTACTAAATCACCAAATATGATAAAGATCATCATAACCATTCAATTTTGTAGCCTCTCTGATCCACCATTAGTACTTGTACTTCCTCAAATTGCTAGCTTTTCTTGTACTACTCATTTCTTTCCATTGTAACATTAATTTTTGTGAGATTTAATGGAAGTACACTAATTATTAATTTCTTGCTCAAAATGAGTAGATCAATTATACGATCTCAAGTATTGGCTTTAATTTAATCTGATTGGTTGCAGGAAGCTTTAGGAAACTATTTATGATCATCCATATTTCTAGCACTACCACCATTGCTAAGGTTGGTTAATTACGTACATCTTATAACAAACAATAATTATATACAAGGACATTTTCAAGAATCCATCAAAATATCTTTCAAATAAAAACACCTATATATATATACACACACACATTAGTATACATGATTTATTAATCAATTTCAGTTCATATATGTACAGAATGACAAGAATGGAGAAATCAATGGTGACTCCAAATTTGAAGCACTCTCAAAAATAGGAAGGAAGAAAGAACAAAATATGTCAGTTAATTCGTCGTCGAAAACACAGCAAGAGCAAGACAATTTAGGCATAGCTGAAATGGATTACACTCTGGCAAGAAGAAAACCGCCAATACACAATTAATTAAGACAAAAACTTTTCCAAGTATAACGAAAAGATTGTCTTAGAAAAAGGTTACAGCATTGCAGAAATGCTGCCACTTAGGAAGATTTTGTATAAAATTAATTGTATCATGATCCTATAAAATTAGTATTAGATTATGTGGTAATGATCATTATGATCAATTTAATTATAAGCACTATGTACGAAAAGGTTATGTTAGCTTTTGTAATTTAATACCAGTACTTTGTACAGGTTGCCTAAAGCAGTACTGCTTTCATAAATGATTATTATTCAGAATTCGTGATATTGTTGAACTCGTGTTATTTTTTTATTTTTTTTTTTAATATCATTACAAATATTAAACTCACACACCCCACCTAGGGTTTTTTTGTGGCCGAGAGTACTCGAACCTCTGACCTATTGGTCAACAGGCAACCACTCCACCACTAGGTCATCCCCACTGGGACTGAACTCGTGTTATTTTATTTTGTATTTCATGGCGGGTTATATGTGACTACTGGTACTTATTATGCTTTTCAGTATTTTTACTTTATTCTAGCCCTTTTATTTTATTACACAAGAAGTCCAAAGAAAATTAATAATACTTGATAATTGACAGAAACAATTGTGCCTGATGATCTAATGCTGAACATTTATTGATGAACAATATCAGAATAAAACAATCTACGAGATATATTTATTTTTGCAATATTCTTGCAATGTATGCACTTATGTCAGATAGAACACAATAAATTAAAAGGACCTCAAACAAACGCATGTATATTCATTTGGATATATACTACTCATCCAGTATTTAATTGAATACAAATAATTATAAGGATTCTTTTTTCCTTTTCTTTTTAGAATATTTGATTTGAAGAGATCCTTGTAAAATTTATTTCAAGAACCCCATCCGAGCATGGTTGTAGGTAGCCTTGGTTCCACACAATTGATTGCACTTTTGTGCCCATTTCCATCAATTAGGGTTTGGTCCCACCCGTGGACCACATAATGTGATGGGGTTTAGGGCATCATAAATTCTCATTCTTCATACCTAAATTTGACCCCAAATTTCAGTATGTGGGATTGAATATATGAGCACTATTTCATTTCAATCAAAACTCTAATGCCTCAGGTTGAGTTCCCACTTTTTACGTAGTATGTTGCACCTGGATTTACAAATACAGTTTATTTCTCACGTATGGTGGCTTGCAGACTATTATACAAAATCGGAATTTATTTCTCATCAGTCATTAAAAATAGAACATATTTAGTTATAGCTTCATAAAAACATGGGCCTGAAAGGTTTTTCTACGTTCCAAAATGGTAGATAGCCCCCATCTTAAGTAGTTCAAATTGGGATCCATTGGGCCCAATTCAGCCCATTAATGTCTTTTAAACCCAAAATGTCAGCTCATCTCGGCCCAAGTTTTAAGAATGCATTTTTTATCAAGGTGGAACTTGGAAGATATATGTGGAAGATTATATATATGTATATATTTTATTTCATAGCAAGAAAACTATTTCAAAAATAATTGAACACTTTTTAAGTAGAGCTGTCAGAAATTGGTCCGAAATTGGGTGGATATGGATTTTTAAAAAACAACTCGTCCAAAAATTACTTTTAATCTGATGGGCTCAGACTGGCCCAACCTTTTCTACAATAAATCTAATGTTTTCGGGCTAGATTGAATTGTCATTTTTATGGCCCGATCAATATTTGTCATGGTCAACCCGATCTATAACCTTAGCTCAATGGGCTTGGCCCGGCCCGAACAATTTTGCAGCCCTACTCTTGAGGGAGAGAGCATCAAATGATTAAAATTAAGAAGAAGCATGAGTAGTTCAAATCTCACAAAGGTCATTTAAGTTAAATCTTACACCGTGTTTATGAATCATAATCTAAAATATCGAAAAAAAGAAAAAGAAATTAATATGTACTATGCAGTATGGCCAGTAGGCAGTAGATAAAAAGGTAAAATCAAGTCTATTAAATTTATATTTCGAGGAATCGTGATTTAGATCTGAAGTGATTTGACAAAGTCATCCAATGCCAAGGGCCTACAATTAATTCATTAGGTACAAGTACACAACTTTTTCCAGTCAAAACAACTGGAAAGATTCCTTTGCATATGAATTACTATGATTTATGATAGATGGAGATTGATGTATATAAGATTGGAGAAACACTAAAATCAAAGGTGGGCTACATTTCCAGATCAAAACAAAAAAAAATTCCTGCATTTTTATGATAAATATCGTGTTATTGCTAGATTATTTGCGTGATTTTTCTTTTCAGTTGTATTTATTCATACTCATCAAACTTACACACTAAGGGGCGTTTACTTTGTGTGATAAGATAAATTGATAAAATATAGGATTCACTGTATGAAGGATTAGATGATCAAACAAGCTCAAAAGTAATCAATCCATCAAAGTAAACGGTGGATTAATCTATACTATTTTTATCTATCTATCCTATCACCCAAAGTAAACGTCCCCTAAAAATTTTGTAATGGTTTGTCAATGGATGAAATTAGACCACAAATTTTAGCGTAAGAGATTTTGATTTGTTATATTAAAGTTAGCCTTAGGCCTAATATCTATTTATCATAAATTTTATGTAGATTTGAGTCGGACCTATTTACCAATATGACTTGGGTATGAGGGCGTTTTTAAAAGCATAATTAAGTCCTATAAAAACAAACATTGATATTCTTTAAATTTTATATGAAAGTCCATATTTTATTATTATTTTTTTATATCGTTGAAACCCGCAGCCGTTACTTTCGATGTGCATTGGGTAAACTCCCGTCCTTGCGCTATAGCCTGCAAACCACACATAGCGGGTAAACTACACTTTATAAGTACGTGTATGACAGTCTCGACTTATAAAGGCATTAACGAGGTTTGGATCCCAAACCTTTTGGACTCACACAACCAACTCTACCATTAGGTCTTTCTCAAGGGGACAAACAAATAGATCACAAAATCAGGCTTTTTATTAATTTTATTTTATCACAAGTCCTAATTAATAATTCTCAAGCTCATTTAATTTTGAAAAACATAAACAGGCACCTAATGTTGAGCATCAGTAAAAAGTAATAAGCACAGCACAATTACTTAATAGCAAAATTGGAAGAGCTCGTCAGGCCGGGATTAATAAAATAAAATAAGAGTCGAAGGACTTAATAAAAGATGCTCTCAACGAAACAAAACCAGAAAGTTATGGGCTAAAAATTGTGTTTTGCCAATTACATCATTGATTTATTTTATATTATAGGCAGTTAGATTAGATATTCAGCGTGTTCCATCTTATTAAGAAATTAATAATTGTAAAAGTGAGCAAACATGATTTTCCATGGCATAACAAATGTACAAAGGGCCAAACTTTTTGGGCTAACTTTATTCCAAATGCAAACAAAAGAGCCTCATCACATCATACATATATAAAAAAGAATCTTAAAGTCATCATGGCTCTCCTTATAAAATTAAATGAATGGTAGAAACTAAACATATTGATAATAAATTTTAGTGCTCAAGTTGTGCTGCTTCTATCAAGTGAGTCAATTTCTTCCCAAAACTAGAATTATTAATCCCTCAAAAGGCACAACATTATAGTTGCACGCTTTAGGAAACTTTCCAAAAACTATCCCGCACATGAATTATTTGATAAATTACTACAGTACTTTTATCTTTATGCAATATAATGCGGCATTCATTCATCACTTGAAACTAGGTCGGGTTCTTTGTGGTGATCATAATTTTGATGATCGATTTTGATCATATTTACTATTCGTGCACAATATTAGACTTCAAAATGTAGAAAAGAAACTGATGAATCATAGTTATATTTAGAACTAAAAAATAAACGATCCTATGAATTTTTGTCGATAAGGAGTGAAATGGGTCTGAATTAGGTTTTTTCGATTAATAATATGTGTTTTAATTAGGTGATTATTAGCAAAATTATTATATATATATATTATAAATTGAAGTATTGACACACAATATAATTTGCATATATCCCAACATTGATTCGATCTTATGACCCCATAATTCGTCCTAGCAAGTTGCATATTAGGTTTTTTGGCGTTTTTAAAAACTCATATAATTGTATTCACACAAATTTCAAAACCATACATCAAACTAGTACTTTATAAATACAAGTATATATTATTCCAAAAATAGCGCAAACAAAGTGAACAGATGAAATACTATCGTGATCGAAAAGTTCATCACTAAATACATGATCAAAGTTACGGCTACAAATTTATGAGTGTGACATAAAATTTAGATCACAATTAATTGGATACTATGGAGCCACGTCTAAGCTTGCGCAACTGCTTTCCTCACCAGTCATCAACTACCAACAATACCCTTCATTTACCAATCCAATATACACGGACATTTTGCAACTATTTATTTTATTTATATGAAAAAAAATTAAAAAATGCCATTCCAATATTTCGGCTGTGTGGTTGTAGAATTTCTGTTCCTTTTCCATTTTTTAATTTTAAATGGCGCTTTTCTTCGGACCGTACAAAATATCATGATCATACATTACTCATGCCCATAACGGCACCTTCTCGTCATTTCCAATCTTCTGATTTTTATTTTTTTTTAATTTTTTGGGTTTTTGCCTGCCTTCTTTTCTGATTCTTCAACTTGTTGTTTATTACTACTCCCTCCCTCCACGATAAATTTGCCACAATTTCCATTTTGGTCCGTTCACAAAAAATTTGCCACATCCATTTATGGTAATAGACCCCACATACCTCACTTACTTTTCCACTCACAACACAATTTAAAACTATATAAAAGTGGACCCTTATTCCACTCACAATACAATCAACCAACAAATTATTAAAACCCGTGACATCCACAATGTGGCAAATTTATTGTGGACGGAGGGAGTATTATTTTTTGACATGATAATTAATTAATTATTTTGATTTTATTTCACCAAAAGTCATTTTATACTTTTTTTAGCACTACCGTCAAACCCGAAAAATATTTGCATCTACGAGATAATCAAATTCACTAATCAAGATTCACCAATATAAAGTAAAACAATTAATACATCCCCAACCCTAACCATAACCATAGGCTATAGCGTGACAGCCGCGTAAAAGAGGAAGATATTATAAAATATTATTTGGCTTATGTGTGAAACGTGACTCGATCTTGCAATTCAAAAATCTTATTAATTAGTTTACCACCACCCCCAAAAAAAAAGCGTGTTACCTAAAAAGTTGGGAATAGATTTTTTTTTTCAAAAGAAAGAAAAAGATATATTAGATAGTTTGTGTTTCTTTTCGCAAAAGCCCAAAAGAGAAATCTGATGTCATTGTCGTTGCATCATATTCATAGACTCCTCTTACATACACAAATATGCGTGTGTGTCTTCTCCTTCACGATGACGATTTGTTTTTAATAATACAATCGTGGCATAATTATTACCAATAAAATAAAATATATTAATGTTATGATCCGTGTAATTCCACCCTAAATCGGTTGCTTTCAAACCAAAGACAAACGTTATCATTATCATTCATTAATTATGCTTTTTTTTCTTTACTTAGTAATAGTTCAGGTTTTTTTCTTTTTTTCTCTAGAAACACCGATCATTTTCTTCTCTTATAATATTGTTATATTTAGTTGGAATCTTTGCTTTATACAAAATCATATTTCAATCTTCGTTGGTAAACTTACGGTATGCTTGATAGTACTTGAAATATACTGATAAATGAATTTTGGACATAACTTTAGATAAGAATATTTTTCGTATATTTTTTTTCTTCCTATTTTGGATAAATATGAATTTACGATCTCGGCAACACTGGATCATTGATTTTATTGTCGTGAATCTTTTAATCTTGAATCAATTCTAACATATGCATCAAATTAAGTGGGATTCATTAGCCCATATACAGTACATCAAAATATCAAATAGACATGTATTGAGATACTTGACAACTTGAAAAAGATCCAAGGGCCGCATTCTTTATTGACCCCTAATTTGGATCTCGTAAAGGACAGTATAACTACCACATTTGCTTAATAAAGAAACATTTTAAAACTATTTTAGGTTTTGTACATTGCATAGAGTCATATTCAAAGCGTCGGTAATCTATACTAAGGGCTCGTTTGGTAGGGGTGATTAGGGTGTATAATATGTCTATGACACCCTAATATCTTGTTTGGTATGAAGTATACGGCCCTTTATAAAGTTCGGGCCCGTATGAATAATACTTATTTTTGTTGTTATGTATACTACCTATAAGGTGGTATAAATAATACTGCAACTAATTATAGCAATAAATTACAATAATTACTATGTGTTGCAGAGAATTTAATACATCATACCAAACGGAATATTAATTTTTTATATTTATAAGACATCTCAGTCAAACATATCAGGCCTTATCCCATACTTTGTACCAAACGAGCCCTAATAATACTAAATAAAAGAGTTGTATCTTAATTAATAAGTTTGTCATTTTATCTTCAAAACCAATTTAGTGGATAATAAATTTGATCTTTAAGTTATTTTATGAATAATGAATAAGATATGTTGGTTAATTACTATACATCTCTTTTTTTTTGTTATCATGTTTGAGCTTTAAAAAAAATGAATTGTTAAAATTGAATGATTATGTTTGGCTTGTTCAATTAAATTTGGGATTATGTAATTGAATTTTCTACTTTTTATATTAACTATTTGTATAATGTTCTAATTTAACACAACATTATTTTGAATAAGATATGTAATTTTGAAAAGAAAAAAAAAGATTAGCACAATGAATAGTTGCCAAAATAATTTTATTATTTGTATTATTTAGATTCGTAAATATTTTTAAAATATAATAGTGAAAAAATATTTGAAGATAATTAAAAATATATATTTCAAGATGTTTAGAAGTTATCAAAAATAAAGAATTATTAAAAATTAATGCAAAAATTGGTTGAAATTATTATATTTGTTGTTCATCTTTAATTCTAATGGCGTTTTGAAATGGGTTTTAGTTGAAATTGCATTTTCAAATATATAAAAAAATGGTTGTTTAGAGATATTTAGAAGGTAAGTGTTATGCTAATTTATTTTAAAAATGTTTCTTAAATTACTAATGTAATTAAGTGTTTTGTATTTTATATTTGGATTATTTATAATTTATATATATTATTTAGATTTTTATATGTAATTATTTAATAGTGTATTTAAATTTTTTTACATATATTTTGTGAATTAAATTTTATACTTTATTTTTCTTTGGTAATATTAAAGATACCAATTAAATAGTGTGTGTGTGTGTGTTTTTGTTTTTTTGAGTTTGCACACGCACACATATTAAGCATACCAATTTAATATTAGGTAGGTAATGTTTGAGTAGAGAAAGAAACCAATTATAATGAGTTATTGTGAGGTATAAAATAATGAATGTGTGTTGGGTATTATCCCAAAAATAAAAGTGGTATAAATATGATGGACACACCGTAAATGAAATTGTGTCCTAACTATCCTGGACGGAGGGAGTAATTAATACATTTTAGTCCTTATTATTTATGTGATTGAATAATTTATATGTTATATATTTTTAAAAGAGAAAATATAGGATTATAGCACTTTTAAGGAAAAAAATACTAATAATAGCACCAATTTTTAAAAATATAAATAATAGCACTTTTGGATATTTTTGTCATTAATTATTTTATCTCAATCTATTTTCATCTTTTTATTTGTTTATACATATCTTCTTTATTTTTTTTCATACTTGTCGATCATCTTTACGCCGTAGCCGTGGATTTTAAAGTCGTCGTCACCGACTCACATGGCCTAGTCCCCGTCTCCCTTTCGGCGACCTCATTTCTTATGCATGAAATCACATATTAAAATTCGTGAATTCACAAATTAAAACTCGTGAATTCACAAATTACAATTTGTGAATTTGTCAATTCTCGAATTAATATTTTAAATTTGAAGAAGATGTAGCGTGAAATCACAAATTTAAATTTGTGAATCACAAATTAAAATTTGAGAATTCACAAATTTGAATTTGAGAATTCACAAATTTTAATTCGTGAATTCTCAAATTCTAATTCGTGAATTCATGCATAATGATGGAGAGATGGTGGGATGGAGAGGTAAATATGTTCAGAAGTGCTATTATTTGTATTTTTTAAAAACATGTGCTATTATTAAAATTTTTAATCTTAAAAGTGCTATTATACCATTTTTTTCCTTTTTAAAATACATTCTATCGTGCAACGTACGGGTTCAATACTAGTTATATATTACTCATGGAGTTGTAAATCAGATCATATTGTTTACGGATTCTATGTTGGAATATGGTTTAATCAGTCGATGCGAGCTTCATAAAAGAAAAAATAAAGATTATATAGTTCAATCTAATATTGCGTTTAATTAGATTGAAGAACTCGAGAATCTAAATAATAAAACCGCCTCTAGCTTTATTAAAAAAAAAAAGGAAAAAACCGCCAGTTGCTGTCCGAGTTGGTTTTATCTCAATATATTAAAGAGAATATATCATGAATTTGATTTCCTCCTTTGGTTCTATTTCTTACTATTTGTTAACCTTAAATTATTCGAGCTTTTTAAAAAGGAAACAATTGGTTTCAAAAAAGAAAAGAAAAAAAACAAAAGAAAAAAGGAAACAATAAAAGCTCAATGCAATCAATGAAATAAACATAAATACTGTATAATTTTATGAATAAAATAATTTTTTTGATAAACGACTTGGTATGACTTTATAGATTACCTAGAAATTAAGAAATCCAAATACAACCACCCCAAACACCAAAAACAAAAGAAAAAGCTACCCCAAATTTCTCACAGCCATGCTTTTCACAAGCACTAATACAAAAATCTTTAGCCCCCCCACCCCCCAACCCCATTCTCTCTCTCTCTCTCTCCACATAATAAAAAAACTAATACTACAACAGAACCCCCAACATACAAAAGAGAGTAGTACTCTCTCTCCCTCTCTCTATTCACAGGCACAGCACAAACAAATATTCTGAGAATCTTCTCTCCCCCAATCCAATGCCGCATCACTACAAGCCATAGCCATATTTCCCCTCAAATATTCTCAACAAAACAGAAGCCACCGCCAAAGAAAGTGCTGAGAAAAGAGAGAGAGAGACCATTGTCCTAGTTGACCATAAAATTTTCATATAAAATGTGTGTCCAAGATGCAGAGCAAGTCAGCGAGGGAATGGAAGAGATGGGTCTTCCCAGAAATGATGATGATGATGATGCGAGTGAGGGAAGCGTGAAGTCTCTGCAGCCATCGCATTCTGGAGCTGATGCCAAGGAAAATCCGGATAACAACCTATTTACTGCCCTTGATCCTGTTGCAGCTACCACAATCTCCTCCCCGGTAGGTAAAATTTGTATTCGTGCTTTACCTATTTTTTCTTGCTTTCATTTTTCTTTTCACTTTTATATCGCTCTGCTATGCGCATCTCTCACTCTCTCTCTCTCAATATGGTATTTTTGGGGTTTTAATTTGGTTTCAAGTCAATTTTGTGAAGTTTTGATTTGTTATGCAGAGAAGGTAGTAGTGCGTGTTTTTCTGCAATTTCAGGTGTTTATTTTAGTTTCAAGTTTGAATAGGAAAAAGGAAAGAGAGAAAGGAAGAAGATTTAATTTTCTTTTTTAACATCGGTATATCTCTTCTGTGATGCAATGAAGTTCGAATTCAGTGAATTGCTGTTTCAATTACTGTAGAGAAGATTGTGATTTTTGGGTATTGGTAAAGTAATTAGGTCGGTTTGTTTGAGGATGGGGATGGGGCGTTGAATCAATATGTAAATATCATATCATATCATATCATATCTAATAGTTGAGCTCATTTTGACCTGTTGCTTTTCATAATTATTGCTATTCCAGATACAATCAAATTTATTTTCCGTGACATACCTTATTTTGGCACAAACATCAGTGCTCTTGTATCTTTGAAAGTTTGCCTTTTTTACACAAGCCCATCTTCATAATTGAATTATTGTAGCCTTCTTCTGTCTTGTCAATGTTCTTGACTTAAAGCGTTAATGGTAGACTGGTACAAGATGAAGCACAAAATATAATTTTCCGAGTTGAAAAATGAAAGGAAATTATTCGTGTCCTGCAGTGGAAAGAGTGAAACTTTGGCTTCATTCATGCTTATATGCAATATTGGGATCCGTTTCAATTAACTAAAATTTGCAGTAACTAAGTATGGACTTTAATCTTCTCTATTCCTTTATCCACTGAAGCTTTGCTTCAATGCTTTTATATTTGTCTATGATGACGATTGCATGTTTGTTAACTTAAAGTGAACTCAGTATTTTCTTTTTGAGCAATTTTTATTTCTGTGGTAAACTAGTTTATGTCTTTCATTCTCTTCATGTTCTGCTGAAGGCTTACCATGCTCTCACTTGGCTTAGCATTGATTTTGTGTCGTTGAAGACTGAACTCTGAAAATTATTCATCTACCTGGAATTCAGAATGTTTGAGATATCTGTTATTGCAAATGGTCCAAAGTGCTTGCCTGTCTGAGATCTGGCATCCGGGGCACACTCAAGTATATTTATGTGTGTATTCGAAAACTTTTAGGCTATAATGTTTCTTTCGTTTCATTAACATATTGTTAGAAGCTGAAGTGGTTCAGTTTTTCCTGTACCACGATGGTTGTTGTGCTATCAATTCTACTCTTTCCTTATGGTTTTGGAGAAATGTCCTGGAACAGAGAAATAGTTGATATCTGCTTCGCTGAATTTGTACCATTAAGCTTATTTTTATTGTGGCACCTTTAAAAAATGTGTTCAAGATCACTTCGATTTTCTTACCATTAAGCACCTCATCTTCAGTGGTTCCTCATATCCTCCCTCATCTTTTCCTTTGCAGCTTGAAAGCATTTCTGAAGAATCAGTTGTCTCAGACAAAACACAGATGTTGAATAATTTTCTACCTGCCCTTCGGTCTGCAGAGTGGTCAGACATTGGAGGCAGGCCAGATATGGAGGACACTCATATTTGTATTCCCGACTTAGCTATGAATTTTGGTTATGCTGCACGTGATGAGGAAGCTATATCTTTCTATGGCGTAAGTTTTTTTTAATGTACCCACTTATGTCTTTGAGCATTCGTATTTTGACTTGATATAGACATTTGAATGCTTTGTGTTACTCATTCAAAAATGATGAAGAAGTTAGAAGTACATTAGATTCTCTACCTCGCAGGTTTCCTTCACGTGATACTTTATGTCCTCTTGCAGCCACCGCAAACAATTTATATTTTCTGTTAAAACAATAAAATGTCTAGAATCGACACCATTCAAAATGATTCCTGCTACCAAAACGCAGGATTCCATGATATTTACATGCAAAAAGAAATCTAACTAAGAGCTGAATGTATGTTTAATATCTAATTGCTCTTGCAAATTTCTCCTACCGTGCACTTCCTTCAGTTATGATCTCTTATTGATGATTTGGCCTAAATAAATAGTCATATGCTGTATTCTTTGATTGAACATTTTTTTTAATATTCAATTCATTATCTTATTTGACAAGGAGTTACATTTCTTTTTCATTCTTAGAGATAACATGCCAGCCAGAACTAAGAACTCAAGGTAGAATATAATCAAAAGTTGAAGATACAGCATAAATCAGATCATCAGGGTGACAAAATAAAACAAGTTTCATATCTATTTTCTGGCTTACATGTGACTTGTTTTTGTGGCAGGTGTTTGATGGGCATGGTGGGAAGGGTGCCGCTCAGTTTGCGCGGGACCACTTGCCAAGAATTATTGTTGAGGATGCTGATTTCCCATTGGAACTTGAGAAAGTGGTTACGAGATCTTTCATGGAGGCTGATTCTGCCTTTGCAAAGTCTTGCTCTGTTGAGTCGACACTGTCATCTGGCACGACTGCACTTACTGCAATGATACATGGCAGGTAAAAGAGTTGTTGAGCATCTCTATCTCGGGTTGTAACTGCACTTCAAATATCTGAAATGTTCATGCACTTACTCCCCTTCTTTCTGCAAATTCATGTGCTGAAATGTTTGATAAGTAGAAAAGTACTGTTCATCTGCTAAATATGGCATAGTTTTGAACAGGTCATTGCTAGTAGCTAATGCTGGAGATTGTAGAGCCGTTTTATCCCGATGTGGAGTTGCTATCGAGATGTCAGAAGATCACAGGCCTTGCAGTGCAAGCGAAAGGAGGAGGATTGAATCAGTAGGCGGGTACGTAGATGATGGTTACTTGAACGGTCAGTTAGGAGTGACACGGGCTTTAGGCAACTGGCACATCAAAGGGCTGAAAGAGGGGGAACGAGGTGGACCTCTGAGCGCAGAACCAGAACTGAGGTTAACGACACTTACAAAGGAAGACGAATTCTTGATAATTGGAAGCGATGGGATATGGGACGTCTTCATGAGCCAGAATGCAGTAGACTTTGCTAGGAGGCGACTCCAAGAACACAATAATGTGAAGCAGTGCTGCAAAGATATAGTAAATGAAGCCAAGAAGAGAGGGGCTACTGATAATCTGACAGTAGTAATGGTGTGTTTTCACTCAGAACCACCGCCTCATGTCGTCGTGCAAAGGCCTAGAGTTCGAAGGTGCATTTCTGCAGAAGGGCTTCAGAATTTGAAGTTCCTGCTTCAAGGGTAGATTTATGCATTTTACCAAAATTGTTACAGGTATGAGCATGAATTATTGATAATAATTTGATGTTATGAGCAACTTGTAAATATGCCTATTATTATTATTAATCCCATTCTTCCTTTGTAAAGCTTCCATTTCGTTGTCGAGTGGAATGCCTAAACGGGGAATAAATTACGAAGATTAATTGGTGTATGTTTGTTGTTGGAACAAACAGAGGACCATATTTGTACATAAACACAAACAGTGTATAAACTGTTATGGCCATTTTAGCACATCTCAACTTCTGTGTTTTACTCTCTTGCTATCATATATGTATATAGTCGTTTTGAAATAGGTCAACTCTTCCCTTCCTCAAAGCAGCCTTAACCCTATTCACGACAACAGGGAAAATAGTACTCCTTCCGTCCCAATAGCAAGGTCTCACTTATATTAATTAATACTCTCATCAATTAAAAAAGTGAGATCTTGCTATTGGGATGGAGGGAGTATCATTTTATGCCCTAGTCTTTTGGTGTTTTTTCAATAACGTTCCTACATTAATACACAACCTTTAATATTTTCGTAATTAGTATTGTTCTCTGTGCGATGCACGAGAGTACACTTTAATTTATTTTTATATTTATACGTGACACTTCAAAATTATAGTAAAATATCATATTATATAATTAATTTACATGTCTTTTAGTTATATAATAGAAAACGGTACTTATTAATAACATTAATGTCACCTAATATTTCCCAAGTAATTTTATTTATTTTAAATCACAGTTCTAATATACCTAAATATCTATTACTAATAAGAAAATAAAGTTGTCACATCTTCGGTGCTCCATTCAGATTTTCCTTTATTTTGCTAATTTGTCTAATTTTAGTTCATATATATTCTAATTTTTATTTTTATTAGTTAAAATTTTATTAATTTCATATTCTTGAAATATCACATGCTTATCTATTAATCACATCTCATATTTATCTTACCCTCTATTTAATTAATTTATTCAATTATACATATTAAAATAATAATAATTTCGGAATGCATTCTTATAAATCTTTATTTTATACATTCTTAATTCATATATAATAATCTATAGAAAATTTGTAAATGAAAATCCTTATGGAGACTAAATAAATATATTTAATCAATATTTCTATATAGAATCCTTTTCATTTTTCATTCATGTTTTTCTAAAAATTTCTGTTGGGAAAATTAATAGAGTTTTGATTTGATACCAAAACCCAGCTGACCCCAACCGAGTAGATGATTGCACAAGCCAAAGCGTTTTTCAGCTCACATGTTTGAGCTTATAGAGTTTCTTAGTTTACAGGGAGAGTCGCAGAAGTCAGTAGAAGACACAGCTGAGCGGACACAACTGAAGTATTCAGCATAAGTAGACTCAGCAGAGCAAGACCAAGCAGAGTCAAAGACCCAGCAGTATCAAGACCCAGCTCAGTGACGGAAACCCAGCTCTGTGTCAAAAACCCAGCTCAGTGTAAAGGACTCAGCTTAGTGTTAATGACACAGCTCAGGTCTAAGACAACTCAGGTCAATGACACAGCTCAGGTTAATGATACAACACAAGTCAATGAAAGCAGGTAAGATTCAAACGGCTCTCTTCCAACGGCTAGTTTGAATCTTCACCTATATTTATCTCCTCACCATTGAAGAGAGAAGAGGACTGGTGAGGCTGGCGAAACAACTGAAGAAATAAAAGAGTAAACAGAAAAATGAACAACGATATTCATAGCCAAATCTTTCAAGAACACACAGCCAGTCAGCTGTGTTCTTAGTTGTTCACATATTCAGTCATAGGCAGAATAGATCAGAACAGAAATATCTTAAGCCTAGTTTGAACGAGTTCATCTTACTCGGTGTTCTTCATTGTAAGAACTCGTTCATAGTTGGAAAACCCATACCCAAACCCAAACTCAGAAAGGTTAGGTAAAGGTACGCTTGCTCGAAGCGTGTAATTCGAGTGGTTAGGTTCTTCAGTACTCGGAAACTGAAAGTGTAGGCTTGATAAAGGCTCGTAACCGTTGGAACACAACTCAGGTTAGAGTTGTGAAGTTGCTTGGTACTTGGAAACCAAGTGGTAGTGAATTACCAGTGAATCTGGTCGTGGACGTAGGAGGTGTTACTCCGAACCACGTTAAAATCGCTTTGTTCTTTATTGCTTTGTTTTATGCATTCTGCTAACCCATCATGAACATTATTTCAAGCTGCATAAACTGACTAACTGAAAAGTGAAATAGAGCTCTGCAATATGATTTGAAGCAACAGACGGACTTTCCAAACCCACCAACTTCCGCACATACTCACACAGCCAGCTGTGTCAATCAAGCTGTCATCCAGCTGGATCGGACACAGCAGGCTCTCTCTCCAAAGAGTATTAACTTGGAAAAGTTTTTAAACCTTCGTGTATTCACCCCCCTCTACACCAAGGTATCCGTCTTGGGACCAACAATTGGTATCAGAGCAGTGGTTCAAAAGATCACTGTATCTGTGTCAAGTCAGCATTTCTTTGCTGATAGTGGTCACCTGAACAGATCCTTCAAAGCTTCAATTTTTTTTAAATCATATTATTCCATACTGTCATGGAATCTTTCATATGCAGGAAACTTCCGACATTCTCTGTCGATGACTATCAAATCTGGAAGATCCAACTCAAAAACTTTCTGAGCGTGCGTCACGACATGATGTGGGATGTTATCACTAACGGACCCATCATATTCATAAAAATCATAAAGTCAAGCGAAAGAATGAATGATCAAGGAGCTGAAGAAGGCCAAAGCTGAATCAGATCAAAGAATGGCTCCAACCAATACAAACACAGCTGGAACCAAGCCAAGGATGTACCAGAGGTCGTACATAATCAAGCCAGCTCTCCAAGCTCAGTCCTGTCAACGAAGAAAAACAGCAACTCCCAGCTGATCACAAAGCTCAAAGGCTGCAGAACAATCCAGCTGACTGGAATCAAAATCAAAGACAGAATGTCTTCCAGCACAGACATTAAGGTCAATTAAAAAGACAGCTGAGAAGGATCTCAGCTGGTTATAAAGCTGAAAATCAACCGAGCTTCACATCAAGATTCCAGCAGATGGAATTCAAGCAGTCATCAAAAGTCCAAAGAAGAAGTGGACTCATTCAAGGACCAACCAGAAGTATCACTCACAAAAGCCGGACTCAATCAACTGGATGCCAAAGGAGTGATAACAGGTCAAAGACAGACATAATTGAGGATGTTGTAAATCTTGCTGAGAAAGAGGAACAGCTGATGATCAAAGCTCATGACTTACCTCAAAGCTCTTAAAAAATTATGACAATCGTACTGGTCCCAGCCAATTGTTGTGATAGCGATTTTCCTGGTGAGTTCAATGCATAAGAATGAAATGCAAAGAACAGGAAATCGAAGATTCAACCCCGCAAAGCAGCAGTGAACTCAGCTGATCATGGAACAGCTGACATCATCAAAGAAATGAGCCAGTGATGAGAATCCGATCAACTCAAGTAGGAAGCACCTGAGAAAACATAGCCACCTACTATCAAATTCAGGGGGAGCTCAGTGCAACAGATTCACCAACAATTGGTATCAGCTCTATCCGGATGAAGAAAAATCATCCAGCTGAAGGGGAACAAACTCAGCTGGATCTCAAAGCTCAGATCAGAAGGTTTACCCAGATGAAGGCGAATCAAGCTCAACTGGACGTCAGTCACAGAACTCAAGGGAACTCAGCTGAAGGAAAATCAAGTGAATCTCCAGATACTCAGCTAAGGGGAAAACTCAGTCAAGCGAAGGAAAAGACCACCATGGTATCAGCTGACTTCTATGTCCAAGCTGACCAGTTTGGGTCATGCATTTATTTCTCTAAGGAATATACTATTTAAGTCCAATTATTTTGAATTCCTAATTTAAGCGGACATATGTTCCTTAGTTAAATTGCTTGACAAGTTTCCTTTCCCATCGCATTAATTATAAAGTCAGAGTTCTGTAGCACGGCAGTATCGAGGCAAAACGTCAAATGTTTGAACTGCCTCACGCGCAATTGTAATACACTCGCCGTAAACACGTCAGAACGTGATGAGTGATTCTCTCCCAGCCGTTGATAAGAATATCAGCTGTCTCAATCTCAACCGTTGATCCATTATGGCAGTTGATATACATGGAAAAGATACGCAGAATTCTTCCATCTTCATCTCTGCGAATTTCAAATCTTCAAATCATCTATCTATTTTCTGCAAATTCTTCGCTCGATCAAAATCAACAGATTGCAGAAATGACACCCAAGAAATCAACCGCAAGGATGAACCAGTTCGAAGTTCTTATGACAAAGTTGTCATTTGAAAGTTTTCTTTCCACCGCCAACCTCCAAGTCTCAGAACTCAAAGAGATGGTTGATCTCGTTGTAGACTCCGGTCTCTTGCTGTGGGCAACCTCTATGCCCAAGCTTATGCTGAAGAGAGATGCTGCTCTCTTCTATCTCAACATCATTGACGAAGAAGGCTTCTACTCATCTTCATTTGATGTAATTGTCAAAGGCGATGACGGAAAATTTGACTCAGCAGCCGTCAACATCAAACTCAACAAAATGCTGTGAAAAGTGTTCAATCTGCCTAGCGAAGGAGATTTCATACCAGACGATTACAGCCGTGAGGAAGTGGATGAATTCCTCAGTCAAGAAATGTTTATCTCCCCAGAGCCGTACAGAGCGAGCATGTCAAAACTCCTACTCAAGCCAAAGTACAGGCTGCTGCTGGATATCATGCAGAAGTGCATTCTGGGGATAGCTGGATCTCAAGGAGAGATCAGTATTCCAAAGCTCAAGCCGATGATTGCCATGATCAAAGGCACAAACGTCAACTAGTTTGATTTCTTACTCAACCGACTGCTCAAGGAGTCAGAAAAGATCAAGTTTGACTCCACCAGGACGACGTATTCAACCTCAGAGCCCCTGTATCTATGTTCTAAGATTTCATTCTTAATAGAACAAGCTGTGAAAGGATACACAGTAAAGTGGGCTGATTCAGAACCGTTTCCAGAAACGAAGATTCTCTTCCAGAGAATTAGTCAAATCAATTATCTCCTGAGGAAACAGCCTGCTGTGAGCAAAGGCAAGAAGCAGCTGAAAGAAACAGAGGCAGAAGTTCCAGCTGAAAAGAAACAGAGAAAAAGGAAGACAGCTAACCCCAAACCAGCTGGAGGCCCAGCTGAAAAGAAAAAGAAAATAATTGTCGTTCCAACAACTGAGGCAAGCTCTTCTGAAGAAAATCCAAGTCAAGCAATGTTGATTCTCTCCCCACAGCCAGTATCAGCCTTCAATCAATTCGGATCAAATATCCTGGCTGATATGGGATTGAATGATGGATCGTCATCCAGTTCAGAGGACGAGCTGGATAATCCAAAGAGTCAGACACCTCTTCCCAGCTCACCCCAGCCCTCACCGCCTCACAGCTCTCCGCCCAAACAACCTTCTCCTTCACGCAGCTCTCCAACCAAAGAGCCATCTCCTGTAAACGTACAGGAAGATATTCAACTGGCTGAAGCTCCTTCACAGCCAGCTGACAACCAAGCTGAACCCACTTCCACCAATCCAAGCTCACCCCCAAAACATCCATCACCCAAAATTCAATCTCCCACGCAGTTGGCTGATGCTTCTTTACAACCTACTGTGAACTCACCTGAACCAACTCCTCAAATCTCCACAGAATTATAGGAGAATGATTCCACTGTCTCTCTATCATTCAACTCCTCTGGCTCAGCCTTCATGGAAACCATGTACGAGGACTTGCGCATTGCAGGGATCAAGAGTATTCTAACTCAGTATCCTATCTTGGCGCACCTGCCTATCGCCCTCGTCAAAGTTGGAGATCTCAAGTTCTATCTGGCCACCAAGATGGCAACTTGGTACCAGAATGAGCAGCTGATAGAGACCTTCTCCTACGAGAAGTTGAAGACAGATGAAGCATGCCTCCAGCACACTTTTGGCTTTGGAAGTCTGGAGGATGCATACCTGCATCAGGATGATCTCATTAGAGGTATCACCAAAGTGTCTCAGCAGTATCCCAAGCCGCACCCAGCAGACATCTGGGAGTCAGCAAACAAGCTTTTTACAGCAGCGGGATGGAAAACGCCTTCTAAAGCTGACAACTCCAAAGAAGTCTCAGCTGAGATTACCAAGGAAGCTGTACCAGATAACACAGCTGAGGTAATAATCATTGAAGAACCACCTGAGGCAACAGCTGAACCAGAGACAGCAAACCCACCAAGTCCAATTGCCGATGACACTCGCGTATTGGTCGAGTTCGAGGCAGACAAACCCACTCATAACGAATCCAAGACACAAACGGACTCAGCTGTCGAGCTCTCAACCGCCATGAAAGAAGAAATCGCCAAACAGGTTGAGGAAATTCTTTTCCAGGACAGACTGAAGTCTCAAGTCGATATTATCCTGCGATTCATAGCTCTAGACTGTCAAGTTAGAGAGTAACAATGGACAATTGATGAAGTCCATAAGTTTGCTCAAGATTTACAAGAAAGTACAAGTCTAGATCTCAAGCAATCTCTCGTCTCTCAAAGCATTGATCAGTCACATCTTCTGGAGAAGAGAGTTCCTGAGATTGTAACAAGACTTCAAGTTCCACTGGTCGACGATATAACAAATCTTTCAAGCCAGCTGGAAGCAATCAAAAAGTCTACTCTCTCCAACAGCTCTGACATCCGCCAACTTTTCAATCTATATAAAGATCTGGATGCTCAATTCAAAGCTGGAAGCAGCAGCAATGCTCAGCTGAACATCGCCACAGCTGACAACTCAGCCAAGATCGCTGATATTGAAACCACTCTCGCCAAGCTCAACGCAACAGTCTTTAACCTCTCTGCCTCCCTTGTTGATAATGCCAAAAAGGGGGAAAAAAAGAATGAAGATGAAAAAACAATGGAGAGGAAAGCTGCACCTAAGGGGGAACCTGTGCAGCCAATTCAATCGGAAATCGACGACTTTGCCAAAGAGCTGGATGAGGAAGAGCCAGAGCCAACTGCAGCAGTCAAAGAGACATGGAGAGAGAAAATGGCCGCTCTTGCCAAAGCGTGTGGGTACAAGCCAGAAGAATACAATGACTATCACTGGCTGTGTAACTTCCACAACGAGCAAAGAAGAGAAATGCAAAAGCTGGACAAGATCATCAAGAAGAAAGCCAAATCTCTCAAGCATGCTGAGAAAAAGCAGAAGAAGAAAATGCAGAGCTACAGGCAAGCTAGGAAAAAACAAACAGATTCAAGCATTCCAAGATCTGACAAGAGGAACCCAGATGAAATCAATGAAAACTGGGAACAATGTAAAACATAATTCATCAAAGAATTCTACTACCTGGATCAATACAAATGTATGGATCATGAAACTGCATTCAAAGAATACTTGCTCGAACTTCATGAAGAAGATCCAATGATGGCAAGATCATTAGCCCTAGCTGCCAAGAGAAACGACATCCAGCTAAAAGCTCCAAAAGTCAAGCAATTGAAACCTCTCACTCTAGCTGGAACGAATCTTCCCTACAAGGCCCAGATTATCAAAGAATTTCATCACTGGGCTGGCGAAAGAGGAATCTCCAAGTCTAAAAATCAAGATGAATGGAGAAACTTGGAAGAATTCATCTTCAACAGGTATGGTCTCAAGACTGACCATTAGATGGACGAACAGAGGAAGTAGCTGAAGACCCAGCCAACTCGGAATTTGTCTTTTGAATTTTTGTAATTGTAAATTTGTAAAATTAATGAAAAGTTCGTTTTTTTCCCTTAAGCTCATCCTGATGACAATAATTCTTTGTCCAGGCACTGAACTCTGAATATGTTTAATCTTTTGAAACCCCGTTTCTTGTTAAGGGGGAAGTAAATTGTTTTTCTCAGTTAGGTTTTGGCATCATGAAAAATGAGGAAATTGTTGGGAAAATTAATAGAGTTTTGATTTGATACCAAAATCCAGCTGACCCCAACCGAGTAGATGATTGCAAAAGCCTAAGCGTTTTTCAGCTCACCTATTTGAGCTTATAGAGTTTCTTAGTTTACAGGTAGAGTCGCAGAAGTCAGCAGAAGACACAGCTGAGCGGACACAGCAGAAGTATTCAGCATAAGCAGACTCAGCAGAGCAAGACCAAGCAGAGTCAAAGATCCAGCAGTATCAAGACCCAGCTCAGTGACGGAAACCCAATTCAGTGTCAAAAACCCAGCTCAGTGTAAAGGACCCAGCTTAGTGTTAATTACACAGCTCAGGTCTAAGACAGCTCAGGTCAATGACACAGCTCAGGTTGAAGACACAGCTCAGGTTAATGATACAGCACAAGTTTAAGACACAGCTCAGAGTCAAGACGCAGCAGAATCCAAGTCGCTGAAGACACAACAGAAACGCTTAGCAGCTCAAAGATGAAGACCTTCTCCAAGACAAGATCCCGATGTCAGAAGATCGTATCTGACGCGGTCAAATCAGAGAAGAAATAGCTTCTGCAGATGCAGACCTACTTCGTAGGTTAAAGGTCAGAAGTCAATGAAAGTAGGTAAGATTCAAACGGCTCTCTTCCAACGGCTAGTTTGAATCTTCACCTATATTTATCTCCTCACCATTGAAGAGAGAAGAGGACTGGTGAGGCTGACGAAACGACTGAAGAAATAAAAGAGTAAACAGAAAAATGAACAACGATATTCATAGCCAAATCTTTCAAGAACACCCAGCCAGTCAGCTGTGTTCTTAGTTGTTCACATATTCAGTCATAGGCAGAATAGATCAGAACAGAAATATCTTAAGCCTAGTTTGAACGAGTTCATCTTACTCGGTGTTCTTCATTGTAAGAACTCGTTCATAGTTGGAAAACCCATACCCAAACCCAAACTCAGAAAGGTTAGGTAAAGGTACGCTTGCTCGAAGCGTGTAATTCGAGTGGTTAGGTTCTTCAGTACCCGAAAACTAAAAGTGTAGGCTTGACAGTGTCCGTAAACTGTTGGAACACAACTCAGGTTAGAGTTGTGAAGTTGTTTGGTACTTGGAAACCAAGTGGTAGTGAATTACCAGTGAATCTGGTCGTGGACGTAGGAGGTGTTACTCCGAACCACGTTAAAATTGCTTTGTTTTATGCATTCTGCTAACCCATCATGAGCATTATTTCAAGCTGCATAAACTGACTAACTGAAAAGTGAAACAGAGCTCTGCAATATGATTTGAAGCAACAGACGGACTTTCCAAACCCACCAACTTCCGCACACACTCACACAGCCAGCTGTGTCAATCAAGCTGTCATCCAGCTGGATCGGACACAGCAGGCTCTCTCTCCAAAGAGTGTTAACTTGGAAAAGTTTTTAAACCTTGGTGTATTCACCCCCACTCTACACCAAGGTATTCGTCTTGGGACCAACAACTTCGATTAGTGCTTTCTAGAAAATATATACATTGAATCAAATGTGGGATAGGTAGCTAAAGAAAAGAAAAACTTGAAGATGTAAACATAATTTTTTCCGCATTTTGGCAAAGATTAGAGATATCGATTTAACATGAACTAACGAGACGGTTCAAATATACTTAAAAAGAAGGATTTTTACTAATTTTAATTAATATTAAATTGTTTAGATTTTTATGGAATAATTTAGCATAAACCAACGAGACAGTTTAAATAACATAGAAAGAAGGATTTTTACTAATTTTAATTAATATTACTTTGAAGATGTAAACATTTTTTTTCCTCATTTTGGCAAAGATTAGAGATATCGATTTAACATGAACCAACGAGACGGTTCAAATATACTTAAAAAGAAGAATTTTTACAAATTTTAATTAATATTAACTTTGTTTAGATTTTTATCGAGTAATTTAGCATAAACCAACGAGACGGTTCAAATAACATAGAAAGAAGGATTTTTACTAACTTTAATCAAATTTACTTGGAGTGTTCATAATTTTATCGAGTATTACTCAACGGATTTGAGATGCGTATGTACAGTAAAGTCACTATTTTAACCGAGATTAGGATGAACATGTAGAAAAATTCAAAACAAATTTAGATTTAGAAAATACATAATGAATGAGTATACCCGATCCATTCTCATTCCTAATAATAAATTTAGATACTTGAAATAAAATTAATTTTCTAAGTTTGATTAATAATTAACGCGAACAATATCACAACTTTTAAATAAGATATAAAATTATTTTTAAAATGTATACACATAAATTAAAACATAAAGTTATTTTCCGTCGAGTCTCGACAGACTACTTACTAGTATTTTAAAAATTAAAATATTCTTTACATACACGTATATATGGCAAATAAAGTTGCATGAGAATTATAAAAAGATCTTTTTTTTTAGAGAAGCGAAAAGAAAATTCATATATTCAATGAATATGAGATTTCAATTAATGAAAACTAGTAAGTAGCTCGTCGGAATTTGACGGGAAATAATTTTATGTTTTAATTTATATGTATATATTTTAAAAATAATTTTATATCTTATTTAAAAGTTGTGATATTGTTCGTGTTAATTATTAATCAAACTTAGAAAATTAATTTATTTTACGTATCTAAATTTATAATTATGAATGATAATGAATCGGGTATACTCAATCATTATGTATTTTCTAAATCTAAATTTGTTAAGAATTTTTCTACATGTTAGTTCTAATCTCGGTTAAAATAGGGACTTTACTGTACATACTCGTCTCAAATCCGTTGAGTAATACTCGATAAAAATATGAACACCCAAAGTAAAAATTAATTAAAATTAGTAAAAAATCCTTCTTTCTATATTATTTGAACCGTCTTGTTGGTTTATGCTAAATTACTGGATAAAAATCTAAACAAAGTTATATTAATTAAAATTTGTAAAAATTATTCTTTTTAAATATATTTGAATCGTCTCATTGGTTTATGCTAAATCGATATCTCTAATCTTTGCCAAAATGCGGAAAAAAATGTTTACATCTTAAAAATAATATTAATTAAATTTAGTAAAAATCATTTCTATGTTATTTGAACCGGCTCGTTAGTTTATGCTAAATTACTCGATAAAAATATAAATAAAGTTAATATTAATTAAAATTAGTAAAAATCCTTCTTTTTAAGTATATTTGAACCGTCTCGTTAGTTCATGTTAAATTGATATATCTAATCTTTGCCAAAATGGGGAAAATATATATATATTTATTAAATATAGACATTTTGAAAATATATATATTTAGTCTTCATAGGGATTTTCATTTACAAATTTTTTATAGATTATTATATATGCATTAAGAATGTATAAAATAAGGGTTTATCAGAATGCATTCCGAAATTGTTATTATTTTAGTATTTATAATAGAAGAATTTAATTAAATAGAGGGAAAGATAAATATGAGATGTGATTAATAGATAAGCATGTGATATTTCAAGAATATAAAATTAATAAAAATAAAAATTAGAATATATATGAATTAAAATTAGACAAATTACCAGAATAAAGAAAAATCTGAACGGAGCACCGTGGATGGGACAGCTTTATTTTCGTATTAGTAATAGACTAGTAATTAGCTCGTCGAGACTCGACGGGAAATAACTTTATGTTTTAATTTACGTGTATACATTTTAAAAATAATTTTATATCTTATTTAAAAGTTGTGATATTGTTCGCGTTAATTATTAATCAAACTTAGAAAATTAATTTTATTTCACGTATCTAAATTTATTATAAGGAATGACAATAGATCGGGTATACTCATTCATTATGTATTTTCTAAATCTAAATTTGTTTAGAATTTTTCTACATGCACTACAAAAAAAAATGCATTTTTACCAACTGAAATTACCGACAGATCTATTTCCGTCAGTAATTATCGACGAAAAAAATGGGTTGTCTCTAGATAACTTACCGACGGATTACCGACGGATACGCCGTCGTTAATATTGCCAACGGACTTATCCGTCGGTAAATTTTAATTAATCTAATTTAAAATAATAAAAAAACTACCGTCGGTAAATACCGACGGACAGTAATCCGTGGGTAATATTAATCAGACAAAAAAATAATATTTAATCAAACATATAAATCCGTCGTTAATTATCGACGGATTACCGTCTAACGTATTTACCGACGGATATATCCATCGGTAGTTTTTTTATAAAGAAAAAAAATAATAAATCAAACATATTTCGTTTTAATCTGCAATATACTCAACAGCGCGATTCTTCTTCCTCATTCACTCAGCCCTAATTTCTCCCCCCAAATCCCACCCGCCGCCGTCCTACCCGTCCCACTCCACCTTGCCGCCGCCTCGCATTTGCTCTCTCCTCGTCGGTATGTCTCTCTCTATCTCTCTCTCGATCTTTCTCTCTCTGTTTCTCACTTCCCCTCTCTCTCAGCCCAGTTGCTACTGCCGCAGCCTCCTTGCCGCCTTCGCCTCGCCGCTGCCCCGCCTCTGCTCTCTCCTCGCCGGTATGTCTCTCTCTCGATCCATCTCTCTCTCTTTTTCACTTCATCTCTCTCTCAGCAGTTGCTACCGCCGCCTCCTCCTCACCGCCTTCGTCTGCTCTGCAGCTGTTTTGGTAAGTCTCTCTCTCTCTGTGTCGCAGCCCGACTTAGAATTAAGATAACTAAGCCGGTAGATCCCGCGACGTACACAATTTATGATTAACCAAGAAGTAGATAACGACCCAGTTATCAAACAAAACCAAACATACTACAAAACACTTCCAACGAACATGCTTAACAAGAAATCAATATCAATAACAATAACATGCTCGACAATTTCAACCAATAATTTGTTGTAAAAAACAAACATGACTTGGTATCAATAAATAAGGTCAAATGACCGAGATATGCCAAGTATAAATATTATTAAGAAATCAGGTTTAACCTGATATCAACAATTAATACCATACGACCAACGGTGACAAGAGATCAATATCAACAAGAAGTTTATCAGATCAAGAAAGCACGATAAAAAGGGTCGTATGACTTAGAAGATCTTAACAGAGAACCAACAACTGATCTCGAGTTAAGGCAAGCTAATATCAAAACCTTAACAAACAACATCAAAAGACTTCAGAAGTTATAAACTTCAGAGTTTAAAAACGAACTTCATACTTCAGAAACATATTTCAAAGTAATGCAGCGGAAAACATAACTCGGTTACATGTATGAAGACATATAACCAAACTCTGTAGTTTAAACAACTTTCAAGAATTCAACCAACGAAAGTTCGTCCAAGCACACTCCCATCTCCATCCGAAATAAACTGCACATTTTAGAAAATAACATGCAGAGCTGAGTACTTCGTACTCAGTGGACACATGCCGAAATACTTGAAATCTTGCTACTTAGAGCTATAGATTTAACTTGCCCAAAACATAACACAAGTAAATTTTATAAAACAAACATGTGCTTGTTCAAATATTTTCTTTTTCCATAAAACACGTTTGTCCGGCCAGACATATAATTTAAGATGTATGTACCAGATCTACAATCAAATAATGTTAGTGTTGAGAAGTAGGCCTCCTTCTCAAACATTTATAACCGGCCCCCTTTCGGAAGGCACACGATTACAAATAAGTGTACACAAATCTTACCTTGCGTAGGACCGAATTCGTCTTCCTTCAGTAGATGGTAACATACAAAACTTAAAACATTTGGTAAGTTAATTATTTTAAAACATCATATATATATATAGTCATATATATATATCATTCATCATTTCTTTGGTTAAAAAGCCCACCTGTCGTACGATGCTTTATCTTACACTTCTCGTTCTTGATTTTCCAGCTTTATGCTCTCGCTCGTTCCTTCATTTGAGATTGAGTTTATCAACCATCAGAACGAGAAATAAACGACAGGCGAAGAGATATGACATCTCGATCAACTTAACTTCTACTTCGCTTCGATTTTCTAAAACTTAACTCAATACTAACCCTTATAAATTCTAAACACTTCTAAATCTGAACTTAATTTTTAGTTAAAAATCTAACTTATAAACATTAACATTAAACACTTAAACATATAATAACATCATTAAACATATAAGCACTTTAATAACTTTTAATACTTCTACTAATCACATCATCAAATATTTAAGCTTATTATTATCACATAAGCTCATCATCAACATATCATTAACATATAAGCATGTCATTAGCATATAAAATCATCATTAGCATGTAATTAACATATAACATATTATTTACTATTCATATCATTAACTTAAAATATTTTCGACTCGATAAACGAGGTCCAAAAATTACGAAATTAATTCCACTTACATCATTTAACATAATAAGCATAATTACGCAATCAGATTATCAATTCAGATCACGTACACGTATAAACCTTCAACTTGGAAAAATAGCCGGAAAATAGAATTTTCTTAATACTTGGCAATTAATTTCTGAAAAATTCTACAATACTTAATTTTTCGTATAGAATTGAAATAATACTTTTATTTTCCTTATTAATTTTCGGCATTTTTGAAATTTGGAAAATAAATATCCAATTTCATTCTAATCAATTCCAAACATCTTAATTTAATTTATAGGCTATATTTATAGCTTAATTACTTAATTTACTTGGATAAAAATCAAAACCCTATTATATCTATATTTCGACTTTTTAAAGAAATAGGGTACATTTGCTTATTTTTATCCATTTCAAATTACAACATGCTTCATTAATATTCTAGAGATTAATTATAATCTCAATTAATCAATTTAAGCTTTAAAATAATTATTTTTAATTTATTAAAAATCTGAAAATATTCGAAAATTGAGAAATTGAGCTCCAAAAATTCTAGAAAAATTCTCACATGCTTAAATAAATAACATAAGCTCAATACTATCATCAATTTCATCATTCAACATCAAAATCTAAAAACTTTAATTTTGAAACCCTAATTGTTCGAAAATTCCAATAATTGGAATAATGATGCTTTAATCAATTAACTCAATGCATAAACATCATTAACATCATCATATAAGATCAATTTGAACATCAATTTAATCAAAGAATATCAAAATCATAAACCCTTATTTTTAAGCATTATTTTCGGCCAAAATAAGAAAAAATAGAAGGGCTTTGATTCTTTGATTACTTCCAACATTAAACATGCTTAGAATAATTATCTAAGCTCAAATAATGAATCAAATTGATCATACAACATCACAATCAACATCTCAAAATTTTCTCATTTTATCGGCATTTATGAGAATAAGAATAAAGCTTGAATAAATCATGAATTAATAACATGTCATGCATCCTAAGCATGAATTAAATATCATAAATTAAATTCAAGATCATCTACTAATATTCTTCATTTTTTTTCGAAAATTTAAAAAATAATAATCGAAACAATTAAGCTTATATTTTTGAGCTATAATAAACATATATCTTACCTTAATAAATAATGGAGATGATTTGATCTTGAAATTGAGCTCAAAATTTAACAACAATGGAGGTTAATATATGTGTGTGTGATGCTCTGTTTCTCTCGACCGAAATGGAGAAGAAATGGTATGAAGAAAGCTAATTATACACTTAATCTCTTACAATTAGTCAACACTAATGAGTCATCACCTAGGTCATCGATGATGTCGATGCTTATGTCATAATCAGGTATTAATAAATAAATTAATTAATTGCTTAATTAATCAATTAATTATTAAACTTGCTAATCGAAACTTTAATCTCTAATTTTTCGCTCTAGAAAAATCAATTAGGGCGTCTCAAACCCTAATGCAAATTCCTGCGAGAAAATGCTAAGAAACGAATAAATTATGAATTAATTAAGATTATTATTTTTAATAATAATCACTAATAAAATAAATTAAGAAAATTAAATTCATAATTTCCTCAATTAAAATCAAGCATAATTGCGCATATTGATAAACATAAATTCTACTTCGTTTCGGATAACCCGAGACGAAACAAAAATAATTAAATTCCACTTTTTCGGCAAAAATTAGAGTTGCCGAAGAAAAATTATTAAAAAGGGAAATTTTCTTCTTCTTAATCCTCTTTAATTAATTAAAGAATTTTAGGATTAATTATGCGAGAAAATGGGATACTAGATTTTTTTAATTGCCGAAACTTAATCTCATTTTAAAAATCTTGCAGCTTAATTATTTTAAATAAGCTCTTAATTAATTACTAAGATTGATTATGAAAAAGCGGGGTACTACACTCTGTCTCTCTTTCTGTCTCTCTTTGTCAGTCTCTCTCTCTTACTTCATCTCTCTCTCTTAGTCAGTCTTTCTCTCTCACTTCGTCTCTCTGTCTTGTGCAGTCTGCCTCGTCCCCGCATTGCTCCCGTCTGCTAAAGTTGAAGCTGATGCCTTCTATTCATAACTACAAGTTAGCTTCCATCTCTAGTTGTGTTTATTGTCCTTATGCATTCACTAGATTTATAGGGTATAATGAATTTTAGGAAGAAAAAACATGATTCTTTTACTCTTTTTTGTACATGATTGATGAATGTGATTAGAGGTGTGTAGAGATCCCATGTGTCAAGTAAAATTCTTACCGTTTCAGTTTTGCATCGGTTTCTGCTCAATGTTCTATCATTTGTTTGATTATATCTCTCTCTTTCTCACTTTCCTTTTCTCTCTCTGCCCAGTTGCTACCACCGCCACCTCCTTGCCGCCGTCGCCTCGCCGCCGCCACGCCTCTGCTGTCTCCTCGCCGGTATGTCTCTCTCTCTGTCTCTCTCGATCCTTCTCTCTCTTTCTCACTTCATCTCTCTCTCAGCAGTTGCTACCGCCGCCGTCTCCTCACCGCCTTCGTCTGCTCTGCAGCTGTCTTGGTAAGTCTCTCTCTCTGTCTCTGTTTCTGTCTCTGTAACGCCTCAATTTATTTAAATAAAAAGGAACATTATTATTGAAAACTTAATAAAATATTTATCTAAAAAATACAGCGGAAAAATGAAATAATATAAATTGTCCAACTGAAAATATAAACCCTAGGATTTATTCTTAAAATTTCTTGATAATTTGTCCACGCCGATCATCGCCCGAGTCCTATCCTGAAAAAGATATAGTTTTGGGGTGAGTACTATAAATTCAGTGGGGTGCATTTATCCAAATTATATAAGTTACAACAATAAAATACATGGAAAAACTGTAAACTTTATTCACATTGCTCGGAAGCAATGTTTAACTGTCTGATAGCCTGAAGGCTTAACTGCTAGCCCGAAGGCTTTAACTTTACTGTCTCGTAGCCCAAAGGCTATAACTGTTTAGTCTCAAATAGCCAGAAGGCTAACTTCTTTTACTGAATTAGTCCGAAGGCTCTACCTGCATATCACACGTATAAATTGTGCAAAATATATAATCAGGATAAATATTAAATGCAACTTAAAAACCCCACCTTAACCTTCTTGACTCGACTGAAAAAACTTGCAAATTAATTAATTAAGTTCTGCTCCGATCCTATAAAAAAAATCATGATGCATGCTTTAAATGAAATCCAACGAATCAAATAAAAATAATCAATGAACTTAGAAAAATATTATTCTCCATATATATATATATATATATATGCACACAAAAGTATCAACTTATTTACGTATAATTTATACTATTATAATAATTAATAAAACGTATTAAAAGAACTTATTATCTATTAAAAGAGAGAAATCTTTTTGACAACTTTTGACCTATGAGTCTCAAGACTATAAAATGCATCGAACACATTAACAACCAATTAGTCTTATCTGCAAACATAAACTGATACACACAATACGCACATATATATACTTATATACATATATTGATATACATCTTTATACAAAAGTTGAATTATCAATTATTAAAACATACAATTCTGACATTTCTTTATTAGCTCTATTCACACATATAATAATAATATATACTCCCTCCCATTTTTAATATAAGTCTTTTTAGACTTGTGCACATAAATTAAGAAAATTTTATTTAGTCAAATTTATCCTTAATAAATGATGAATTGAAATTAGTGAATAGTGAAAAATGTGAATTTGAGGTGAATTAATTAGGGGCAATTATGGATTTAGGAGGTTAAAAAAAGCTAGAAAGACATATATTTTACAAAAGTTATAAAAGTCTAAAAAGACTTATATTAAAAATGGGAGGGAGTATATTAAATGAAACAAAATGTATTGCTAAAAATTGTTTGCAGAAAAGTTAACTTTCTCAACCTAGTAGATAGTCTAAGGGTAGGCATAATTAAAACACGTAGCTATGTTATCCCTATTTATATTCTGAGAAAACTCTCATCGGCACACCATCAAAAAGGAAGAAACACCGCAGAAAACGAAAGGAAAGGAAAGGAAAAGAGTGAAATACCTCTTGAGGCTTAGAATCTAAACTCGTATTTTTTTTTAAATCGTTTTGAGAGTGTGAGATTAGAATGAAAGTACCCTATATTTATACAACTAGTTGAGATAGAGAAGATCATCATGGACTATTTGAAGATTATCTCAAAAGAAGAAGGATTTGATCATATTAAAAGATCTCAGATGAACATAAGAATTGGTGTGTATCTAAAGTTATACATTTACAAAAAAAAACTAGATATTTGTATATATATAATTACTAATATTTTAGAATAAAAATATACGAGTTTAGATTCTAAGCCTCAAGAGGTATTTCACTCTTTTCGTTTCCTTTCCTTTCCTTTCGTTTTCTGCGGTGTTTCATCCTTTCTGATGGTGTGCCGATGAGAGTTTTCTCAGAATATAAATAGAGATAACATAGCTACATGTTTTAATTATGCCTACGCTTAGACTATCTACTAGATTGAGAAAGTTAACTTTTCTGCAAACAATTTTTAGCCATACATTTTGTTTCATTTAATATATATATTATTATTATATGCGTGAATAGAGTTAATAAAGAAATGTCAGAATTGTATGTTTTAATAATTGATAATTCAACTTTTGTATAAAGATGTATATCGATATATGTATATAAGTATATATATGTGCGTATTGTGTGTATCAGTTTATGTTTACAGATAAGACTAATTGGTTGTTAATGTGTTCGATGCATTTTATAGTCTTGAGACTCATAGGTCAAAAGTTGTCAAAATGATTTCTCTCTTTTAATAGATAATAAGTTCTTATAATACGTGTATATATATATATATATGTTTATTAATTATTATAATAGTATAAATTATACGTAATTAAGTTGATACTTTTGTGTGCATATATATATATATATATATATATGGAGAATAATATTTTTCTAAGTTCATTGCTTATTTTTAATGGATTCGTTGGATTTCATTTAAAGCATGCATCATGATTTTTTTTATAGGATCGGCACGCATGACTTAATTAATTAATTTGCAAGTTTTTCCAGTCGAGTCAAGAAGGCTAAGGTGGAATTTTTAAGTTGCATTTAATATTTATCCTGATTATATATTTTGCACAATTTATACGTGTGATATGCAGGCAGAGCCTTCGGGCTAATTCAGTAAAAAAAGTTAGCCTTTGGACCATTTGAGACTAAACAGTTATAGTCTTTGGGCTACGAGACAGTAAAGTTAAAGCCTTCGGGCTAGCAGTTAAGCCTTCGGGCTATCAGATAGTTAAACATTGCTTCCGGGCAATGTGAATAAAGTTTACAGTTTTTCCATGTATTTTATTGTTGTAACTTATATAATTTGGATAAATGCACCCCACTGAGTTTATAGTACTCATCCCAAAACTATATCTTTTTCAGGATAGGACTCGGGCGATGATCGGAGTGGCGCGTGAGGATGGTCAATTATCAAGAAATTTTAAGAATAAATCCTAGGGTTTATATTTTCAATTGGACAATTTATATTATTTTATTTTCTGCTGTATTTTTGAGTTAAATATTTTATTAAGTTTTCAATAATAATGTTCCTTTTTATTTAAATAAATTGGGGCGTTACAGTCTCTCTTTGTCAGTCTCTCTCTCTTACTTCATCTCTCTCTCTTAGTCAGTCTTTCTCTCTCACTTCGTCTCTCTGTCTTGTGCAGTCTGCCTCGTCACCGCATTGCTGCCGTCTGCTAAAGTTGAAGTTGCTGCCTTCTATTCATAACTACAAGTTAGCTTTTATCTCTCGTTGTGTTTATTGTCCTTATGCATTCACTAGATTTATAGGGTATAATGAATTTTCGGAAGAAAAAACATGATTCTTTTACTCTTTTTTGTACATGATTGATAAATGTGATTAGAGGTATGTAGAGATCCCATGTGTCAAGTAAAATTCTTACCGTTTCAGTTTTGCATTAGTTTCTGCTCAATACATGTTCGATCATTTGTTTGATTATTGTGGTTGTGTGATTCGTATGATTCATTTTGTTGCTTGATTTTCTGTGAATTTTGAAATTGATTTCTGGTTAGATTTTTTTCTTTTTCATTTATATAGGTCTTAGTTTGATTTGTTTTATTTTTTCACTACTTATAGAGGTCTAGGTTTTCCTCTCCGATTTAGTTGTTGTTGATTCTTCCATGACTTGGAATAATATGTAGATAGTAGATACACGAAGAACAATTTGAATATCCAGATCCAAAGTTAAAATGGACGTCCAATACTTAATATTAGTGGATAATCTGCATATTCTTTAATGTTGTGTGCTCCAATTTTAAGCTTTCCAACTTTATAAATTCATTATGTCTGTACAGATTGATGAATGTGAAACTTGGGCAGAATAAGGGACTGTGTTTGAATGTTTTGAGCAATTAGATAGCAAAATGACTATGTCTTGAATATTTGTAAGAATATATATATATATATATATATATTGTTGATATTTTATCTGCACATTTCATACAAAAGGTAGTGTAGAAGTGACGCCAGCTGGAAATACTCAGCTGGAGTATACTCAGCTGGATCATTGGCTGGGAGATTCTGTCACTGGATAAAGTTAGCTGGGAAGACAGCTGTGTAAGTCAGCTGGGAAGACAACTGTGTAAGTTAGCTGGGAAGACAACTGTGCAAGACAACTGGTAAGCGGTTATCCAAGCAGTTATCCTAGCGGTTATAACAACTGCTATAAAAGGGCCGTTCCCGTTAGTTCTCTGTTTTATGATTATCAAGAATAGATTAATCCAGCTCGAACCATAATAAGACCCCAAAAAAGACATTTCAAACAGAGCAGTAGAGTTGTTCCAATTTTCACAGTTGTGTGTGCATAGAGAGAGAAAGAGTTTTTCAGTTCAAAGTTAGATCTAGAATTATATTCTTATCTCTGGTTTTGTATTCGAAGTTGAGATCGTGAATAATAGACGCAAGCTCTTTGTCCCGTGGATGTAGGATCGCAAGATCTGAACCACATAAATTCTTTGTGTGTTTTTAGTGTTTCATTCTTCGTTGATTGTTTTCTTGCGCGATTTCTCAACAAGTGGCGCCGTCTGCCGGAATCGAATTCACGGTGTTTTTTTGCAACTGGTGTTTCATTGCGAAGTGTGAGGAATTCTTTATTCTGAAATTCCTCGTCGGAGATCTGACCGGAGGAAGGAGATCGCGAAGTCAAGATGGCAACGACAAAGATGGAAACGGAAAAGTTCACAGGGAAGAACGATTTTGGTTTATGGAGAATCAAAATGAGAGCTTTCCTAACTCAGCAAGGTTTGGCGTCTGCGCAATAATAGAAGTTCATCGTCAACGGCTACGGCGGGCGGAGAAGAGGGCAAAAAAGAGGCGTCTATGGCTGTGGCAGAGCTCAAGAGGGCAGAGATCAAAGAAAATGCACACAGCCTAATCATCTTGTGTCTTGGAGACAAAGTTCTCAGAGAGGTGGCGAAAGAAAAGTCTGCGGCAGCGGTTTGGGCCAAACTTGAGTCAATTTATATGACCAAGTCACTGGCGAATAGGCTGTATTTGAAACAACGGTTATATTCATTCAAATTGACGAATGATAAGTCATTGGAGGATCAACTAGAAACATTTAACAAGATAATAGATGATCTTGAGAATGTTGATGTTAAGATAAATGACTAAGATCAGGCAATCATTCTGCTCAATGTAATGCCATCATCTTATGATCACCTAAAGGATGCGATGCTGTATGGTAGAGAAAATGATATTTCTGTGGAGGAAGTGCAATCAGCATTAAAGGCCAAGGAATTGCAGAAATCGACATCAAAGCAGAAGCAAGAAAATATTGGTGAAGGACTTTCTGTGAAACAGAAAATTGATAAAGGAAATTTCAAGAAATCCAAGAAGGACAAGTTCAAGAAATCCTCTAAAGAACCTGCAGAGAATGATGATGACAACTATTTCCATTGCAAGAAGCCAGGACATTGGAAGAGAAACTGTCCATTATGGAAGAAGAAGATGCTCAAACTGGACAGAAACAAGGGCCAAAGAACCCATCAGAGCAATATGACATTGTTGAAGCCTTGAATGTGATGGAGAGTCAAAGTGGAGGTCGTTGGGTGATAGATTCAGGCTGTTCTTTCCATATGTGTCCTCATAGACACTGGTTTATGACTCTATAAGAATCTAGGAGTGGTTTGGTACTTCTTGGAAACAATCAGTCATGTCAAGTGAGAGGTATAGGCAGTGTGAAGCTGAAGATGAATGATGGTTCTGTGAAGATTCTTGAGGATGTGAGATATATCCCTACTTTGAAAAGAAATATGATATCTCTTGGCTGGCTTCAGATGAAGGGATGTAAGTTTCACTCAACCAATTATGGTATTGCAATCACCAAATATTCAAATATTGTTATCAGAGGTGCAGGCAGTAATGAGCTGTATTATCTTCTTGGTGAGACCGTTGTTGGCGAAAACAGCAGTGTGAATGACAAGATGGAAGATGGAGTGTTATGGCACAAGATATTGGGACATGTAGGAGAAAGATGACTAAAACGAGCTGCAGAAACGAGGCATCATCAAAAGCAAGAACAAGTTCAAACTGAATACATGTGAGCAGTGTATCTTGAGCAAGAGCAAGAAGCTTCCATACGGAACGAGTAAACATACTTCTCAAGCTCCTTTAGATTATGTTTATGCTGATCTATGGGGTCCAAATAAAACTGAAACCATAGGGAATGGGAGATTCTATATGGCTATTATAGATGACTTTTCTAGAAAACTGTGGGTCTATATCTTGAAGGACAAAACTGAAGCTCTTGAAAAGTTTGAAGTATGGTGCAATGAGGTTGAAAATGAGAAGGGTACTAAATTGAAGTGTCGTAGAACTGATAATGGCTTAGAGTTTATCTCTGCTGAGTTTGGTGAATTCTGTGCAAAGAAGGGTGTGAAGAGGCATAAAATTGTACCTGGAAATCCTCAGCAAAATGGTGTGGTGGAGAGGATGAATCGTACTATACTTGAGAGGTTAAAATGCATGCTGTTTGATGCTGGAATGCCTAAGAAGTTCTGGGGAGAGGCAGCTGTGACTACAAGTTATTTGATAAATAAATCTCCATCTTCTGCAGTTGGTTATAGTACACCTGATGAGTTGTGGCATGGGAGGTCTGTTAACTATGATCATTTGAGAGTATTTGGATGCAGAGCTTATGCTCATGTTAGACAAGACAAACTAGAGCCTAGAGCTCGGAGGTGTGTGATGTTAGGCTATCCACCGGGAGTTAAAGGTTACAAGTTGTGGTGTACTGAGCCTGGTGAAGGTAAAGTGATAGTGAGCAGGGATGTGGTGTTTAATGAAAGTGAAATACCATTTAAAAATGTTATAGATTCATCCAGAGTTGTTCAAAATAATGAATCTGGTAGAGATAACTTAGTTAAGGTAGAGCTTGAAGACTTTAGTGTGGGTGATAATGAAGTTTCTATTGAAAGTGATCATGAATCTGAGGGTGAAGACTTGATAGGTGGTGGTGATGAGAGTCTCAATGATTACATGTTGCCAAGAGATAGAGTGAGAAGAAATATCACACCCCCTCAGAGATATGGTCATGCTGAGATGGTTTATTTTGCATTATGTGTTGCAGATGAGTTAGAAATCTTGGAACCTAAAACTTATGCAGAAGTGATGAAGAGTCCTGAGATGCAGTAATGGATTCTAGCTATGAAAGAAGAGATTGAATCTCTTGAAAGAAATGGAACTTGGATTCTAGTAGCTAGAGGATTCACACAAAAGGAGGGGATAGATTACAATGAAGTATTCTCACCAGTTGTGAAGCATACCTCCATTAGAATCATGCTTGCTGTTGTCGCTCAGTTTGATCTAGAGCTGGAGCAGATGGATGTGAAAACTGCTTTTCTGCATGGAGAATTGGAAGAGGAGATATACATGACTCAGCCGGAAGGATTCATATTACCTGAGAACAAGAACAAAGTCTATTTGCTCAAGAAGTCATTGTATGGATTAAAGCAAAGTTCCAGACAATGGTATAAGAAGTTTGATGAGAAGATGATGGAAATTGGGTTCTTCAAGTCTAAGTATGATAGTTGTGTATATATGAAACATCGCAAAGGTCAGACTATTGCTTATTTGTTACTTTATGTTGATGATATGCTTATTGCTTCTAAGCATAAATCTGAGGTGGACAGGATTAAAGCTGATCTGAGAAATTACTTTGAGATGAAAGATTTGGGAGCAGCTAAGAGAATCTTGGGAATGGATATCGTAAGAGATAGAGCTGCAGGGAAGTTGTGGATTGGTCAGTATGATTACTTTCAGAAAGTGTTGAAGAAATTCAACATGCATGAAGCCAAAATCCTGTCAGTTCCTTTGCAAGTTCATGTTCAAATATCTACTGAAACGTCACCTAAGACTGATGATGGGAAGAAGGAGATGATTTCAGTACCTTACTCTAATTTGGTGGGGAGTTTGATGTATACAATGGTGTGTACTAGGCCTGATATTTCTCATTCGGTAAGTGTAACAAGTAGGTTCATGATTAATCATGGTAAAGGGCATTGAGAAGTTTTGAAGAAAATTCTAAGGTATCTGAAAGGGAGTTCAAAGAGAGGTATTCTGTTTCAGAGAAGTGATTCAAAGGAAGAAGCATTGGTTGGATTTACTGACTCGGATTATACAACAAATCTAGATAATAGAAGGTCTCAAAGTGGTTATATCTTCAAATTATTTGGAGCAGTTGTGAGTTGGAAATCTTCTTTGCATCATGTGGTAGCTCTCTCAACCACTGAAGCTGAATACATGGCAATGACTGAAGCTGTGAAAGAGGCTTTGTGGTTGAGAGGAATGATTTCTGATTTTGGAGTTGTGCAGGATTCGGTGGAGATAAGGTGTGATAGCCAGAGTGCTTTGTGTTTGGCTAAGCATCAGACGTTTCATGAAAGGTCAAAGCACATAGATGTCAGATTTCATATTAGAGATGTGGTTGAGGATGGAGCTGTGCATTTGGCAAAAGTATCAACTGAAGAAAATATGTACTAACTAAGGCATTGCCGACTTCCAAGTTTGAGCACTGTCTTGAGTTAGTGAATGTTTTGCCTCGAGTCTGAGGTAGTTTTGACTGTCTCGTTGTAGAGACAGTTTCGGAGGTGAGAGCTTGTGTTGTTTTATTCAGAGATATGAAATGCTGGATAAGGTGGAGATTTGTTGACATTTTATCTGCACATTTCATACAAAAGGTAGTATAGAAGTAACGCTACAGCCAGCTGGAAATACTCAGCTGGAGGATATTCAGCTGGATCATCGGCTGGGAGATTCTGCTACTGGATAAAGTTAGCTGGGAAGACAGCTGTGTAAGTCAGCTGGGAAGACAGTTGTGCAAGACAGCTGGTAAACGGTTATCCAAGCAGTTATCCTAGCAGTTATGGAAGCGTTTATAACAACTGTTATAAAAGGGCCGTTCCCGTTAGTTTTCTGTTTTATGATTATCAAGAATAGAACAGAGCAGTAGAGTTGTTCCAGTTTTCACAGTTGTGTGTGCATAGAGAGAGAAAGAGTTTTTCAGTTCAAAATTAGATCTAGAATTCTATTCTTATCTCTGGTTTTGTATTCAAAGTTGAGATCGTGAATAATAGACGCAAGTTCTTTGTCCCGTGGATGTAGTATCGCAAGATCTGAACCACATAAATTCTTTGTGTGTTTTTAGTTTTTCATTCTTCGTTGATTGTTTTCTTGCGCGATTTCTCAACATATATATGATTCATTACAAGCCAATCCTTAATTTTTCTTATTCTTTTGTTCAAGTTGAAGCATTTTCATCTAAACTAATTGATTAAATTTTTTTGCAGAGCCTTTCAACTTATGTGAAAACAATTCTTTCCACTAAAGGTTGATTTGTGGTTGAAAAGGGGCAAAGAAGGAGAAAGTTGAAGAGATTAAAGATGATATGGCTTTGATTGTTGCATAGAACAAATCATTTGCTTCATTATGAATACCTAGAGAACTATTGTCATCATGTAAAATTTTTGAAGACAAATTAATGAATACATTATGTATTGAATTACCAAATTTATATATTCAGGTTTTGATTATATCTTTTAAGTTTTGTTTACAGTTTCTGATTTATATCTTCCTACATGAAAATAAAATTTAAGCAAAAAAAAAACATTAAAAAATAAATTAAATATAAATAAAAAACATAAAAAAAATATATTTAAAAATCCATCGGTAATCCGTCGGTAGTTACCAACTGAAAATTCCATCGGTAAATTTTGGCAACTATTTTTCCGACGAAATCAATGGCGACGGACAATCCGTCGGTAACAGTCACTGACGGACGGAAATCCGTCGGTAAAAATTTAGCATCGAACGATTTTTCGACAGACATGATCCGTCGGTAACTGTTTTACCGACGGATTTTATGGATTTACCAACGGAAATTTCCGTCGGTAAGACACATTTTTTTTGTAGTGACGTTCGTCCTAATCTCGGTTAAAATAGTGACTTTACTGTACGTACGCGTCTCAAATCTGTTGAGTAATACTCGATAAAATTATGAACACTCCAAGTAATATTAATTAAAATTAATAAAAATAATTCTTTCTATGTTATTTGAACCGTCTCGTTAGTTTATTCTAAATACTCGATAAAAATATAAATAAAGTTAATATTAATTAAAATTAGTAAAATTCCTTCCTTTTTAAGTATATTTGAACCGTCTCGTTAGTTCATGCTAAATCGATATCTCTAATCTTTGCCAAAATGCGAAAAAAATATGTTTACATCTTCAAAGTAATATTAATTAAAATTAGTAAAAATCCTTCTTTCTATGTTCTTTGAACCGTCTTGTTGGTTTATGCTAAATTATTCAATAAAAATCTAAACAAAGTTAATATTAATTAAAATTAGTAGAAATTCTTCTTTTTAAGTATATTTGAACCGTCTCGTTGGTTTATGCTAATTAAATCGATATATCTAATCTTTGTCAATTTTATAATATTAATATATATATATATAGATTATTATATATGAATTAAGAATGTATATAATAAGGATTTATAAGAATGTATTCCGAAATTGTTATTATTTTAATATGCATAATAGATGAAAATTAATTAAATAGAGTGAAAGATAAATATGAGATGTGATTAATAGATAAGCATGTGATATTTCAAGAATATGAAATTAATAAAATTTTAATTAATAAAAATTAGAATATATATGAATTAAAATGAGAGAATGCATGTTTTAATACCAAAGAATAAAACATAGAAGTTATTCACACTCATTCATAAGAGTAGGAGTTTTTCATACCAAAATCAGTAAAAAGACTAAAATATCCCTAACTTATCCTTTTTGTCTTTTTTTCTTTTTTTTAGTCATCATCTTCATCAACAAATAAAAAAAAAAATAATAAATACTAAAAACTAAAATACATTACATTTAGGACAAGAAGGAAAAGAAAAAAGATTGAAGAAAAAACGTGCGATTTTTTTACAAATGGGACTCTCAAAATCCTTGTAAAAATCACAAGATTATTCGAAAAAGAGGAGTTGAAGTGCAAATAGGACCGCCGATAAGTGTTTCTGGGTTCATAAAGAAGGTATGAAGCTATATTTAGCCCGCAAATTTTTTTTTTCGCGAGTTCTACACCACACGGTCATGCACACGGTGGACCACACGGTGATTCACACGGTAGTTCATGTTACATTCATTTTTTGTTGCATTTCTGGATGTTTTGTATGTGCGCTTTTGATGACATTTATTTTGTTTTGCATTATTTTAAAGTTAAAATGCGCTAATGATGTTGTGTCGAGCTATCGGGTTGAAAATGTAGATTTTGCTCGGGAATGATGAAGGCAACCACAATTCGCTCAACTTCCGTCGCCGTTGTGAGTTTTCTGCTGCAGCAATACGTTCCGTTTGACGAAACGGGACACCTTCAGGAAGTCAGCGGTGTGTATAAATACCGAGCGAGGGTTTTTCAGATGGGGCTCTCCTCTCTAATTTTCCAGACGCATTTCTTTACTTTAATTTTCAGAGATTGTTCTTTAGGGTTCTTCTAGTTTATTTCGGATATTTTCTAGTTAGTAATTTACTATCGTCATTTCATTCCGGATTCGAGGCTACACACATCGCACTCTTCAATTCCAATTCCAGTTCATTGTGTTCGTCAATTTTTATTATGTTTGTGAGTTAATTCGATTTCCGTTCTTCATCCATGCTTATAATTGCTCCGTTCATTTGCTTAATTGAATTAATGTTCAGATTAGGATCGATAGTTTAATGCTTTTGCTATGCTGGATTCTGATTCATGCCTAGGGTTTAATTTGGTGCATTTTAGTTCTTGCCTAGGGATTAATTTATGTTTAATTATTCTTTCCGTCTAGTTATAAACCTCAAACCAATTGATTTACTGCTTTCTGTTTATTTTTTTCTCGCAATACAATAATTTCCCTGCTAAGTTTTCCTTGTGAGACGATACTTGGGTTGGCTTGCTTAATCTACTGTGATCTCGTTCACTTGCGAGCGACTATAGGATTAATTTAGTCGAAACAAATTTCGACGAACCTTAGTTTGAAGACGAAGTTATTGTGCATTCAGAAGAGTCCGGGGGTGATCTGCCAGACGAACCAATTGTATTGGACGAAATGGCCAATAATCCTCGATACATGGGAGATTTTGCCCGGCCAACATTTGGAACCACGACATCAGCTATTGTGTTGCCGACTAAAGTAAGAAATTATGACTTGAAGCAGAATCATTTGAATGTGCTACCCTCTTATCATGGGATGGCCAATGAAGATGCCTTGCAATTTGTTCGTGAATTTTGCACGGTGGTCCAGTCTTTTCCTTTGCTAGCTCTGACTGAGGACCAATTGAAGCTGAAGTGTTTCCCATATACACTGAAAGATAGGGCAAAAACATGGTACCTATCACTTCCACCCAACTCGCTGACTACATGGACAACTGTATGTGAGAAGTTCATGCTGAAGTACTACCCAAATCATAAGACACAAGAGATGCGCACGAAGATCATGAATTTCACTCAAACAACAGATGAACCTTTCCATGAGGCTTGGGAGAGATTTAGAGAGCTACTTCAGCAGTGTCCACATCATCAGATGGCACCAGAGATGTTGTGGCAATTTTATTATGATGGTCTTTTGCAGACAGCTCAGTTTATGGTAGATAGTACCGCTGGCGGAAACATTGCAGTGAAAACGGCTGATGAATTACAGGAGATATTCGAAACACTTGCAGCTAGTTCACAGCAGAAATCTACCCGCACACGATGTGCTGAAGTGAGTGCAGTTGCTGAAAGTCCGGACATGAAAAAGCAGCTAGCCAGCATGATGAGAGAGCTGCAGGAATTAAAGATGAGCAAGTCAGGTGTTCCTCCACCGCAACAGAAACCTGCCAGACAAGAGATATTCGTTGAGCCATGTGGGATTTGTGGGGAGCAAGGGCACAATCCTGAAGAGTGCCAGAGAACGGGAGAGCTGACATATGAAGGAGAAGCAGAAGTCTATGCTGCACAGGGGTATCCTCTCCGTCAGCAGTTTGATCAAGGCCAAGGATTCAATCAGAATCAACGACAACAAAACTTGGAATGGCAGACCGCCCACTGCGGGTGGGGAAACCAGAATCAAGGACAAGGCTTAGGACATAATTATCAATTTCACCATTCCCAAAGACCAACATCCTATTCGGCCAGAAGATCCTCAGCAGCAGTGGTACCCGCAACAACTGCAGTCCTCCCAACAATTTCAGCCTCCTCAAAAGACTTCCATGGAGGACAGTTTGAGCGCTTTCATGCAGGAAAGCAAGCGAGCAAGGGAAGCTCAAGATGCCACTATCAAGCGTCTTGAAACAGCTGTGGGACAGATATCTGGGATTATGAATCAGATGCAGCAGCAACAGCAGACTAGGAAGATACCGAGTCAAGGACAACAGCCCCATCAGGCTCATGCTATCTCTTTTATTAGAGAAGTTGTCCCAAATTTCAAGGAGGAGGAAATCAAGCCTCACAAGGTCGAGTGCCAATTTAACCGATCCGTTGCTTTACAAAGCAGATAGAGAGAAGGATTGGTACACATTGTTAACAAGAGGGACACCACAGAGAAGTGGAGGAGCAAAACCGTAAGTGAAATCAAGGCTTCCCAGCTGCCAAATGAACCTATACCACCAGATGCAGTTGAACCACATCAGATACTACCTAAGCAACATGATCCAGGTAGTTTTATCATAAACATGGATTTAGGTATTGGTGACGAGGTCCCAGGCATGCTAGATTTAGGTGCATCAATTAACCTGATGCCTTCTAGTATATTCAAGAAATTGGGTAATTGTGAATTGAAGCATACAGACATGCGAATAGAATTAGCTGATGGTTCTATTAGTTACCCTCGTGGGATAGTTGAAGATGTTGTGGTAACTGTGAGTGGTATTAGAGTTCCAGTGGATTTTGTTGTGCTGGAGACCGGCAAGGGGATAAGGAGTGAGAATGGTCACCTTGTTTTTCTAGGTAGGCCTTTTATGGCCACAACTAATACTCGCATTGATGTTAGGTCAGGAACTTTGAGTATGGCGGGGTCAGGGCGATCAATGACTTTCTCTGTGTTCAGTAAGAAATCAGTAGTTCCTGAACCTTTGGTGCAAAATTGCTCCTACGTCAAGATGTTTGACTCAGTGGATGAGAATGATATTGTGCACGAATTCCTAGCTAATCTGCACAATGAGGATGATATCATTCAGGAATTCTTCGCTAATCTGGAAAATGAGGATGACATAGTGCATGATTTTCTGGCTGACCTGCAAAGTGAGGAAGAAGTCGAACCGGACATTCAAGTCCGAGTGAAGGGAAGAGCAACACGTGCAATTGGTGTTGAGTACCCGAGATTGAAATCATCAGCTGCAACCATAAATGATGTGTTAATACAGATGAAAAGGCAGTTGAAGCTTCAGTAAGATTTTGGTTAATGGGTGGTTTCTCGTTCTTTCCCCTTTGTTGTATTTGTTTTGCTTTCTTTTGTTTTGTTTTGTTTTGTTTTGTTTTGTTTTGTCTTTGTGTTTTTGTTTCAGGCAGCTGGATAATGCTGCTTGAATGATCTCTCGCTTGGAGATGTCGTACCCTCAGTGAAGCCTCCTTTTCTCTCTTCTTTTATTGTCTCAATGAGGGCATTGTTTTCTTTTCTTGTGTGGGGAGAGGTACTCTTTTGGTTTGTGTGTTGTCTTGTCCTCATCAGTCTTGATTTGATTCAAACTGTGGAAGTATGTGGATTGAACATGATGTATTATGCTTTGATTTAATTGATGGGTTGAAGATATTTTTTCAGCTTTTTCTTTAAGCATTGTGTTTACTTCATAGTTGACTGTGGGGCATTTTTCTGTATGTGAATAATTGAGGTGAAATTCTTGAATAAGAGAAGGAGGTGGGAAGTTTTCTTTATGCGTGGATATCTGTGATTGGTGCTTTGTGTTGTTAAAGTGTAAGTTGAGTCGGGAGGTCTCTGCTCTTCTGGGAACCATGAGTATGGAAACCACATGAGGATACTTTAGATGAACTCTAAATGTTTCCACCTCATGACTTTTGACCATATAACTCGACTCTCTTGCCACTTGTGTAAAGAAAATTGTTGCTTGACTTAATGTATGATCCGAGGGGCTCTACCCCGCTCTCTCTACTTATTTGTTGAAATGCTTAGGAGAGATGGGTATGGGAAACCACTTTAGGAGACCCGGAATACTCCGGAGGATTTACCTAGTGAATTTTGCCCCGGAGATTGTGTAAAAATGGTTGAATAATGAAAAGAAATTTGAACCATTCAGTGTGTTAGCATGTTTCATCTCTTGCCTCTTATCTTCGCATTTTGGTTTTGAGCCGATTGAGTTTATTTGCAGAGGGGCACCTCGTTAGTTATGGCGTGAATTGCTTTAGTTAAAGAATGTTGAGAATGTTCTTGCGCTGGATATGATGTTAAAGCATGATTTGTCATTTTCGATCTACGTCTTTCTTGTTATGTTTTTAATTAAGATTTGCTTGAGGACAAGCAAGGTTTTGTGTGTGGAGGGTTTGTTACATTCATTTTTGGTTGCATTTCTGGATGTTTTGCATGCGCGCTTTTGATGACATTTATTTTGTTTTCAATTATTTTAAAGTTAAAATGCGCTAATGATGTTGTGTCGAGCTATTGGGTTGAAAATGTAGATTTTGCTCGGGAATGATGAAGGCAACCACAGTTCGCTCAACTTCCGCCGCCATTGTGAGTTTTCTGCTGCAGCAATATGTTCTGTTAGGCTAAACGGGACACCTTCAGGAAGTCAGCGGTCACTCACCTTAGGAGACCGCTGACCGTTTGCTCAAACGAGACATCTTCAGAGAACTCAGCGGTCTCTCACTCTAGGAGACCGCTAAGTCCAGCGTTCATCCAATACAGGGCCAGAAGTCAGCGGTCTCTCAACCCGAGCGACCGCTGAGTCCAGCGCTTATCCATTACAGGGCAAGAAGTCAGTGGTCTCTTACTCTAGGAGATCGCTGAGTTCGGGCGTTTAGCGGGTTTACTAAAGTGCGCTCAGCGGTCGCTGAGGCTAGGAGACCGCTGAGCACAATTAATTAGCGGTGTGTATAAATACCGAACGAGGGTTTTTCAGATGGGGCTCTCATCTCTAATTTTCCAGACGCATTTCTTTACTTTAATTTTCAGAGATTGTTCTTTAGGGTTCTTCTAGTTTATTTCGGATATTTTCTAGTTAGTAATTTACTATCGTCATTTCATTCCGGATTCGAGGCTACACACATCGCACTCTTCAATTCCAATTCCAGTTCATTGTGTTCGTCAATTTTTATTATGTTTGTGAGTTAATTCGATTTCCGTTCTTCATCCATGCTTATAATTTCTCCGTTCATTTGCTTAATTGAATTAATGTTCAGATTAGGATCGATAGTTTAATGCTTTTGCTATGCTAGATTATGATTCATGCCTAGGGTTTAATTTGGTGCATTTTAGTTCTTGCCTAGGGATTAATTTATGTTTAATTATTCTTTCCGTCTAGTTATAAACCTCAAACCAATTGATTTATTGCTTTCTGTTTATTTTCTTCTCGCAATACAATAATTTCCCTCCTAAGTATTCCTTGTGAGACGATACTTGGGTTGGCTTGCTTAATCTACTGTGATCTCGTTCAATTGCGAGTGACTTTAGGATTAATTTAGTCGAAACAGTTCACACGGTGGCTACCACTGTGCACACGGTAGTGGCCTGCACCGTGTGCAGAAGAACACAATTAATTTTGCATTAAATGCATGACAAAATACTAATTTACGTATTATTGAGTGCGTATGAACGATTATTATGAACAAATATGTCTATTTGTATCATTATAGGATTGCATGAACGAAATCCATTATGTATTGTGTATAATTCTTAGATTAGGAAGATATTTGTAATATAATTTGACATCTTGTTATTGAGAAAGTACCTCTTACACTAGTGAATTACACAAATGTTATATGTACGTGTTCGATTGAGGTGTTAAGTGGTTATAAATGTTGAAATAAGCTATTAGAGAATCGCTAAACATCTAAATCGATAACACGTGGAAAGATAAGAGGCCTAAAAGAATTGTTCTTGTGCACACGGTGCAGTCCACCACTGTGTGCACGGTGGTAGCCACCGTGTGAACTGTTGGGAAAATTATAAAGTTTTGATTTAATACTAAAACCCAACTGTTCTCCAACCGAGTAGATGATCGCATCAACCTAAGTAGTGTTTTCCAGCTCGCCTGTTTAAGCTCTAGATTTTCTAAGTTTACAGGTTCAGGAAGCGGAAGACAGCAGAATCTCAAGACAGCAGAAGATCCAGCTGTGTTTACAGCAGGAGTCAACTATCAGCTGAGTTTTCCAGCTGAGCTGAGTTCATAACAGAGCATGATCAAACTGAAGATAAATCGAGCAGAGTTCAAGACACAGCTGGTCCAACTGTACAGAACAAAGGAAACTAACTCTAAAGACGTCACTTCAAGTCAGTTTACCCAATCCAGCTCTAAATTCAAAAACCAGCTCCAAAGGTAGAGATCCCGGTGTCAGAGGAAGTCAATATACCTCGACCAATGAGGGATTGCCAAATCAGCATCCTAGACTTCAGAACCTAGGATGTGACACTAATGAAGACAGGTGCAGAAACGCCCAACGGCAGATTTCGAATTTAAGAAGAGTAGGTAAGATTCAAACGGCTAGTCTTGAATCTCTCCCTATATAAACCCGTCTTCAACCTCAGGATCATATACAAAAAACTTTCTACAAGCTTTCAATTTCTAAATTCATCAAGCCTTCAAAAGCTTACAAGCAGTTCTAAATAGTTAAAAGAACACTTTATCTTAAAGTGTTTCTAGTCCAGAAACTGCCCAGTTTTTCGTCTGATTCCTAGGCAGAAATCATTGTATATCTTAAAGCCTAAATTTCGAACGAGTTCATCTAACTCTAAATTCTTCATTGTAAGAACTCGTTCATAGTTGGAACCCCAAACCAAACCCCTCTTTACCCAGAAAGGTTAGGTCAAGGTTACGCTTGCTTGAAGCGCGAAATTCAAGTGGTTGTAAGGTTTTTTCAGTACCCGTAAACTGAAAGGTTAGGCTTGACAGTGCCCGTAAACTGTTGGAATACAACTCAGGTTAGAGTTGTGAAGTTGCTTGGTACTTGGAAACGAAGTGGTAGTGAATTACCAGTGAATCTGGTCGTGGACGTTGGAGGTGTTACTCCGAACCACGTAAAATCTCGTGTTATTTACTTTCTCATTATTTTCAGATATTGTACTAATTCCATTTGCATATTGCATCTTTATCGAATCTGCATACTCAGCTGCTCCCCAAAGACAGCTGTGTATTGTCTATAAACTTGCATAACTTGACTAAGTCGAAAATGTAAAGAATATTTTCAAGCTGAGTTTTCTAAGCAATCGAGCTAAGTTTCAAACCAGCTGAGTTATTAGCCCAGCTGACCTTCCTCAGTTGGATTCATAACTGAGCTCACAAACTCTGTTTTAAACTTGAAAAAGTTTTTAAAAATCTATCTTTGGTGTATTCACCTTCCCCTCTACACCAAAGACCCAGCTCAGAGACCATCAATTGGTATCAGAGCAGTGGTTTAAAAGACCGATGTTTCTGAATCAAGAGATTTGTCTTGACAATCTGTCAGTGGTCAACTGAACAGATACTCTTTTGGAAAAACTCATATTATTTCATACTGTGCATATCTCCATGGATTCTTATCTTAACAGGAACCTGCCAACCTTCTCAGTCAACGATTATGCAATCTGGAAGTTTAGATTAAAAAGCTTTCTTTGTGCGCATCATGACATGATGTGGGACATCAACACAGACGGACCCATCATCATTTATAAACAAGGAAATGAGCTTGTTCCAGCTCAAGATGGTGGACAGCCAACGTATCAGCTCATTCCCAAGCCAAAGAATGAACATACCTCAGAAGAAATGAAGCAAGCTGGATTAGACAGCTTCGCGAGGAACACCATCTCGTCAACAGTCTCCAACGCCTACCTCAGCAAGATCATCAACTGCAACACCGCAAAGGAGATGTGGGAAACCCTAGCCAAGCTATGAGAAGGGTCGGAGGAGATAAAAGAAAATAAATTCACAATCGTCTGCCAGAAGTTTGATAACTTCAAGCAGCTTGTCAACGAGTCCATCGAAGGGATGGAACTCAGATTCTCAAATATCGTGGTAGAAATTGAAACCATCAGAACTGGGAAATACACCCAGCATGAAAAGAACCTAAAAGTCCTTTCAGCGCTCACAGCTGAATGGAACACATACAAGGTGGTACACCAAAGTCGAAGTGACTTGGGTGATCTTTCAACTGAAAGATTGTTCTCTCTGCTCAAAGTCAACGAATACAACTTGAAGATTACCATGAAAGAATCTTCAAGCAATCAGAATGATGAAGAGCTGACACCTGCGCCAAAGGAGATTGCGTTCAGAGCTAACTCTGAAAAATCCACATACATGCAGTCAACTGAGTCATCAAAGAAGGACAAGAAGGACATGAGCAAGGAAGAGCTACTTGAAGAGATAGCCATGCTGGTCAAAAACTAAAACAGACTCAACACCAGCAAGGGCAAGTACAAGAAGTTCGCAAGAACTTACAGAGACAAGTACACAACAGCTGATGAGAAGTCAGCTGACAAACGAACAGACGAATGATGCTTCAACTGCAAGGAACCAGGACACTACAGGCTAGACTGTCCTAAGATATCCAAGAAAGATAAAGACCAACTGAAAGCTAATGCAGCTGACAGAAGGAGAGCCTACATCACCGACGAGGAGTCGGAGTGCAACAAAATGAAAGATAACATGCCATTTTCAGACTCAAAAGAAGAAGCACTGATGGCTCATGATGAACCTGAATGGGATACATGCTTCATGGGACAGACAGACGGAATTGATGAAGATGAGGTAATGTCAAGAACTCAAAATATATTTAACCTCTCACCATCACACGAACACTCTACACATGTTACAGAATCAGGGCTACCTGCTTGGAGTTTAGTAGAGAAGGTTATGAACGATTCCAAGGAGCTTCAAGAGATCCTTGACATCATATTGTGTGAGAATGTCGAGCTGAAGGTGGAACTGGAAAAGAAAAGGGTATCGTGTTGTACCGATACAACACAGCTCCAAGAGGAAGTTATTTCACTAAAAGACAAAATAGTGAAACAAGATCAGCTGATGAAAGACTTCTACTATGAAAAGAAACAGCTGATGGAAGAATTGGAAAAGGCCACAGCTGAATCAGAAAAGAAGTCAGCTGAGATTATAGAGCTAAAAAGTTTCGAAGAGGTACTATCTAAGAAGATAGTATCTCTCATCAAAGATACAACAACAATGGACGAAATCGTAAGTACACAACGTCCAGCATCACTCAAAGCAGGACTGGGTTACAATGAATCGAAGGATGCCACAAACATTGCCTCCACTAGTGGAACAAAGGTAATGTTTGTAAGAGTAAAAGAAAACTCAATTCCAGCAACTCAGCAACGACCGTTGAGGACACAACAGGCATCAAAAAGGCCAGCTGTGAGACAACCTCAAGCACAGATCAGACAGGAACGTGCTCAAACTCAACAAAGATAGCAGGCTGGACAGTTCAGATACCAGCAACATCAACAACACGTCGAAAGATATCAACCGAGATATCAAAGGAGATACCCAGCTGGATATCACTCATATGATCACCAGCTGGAGCACCAATTCCAGCCGAGGTATCACAAGAGACAACAGAGACAAAGGAACGTCTCAGCTGGGTACTCAGCTGGATACCGAAAAAGATCAGGACATCAACAAAGACATCAAGCTGGGAAGATACTGAGATCAAGACCCCATCAGCAACCGAATAACACAAAGAATGTGTATATCGACTCAGCTGTAAGGATCATCAGATCAAATGACCCAATTCGAGTCATCAAGCAGATCTGGGTCGTAAAAGGATCTCTGTCTAACCCACAAGGACCCAATTAAAACTGGGTACCTAAATTTTGATCTTTTTTATATGTTGCAAGGGAACGACGCATCATTAAGGAGTCGATGAGAATGCTATGGTACTTGGACAGTGGATGTTCCAAGTACATGACGCACTTAAAGCATCTACTCCAGAAGTATATCGAGCGTCCAGGCCCACAAGTAACATTTGGTGACAACTCCAAAGGTCTAACCAAAGGTTATGGTACATTTAAAACTAAAAATGTTATAATCCCCAATGTTTCTTATGTACAAGGACTGCAACATAACTTGTTTTCCATTAGCCAATTCTGTGACAGCGGTTTTTCTGTCAAGTTTGATGCACAGGGATGCACAGTGAAGCACATGGAAACCAAACAGATACTACTAAGAGAGAAAAGAGAAGGAAATATGTATTTCGCTTACTGGAACAGCAGCCCTCCTGAGACTTGTCTTGTATCGAAAAGTAGCAATGAAGTTAGCTGGCTATGGCACAGACGGCTGAATCATCTCAACTTCAAGACAATTAACAAACTGGCTAGAAACCAGCTCGCTAATGGAATTCCAGATCAAGTTTATGACAAAAGTCATATTTGCAGTGCTTGTCAACAAGGAAAACAGACAAAGATTTCATTTTCTCTCAAGCCGACGCCCTCAACTGATCGAGTTCTTCAACTTACACATGGATCTTTTTGGTCCAGTTACTCCAGCAAGCTTAAATGGCAGAAAATATACTCTGGTCATAGTGGATGACTTCTCAAGATTCACATGGGTGTCATTCTTGTACCAGAAGAGCGAAACAAGGAGTAAGCTGCCAATCCTGCTGGAAAGGTTGTCAACTCAGAAGGAGTGCAAGATAATGTCAATCAGATCAGATCGAGGAACGGAGTTTTTGAATGAAACTATTTCTGAATACTGCGAGAAGAACGGAGTTCAACATCAAACCTCAGCAGCACGCACACCTCAGCAGAATGGTATAGCAGAGAGAAGAAACAGAACACTCAAAGAAGCAGCTACCTCAATGCTAGCCAGCTCTGTCATTCCAAAGAAGTTCTGGGCCGAGGCAATCAACACAACTTGCTTCACTCAGAATCGCTCTCTACTCACAACAAGGCAAGGAAAGACGCCATATGAGCTATGGAATAACATAATACCATACATTGGATATTTCAAGGTCTTCGGATCCAAATGTCATATCCTAAACAATGGAAAAACACAGCTCAAGACATTCGACGCGAAGACTGACCGAGGAGTATTCCTTGGTTACTCTGCTGTGAGTAAAGCATACAGAGTCCTCAATAGAAAAACTCAAACGGTCGAAGTAACTCCACATGTTACCTTTGACGAATCATCATTCAAATATAGAGATTCTATCAAACGAAGAAATGAAGGAGAATCTTCAAGGCAGATTCAGACAAGAGCTCAAGAGAATCGAATCAGGAATCTGGCCGAACCATTAATATGGGGTGATGAGCTAGAGGAGAAACCTCAAATTAATTGGGAAGTTCCACCAGCTGGAAATCAAGAGGAACCTCCAACTCCAAATCAAGGGGGAATGCCATCAGCTGGAAATCCAGACACAGCTGAATCCCCAGCACTATCTCCAGCAGAGCTTCTACAGAAGTCACCTCAAAAATCAATCCAAGGAGAGTCTCTTTCTCAAGACTTAACTCTAGAGCAACTCCAAGCCAGACGAAATCTAGCCACTTCTAGCATCAATCAGCTGGAAGAAGAAATTCGTAAAAGAAGAAGATGGATTGAAGATCATCCATCATCAGCAATTATTGGAGAACCATCTGACCAAGTCAAAACCAGAAGCTCAGCTGCTCAAGCTACATCGGATAATCAAGAAGCAGCTGACACAGCTCAACTCTCAATAGAGCTAGAACTGACTGTCTATGATGAAGACACAGCTCTAATGGCGTGTTATGTACCTCAAGTTCCAGAGCCTCAAACAATTCTAGAAGCCTTAAAAAGTGTACCCTGGACAAACGCCATGCAGGAAGAGCTTAATGAATTCCTCAAAAATTATGTATGGGAATTGGTCGATAGACCTGAAGGAGTCAAAATCATAGGACTCAAATGGATCTTCAAGAACAAACTGGATACCCTTGGAGTCATCATCAGAAACAAAGCTCGACTAGTTGCCAAGGGCTACACACAGCAAGAAGTATTTGACTTCGAAGAATCATTTGCTCCAGTAGCACGATTGGAAGTAATCAGACTTTTCCTCGCTTATGCAGCACATTACAAATTCAAGGTTTATCAAATGGATGTAAAGTGTGCATTTTTAAATGGAGAAATCAAAGAAGATGTCTATGTTGAACAACCTCCAGGATTTGAAGTAGAAGAAAATAAAGTCTACAAGCTAAAGAAGACGCTTTATGGATTGAAACAAGCACCTCGAGCTTGGTTTGATACTCTATCAAATTTCCTTGTATCCAAAGGATTCAAGAAGGGCTCAGTAGACAGAACACTCTTCAAGTTGGGAGAAGACATCCTGGTTGTTCAAATCTATGTAGACGACATTATTTTCGGATCAAGATCAACATTCTTATGCCGAAAATTTGGAGAGATAATGTCAAAACAGTTCCAAATGTCTATGATGGGAGAAATGAGCTTCTTCCTAGGACTTCAAGTCAAGCAATCAGCAGAAGGGATTTTTATAAATCAATCCAAGTACGTGAAAGACTTGATCGCCAAGTATGGAGTTCAATCCAGCAGAACAGTAAAGATTCCGATGAACACCAATTGAACCTGGAACTGAAGGGAAGTCAGTTGATTCCAGCCAATACAGAGGGATAATAGGTTCCCTGCTGTATCTAACAGCTAGTCGTCCAGACATCTCTTTCACAGTCGGAGTGTGTGCCAGATTTCAAGTTGATCCAAAGGAAGCACACATGCAAGCAGCCAAGAACATTCTCAAATATCTCAAAGGAACTCAGAATGTTGGGCTGTGGTATCCAGTTGAAGACAATCTACAGCTGACTGGATATTCAGACTCAGACTTCGCTGGAGATCGGTTGGACAGAAAATCAACTTCAGGAACATGTCAGTTCCTAGGAAGCAAGTTGATCTCGTGGTTTTCAAAGAAGCAAACGTGCGTCGCAACTTCCACAACAGAAGCAGAATATATGGCAGCTGGAAGTTACTGCTCACAAATTCTCTGGCTGAAACATCAGTTGGATGACTATGAAGTGAAAACTGGACAAGTTCTAATCTTTTGTGATAGCTCAAGTGCGATTGCTATATCAGAAAATCCAGTACATCACACAAGATGCAAACATGTGGACGTGCGCCATCATTTCATCAGAGATCACGTGGAAAAGAAGGATATGATTGTTGAGAAAATTCACACAAACATACAACGGGCTGATATACTCACAAAGCCGCTGATAGAAGCAAGATTCAAGATGCTGTACGGATTACTTGGATTACTCAACCCAGACGAAGCTACATCCAATTTGAATGGAACGGACCAGCTGGAATTCAGAACCAACCTTAAAGAACCTAGCTGAGAAAGAATCAAGCTCAGCTAGACGCCTAAGTTGAAGGATTATTCAGCTGAGGGGGAACCAGCTGGAAAAACGATCACTCAACACAGCTATTCATAACCGAGGTATCAACTGACTACGATGATCAGCTGAGAGGTTTGCAACATCTTTACATACACCTACTCATTCTGTTTTAGACAGATATCAGTCAATTCATATCTTGTCATATCTAATCAAATTTAATTAAAAGTCTGCAAAGAACTGAAACATGGGAGTTACGAGGTAAAAGTCAAAACGCCTCAACCGTCCTCTCACTCACATTAACTCGCATTTTCTAAACAAGAAACTGAAATGACGCGAGAATCACTCCCAGTCGTAGATCTTCTTATCAAACTATAAATCTTGATCGTCCATTCATCAAGAAAGTTGATATAAATATGCTAGAAGAGATACACAAATATTTGCATTAACCCTAAAAAGTTTTTTTTTGGCACTGTTTCTTCTTCCTCCCCTTCGTATTATTTGTTCTACTAACAAAAGTTGCAGAAGAAGAACATGGAATCTAGAAAGATATCTCCAGAAGCCGATCAATATGAAGAGTCTGTCAAAGCTTCACTATGAGAGTTGCTTAACTCCCAAGAACCACAAGAAGACGGAGTTCCAGGAGAAAATGAAGCTCATCGACAGATCCGGTCTAACGCAGTGGGTGACTGCAAAGCTCAAGAACATCATTCACCAGGAAGTTGCAGAATTCTTCCTAGGAATGTCAAAGGAGAGAAACAACTTGAGGAGACAAAACAAGCTGAAGCACCATCTTCAAAGAGAAGACTCAAGTTAAAGGTGCTCAGTCAGTCAGCTGAAAAACCAGCTGACATTGAGAGAGAATTCGTAACTACTCTCCGAAGAGCAGAAGGTCCACAAGCGGTGGTTTCTTACGGTGGAGAAGAAGTTCATATGCCAGCGTGAACATCATCATCGCCACCACCACAACGACGTATTCCAGCTGATCAACTAAGCTTAGACCCCAATCAACTAAGATTAAATCTCACAGCAGATAGAATACTTCAACCGCCTTCTCCTCAATTTCCTTCAGCTCAACAGGGACACCAGCTTCAAAATCAACTTATGGAAGTTGATGCTCAAGCCCCTGCACCAAGCTCAAGTGGAAAGCATCATCCAGCCGATGATCACTTGCAGCTGGATGATGAAAACATGAGCTGAACCCCATACCAACCACTTCAGAAGTGAAATGGGAATACTTAAGTCCCTCAAGAGTTGCACGTGACACCTCCATCTCAAGGTTTGAAGACCTCATGCTCAAAGGAGTCACAAGCGCAACTGAAGTGCTGAATCAGACTTTCTCATTCAATCTAATGAAGTCTGAAGAAGCCAAATTGCAAGGAATGAAGTTGTGCCCTACTCAGAAGATGTCATCTCCAGTGCCAACTCATACCTCCAAGCACTCAGCTGGACAACCCCAGCTGAAACAGGCCAAGGAAGCTGTGTCTGCAATCACAGCTGAGGCTAATGCTATTGAGGAAGAGCCAGCCAATGCAACAGCTGAGCCACCAAGACTCCAGACCTCGTTGCTCAGAGCTGACAACCGCAGCATAGCCAAACTAAACATCGCAACATCTGATAATACAACGAAGATCGCTAACGCAATTCAGGAAATTGCATAGCTGAATAAGACGATGGTGTGTCTTTCCTGCCTTGTTGATCATGCCAAAAAGGGGGAAGATAATGAGACAAAGAAGAGGCAAACTGCTGAGCTAGAGGAACCAGCTGAATCAATTGAAGGAGAAACGAGTCAAAAGAAAGAAGCAGCGGATGCAGAAGAGAAGACCCAGCCAGTTGGGATTGAAGATTGAAGAATTGAAGAATTTTTTTTCCTTTCTTTCTTTTTCTCTTTTTATGCTGTAATTTCTTACATTAATAAAACACAATTTTCTTTGCTGCTCAAAGCTTACCCTGATGACAATTATTTTTTGTCTAGGCTCTGAACTCTGAACTCTTTTCTGCTGATTTATTTATTTACCCTCTTAAAACGTAGGGGGAAGCTAAGGGGAAGCTTCATAAGTTGTCTCAGTTAGGTTTTGACATAATCAAAAAGGGGGAAATTATTGGGAAAATTATAAAGTTTTGATTTAATACCAAAACCCAACTGTTCTCCAACCGAGTAGATGATCGCATCAACCTAAGTAGTGTTTTCCAGCTCGCCTGTTTGAGCTCTAGATTTTCTAAGTTTATAGGTTCAGGAAGCGGAAGACACCAGAAGCTCAAGACAGCAGAAGATCCAGCTGTGTTTACAGCAGGAGTCAACTATCAGCTGAGTTTTCCAGCTGAGCTGAGTTCAAAACAGAGCAGGATCAAGCTGATGATAAATCAAGCTGAGTTCAAGACACAGCTGGTCCAGCTGTACAGAACAAAGGGAACTAACTCTGAAGACGTCACTTCAAGTCAGTTTACCCAATCCAGCACTAAATTTAAAAACCAGCTCCAGAGGCAGAGATCCCGGTGTCAGAGGAAGTCAATATACCTCGACCAATGAGGGATTGCCAAATCAGCATCCTAGACTTCAGAACCTAGGATGTGACACTAATGAAGACAGGTGAAGAAATGCCCAACGGCAGATTTCGAATTTAAGAAGAGTAGATAAGATTCAAACGGCTCCTTCAACGGCTAGTCTTGAATCTCTACCTATATAAACCCGTCTTCAACCTCAGGATCATATACGAAAAACTTTCTACAAGCTTTCAATTTCTAAATTCATCAAGCCTTCAAAAGCTTACAAGCAGTTCTAAATAGTTAAAAGAACACTTTATCTTAAAGTGTTTCTAGTCCAGAAACTGCCCAGTTTTTCGTCTGATTCCTAGGCAGAAATCATTGTATATCTTAAAGCCTAAATTTCGAACGAGTTCATCTAACTCTAAATTCTTCATTGTAAGAACTCGTTCAAAGTTGGAACCCCAAACCAAACCCCTCTTTACCCAGAAAGGTTAGGTCAAGGTTACGCTTGCTTGAAGCGTGAAATTCAAGTGGTTGTAAGGTTTTTTCAGTACCCGTAAACTGAAAGGTTAGGCTTGACAGTGCCCGTAAACTGTTGGAACGCAACTCAGGTTAGAGTTGTGAAGTTGCTTGGTACTTGAAAACCAAGTGGTAGTGAATTACCAGTGAATCTGGTCGTGGACGTAGGAGGTGTTACTCCGAACCACGTAAAATCTCGTGTTATTTACTTTCTCGTTATTTTTTGATATTGTACTAATTCCATTTGCATATTGTATCTTTATCAAATCTGCATACTTAGCTGCTCCCCAAAGACAACTGTGTTTTGTCTATAAACTTGCATAACTTGACTAAGTCAAAAACGTAAAGAATATTTTCAAGCTGAGTTTTTCTAAGCAATCGAGCTAAGTTTTCAAACCACCACTTTCCGCACCGCCAGCTGAGTTATTAGCCCAACTGACCTTCCTCAACTGGATTCATAACTGAGCTCACAAACTCTGTTTTAAACTTGAAAAAGTTTTTAAAAATCTATCTTTGGTGTATTCATCCCCCCTCTACACCAAAGAGCCAGCTCATGGACCATCATGAACAACTGTGTGGTCCACCGTATGGTGCGACCGTGTGAACAATTAGGCCTCTTGATTGTTCACACGATCGCACCACACGGTGGTTCATACGTTGGTAGCCACCGTGTGAACAATTACGCCTGTTGATTGTTCACACGATCGCACCACACGGTGGTAGCCACCGTGTGAGCGGTGGCTACCACCGTGTGAACCATCGCGTGGTGCTACCGTGTGAATAATTAGGTCTCTTCCGATCGATTTCCGCTCATGGTGCCGTCGAGGGTTGGTTCACACGGTGGTGGCGTCGGGTTGAGAGAGAGAGAGACGAGGTTGAGAGAGAAAGACATGTTTGAAGAGAGAGAAAGAGAGACAAGTTTTTTTTAGTTGTTTTTTTATTTGTTTAATAAGGGTAGTTTAGTCTTTTTACTGATTTTGGTATGAAAAACTCCTACTCTTATAAATCAGTGTGAATAACTTCTGTCTTTTATTGTGTGGTATTTAAAAAGAGTTGGCCCAATTAAAATTAGACAAATTACTAGAATAAAGAAAAATCTGAACGGAGCACCGTGGAGGGAGCAACTTTATTTTCGTATTAGTAATAGATATCACCTGAAGATATAATTGTGAAAATATTGAATATTAATTTGTATTTTATTAAATGAATAATCAGTTGTATCCCAAATCCCAATAATAATGCTCAAATGTCAATGTTATTATGGAAATAGATAATGACAATTCCATACTGTATGATAGAAAATAGTTACACAAACGTCAGTTATTCAAGATGTCCAACTCCGCTATATTCGACTCGATATCGAAGAATTTTCATGATCATAAACAAGCACTCACTCAGAAGAGGACAATGAGAATTGGTTATTATAATCAACAATTAATAGAAATATGTACAATATAAATTGAGGCAAAAATTAGAATAGTCAAAACATATAGTAAAACACAAAAGTTGGCCACAAACTTAATTTTTGCAAATTATGGCAAACATTGCCTTTTTGGATCCTTTTACCCTTACTTTTGACTTTTTCCACCTAACTTTACATTCTCTCTCATCTATCATCTTTTACTTCAATACATCAAATTCGTACCGCCCCCACATTCGTACCTCAATATTTTCGTACTAACTAACCATATCATCACCTGGTAGTGCGGTACGATAATATATATTTTTTACCGAGATACAAGTGAGTGGTACAAAATGTTTGAATTTCGTACCGTGCTACCAAAATTAGAACTTTTATATCACGGTACGAAATGTCTGAATTTCGTACGGTGTTACCAAAGTTAGAACTTTTATTTCGCGGTACGAAGTGTTGATTTCGTAAGGCGTACAAAATGTTTAAGTTCTTACCGCTTTCCAACTTTACAAATTTGTATCGCGGTACGAAATGTGTGAATTTCGTACTGTGCTACCAAAGTTAAAACTTTTATATCACGGTACGAAATGTTTGAATTTCATACTGTGCAACCAAAGGTAGAAATTTGATATCACGGTACAAAATATTTGAATTCCGTACGGTGTTACCAAAGTTAGAACTTTTATATCACGATACGAAATGTTTGAATTTCGTACCGTGCTACCAAAGTTAAAACTTTTATATCACGGTACGAAATGTCTGAATTTCATACGGTGTTACCAAAGTTAGAACTTTTATTTCACGGTACGAAGTGTTGATTTGGTAAGGCGTACGAAATGTTTAAGTTTGTACCGCTTTCCAACTTTACAAATTTGTATCGCGGTACGAAATATGTGAATTTCGTACCGTGCTACCAAAATTAGAACTTTTATATCACGGTACGAAATGGTTGAATTTCGTACCGTGCTACCAAAGTTAGAACTTTTATATCGCGGTACGAAATGTTTGGATTTCGTACCGTGTTACCAAAGTTAGAACTTTTATTTTGCGGTACGAAATGTCTGGATTTCATACCGTGCTACCAAAGTTAGAACTTTTATATCGCGGTACGAAATGTCGGAATTTCGTATCGTGCTACCAAAGTTAGAACTTTTAATATTGCGGTACGAAATGTTTTAATTTCGTACCGCGCCACTACGTTACAGTTTTGTTAAGCGGGGTACTGACGAAGGCATCGTTTCACACTTCGCGCAAATAAATTTCTTCTCTTGCCCAACAAGGCGTAGCTATGGCAAGTGGGGTTTAACCCAAAGGAACCGGCGTAGTCTATTCTTCAGTTGTACTCAATAAAGGGGTTGTGGTCGAGATGTATCTCAATATCCTGTAACTAAACAAAGACAATATCAAATAACAAAGGTGTTTGGATTGGATTTGAATCAATGATCCTTATTACTCGTACTCGTTCATCGATGCAATAATATTCAATTACAAGATTTTATCACTTGATTTTAAGCAAAGATTAATTTAAGCCCTATGGTCACGACTCAAATACTCTAAGCCTAGATCTATGCAATTTTACAGATCTTGTCCAGAAGGCAAGATCTCTTCTCTCGATCAACAACGTTACGAAAACACTTCAGCAATGCTGCTGCCCGAAAGGCATTAAGAACAAAAGATCCCAAGATAGCCAATAGGTATTAGATACCGACTACTCTCCAACACTTACTACCTTCTTGGGCACGAGAGACTCTCTCGAGTTTAATCCCAAATCCTGTTTGTGACTTAATCTCAATATCTAGATGGTGATCAAGCATATGTCAATATCAATTAAGTCTTAATCCTAAGTGTTTCGGGAGTAAAATCATGCAACGAACTCAAACAATTAGATCTCATGAGTTTAGAACGAGTAATTCAGATCACATCATCTATTCCAACCCAAATAATAAATTTAGCTAGACATAATTATAAACGAGAGCACAAAAGAAATTAAAGAAAACATACTTGAATAAATTCTGAAAAGAAAACTGATCAACGGCGAAGTCAACAACGTAGATCTTGGGCAACAGCCAACAACAGAAAACTAAATTAAAATACTAAAAACGAATCTAAACTAAGAATTCTCGAAACTTAAATGAAAACTAAAACTAAGAACTAATAAAAGACTATATGAACGTGGTTAATAGTGATCAAGTACAATATGAAGTCGGCCATATATATAGGTGGTGGAATTAGGGTTAGGTTAGAATTCTTGTAGGCCAAGGACTCTTCTCTTCCTTATCCGCCACTTTCCTTCTTTGATTGGCTGCGGATTTTCTTCCCTTCTTGGTAGATATCTTCTCTTGATACGGATCTGCTAGGATAAGGAAAGAAATTTTCGATCTTTATCCTCTTTCTTGGAGAAGAAGAAAACCTGCTGCTGCTTCCCGACATACATCTCGCCCTTGATGTCTGCTTCCTGTTCTGCTCCACATGTAAACCAAGATTCTGACTTCTCCGAGTACTCTCTCTGTTGGCTTAAGGGATATGGGAAGGTGCTTCTTGACTTGTAGACTTGATGTTATCGTTGTTGCCCAGCTACAAGCTTCCAGCCCTTTGCCCATTTGCATCGTATAGCCATCTCAACAACAGATTTTCCATCGGATTTGCCCAGCATCCCACATGTTCTTCCCTGCACACCTTCTCTCGACTTTGTGTCCTCCCAGACACACTTTGACTCGATAAAGACACAAAAAGAAAAGACAAAACACAAGAAATATGAACTCAAAATTGGGTTCATCACACCCACACACTTGAACCACACTTGCCCTCAAGTGTGCAAATATGATTTTGCCCAAGACTCAAACACAACTGATCAGTAAGTCAACATGTTAGTTAAAACAGAGCATGAATAATTTAAGCAAGTATTGCCATCAGATAGGTCAAGATAGAGTTAATGGGCAACAAGGTTATCCTCACCAGCACTCATCTCTCAAGTGTATAAGGTTCAGTGTATCACTCTTGACTTAGATCCACAATGTTTTTCCATAGGCTTGCCTGCCCTCTATATCTCTACTTCTTTGAACAAAGTTAAACTACTTATCCTTAGGATTTTATTAGGGTTATAACGTGGCTTAAGGCAATAGGTAGGAAGAATTTGGATATTGGCTATGTCAAGAAGAACTCAGTTCTTGAGCATTAAGGATACCCTAGATCCCTCACTCCTCTTAAGCACAACATCGGGCCTAGCTCACTTATTTGTCAGGATTATTTTTTTTCTTCTTTTTCTTCTCGGCTTTTGCCCCTTTTTTTTTTTTATTTCTTTTTTTATATTTTTCTTTTTCCTAATCAACACCTCCTAACGTAGGTGTTATTGCCCAGCATCTGCTACCCCGACATTCTCCTTTCATCCCTTTACTTCTAGACCTGAGTTCTTGACCGGGAAGGCTCATAAAATCCAGGCTACTATAAGTGAATTAAAAAGAAAAATTTTAAGCTCAAAAGGGGCTAACAAAGGATAAATGCTTAGGTAGGGAAATTTTGGCCATGGGCTTATTGAACAAAGATACCTAAATCATCTAAGTAATTCAACTAAGTTACATGAAGCTTTGACTAAGAGTTGCAGGCAAGTTCTAGATCAACATGTATCACTGGTCATTATCACACAAGAAAGAATCAGATACTGCATGCATATGGCAGTCAATAGCTCAAAACCTCACAGGTAGTGCCCAATAACTCATTTCGTCCTCCCTATCTACATACGGCATATTCACATATACATCATCATACCTACCTCAACCTATCATACATACTGATCAACAACTGACTTTAAAAACATTTGGACCAACAACCTCCCACCCACACACTTTGCCTTAGGCAAATTGAGTGAAATGGTGGGCAAGACACTAACAAAAAAACAAACTAACTCAACAACGACCTCACCCACACACTTTGCTTTCAGCAAAGTGGGTGAAATCTTGACCAACACAAATTAACAACGAATAAACAAAAGAACAAGACTCCAAAAATTAAAACAAATACAAAGACAAAAACCTAAACTAACACAAATGGGAGGAAACATAATCAAGAAGAAAGTATGACACAACACCTGGATGTGTCGTGGGTAAAATACGTGTTGCGGGTAAAATGAGTGGCTTGGACGGTCACCATATGTGTTGCTCCACTTCTTCCATTCTGGCCAAGATCCCAAGGTTCGCGACTCCTTGCTTCTTGGGTAAGGCAGGTGTACATCCTACCCCAACACTTATAGTTCTTGGAACAGAAGTGTTGTATGCATGTCTTGCTCACTTCATGTGACTAGTCGAGCAAGTATGAAACTACTTGTGTGCGACAACAATCTTCTTCAGTTAGCCCAGGCTGCTACCCTAGATGTCAATCCAGAGGTAGCAGACTTCCTCTTGCCCTAGTCAACGATTTTGGGCAAGAAGGCCTTGCTGGTGGTATTGCCTTCGCTTTTGATTTCCATTATAATCTTACTCTTTTGCCCAAATGCCTACACATCATGAACAAACCATCACTTCTACAAAAATACTACCTAATCTAAGGATTAAATAAATTATAAATAATAAAAACTCAAAGTAAAATTAAATAAAAAAAATAAAAAGAAAAGATAATACCAGGTTGCCTCCTGGTCAGCGCCTTGGTTAACGTCGTGGGCACGACTCCTTATTTTCTGGTTCAGAACTCTTCTATGTCAGGAGGTCTAGATGACTTCCCAATATCCGTCTGTTGCCCAAGATAGGCTTTTACTCGCTGTCTATTGACCTTGAAAATCTTCCATGTCTTGAGATCCTTTATCTCAACATCTCCATTTAGGTACTGATCTTGGATTTCATAAGGACCTTCCCACTTGGTCAACATCTTCCCCGACTTAAGTCGAAACCTGGTTTGGTACAGAAGCACTTGTTGCCCAAAATGAAACTTCTTCTCCTTGATCAATAGGTCATGAGTCTTCTTGATGCGCTCCTTATACCTACATAAGACTTCACATACCTTAACTTCTTTCATGCTCAATAGCTCGGGACTGATGATCTCGAGCAACATCTCGTTTTGCCCGAGATACATGTTCTTCAACTGTTGAGGCAAAGACTTTAACTCCAACTTCAGTACCTTTTGCAGTGATGGCACCAACATGTCCTTGGACTTCAGCTCAGGGATGTTGAGCTGTTCGTCTTCTTGGGCAAGATCGTCCTCTGTTAGCTCGTCAAAACTCTGCTCAAGAACATTTTGTCTCAAAAATTCTTCTATTATCTCATCCTCAACTTCTTGAGATAATTCTTCTCGCTCTTCATCAATCTCATCCTTGGGCAACTTATCTTCTACACTATCTTTATCATCAGAATCCCCTTCATCCAAGCAATTAAGAGTTTCCACTTTCTCATCAACATGGAAATAGTCTTCGTCGGTGGAATAATCGAAACTGTGCCCAAGAACGGATTGCTCCCAGAAATCGACATCACTGTCATCATGGTCAGCTTCAAAAAATTCAGGCTGTAGCTCAACATCCTCCTCTTCTTCTGATGCATCAGCATAAAGACAACTCAAGCCATTGACTGTCTAGACCTGTTCCTCAACATCACCAATACTTCGGACCGTTTCCATGGCATCTAACTGGTTTTGACGATAGGCATCGAATTCCACTACTTCTCCAGCTACCTCAACAGTTAATCTCCCACTATCGCAATCGATCTTGGTTCTTGCTGTCCTCAAGAACGGCCTCCCGAGCAAGATCACTAGATTCTTTGTTGTCTGCTTACCCATGTCAAGAACATAGAAGTCAGCAGAAAACACAAGATCTCCCACCTTGACCAAGACATCCTCTAAAAGTCCATCGGGGTAAACCACTGACAAGTCGGCAAGCTGGATAGCGACTCGTATTGGTGCCATGGGACCAAATCTCATCTCATTGAACATGGCTCTTGGCATGACTTTGATTGATGCTCCTAAATCGAGCGTGGCCCTTGGAATAATGGTGGTGCCGATTGTGCATGGTATGGCGAACATCCCCGGATCTTTTTGCTTGATCGGGATGTGGGGGTTCATCATAGCAGACACATTCGTCATGTGAAATCGGGCATCATCTGGATATATTGTCTTGTTCATGCTCATCTCTCTCAAGAACTTAGCACATTTAGGCATCGACTTTAATGCCAACAACATGGGTAGGTTTATTTCTACCTTCTTAAACACCTCCATCATGTCATTGAGCTCTTGCTGCTCATGATCTCAGGCAAAACGTCTGGGGTAGGGGGCTCTTGGCTTAGGGGGAGAATCACAAGTCCTTTTGGCCAAGTCCATCTTTTCTTTCTCAAACCTCAACTTCTCGTACATCCTCTCATCATTTTCTTCCTCCGCAATAATGTCTTGAATGTGAGTCATCTTGCTCCTCTCCATTTTGACATACTCAAACATGTTATCTTCTTCCTTTGAATCAAACACTGGGGACTTCCCGGTCAACATCGCAGCATCTTTCTTAGCCTTCAGCTCATCATACATCTCAAGAACATCGTTGCTGTTCATCTTGGCTTGCTCTAGTTGGACTGGTTCCTTCGGTTTGGTTTTGGGCAACACCTCTGGTAACTTCTTAAAGTCACAGCATTGACTTGTTCTCTATTTACCTCCATTTGGGCAGGAAGTCTCCCGTTTTTGTCTTCTACAAGCTTAGACAATGTTTGGGCAATATGAGTTAGTTGAGCTTGAAGGTTATTGGATGTACCTCGACTCTCGAGTTGGAAGTTATCAAAATCCTTCCTCAATTTCTGATTCTCTTGAGTAAAACGATCGATTGTATCCTTCATGAACTCAGGTTTGTTTTGATCTCGATATGGAGGTATATAGAGGTGTTGCTGCTGTTGATTAGGTTGCTGAGCTTGTTGGTGGGCAGGAGCCTGCTGATAATGGTTATTGCCATATCTCAGGTTCTCGTGCTGTCTGTACCCAAAGTTGTTGTTGCCATAGTTGTTACCATAGTTATACCTCTATTGTTGCTGTCCTCCACCCCCTTGGTGATTTTGTCCCAGGGTCTTGACTTCCTCCCCTTCTTCTTCGAACCAATTAGAGCAATCTGATGTTATATGGCCTTTTCCTTGGCAAACTTCACAACTCTTTACAGACTTGGTGACTTCCTTCCCGTTCACCCTCTTGGTCAACATGTCAAATTTGTCATCCATCTTGGCCATATATTCCTTCATGGTGTTGACCAAATCGTCAGAACCTCTCCTGCCACCTTCATATGCTCCTCCTCTAGGCAATTCATCCTCATCTCTTGATTGCTCTGCCATGTCTGCGATCGTCCTAAACACCTCGGAAGGAGTTTTGTTGATTGTTCCTCCTCCACATGCTGCCATGATGTACTTCCTTTCTGATGCTCGCAATCCTCTCAAGAAGTTCTCGAGCAAATCTATCTCCTTAATCCGGTGTTGAGGACATCTTGATAAAAGCTTCTTGTATCTCTCATGGTAGTCATAGAGAGACTCATTGGTGCCCATCCTTAATGTGGATAATGCATTCCTCCCACTTTGGATACGAGTAATCGGAATGTATTTGTCAAGGAAAACTTGCTGTATTTTTCTCCAAGTGTCAATGCTGCCTTCTGGTAAGTGTAGAGCCACTCTCGTGCCCCATCTTGAAGTGAAAAGGGGAACGTGAGTAACCTTATATAATCTGAAAATCGATCTTGGGCAGCAGCGTTCTCATTCTGATTACGGGCAGGAAGTGTGGTGTTTCTGACAGTTCCACACGCCATCTCAATGTTTTGGAGATGGGTTTATGGATCTTCTCCTGGATGATCGCTGAATTTAGGCAATATCTGGATCAGCGAATGTTTGAGTTCCCAATTGGTATTGATCGGGGGCAAGGCTATGCTCTATGGTTTGATGGCCTTATCCTCAGGGAACATGATCTCCCTGATGGTGCGTTCTCCCATGGTTACTGACTGAACTTCTGATGTGGAGGTTGTTGATGAAGATTCTGATTGCTCACTTTCTGAGCTAGAACTGCAATTGGGCAGATTGTACCCAACAGATTCCTCGTCTCCTGTCTCGACCGGAACGACGGAGGTTCGTTGACGACGTTCTCCTCGATACCTTTCCGCTTTCTTGCTCTGTTTTGCTTTGCTACCTTCTCCGGAGAGGCACCGTAATCCACAGGATCACCTTTTCTCCGTGTCTGGTGTGGGTGCATAAACTGAGCTCAAGCTATGAAAAATAGAACTAGCTTGAAAAACCAGTTTCCCGGCAACGGCGCCAATTTGACGAAGGCGTCGTTTCACACTTCGCGCAAATAAATTTCTCCTCTTGCCCAACAAGGCGTAGCTATGGCAAGTGGGGTCGAGCCCAAGGGAACCGGCGTAGTCTATTCTTCAGGTGGTACTCTATAAAGGGGTTGTGGTCGAGATGTATCTCAATATCCTGTAACTAAACAAAGACAATATCAAATAACAAAGGTGTTTGGATTGGATTTGAATCAATGATCCTTATTACTCGTACTCGTTCATCGATGTAATAATATTCAATTACAAGATTTTATCACTTGGTTTTAAGCAAAGATTAATTTAAGCCCTATGGTCACGACTCAAATACTCTAAGCCTAGATCTATGCAATTTTACAGATCTTGTCCAGAAGGCAAGATCTCTTCTCTCGATCAACAACGTCACGAAGACACTTCAGCAACGCTGCTGCCCGAAAGGCATTAAGAACAAAAGATCCCAAGATAGCCAAGAGGTATTAGATACCGACTACTCTCCAACACTTACTATCTTCTTGGGCACGAGAGACTCTCTCGAGTTTAATCCCAAATCCTGTTCGTGACTTTCTCAATATCTAGATGGTGATCAAGCATATGTCAATATCAATTAAGTCTAAATTTAATCATAAGTGTTTCGGGAGTAAAATCATGCAACGAACTCAAACAATTAGATCTCATGAGTTTAGAACGAGTAATTCAGATCACATTATCTATTCCAACCCAAACAATACATTTAGCTAGACATAATTATAAACGAGAGCACAAAAGAAATTAAAGAAAACATACTTGAATAAATTCTGAAAAGAAAACTGATCAACGGCGAAGTCAACAACGTAGATCTTGGGCAACAGCCAACAACAGAAAACTAAATTAAAATATTAAAAACGAATCTAAACTAAGAATTCTCGAAACTTAAATGAAAACTAAAACTAAGAACTAATAAAAGACTATATGAACGTGGTTAATAGTGATCAAGTACAATATGAAGTCGGCCATATATATAGGTGGTGGAATTAGGATTAGGTTAGAATTCTTGTAGGCCAAGGACTCTTCCCTTCCTTATCCGCCACTTTCCTTCTTTGATTGGCTGCGGATTTTCTTCCCTTCTTGGTAGATATCTTCTCTTGATACGGATCTGCTAGGATAAGGAAAGAAATTTTCGATCTTTATCCTCTTTCTTGGAGAAGAAGAAAACCTGCTGCTGCTTCCCGACGTACATCTCGCCCTTGATGTCTGCTTCCTGTTCTGCTCCACATGTAAACCAAGATCCTGACTTCTCCGAGTACTCTCTCTGTTGGCTTAAGGGATATGGGGAGGTGCTTCTTGACTTGTAGACTTGATGTTATCGTTGTTGCCCAGCTACAAGCTTCCAGCCCTTTGCCCATTTGCATCGTATAGCCATCTCAACAACAATTGTTCCATCGGATTTGCCCAGCATCCCACATGTTCTTCCCTGCACACCTTCTCTCGACTTTGTGTCCTCCCAGACACACTTTGACTCGATAAAGACACAAAAAGAAAAGACAAAACACAAGAAATATGAACACAAAATTGGGTTCATCAGGTACGAAATGTCAATTTTCATACCGCATTATGGAGCGAAACATATATTTCGTACCTCGTAACAACTGAGGTACGATGTTTTAAATTCGTACCGCCGCCACCACCGCCTCCAAGAGGTACGATTTTTGTATTTTCGTACCGGCGTACCACCGTTCGCCTCTCATTCTGCCAACTCCACCACCACCAGTACGGCGGCGAGGTACGATTTTTGTATTTTCGTACCATCGTACCACTGTCCGCCTTCCAATCCGCCACCACCACCGCTGCCACCACCTCCATCACCGCGACAACGAGGTACGATTTTTGTATTTTCGTACCATCGTACCACTGTTTGTCTCTCAATCCGCCACCACCACCGCGGCGGCGAGGTACGATTTTTTTATTTTTGTACCATCATACCACTGTCCACTTCCCAATCCACCGCCACCACCTCCATCACCGCGACGGCGAGGTAAAATTTTTGTGTTTTCGTACCAATACGAATATCAACATTTCGTACCGATGTACCACTTTATGATGTGGTACCCATCTGATGTTGCTTCAAGGGTAGTAAGCGACTATGAATTAATCATTTCGTACTGATATATCATTTATTAACTTGACGCGGTACGATATGATAATTTCGTACTGAGTTCCCAGGTTACAACTTCGGTACGAAATGCATATTTTCATACTAAAAACAACCTGATACGGAGTGATAAGCTGGTGTGAATTGATCATTTCGTACCGTACTACTAGGTGATGCCATGGTAACTTAGTATGAAAATAAATATTTTGTACCGCGATATATTGGTAGAATGGAATAAGTTTATTTGTACCAAGTAACTACATATCTAAATTAGACAAATTGCAGAACATATACAATTTACAACAAAAGTACTAATAATACTAATATTGTAGCAAATAATTTACAAAATAAGAATTGTTCATTGACTAATCACTAAGAATTGTTCATTCACCAACTCAATCTCTACGGTAAGTGTTATTTCATCTGTGTTGAAACAAATAGATGCTCCCAACCAAAACATTGATTTCTTGTACATAATCATCTATGATGTCCATTGTACCTTCAAAACTAAAGCAATAAAAATTAGAATATGGTACTAATATAATTCTTACCAGCGTACCATTTCTTTGTGCTTGATTATTAGTACGAAGTGTGAATTCATATGTGGTACTTGGTAAGAATTTCATAATTCTTATCAGCGTACCATTTCTTTGTGCTTGGTTATTGGTACGAAGTATGAAATTCATACATGGTACTTGGTAAGAATTTCATAATTCTTACTAGCTAGGGATGGCAATTTTACCCATGGGTTCGGGTCCCCGCGGGTACCCGCCCCTAATGGGCCGGGTTCGGGTGAAATTTTTCGGGGACGGGTTTGAACTATAAAACCCGAATCGGGTTCAGGTCGGGTACGGGGATATAGATCCCCGCCCCGAACCCGACCCGATTAATTATTTATTGAATAATAAATTATTAATAAAATTTTAATAAGTATTAAAAATAAATTATTAATAAATTACTAATAAATTATTTTTTTTGTTATAATAAATTATTAAAAATAAAATAAATTATCTAACGGGTACCCGATGGGTATCCTTTTCCCGACGGATAACCCCCGCCCCGCCCCGATATAAACGGAGATGGGGACGGGTACGGGGACGGAATTCTGAAGCGGGTATGGGGATGGGGAAGAAATACCCGGCCCCGCTCCGACCCGTTTACATCCCTATTACCAGCGTACCATTTCTTTGTGCTTGGTTATTGGTACGAATTATGAAATTCTTACATGGTACTTGGTAAAAATTTCATAATTCTTACCAGCGTACATTTCGTTGTGCTTGGTTATTGGTACGAATTATGAAATTCTTACATGGTACGAGTTACTACTGGTACGAATACATCTCTTTTGTACCGACGAGTTTTGACAGCAAGCAGCAGCCTCCTTCAATCAATATAAACGAAACAGAAATCAGAGAAAATACATCCAAATCATCCAGAAATTAACCCAAATACACCAAAAATTACCAAAACAATATGAAACCTCATAAATCATCGAGAAACAAACACGTAAAAGCCCTAAATCAATAAAAAAAATAAGAAAAATACAACAAAAATAAGAATAATACAACAAAAATTAAAAAAAAAAACTCTAGATTAACATGAATTGCGAGAATTGGAAGAAGAAATAACCTGGATCTATTTGTAGATCTGGAGCACGATGCCAACGAGAAGCTTCCGATTGGTATAAAATCACAGAAGAGAGCAAAACGCGATGGAAGAGCTAGGTTTCGGGAGAGAAAATCGCATGAGAGAGGGTGAAGGATGGACGACATGGTGGATGAATCTCGTGAATGGAGGAGACGGCGGAGGAATAGAGGCGATGTCGGTGGTGGCAAGGAGAGAGAATAAGAGAATGGAAAGAGAGAGAAAGTGAGAAGAGAGAACACAACAGTAGCATGAAAAAATGAGAAGAGAGAGAGAGAGGGAAGGGAAAAATAAGGAAAGAGAAAAAGAAAGAGAGAGAAAAAGTAAGGGTATTTTAATCCGAAAAGACAAATATTTGCCATAATTTGTAAAAATTAAGTTTAAAGTCAACTTTTATGTTTTACTATATGATTTGACTAGAAAGGTGCATTTTCTCATATAAATTTGACATATTAAGCTTCATGACGACATATGTAATATGTATTACAGATCTTACAATGGCCTAAACAAATTCTTTCTAAACTATAGGAAGGGCTGACATAAGATACAAGAAGAAAATAAAATGAAGTCAATGTTTTTGTATTTGGAATCTCTATATACGCTTCTACATATAACATTTTCTAACAAGACCTATAAATGAACACAAAAAAAAGAAGCTCCACAAGAATTTTTGTATATACTATACTGATGCTTAATAAGTGTCTCACTATCAACTAAAAATGCTGTCAGCCATCAGAATATTAACCCAAAATTGGAAAAAAAATAAAAAAATACAGATGTTGAAGGTTCTCATCATCACCAATCAATTATGCTGAGCCATAGCCATCTACCCTCATTCAGCTTTCCTTTAATTTCATTTCTGACAACGTGAATCAACAAACACGCAGCAATAGAAATCGAAATAATAAGCATCAAGAAAACACTGTTCCATCCTCGGGTTGAAATATAACCAGCCAGAAGAGGACCAAGAGCGGCACCTACAGAACCGGTACCGTCTATAATTGCTGTAACAGTAGCTAATGCACGGGAACTCCCTCTTATCATGCTCTGGGTACCAAGATCAGCAGCGACTGCTGTTGTTATTAGTGAGTAGGGTCCGTTTACAAGTAAGCCAGACGAAAACATCAACGCGATGTTTGTGAACATTGATATACTTCCATAAACGCGGTAAGAAATAAGGGTCGGAATGGATAGCAGTAAAAATATAACTGAGGTAACACCACGAGCCTCAATCATATCGGATATGTAACCTGCTGAAATTCCACCGAAAACTCCTCCAATATCAAAGACTGTCGAGAGAATCCCAGCTGTTTTGTGTGACAGATGCACTCCAGCAACAGCTGTAATTTACAAGAAAAAAACAGACGCATGATAAGTTGCACTATTTTCATCTACAAGGAACATCGGTGGGGAATAATTTGCAGAAAGATAAGCTTAAGAATCAAAATTTTCCTAGATTAATACACATTGGTAATAATAATAGTAAGAAAAACAAAAAACAACGCACAGACAGGGATTTTACAGAACCTTGACTTCATAAGAACTATTTATTTCATGAGAAATGAATACATATATACTTAGGTAGTTTGAGAACTCGTGCGATTTAACTAATGGAACTAGGTTAGTAACTATGCATTAACAGCCTTCAACATATAAATGCATAGAAAAAAACAGTTTGAAATTGACATTTAGAAGATATCATAATAGTTGGGCAACAAAGAAGAGTATAAAACTATCCTGAAAATCTTCGTAGAAAAAAGCTCGTAATCCAATATCACTCCAAATTATTGAGGCACTGCAATAGTTTTTCAACTACAGGTTTATATATCTCAAAGAATGATCTCAAACATTCCATTAGATTCTCACAACAAAAGGAAATTAGAAGCTAACTTCTCAGACAAGTCCTATAGAAAATCTCAGCAGTCATTCAATTGAAGTTTACAGCCAAATGAAAGAAAAATGCTATTCACATCATTTCAGCATGCTCAGTAACTAATTCATGATGTGTAATGACATTTGAAAAATACTGTTAATCAATCACTAAATATGCAATTGAAAAGGCAAATTACCTGTGTGCCTAATGTAAAAGGGCAACCAATACAAGAAAGTGTAAGCTACAAGCTTAGAGAAGAACAAGCAGAAAGCAAAAGATGCCACATTTGGCAACCTCCATGCATCCAAGAAACCTATAGCAACTGAACCCTCCTCGTCCCCGTCCTCAATCTCCATCATATTTCCATCTCCATTCTCAACTTTCTCCGAATCCACCAATGCTACGCCCTCAACATTCAACTCTGCATCCTCTCCAGACATCTCAAACCCGATATTTTCAGGATGCACGACAAGAAACAAGAAGACGAAAACCGCCACCACCATGATCAGAAACCCCGGCAGAAGAAACGACCAGCCCCATCCGAACCCTAGCACAGATGAAGCTATTACAGAACCGATAATGTTACCCACTGAGGTATGTGAATTCCATACCCCCATGATCAATCCTCTCTTCGCCTTACCACACCAGTTCCCCACAACCGCCACCACGCACGGCCACCCGATGGATTGAAACAAACCACCGAAAATTTGAATGATCACAAAAGCGCCAAAAGAGTGCAAATCGAGAAAATACCCCAACCCGAATAGTATGACGAAAATGCCGCTTCCCACCATCCCAATCGTCAAGAAAATTCTCAAATCAACCGTATCGCCGAAGTGGCCGGCGAAATACATGCCAATGGCATAAGCCAATAGGAACGAGAGATCCAGCTCGCCGAGACGGTGTGGGCCATCGGGGCCATCGAACGGGGCCCACCCAGTCCCATTCCGGGCAGATCGAGATAGGTCGTGATCGGAAACTGAAAAGGGGGCGGTTTTTGTGGTTGCATCGGTGGCTAGGGTTTGGTTAACTGGGGCTGTGAGGACCGCTTTAACTATGCTGGGGGGTTTACGGGAAGCATGGAAAGAAGCGTAGGCAGCGAATGTCAGAAGGAGGACCAGAAACTGATGGTATTTACGGGTTCTTTCGGCGGCGGCGACGCCGGGGAACAATCTGAGGCCTGGTGGCGGTTGTGGCGGTGGAGAAGGGGTTATGGTCTTCAGCTGCATCATACTGTTATGAAAGCGTTTAGTTATGAAATGCGTGTTTTTCTTAAGCAGCAGAAATTACGTTTTTGAACAGAGATTTATCTGAAAATGGGGATTTGTCTGAATTTGTTCCTCATTCGAAACTTCCTTGAAAATTCCCCAACTTTCAACTTCATTGTTTTGATTATTTCAATTGGGTGCAGTCGTAGAGATTAAGATTTGGCCTTCGAATAGTCAGAAGCTTTGTGAGATGGATAGTTCACTAAACGTGTGATTCTATTCATTCTCACAAAAAATGATTTATATTCCATTTCTACTTTGATCTTTACTTCAATTTACGCATTGATTTTGATAATTATACGTTGGGTAGCAAAATTTTATTACAGTTAGGGGTGTGCAAGATGTAAACCGAACCGAAAAAACCGACCGAACCAATGAGTTTCGGTCGGTTCGGTTCGGTTTGAAAATTGAATTCGGTTCGGTTTCGGTTTTTACACAAGAAAACTGATGAGGTTCGGTTCGGTTCTCGATTGGGAAGTTTTGGGTCGGTCGGGAACCGAACCGACCGAAACATATATTATAATATATTAATATTAATTAAATTATATATATACACATTATTATATTAATTTTTATTAGATATTTGTTATGATTTGAAATTTCGTAATGAGTTATATAAAATTAGGAAATTTTGTAATGAGTTATATTTGTTATATGAAATTTCGAAAAAAAAATATACAAAACTGTCGGTTTTTAAACAACCGACCGAAACCGACCGATGGTTTCGGGTCGGTTTCAGTTCGGCCCGAACCTTGAAGTCGGTTCGGTTCGGTTGAGAAAATTCCCTTCGGTCGGTTGGTCGGTTTTTAAGGTTTTGGTCGGTCGGTCGAACCGACCGACCGATGCACACCCCTAATTACAGTAATTTCCTTTACCTTTATCAAGTGAAAGTTTACACGCTAGGTATAATATGGGATTTCCAACAATGGGAAACTGCAAATTATACTATAAACTATGAACCATTTAGATTTAGTAATCTTAATTTTATTTTCAAATCTTGGCAATTAAATAGTTATACTTCATAGATTTTACAGATTAAAATTTGCTATTTCCGACAATTCAAACTTTTAAATTCTCATCGCTTGAATCCTAATGTTCGACATCGATTTTTATGTCATAATGTTTCTCTCATCTAATTCGTCGAAGACCAACCTTTAATTTTTTAAATCAAGGATTCGAAGGATAAGAATTTGAATGCTTAGATTGCCGGAAAATTTGAACGAATTTTAATTACAAAAATTAAAAATTAATTATTAAATTTTAAAAATTAAATTAAAATTACAAAATGATTATAATTTGTAATTTAATTTGCAGATTTTCCCAACCAATAATATAACAACATACTTCGATACTATTAAAGGGTCTTTTTCTTATCAAAGAAAAAAAAAATTAAAAATGGAGCCTTTTTAGCTCGCACAGACAGGCCACCTTTCCAGTTCGACATTTCCATCGCAATTGACAACTCTCCTAAATAAACATACAAATACGTACATGTATATGTGAATGATGAAGACATATATATATGCCCACATAACAATCCACCGTAATTCAAATTCTTCTCTTTCTATCTCCTCCCGTGGAGAGAGAGAGAGAGAGATACAGGCGGATGGGCTTAGGCGCCAGCCATAGAGGAGGAGGCTCTGCCCCTTCTCATCGGGCCGAGCCGTCGAAACGCCGTCGGTCCTCGATCAGACGCACCATCTCCTCATTCCTCTTATGCGGCGCCTCCTCATCCTCCTCCCGCGTGGTATATATGCTATATATATATATATATATATATATATAGATATATATATATCTACATATTGTTGTTGTTGCGGCCGTTTGCTTTTATGCTTTCACCATCTTTTCTTTTCTTTTACTTGAACGATCTATTCATGATCTTTAGCCTTTTTATAAACTCTCTAGTGTATGGAGTTGATCGCATTTCATGAGCGTATTGCTAATTAGGTGGGATTTCTGCTGTTAAGTTAGTTACCCTTTTGTAGATTTTGATTACTCCACTGTTAAATTTTGGATGAATGGGCTCTGCCGATATAGGATCACGAGATTAGATCGTTGGTTGTCTCTGAATTGCGTTCCTTTCTGTTTATTTAATGGATTATATATACGTGCATAATACGTAGTCATTTGAAGGTTGTTGATTGCATTAGTAATCAATCTTTGTAGGAGATTAGTTTGATGCTGAAATCAGTTAAAAGTTTTTGCTTTGCAGCATCAACTGTGGAAGTAATGTACAAGATGTTCAAAGTGTTTTTTGCTGTACCAAAGAAAATGAGCAGGCAAGGGGCAGTATTTGACATAAGTGATAAGAAGAGAATAATGTGTTAAATGGGATATAGGTCCTGTGTTAAAAAATTGGAATTGCAAACCATGTTTTCTACAATATGAGACTTCTTCGTCTATATACATACAAGAAGATACAAAAATACTGAGAATGTGCTCCTTCGCATCTGATTATTGTTCAGTAAAATTTCAGTGCTCTTATGGTTAATTCAGCTTGTGATAGGACAGATTCTGTAGTTTCAGGTCTAAAAGTTAATTCTATGTGTTATGCATATTATTTCCTGTAGATGGAGGATTTTCCAGCTGAATTATTGGTGACTTCTGCAGAAACTTGTGATGGAGAGAGATTGAAATACAAAAGAGAAGGTTCTGATCTTTCCCTGGTCTCATCTGGAAGATGCATGACTGGAAATGAGATCCCTACACTTCAGAAAGTCGCAAGCAATGTAGGGCCTAGAGATAAAGGGAAATTATTGTCTGAAAGTGGGAAAATGATTTCTTGTCAATCCACGGCCAATTCTAGCTGTAATGGCGCTGCAAGTGCTTCCTTCATGGTTCAGCCATCTCCAGACTGTGTCTCCGCCACTGAAATTGATATTTTTGATGATGTGAAGGACACTGACAGCATCACAAGTAGAGATTCTTCTCAGTTTTATGAAGCACTAAGCAATTCAAATAATTTTCCTTCTCATTGTTCTGGAGAAATTTCTCTGGATGAAGTTTCAGCAAGAAACAGCATTTCTGAAGCTATTGATTCTCATTCTGGAGATAGTTCTTCTTATTTTCCTGATTCACCTATAGCATTTCGCGTAATGCAAGATGATAATCTACGGAATCTGATGCCTTCAGCCTCCGAATTTATACTATTAGAAAGAGAACAAAACAGGCAAGAGGGGAGTCTACTTCAGGGAGATTTAATGGGTGTTTCCTCAAACATTTTATTGAGTAATTCTGTTGAAATAAATGGTCATGACATAAGGAATTATAGAAGATCATTTTCATTTTCAAGAAATTCTGTCTTTTCAACGGATGACTCTGATTACTCGAGATCTCCAGATGACTTGCACCATGATTTTAGTGGTGAATTATTTAGCAACAGCATTGGAGGAAGTTTTGCGTCTCTTGGAAGTGGAACCCATGGCAGTAATGAGTTGGGATGGAATTCAAGATCTGAGGTACAACTCTTGCTTGTAGTTCTTCACTTATAAACTTCTTTATTGAATTCAAAGAGGTTTAGTTCCATTTAATGCTTCAATTATGCTTTACTGAAAAGCTTACTCTTTAAGAATTAGGAATACTATCATCTTCTTTCTCTCTTTCCCCAAATATCTTGTCTGCCTCATACACAACTAAATCATGTAACTGATTATATATATATGTCTATGAATACTTATTTGTATATATGTATTTATAATTGTTTCTCTATTCATGTACATTAATAATTGTCTGCTCATTTGGCATCAGTTTCCTCTGTTTCCCTATCTTCTATAGGGGTTATGATCAGTCCTGTTCATTTGGACCTGTAATGGTAGTTTATAGTTTCTTCTTGTTACAGTTCTGGGAAAGACTCCGTGGTAGTCTTGATACAACTGATACTCCAACTGATGTCTGCCCTAGAAGGATACATGCCGGTAGCTCATGCATATGCCGATCTGGTTTATCAGTAGAGGAGCCCAGCTCACGCGCAATTTCCCGAATAGTTGTGCTTGCTCAAACATTGTTCGAGGTAATCTTCTGGACGAGACAGTTGAAGCTGCTATATTTATCTGCTAGTATGCAACATAATTGCATGTGTGTGTAAGAAATGGTAGACGATCATTCTATTTCCTTGTTTGGGAGCTAAAGAGTACACCAATAGTTCAATTACCCATAAGGAAACAGTTAACTTTCTTTAAGAATACATGTTTAGGACTGAACTGTTATTGACTCTTTCTAGGGCATCGTTAATACAACTCTGGGAGTAGTGTATTTTGCTTCATCTCCTTGGTGGATTCACCCCAATATCATCCTCTAGATCTTGACTGATGCTTTACTATTTTACAACAATTTCAGCACTCAATTTGATTATCACCTTTATTCTGTGAAAGACTCATGACTACATACTTCCTTCCTTTCTTTATTTCGTTTTGTTTTCTCCATCAGAAAACATTAATCTCTCACTTTGCTGTCCTCTCTTTCCCCGAGACATCACCCCAGCCCCACTTCCTCATTATATTTTTCTGCTTCTTTTCCCTTTTCTTTACTTATCTCCAACCACAATAGCAAGCACAAAAGGATGCCAGAATAATAGTGTGATGATGGCAGTAGGAGGAAGGTCAGGAGGCCTACTTGTGATAGTTGATCAGGAGAGTAATTCTTGAAAACAGAGACGAGTTCCTGAGGTGGAGGGAGATAGTTGATCTGGAGAGTAAGTAGATAGTTGGAAGTGGAAGGAGATGGTTGGTATCTCTTTGTCATAATGCATAGTTTTTTCTTGAGATCCTTGTGTCGTGATTGTATATTTCCTTTTTACCTCACATCTGCAGTTAAATTCTTATTATATTTTACAATTCTTTTTATATTTCTAGTTTATGTGCAATATTCAGGTGCTTGACCAGATACATCAGCAGCCCATGTCGGTTTCCTTGTCTATGGTCTCACTTCCAGCTCCAGAATCAGATGTCAACTCGTTGTCAGTGAAGATATACAGAAAAGAAAATATATTGGAATGTGCAGAAGATATTTCACAGTATGTTTTTTTTCCTCATGTTATCTTTAAGATGGCCTATCTGAGAAGAGACTTCTCAAGGCTGCTGTTGCCAACTTCACGCCATTTGACTGCCATTTGAAATATCACTTTTATGTTTTGGCGTTGATCCCGTAACCATGTCATGCAGGTGTCACATTTGCCTGGCTGCCTATGAGGAGGGCGACAAGATACGACTACTTCCATGCCAACACGAGTATCACATGTCATGTGTGGATAAATGGCTTAAAGAGATTCATGGGTAACTAACTACTCTTTGCTACCATTTTTTTGTATTTGCATGTCTCAATTCTTACACTCTCTACTGCTGCCTTGTAGTGTCTGCCCACTCTGCCGACGAGATGTTTGTAAGGGTGTCACTGAAGCATCTTCTCCAAACCCCTAAACATCCTTCCTCATTAGCTCATCTTGTATATGGTTACATAAACGATTGATTCTTTTCGAGGCAAAGATTTCAGATATAATATATGCATCTGCAGCTATGCAGAAAAAGGAAATTCTATACACTGATCATGAGGAAATAAAGATTTTCTTGCCTTGTGTCTCAAGTCTTTTGTCCATATATCATACAATATAAAGTTTGCATCTCTAATTTGCCTCTTGTTCAAAGTGAAGGAAATTACATTTATTTTTCAAGGAGAAAAGGTTAATACAGTAAATTTTGTATGACACAACACACACACACACACAAGTAAAGGTTAATACAATCAATCTGCTGGAGGGGAAATTGAAGCAACAAAGTGGTCAATATTTTGATCAGATGTGCCTCCAGCATCAACTGCCTCTCTAGCCAATCTTTTCCATATTTTTGCAGTTTTTCTCATCTCCTCATCTTCCATCACATTCTTCACACAACGAACTATCTCCTCTCTCCTCACTATCCCTTTCTCATCGGAGCGAGCCCGGATTCCCATTCCCCACACGTCCTCGACAAACTTAGCGTTGGTGATCTGATCGCTCCACACTGGCATTGCCACTATTGGCACTCCCAAACTCAATGCTTCGAGTGTAGAGTTCCATCCACAGTGCATGACGAAGCAACCTACTGCCTCGTCCGCCAACACTTCCAACTGCGGACACCACCGCACCACCAACACTCTCTCGGACGACAAATTGTTGGAAAGTTTGGATTCTTCTGTGGCTCTAACCACCCACATAAAGTAGTAGTTATGAGAGAGTTGGAGTGCTAGTGCTAATTCCTCCATCTGCTCTGCTCCCAACTCTACCATACTACCAAAAGACACATAAACAACAGATTTAGCAGCACGTGCGTGGAGCCACGTGATGCAAACATCTCTGCTAGGGTTAAACATGTTCAGACCGTATTCTTTGTCGTCTGCTATCCGCTTGTCCAAGTATGAAGATGGTATGGTTGGCCCAATTGTCATTACTTTTCCCATTTTCGCAATCCACTCAGCTGCCTAATATAATCCAAGTCGTAGTTAGTTCGAGTAGGGGGAAGCATTAGGACGGTTCAGGTCAAAATCGAACCGAACCAAGAAAATCAAAAATTTTGATTTTTTTTTTAATTGTTTTGCCAACTCGAATAGTCCGAAATTCTTGCTTCAAACTAAATCAAACCAAACCAAAATCGAAATAGTATTCAGCTTAGAATATAAAAACTTCCTAAATTTAAAATTAAAAAAAATAATCATCCCTAAATAATAATCTTTTAATTAATTTTATAATTGTGTGTGAGTCAAGAGTTGTGGAATATTTTTAAAAATATATAAATTAAATATTGCGTCAATGGTAAATAATGTCATTTTTGGTTAGTAAAAGACTAATTTTAGCCACAATTTATGAAAACTGTTACTTTTAGCCACTCTTACGAAATTGCCCCTGAAAGCATCGCTCCTTCGAATCTTTCATATTCGCGTTATGGCTTCGCTATTTTATCCTATCACGTGATGACATGAAAAGAGGCATTGATGCGTCACACGAAAGGAGTATAATTGGAAGTTAACTATTAAAATTACTAAAATTAATAATTTTTTAAATTGTGGCCAAAATTATTCTTTTACTAAGCAAAATAATATTTTATTTTTTTCCTTTTAAATATTTCGATGAGTTCAGCACTTCAGCTCAACATGATTTTCGGGTCGCTAAACCGAATCGAATTAATTTACATTCCGGGTTCACAAAAAAATTGAAACCGAACTCGAAATGATCTCAAAATTTCAACCGAATTCAACGGTCTGCTCTCCCCTAGTTGTAGATCTTTTTCTCTGTTTGTAAACACAACATCTTCTCCTAATTAAGTTGCAATAATCAAATTAAGCTATGAAAGCCATACCTCTGTTTCTAACTTGTAAAAAGTGTTGACGAAGATCCAATCCGCTTCCTCAATATTCACGAACTGTTCTAGAAGCAATTTAAGAGCAACCGGATAGGAAGAAACATCGTACATGAAAAAAGGCATGTCCGAAGCTTCTAGAGGAGGCAGTCCAGAAAGATGAACAAGTCGTTGCTTCTCTGAAAATGGCAGCTGTATGCAAATGGTACAAAATGGTATTTACTGCACATGATTGAGTGAAGAAAGCTGCTCCCACCAATCCCAACTTCTTAGCAACGTCAAGGCACCACGGGATAAGCGGGTCGTAGATCACGCAATCAACGGCCCGGCCCGACTTGTTGAGCTTCTCCACCAGCGTCTGCATGCCGACTTGGCGCGTACGGTCCACGAATTCTTGCAGGTCGTGGTTGAAATCGCCTCTCCATCCGTCGGAGATGGTCTCCGCAGAAATGGAAGGATTTGAAAATGGTTGCATGGTTTTGAAGGTGTAGCGGGTGACGGCGAAGGTGATGGTTAGTCCCTTTTGTGCTAAGCGTTTGGAGAATTGGAGCATAGGGTTAATGTGGCCTTGAAGTTGATCCGGGAGGATTAAGCAATGACCGTTGCTTTCTCCTGCTCTTTTCTCCATTTCTGCTTAATCTAATTAGGCTAATATTTCTAAACTAATTATTTCAACAACTATATCTATCTACCTATCTATCCATCTATTTATCTATCTTATGATGATATGCATATTTAATATTCGTGTGTGTATATATTTTATTAAATAGTATTCTCTCCGTCCCAATAACAACGTCTCACTTGCTTTAGACACGGTTATTAAGAAACAAGAGTAAAAAGATAAAAAGTGGTAGGTTCCATAGCTTTTGAAGAGTTAATTAATTATTTTTATTTTTGGAATGAGACCTTGCTATAAGGACATACGTAAAAGGAAAACGAGACCTTGCTATTGGGACGGATGGAGTATAAAATATTGTAGAGAATGAGAATATTGTGCCTTTGACTGCAAGTACAAGCCGGCCGGTTTTGAATTTGCGACCAAAATACGTAGGTTGTTTTTCTTGGTAGAAGAGATAAAATAGGGTATATTTAAATTTGAGTGAGCTAGGCTTAATTAAGTTGTGATTAGTATGAGGTTTGTTGAACTGCTGCATTAAAGTATTGAGCAAAATCTTGAGTTAGTCAGCAATCATAGTGTTGCTCAGATATACAAATTTGACTAGAGCCTTAATTATCAAGATCTTTAGTGATTAATTATACTTCAGTCAACTGGACTAATTAAGGTATATGAATTAATTAAGACGAGTCTAGTGTTGAAAATCGTGATAATTAATTGTTTCTTATTCATTCTTAATTAATTAATATTGACTCTGACTTGACTAGGTTACTAGTAACGTTACATACAAAATTACGAGAGTCAATCTTTATAATATACTCATATTTGCTGTAATTAAACACAACTGAACTGATCAAACAAAACCAGGCACATGACTATAATTAAATTAATCTCTATTTACAAAATTATGAGAGCTAGTTATGTTCTTATATGAATACCTATAAATGGAACTTGGAATAACTGAAATTCACATATATCAGCTCGACATAATTAATTAATGCCGCTTAAATTATATAGGTTAGCTGATGATACATACATGCTTCAAATTTGTATACAACAACCGTTAATTTAATTTAACAAGAAACGGCGCCTCTCTTCTACAGGTTACCCTCGTCATAAAAAAAACAAATACACCAGTACGTACTCTTCTCGTCTAAATCCTTTCAGTCCAACATTCGTGCTCCGTTAGCAAAATCACGTATAGTATAGTTTTAACATCACTTAATACACGGGATTTATAAGATGCATGAGAATGTGCACGGCTGTCGTGGCGCGAACTTTACAACGTTCGACACTAGTTAGAGTGAAATTAAAAAAGATACATAGGCAAATTATCTAGTCCAATTCATGAACCAAAACATGATTTCAATAAATTAAGATCATATGGATCGATCAGGAGGCCTTCTGAGAAGTTGTCCTAAGAATTTTAGTGAGTGCGTAAGCAAGAGACCTTGCAGGATTGACTCTAATGGTGGTATTGAAGGCTCTGCACACTTTCATGTGCGCATGCAGAGCTTCTTCCCTCACCATATGTCGCACGCCTCCCAGTTTGTTGGACTCTTCGTTCACTGCTTCCGAGCAAAGCCCGCACACCCATTTCCCGTAGAAACGGGCCCTCGTGTGCCGGATGTACGATACGGTGCACTCCTCCGACAGCCCGCAGCACTCGCACTCTACCTCGTTGATCTCGTTGGAGGCCGCAGCCGCCGTTGGAAACCTCAAATCCATATATCCAAATATGCCCTTTTCCGAGATTCTCTCTCCTGATCTTTGGAACATGTCCAGCGACAGTCTCCTTGTGTTTCTATTTGGCACCATTGCTACACTCTTATTTTCGAACATCTCTCTCTCTCTCTAACGACCTATGCTTCTAGGATCTCTCTATATATAGCTTCTAGCTTCTAGGTTTTGATCGATTGGACTCCCAGTTGGGGTTGTTATTGTGATGCACGAGAGCGATACGACAACGACACGAACACGACGGGCAATGATGAAATGCGTGATGAGACCATTTGAGGGCATATGGGATGCGGTTGACATATTATATGTGGTGGGTTGTCACAGGTTGGGTAATAGATACCATTCGTTCATCTGGAGACAAGCTGTGGACTGTTGAAGAATTAATTAGTGCACAACGACATGCCGCAATCAATTTCAACCAAATTGTGTTTCCGGATTTTCTACTTTTATCATGTGAATTATCCTCATCTCTCTCTCCCCGTTGCATTCAGCGCAGTTGGTGAAGTTAACATTTGCACCTGAACATCTCTCAACTTAATTAGAAATTATGATAACTCATTCTATCTACATTGCTTGTGGTTGTGGATATATATGGGGGAAGAAGGGGTCAATTTTTCCGACTATAAAGAGATTTAATTTGTGAATCTAATTGTAATGGTCGCCACTAAAGGTATCAAAAATGGCCTGACTTATGGTATGGCCAATGTATTAAGAGGCCCGAAAGTCGTTCGGGGTCTAAATTTTTATAAGCTCAGCTCGGATAGAAATCGAGTTGGGCATGTTTGACCGACAGTTCTTCTATCTACTACTACTATTATAGAAGAGTTTATTTAAAAAAGGACTTTTCCTATTTTACCCCTCTAGTATATACTTAATTGAAGAAAAATATTGTAATATAGATCATATTGAGTTTAATGACTTGATGAGTAAATGAACTTATAGAATGATCAAATTTATAGGTACAACACGGTTGCGAAATATTACAGCAAATCTATATAGATTGTATGATACAATCTATTCTCTTTACAAAAAAAAAAAAAAATCACACTCACATAGACATAGTCACATGGCTTCTGGTTCTTGAAGGATTCTGACCTTGAAGGAAAGCCGATTCAGATTTCGGCTTGCTCGTAGCTTAAAAATCTTACATGTCGAAGAAGGGATTGTATCTAAAGCCCTTATCAATGCTGCTGCTATTATTAAAAGATGCGCGCGCAGTCCTTGAGGAAGACAACCTGGCTTGCTTCATAGAGTATGACTCCTCTTGGGGAGGAGCAAACAGATTGGGATGTGAGTTTTCTTCATCATCAAATGTGGTCCATCTCTTCGAGTTGTGTTTCTCTCTCTCTGCGCCTCTTGTATTTTCTCTCTCCCCAATATGATGATCTTTGAATTCTTGTTTAACCACATCTAGCACAGCCTCGCCATTGCGGTCACACCATGATCTAGATCATCCACATAAAAAATGAGATCAGCAACTATCAAAATCAGACATGTTTATATATTCTACTTAGAAAGTTTTGATTGTCTTGCTATTAATTTGACACTGGAATAAACTATAAATCTGCCAGTTTTCAATTCAAGAAATGAGAAACAGTCATTCACTTACTTGGGAAAAATCTTTTTAAGCTCAGCATTGTCGACTGGATGACTATTTGAGATTTCATCAAGTTGATCATCTCTGGCATTATCGAATCAAGCAGCCGTTTGTCAGAATTAGCATCACAGATACATATATTAGTACTAGAATCTTACAATTGATGCCAAAATGAAATGCTTACGACAAATGGACATGTGTATGTGTACTTCTCGCGCTGAGTTCTGTTTGGATTCGAGACAGTTCCTTTTTCACGTTCTCTCCAAAAACCTACAAAGAATTCGAAAAGGTTCATGCAATATCTAGAAGCAGAAAGTTAAGTCATCTATGCAAGCTCAAACATAGCCAGATATACATACATACATAAGTCATAACAATAGGATATATTTGAGGTATTATATATAGTAGTTGTGAAAAAAAATGAGTATAGAGTTGTTACCTCATCTAAAATGACATCTGCTGATGAACCATTTGGATGCAATTTCTTCTTTATTTTCTTGGTTTCTGCTTCCTTCCCAGTATTGTCTGATTTTTCAGTTACGGACAACGGGGTTGTTTCATCCTCGACATTGGCCTTCTTCCATTTCTTAAATCCATCAAAACCCCATGTTCTCTTCACTACTTTCCCATTTTCTTTGCTGTCTAGAGCTGGATCATCATGCTCCTCCTCCTTGTGCTCTCTTTGAAAGAGAGAGAGAGGGGCCCTAAATGGTTTCCTTTTCCCTTTCTCGCTACCGATTTGCTTCTCAGATTCAGGCAAACTTTCCATCAAGAAAATGGACTTGGATTCATTCTCTCTCTCATTCAAACCAGCATTCCAAAAGGGATTTTCAGTAGAACGCAAAAGCTCATTCCCTGCAAAGCTAGCAGTGCTTACATTTTGATCTTTTGGCTTCATATTCTTTATATCTGAGTCAATTGCATCCTTATCCTCCTTCAACTTTCCATATTTATTGGGTGATACAAAAGCCAAAACAGAAGAAGAAGCCCCTTTCGACGTTTTCTTCAACGTCGAACCCTCTTTATGTTTGTTTGCAGACCTTAAGCCTTCTGATTTAACCAAGCATTTGTCTTCCTTCAAATCTATTGCAGACCACTCTTCATTTGTAATCTTTTTCTGCGGTCCACGAACTGTCACGTCGGTTTCCTTAATCTCTGCTCCCTGAACTGCTAGCCTCTGCAACAAAGGTCTCTTTGAAGAATGGTACTCATCCTCTGATATGCAATTTGCGTAGAGTAACTCCTAAAATGGAAATCATCAATTGGCCTTTCTTTGTAAATATTCTATATAACAATTAAAATTCCTTTACAAGATCTATCACAAAATAATTAACTCAAGCAAAATCGATAGCAAGGTAGAAACTCTGCATATTTGAATAAGTTTGCAATGGAACAACTAGTCCAAGACCAAGAGCTCAAAAGAAATCAAACTCAAAAGCAATAAATCAATGGAAGTTTCTTGGAATAGTACTCTGAATTGAAAATTCAAAGAAAACGCAAGCTTTAATTTGAATTATATTGTAGAAACTCATTAATACTTATTAACTACAACAATCCAACAATTTCGTATAGATCAATACGATACCAAATTCTTAAACAATGAAACCCTAATACACCACAAAAAATGAGATCTTGAAAATTTTGATTTTACCAATGAAAAAGCATAAAAAGGGAAGAAAAAGGAAATTTCAGTCACCTGCAAGAAGATGAGCTTATCCCTTAGAATGAGAGGCGGCTCATAATCGAGAGGCGAAGCAATGAGAGTTTCGAGAAGATGCGCTCTGAAAGCAGAGACCTCATCTTCATGAAGAATTCCCTCTTTACAAAGGCCCATCAAATTAAGCATCTGGTGGAACGATTCCTGCTGCCATTTCAACTGATCCGACTGCTCCTTCGCCCGGAGCTGCTCCGCCGCCGCTATCGCCGGCATCCGCTTCTTCTTGAAGGAAAATGGGAGGATCGTCTTGCAGATGGAGGTGATGGAATCTTGCAGTGATGTGTAGTATGTGGGCGTGTATGCGTACGCCATTTTCTGATCAAAAGAAGAAGAAAAAAGAAAATTGTTTTGAATTTTGGCTCTGATTCGGCTGAGTTGTGCAGGTTTTCAATTATTTTAAGATTTTAATTTCTTTTCTTTTTTTGTTTATAGAAATTTATAGTGGAGTTCTTACACAGAACAGTTTGATGATGATGTGCGGCTTTGCTGTAAGAGATTTTGAATTATGGGTTCCTTGTTAAAACGGTAAGCTGGAACTAGCCGTTGGGTTTTAAACGTTACCTTAGTGTGGAACAGCGACGTGTTGTATTTTCTTCTTTCTTTTGTTTGGTCGGCTCGACGAATGGGCCTTGAATTTGGGCTTTACAGGGTTCGGGCTGCCAAGTAAGATGTTTTAAGGGTAATATTTTGAGTAACTATGTGAAATAGCCACTTAAGTTAATAAAAACAAAATACTAGCCACAAACTTAATGTTATATAAATACTAGCCACTATTTGTTTGAAAATACTTTTACCCTTTAACTTATATTTCTACCATTTTAACTAGAAGTTGCAATGTTGCCGCCACGCAAACGGGGGTCTATGTTATGTTGCTATATTGGGCCCGAGTGAGATCTACTCGCTCCAGTCGCACCTTCGTTCGCCCGGTACGCTTCGGGTGTCGAACATGGAGTGGTGCGAGTGAGGCGAGCGGCCCTCGTTCTGTACGCGAACGGCAGCCCATTCGACCCGTTCGCGCCTCCATCTCGCAAACTAGTGTGGCGCGAACGGCACGCACGGGCACCAATCGACCCGTTCGCGCCACTCGCACCGCTCATGTTACCCACACACCCGAGCAAGGCGCGAGTCGCGCGAACGGCCCTCGTTCGCCCCGCTCGCGCCGCTCACCTTACCCACACATCAGGCGCGAGTCGTGCGAACGGCCCTCGTTCGCCCCGCTCACGCCGCTCACCTTACCCACACATTAGGCGCGAGTCGCGCGAACGGCCCTCGTTCGCCCGCTCGCGCCGCTCACTTTACCCAGACATCAGGCGCGAGTCGCGCGAACGGCCCTCGTTCGCCCCGCTCGCGCCGCTCACCTTACCCACACATCAGGCGCGAGTCGTGCGAACGGCCGGCCCTCATTCGCCCGCTCGCGCCGCTCACTTTACCCAGACATCAGGCGCGAACGGCCCTCGTTCGCCCGCTCGCACCTAGATCTATTCGCACAATACATGGGGCGAGTAGATCCACTCGCACCCTACATGGGGCGACTAGATCTATTCGCTCCTTCCACCACCGCAACGGAGTTTTGCATCACAAATTAACACCATTAACACATAGATTTGTAGTAGGAAACTTACATCGGCGCCATAATCGTCGTCGGATTCCGATTCAACGGAATCACTTCTGTTTGAGCTATTCGACATCGTCGGCGGAGATGATGGCGCGGCATAGAGGAAGGCGCGACAGGTAGCATGAGCGGGGGGAGATGATGGCGCGGCAGAGAGGGTGACGCGACGGTAGCACGAGCGGCGAAGATTAGGCGCGAAGAAACCTAGACGCGAAGGTGTTGATGAAAGAAGATGCGAATGCGGCGGCGGAGGAGATGCGAAGATGGCGGAGGTGCGAAGAAGGAATGAGATTGTACGAAGACGGCGGTTCTGTTTCTATCTAGGGGTATTTTTGTAAGAGTGACCAGTATTTATATAATATTAACTTAGTGGCTAGTATTTTGTTTTTATTAACTTAAGTGGCTATTATAATATTTCACTCTATTATTTTTATTCCAAGTCTTATTTTTCTAAGCCCCAACATAAATGATTATATACATTTATTATTCTTTAAAAAAAGTAGATATTGTTTTATTTAACACGGAAAAGATCATATACAAAGCACTTTCCCGTAAGAAATGAGAAGCGATTTGGGTCATTGATTTTTGTAGATCTACGGTTGTTATTGATCGATGCATTATAATTGAACATTAAATGCATTATCATAACAATGCATTATAGTAACTCAAAAATGCACTATTATGACGATGTATTGTAATAATAAATAAAATACATTATTTTAGTACATAAAATATATTATTATCAGTTTTTACGGGAAAAATATTTTATATGTGAACCAACCCGTATTTAACACTTTTGCCGTGTACTTCCACAACTTGAAAAATAAGGAACTAGATTCACGTTTGACAACTGAATTATCACAAAAATTTGGGTGGGGTCGGACTCACTATGCGGTCCAATTTAATTAGAATAATTAGAGGATAATTAATTTTACTTAAAGTTTATTAATTTAATTAGGATTTAAAAATATCTAATTAGAGATATTTAAATATTAATTAATTTTTAATTAATTAAAATTAAATAATTAAAAAAAGTGGATTATCCCCCTTGAATTATAATTCCCCTTCAAACTGAACAGTATTGTAAAATTGACTGAATGTTGTTCAATTTTGTATAGAAGATCCAGACATTTTTTAATAAAACAATCAAACTTTTTAGAAGCATTGTAGATTCACTTTTTTTTTGGAGGGGGATGGGGGGTTGGAAACTAGGTTCATATGGCTTTCTAATGACCGTATGAATTGGAAAACAATTTGCTTCTAAAAAAATTGATTTAATTTATGAATTTGGTTGAGCATTTCAAATGCATGTCATTGTTCTTTTCTTCTTTTGAGTGGATGCATCTCATTCTAAATATATTATACTGTTGATAACGTTAAAATAGACTAGTAAACATTTTTTTTTTTTAAATAAGAGGATCAATTTGTTCAGACTTCATGAGCTATATAGCTTAGTGAGTATCAACATCAATTTGAGGCTTCAAACAATTTTTTTTTTTATCATTTTAGAGTTCGAGCGAGCGGATCTATCACTCCAAAACTCAATATCGCAAATGTCATCAATCATCTTCGTAGTTTTAATTTTTGGATGAATTATTTAGTAAATTGGGACGGGTAATTTTTTTATCAAGAAAGTAATTCTTTTTTATTTTATTCACTTTCACTCCAAGTATATAATTTTCTTTGAGGAGATTATTACATTTCCATTAGATTATGTGTACTTCAAAAAGAATAAAACAAAAGGAAATAATTATTGATACCTATTGGTCAAATAATCTGGGCCACATAGATACAGAGATTACCTGGCTATAGAAAAATTACAAAAACATCAAAATCCTATTGACATGTGAGAGGGTGGGCAGGTGGGCTTCTATGCTCTTTAAAACAAGAGGATTATTTAGGTATATCCAGAATGGTGATAGTGTGTATTACCCATAACCAGTTTTGAGGGCATGTATAACACATAACCATTATAACTTTTTGACTTTTCTAATTATATCTATTGTGACATTTTCTAAAAATATGTCTTATTTGTGTGGAAATGGGGAAAAATTGACTAGTTAATCAAAATCATATAAAATCATGTATTTACCCTCCTATTTTAGCTATTTAAATGATAGCTACGTATTTCTTTATTACATATTTTGCTAATCGAACCAACGCTTTCAAAATGGTATCAGAGCCTTGTTTTTATTAAGAAATTATATTTTATTTATTGCTTTAAGTATTATCCTAACGGAGGAGACATCAAGAAAACATGGATCCGGACAATTGTCCGAGATGCGAGTGTTACATGAATTATCTCCAAGATCTTGACATAAAAAGAGAAAGAAACCAGATGTTATGGACATTCTGGATAGAATTGTTCGACTCCCGAGTCGTACGTGAAAGAAGGCTTGAATACATGGAGCCTTTCATTCAAGAAATTGAGGCAAGGGAGAGACTTGATGCAAATCTAAGCACTCTCCAGTTCGAGATGATAAACACCATGAGGAGAAACCATCAGAACAATCATATCTGATGGATCTAGAAGGATGTCCAAGGTGTGGACATTTCAAAGAACGTCTCCAAATTTTGGAGAAAAGAAGGATAAGATACCAGAGTGTTCTAACACACTGGCGAAATATGCTGAATCTCTTAGTTCAGCAAAACCAGGAGAAAGAATTAATTGATTCCCGCCTCTAAGGAATCAAATCAAAGGAAGATCTTCTCCATAGTTGTATCTGCCTTGAATGGGAGATAGAACATGCCATGAGAAGAGACCATTGGATCCATTTGGGAGTAAATTGGAATTAGCTCTGATGGAACCAAAGAAAGATAAAGGAGTATCATCTACTTTTTTATATCAAGAGATTACTCCAGATTCATCCAAGATATCGGAGGATCTGAGAGAAATACAGAAAACAGTACAACATTATGGTGATAGCCTGTATGGTGTACCATGCGATCTTTACAAGATTGCTATGAAACAGGATGAAATTTATCATATCCTAAAGGAGATCCAATCACGGATCGAAAAACTGGAGCAACAACCTCGTTCCAGTCAAAGAATGAATCCTTTTGATAATGAACCCACTTATCCATTTCCAGTGGGAGAAACCAAGAAGGATCCAAACATGGAGGCCTTGATAAGAATGATTCGAGAAAAGAAAATATGAATAATCTCGAAAGAATCAATCTTGATAACCTCCAGGAGTTAGCAGAATCTTTTGCTAACATGACAATGGTTGATTTAAAAATGAACCAGAATGTGGTCCAAAACCCACAGCCGGTGAATCAACTTCCACAAGGAGCTATCATTGGAAATCAACAAGATTTTTAAAATGCACCCGGAGCCATTAATGTTGTCCAGGATTTTCAGACTAGAGTAAGGTATGATCAACATACCCCAAATGATGCATATATGGCGGCAAGAAGGACTAGGGCAAGAAGGCCACAACCAAATGTGCAGGATACACCTTATGGGAAGGCGGCCCTGGATCCAATCCATCCCTACGGAGTGATGCTTGATCTTGATGAAGTTAATTTCAAAGATCGAGAATCTGTAATTGATGAGTGGACGTCAGCTTTGAGAATTGCGGCAACAACTCTCGATTTAAACAAGGAAGGATTCGTGAGAATTCTCGAAATGAGCCTTGTAGGAATTGCCAAGATAGCATGAGAATTCTTTCCTTTGGATATCAAGAATGCATGTTTTGATAGTGAAAACTTCACTGAACATGTTCAGAATATGGCAACGATATTTAAAAGCCATTTTCTGGGAGAAGTATACTTTGAGGGATTTGATCAAGAAAAGAGAAAGAAATACTTGATGGCATTGTATAATCTAAGACTTGCAGTCTTGGATCAACAATCACTTAACAAGTTTTTACAGCTCTTTACTCTTTATCAACATCAATCTAAAGTTGATGATAGAGTTGCACTGGAAATCTTCTTTCTAAAATTTCCAAGCCCATGGAAGGAGATGCTGATTCAGGATTACGAACCAGGAGATCCTGAAAATGTCGCAAGGAGGATGTCTTATGTACATCGAAAGCTCTCAGAGTGGTGTCAACAAGCAACAGCTCTGAGGAACATGAAGAAACTGAGGAGGATTAACAAATACGCTTCTCTAAACTGTGATGATAATGATCGGCTAACGATCATTGGAGGATAACCACCAGAAAAGAAGCAAGAAAAATAGGTTTCAGCCCTATCATAAAGGTGGAGATCCAAAAAGAAATTCTTGGAAACCAAGAACCAGATGGTCAAAACAGAAGGCCAGATCTTACAAATCAGGCCAAAGAAATGGACCATCAAGGAATAGGTATCCATTCTAAGGAGGTAATAAATCCCAAGGAAGGACACCTGCCAAGAAAACTTTCAGGAGAACTCACACTAGAGTTAATGAAAGCTTCAAGGATTGCAACTGCTGGACGTGCGGTGCGAAAGGGCATATTTCCACAAATTGCCCTGACAACGAGAAAAGAGGTATCAATAAATTCGAATCCACTCCGGATATCGAAGATGCCATCTACTACCAAGAACTGATACAAGTATATCAGTTCGAAGATATACCTTCGGATGAGAGTATATATGAACAAGAAGAAGTCTTCAGCGAAGAAGATTCAGAATGGTCTGATGGAACTAGATCGGAGTCAGACTGATCCAGAGATTGTTCATCAGGAGAAAGAGGACATGACGGGATTCTCCAGTCACACAACTCTATCTCACAATCTGATTGACAAGATTATGAAGAAAAGTCTGAATATACAAAAGTATCAAAGCTTTTCAGCAAATAACATAGATCAAGTTTTGAAGAACTTTAATCTATGGAGCAGGAAACAACAAATCGTCTATGGAATTATTAGACGAGAAATGTCGCTTCCTATAGAGCTTACAGGGAATCAAGTGGAGATGCAGTTGATTCCAGCTAGTGACATCAGGGAGTATCTATCAAAGATGAAGCCCGAAGTCGCTGAAAAGATGAACTGGATCCATATTGGAGCAATCCAGTTGATGTTAAAATCGGCTCTCTTTACCGGAGTTCACACGCCGATCGATATCGCTATATGCGATAAAAGAGTGAGAAATCTGAAAGATTCCGTATTGGGAACAATTGCGGGAGATCTTTGTGCAGGACAAGTGGTGGGAATCATCTATCCAAAGATTTCCTACAATCTTAATGATACCCATTTCAACAAAGCCCTGACGCTTTATCAGGACTTTAAGCGCAAGGATTTATTGGAGGAAGGAAATAGGCCTTACTCCATTACTTATCAGGTATCATATGCTCTTTCCAACTCACATCACACTGAGTTATTTCTGGGAAAAAAGTTCATAGAGATACCAGATATCTTCAACAAGGTGACAACAGTTGTTTGTCCCGATAGAGTGGAAATTGCTCGGTTAAGAAACGCTGATATTCAAATCCGAGATAGAGAAGCCATGAGACACGATCAAAGTCTCAGGATAACTTCAGGAAAATTATCCTTCCAAGGAGACAGAATTATGTCTTTGCCATATGGGAGGAGTCGGAGTCTCATTAGAGAAGCTCAACCTCAAACATCTCAGAGTAACAAAGTTCCAGTGAATCTGAAATGTCCCGAGGCATGAAGAGAAGTGATAGTAAAATTCGACACTACAAGGTGGGAAACCAACTTTTCTTGTAATGTTCTTTACTATCTACAGCAGCCAGAGATTAATCATTACAAAGGTACCCTGGAGATTGGGAGAAAAGTGATGGAGATCAAAGGCAGAGCTGGAAGAGAAGCAGTGTTGGTCCCAAGACGGATACCTTGGTGTAGAGGGGGGGGTGAATACACCAAGGTTTAAAAAACTTTTCCAGTTAAAAACTCTTTTGAGTGAGCTGGCTATGTCGGATCCAGCTGGAAGACAGCTTGATCGACACAGCTGGCTGTGTGCAGAATGTGGTGGGTTTGGAAAGTCCGTCTGTTACTTCAAATTATATTGCAAAGCTTTGTTTCACTTTTCAGTTAGTCAGTTTATGCAGCTTGAAATGTATGCGTGAGAGGTTAGCAGAATGCATAAACAAAGCAGTAAAGAACAAAGCAATTTTAACGTGGTTCGGAGTAACACCTCCTACGTCCACGACCAGATTCACTGGTAATTCACTACCACTTGGTTTCCAAGTACCAAGCAACTTCACAACTGTAACCTGAGTTGTGTTCCAATAGTTTACGGGCACTGTCAAGCCTACACCTCTCAGTTTGCGGGTACTGAGAAAACCTGACCACTCGAATTACACGCTTCGAGCAGGCGTACCTTAACCTAACCTTTCTGGGTTTGGGTTTGGGTATGGGTTTTTCAAATATGAACGAGTTCTTACAATGAAGAACAAGGAGTATGATGAACTCGTTCAAACTAGGCTTAAGATATTTCTATTCTAATTTATTCTGCCTATGACTGAATATGTGAACAACTAAGAACACAGCTGACTGGCTGGGTGTTCTTGAAAGATTTGGCTTTGAAGATCGTTGTTCATTTTTCTGTTTGCTCTTTTATTTCTTCAGTCGTCTCGCCAGTCTCTCTTCTTCAATGGTGAGGAGATATATATAGGTGGAGATTCAAACTAGCCGTTGGAAGAGAGCCGTTTGAATCTTACCTACTCTCATTGACTTCTGGCCTTTTGCCTACGAAGTAGGTCTGCATCTGCAGAAGCTATTTCTTCTCTGATTTGACTGCGTCAGATAAGATTTTCTGACATCGGGATCTTGTCTTGGAGAAGGTCTTCGTCTTCGAGCTGCTAAGCGTTTCTGCTGTGTCTTCAGCGTCTTGGACTCTGCTGCGTCTTGACTACGAGGCATGTCTTAGACACTGTGTTGTATCATTAACTTTGAGCTTGTGTCTTCAACTTTGAGATGTCTTAGACTGAAATTTGTGTCATTGACACTAAGCTTTACACTGAGCTGGGTCTTTGACACTGAGTTGGGTTTCCGTCACTGAGTTGGGTCTTGATACTGCTGGGTCTTTGACTCTGCTTGGTCTGCTCTGCTGAATTCCTCAGCTGTGTCTTCTGCTGTCTTCAGCGACTCTACCTGTAACCTTAGAAACTCTATAAGCTCAAACAGGTGAGCTAAAAAACGCTTAGGCTTGTGCAATCATCTACTCGGTTGGGGTCAGCTGGGTTTTGGTATCAAATCAAAACTCTATTAATTTTCCCAACAATTCCCCCCTTTTTGATGATGCCAAAACCTAACTGAGAAAAACATTTTACTTCTCCCTTAACAGAAAACGGGATTTCAAAAAGAAATAAACATTCATAGCAGGTAATCATTTTCAGAGCCTGGACAAAGAGTTATTGTCATCAGGGTGAGCTTGAGATCAAAAGCATTTCAATTTTATTAATCCTCAAAGAAGATTATAAGAATTACAATATTAACAAATTGAAATTAGACAAAAACTATTTAAACCCAGTTGGCTGGGTCTTCATTTCTACTGCTGCTACTTCCTCTGTTCGTCCATCTGATGGTCAGTCTTGAGACCATATCTATTGAAGATGAATTCTTCCAAGTCCTTTCATTCATCTTGATTTTTGGACTTGGAGATTCCTCTTTCGCCAGCCTAGTGATGAACTTCTTTGATAATCTGGGTCTTGTCGGGAAGGTTCGTTCCAGCTATAGTGGGAGGCTTCAATTGCTTGACTTTTGGAGCTTTGAGCTGGATGTCGTTTCTCTTGGCAGCTAGGGCTAATGATCTTACCATCATTGGATCTTCTTCATGAAGTTCGAGCAAGTATTCCTTGTACGCAGTTTCGTGATCCATTCCTTTATACTGATTCAGGTAATAGAATTCTTTGATGACTTCTGTTTTGCATTGTTCCCAGTTTTCGTTGATTTCATCTGGGTTTCTCTTGTCAGATCTTGGAATGCTTGAAGCTGCTTGTTTCTTCCTAGCTTGCCTGTAGCTTAGCCTTTTCTTCTTCTACTTTTTCTCAGCAGGCTTGAGCGATTCGGCTTTCTTCTTGATAATTTTGTCAAGCTCTTGCATTTCTCTTCTTTGCTCGTTGTGGAAGTTACACAGCCAGTGATAGTCCTTGTATTCTTCTGGCTTATGTCCACAAGCTTTGGCAAGAGCGACCATCTTCTTTCTCCATGTCTCTTTGACTGCTTGCTCTTCTGATTGGCTCATCCTCATCCAGCTCTTTAGCAAAGTCGTCGATTTCCGACTGATTTGGCTGGACAGGTTCTCCCTGAGCTGCAGCTTTCCTCTCCATTGTTTTTCCAGCTTCATTATTTTCTTCCCCCTTTTTGGCATTATCAACAAGGGAGGCAGAGAGGTGAGCGACTGTTGTGTTGAGCTTGGCGAGAGCAGCTTCAACATCAGCGATCTTGGCTGAGTTGTCAGCTGTGACGATGTTCAGCTGAGTATTGCTGCTGCTTCCAGCTCTGAACTGAGCATCCAAATCTTTATATAGGTTGAAAAGTTGGCGGATGTCAGAGCTGTTGGAGAGAGTGGACTTCTTGATACTTTCCAGCTGGCTTGAAAGATTTGCTATGTCGTCGACCAGTGGAACTTGAAGTCTTGTTACAATTAGGAACTCTCTTATCTAAATGATTTCTGAGTTCGAGATCTTGAGAAACAAGAGACTGCTTGAGGTCTAGACTTGTACTTTCTTGTACATTTTGGGCAAATTTATGAGCATCATCAATTGCCCATTGTTGTTCTCGAACTTGACAGTCTAGAGCTGTGAATCACAAGATAACATCGACTTGAGACTTCAGTCTGTCCTGAAAGAGTATTTCCTCAACCTTTTTAGAGATTGCGTCTTTCATGGCGGTTGATAGCTCGACAGCTGAGTCCATTTGTATTCCATATTCAACATGGCTGGGTTTGTCTGCCTCGAACTCGACCAGCGCACGAGTGTCATTGGCAATTGGACTTGGTGGGGCTGTTATCTCTGGTTCAGTTGTTGCATCAACTGGTTCTTCAATGATCATTACCGCAGATGTGTTATCTGGTACAGCTTCCTTGGTAATCTCAGCTGAGACTTCTTTGGAATTGTCAGCTCCAGAAGGCGTTGTCCATCCCACTGCTGTTAGAAGCTTGTTGGCTGATTCCCAGACGTCTGCTGGGTGCGACTTGGGGTACTGATGAGACACTTTGATGATACCTCTAATGAGATCATCTTGATACAAGTATGCATCTTCCAAGCTTCCAAAGCCAAAAGTGTGCTGGAGGCGCGCTTCATCTGTCTTCAACTTCTCGTAGGAGAAGGTCTCTATCAGCTGCTCATTCTGGTACCAAGTTGCCATCTTGGTGGCACGATAGAACTTGAGATCTCCAACTTTGACGAGGGCGATGGGCAGGTGCGCCAAGATTGGATACTGAGTTAGAACACTCTTGATCCCTGCGATGCATAACTCCTCGAACATAGCTTCCATTAAGGCTGAGCTAGAGGAGTTGAATGATAGAGAGGCAGTGGAATCACTCTCCTCTGATTCTGTGGAGATTTGAGGAACATGTTCAATTGGTTTCACAGTAGGCTGTGAAGAAGCATCAGCCAACTGCTTGGGAGATTGAACTTTGGGTGATGACTGTTTTGGGGATGAGCTGAGATTTGTGGAAGAGGGTTCAGCTTGGGTGTCAGCTGGCTGTGAAGGAGCTTCAGCCAGTTGAATATCTGTCTGCTCTCTTACAGGAGATAGCTCTTTGGTTGGAGAGTTGGGTGGAGGAGAATGTTGTTTGGTTGGTGAGCTGTGAGGCGGTGAGGGCTGGGGTGAGCTGAACAGAGGTGTCTGACTCCTTGGATTATCCAGCTCGTCCTCTGAGCTGGATGACGATCCATCATTCAATCTCATATCAGCCAGGATGTTTGATCTGAATTGATTGAAGGCTGATACTGTCTGTGGGGAGAGAATCACCAATGCTTGACCTAAGCTTGCTTGGTGAGATTGTTGGAGTAGCCTCTGAAGATTCCTGAGTCTGAGGGACGACAGTTGTTTTCTTCTTCTTTTCAGCTGGGCCTCAACCTGGTTTGAGGTCAGCTGTCTTCCTTTTTCTCTGTTTCTTCTCAGCTGGAACTTTTGCTTCTGTTCCTTCCAGCTGCTTCTTGCCTTTGCTCACAGCAGGCTGTTTCTTCAGAAGATCATTAATTTGACTAATTCTCTTGAAGAGAATCTTCGTTTCTGGAAACGGTTCTGAATCAGCCCATTTTACTGTGTACCCTATCACAGCTTGCTCTATCAAGAATGAAATCTTAGAGCATAGATACAAGAGCTCTGAGATTGAATACATCGTCCTGGTGGAGTCGAACTTGATCTTCTCTGACTCCTTGACCAGTCGGTTGAGTAAGAAATCAAACCAGTTGACATTTGCGCCTTTGATCATGGCAAGCATTGGTTTGAGCTTTGGAATACTGATCTCTCCTTGAGATCCAGCTATCCCAATAATACACTTTTGTGTAATATCCAGCAGCAGCCTGTACTTTGGCTTGAGTAGGAGCTTTGACATGCTCGTTCTGTAAGGCTCTGGGGAGATAAGCATCTCTTGACTGAGGAATTCATCCACTTCCTCACGGCTGTAGTCGTCTGGTATGAAATCTCCTTCACTGGGCAGATTGAACACTTTTCGCAGCATTTTATTAAGCTTGATGTTAACGGTTGCTGAATCAAACTTTCCGTCTGCGTCTTTGACGACCATGTCGAATGACGATGAGTAGAAGCCATCTTGGTCAATGATGTTGAAGTAAAAGAGAGAAGCATCTCTCTTCAGCATAAGTTCGGGCATGGAGGTTGCCCACAACAAGAGTCCGGAGTCTGTGACGAGATCTACCATTTCGTTGAGTTCTGAGATATGAAGGTTGGAGGTGGACAGACAACTTTCAAATGACAACTTTGTCATAAGAGCTTCGAACTAGTTTATCCCTGCGGATGATTTCTTGGGTGCCATTACTGCAATCTGTTGAATTTGATCGTGCGAAGAATTTGCAGAAAATAGATAGATGTTTTGAAGATTTGAAATTCGCAGAGATAAAGATGATATAATTCTGCGTATCTTTTCCATATATATCAACTGCCATAATGGATCAACGGTTGAAATTGAAGCAGTTGATATTCTGATCAACGACTGGGAGAGATTCACTCATCACATTTGCTGACGTGCTTACGGCGAGTGTATTACAACCGCGTGTGAGGCAGTTCAAACGTTTGACGTTCTGCCTCGATACTACCATACTATAGTACTCTGCACTTTATAATTAATGCGATGGGAAAGGAAACTTATCAAGCAATTTAACTAAGGAACATATGTCCGCTTAAAATAGAAATTCAAAATAATTGGACTTAAATAGTATATTCCTCAGAGAAATAAACGCATGAGATGCAAACCGGTCAGCTTGGACATAGAAGTCAGCTGATACCACGGCGGTCTTTTCCTTTGCTTGACTGAGTTTTCCCTTCAGCTGAGTATCTGGATATTAACTTGATTTTCCTTCAGCTGAGTTCCCTTGAGCTTTGCGACTGACGTCTAGATGAGCTTGATTCCTCTTCAGCTGGGTAAACCTTCCGCTTTGGGATCCAGCTGAGTTTGTTTCCCCTCAGCTGGATGAACTTTCTTCATCCGGTTTGAGCTGATACCAATTGTTGGTGAATCTGCTTGACAAAGTTCCCTTCATCTAGACTTCTCTTCTGAATTCTGCGATTTACGCTTGATCCAACTTTGTTTGGTATCCAGAGGATGATCTTTGATAGTTCAGCTGGATTTCTCTCTTGATTCTCCACTTGAATATTCTGCTGGATTGAATTTGCCCTCAGCTGATATCACATCTGTGTAGATTTCCAGCTTGGTGGAGTTTCCCCTGAATTTGATAGTAGGTGGTTGTATTTTCTCAGCTGCTTCCTACTTGTGCCAGTGATTTTCTCAACAATTACGTTCATCTGTCAACTTGATCTCTGATCTTGAGAAGACAGTCAGCTATTCCATGATCAGCTGAATTCACTGCTGCTTTGCGGGGTAGAATCTTCGATTTCCTGTTCTTTGCATTGCAGACCTACGCATTGAACTTACCAGAAAAATCGTTATCACAACAATTGGCTAGGACCAGTACGCTTGACATATTCTTTGAAGAGCTTTGAGGAGAGTCATGAGCTTTGATCACCAGCTGTCTTTCTTTCACAGCATGCTTGATGACTTCTCAAAAACGCATGTCCCTTCTTGACCTGTATCACTCTTTCGGCACCCAGTTGTGATTGGGTCCCTCTATGTTGTTGAGGGTTCCATTGATAACCTAGATTTGTCCTTATCTTTTGTGAGTGATACTTCTGGTTGGTCCTTGAAAGGGTCCTTTCTTCTTTGGACCTTGTTGACTCCATTTTGATGAGGTCTCTTTCATAGCGGGAGTCTGTCAGCTTGATATCCCGTCTGCTGGAATCTTGATGTAAAGCTCGGTTGATTTTCAGCTTTATAACCAGCTAAGATCCTTCTCAACTGTCTTTTTAGTTGACCTTGATGTCTGTGCTGGAAGACATTCTGTCTTTGATTTTGATTCCAGTCAGCTGGATTTATCTGCTGCATTTGAGCTCTGTGATCAGCTCGAAGTTGCTGTTTTTCTTGGGCTTGGAGTTGTCGAGCAGTTTTCTTCTTTGACAGGACTGAGCTTGAAGAGCTGGCTTGATTATGTACGACCTCTTTGGTACATCCTTGGCTTGGTTCCAGCTGTGTTTGCATTGGCTGGAGCCATTATTTGATCTGATTCAGCTTTGGCCATGTTCAGCTTCTTGATCATTCATTCTTTTGCTTATCTTTCTGATTTTATGATGATGATGGGTCCGTCAGTGATAACATCCCACATCATGTCGTGACGCGCTCTCAGCAAAGAAGCTGACTTGATACAGATACAGTGATCTTTTGAACCACTGCTCTGATACCAATTGTTGGTCCCAAGACGGATACCATGGTGTAGAGGGGGGGTGAATACACCAAGGTTTAAAAAATTTTCCAGTTAAAAACTCTTTTGAGTGAGCTGACTGTGTCCGATCCAGCTGGAAGGCAGCTTGATCGACACAGCTGGCTGTGTGCAGAATGTGGTGGGTTTGGAAAGTCCGTCTGTTACTTCAAATTATATTGCAAAGCTCTGTTTCACTTTTCAGTTAGTCAGTTTACGCAGCTTGAAATGTATGCGTGAGAGATTAGCAGAATGCATAAACAAAGCAGTAAAGAACAAAGCAATTTTAACGTAGTTTGGAGTAACACCTCCTACGTCCACGACCAGATTCACTGGTAATTCACTACCACTTGGTTTCCAAGTACCAAGCAACTTCACAACTGTAACCTGAGTTGTGTTCCAATAGTTTACGGGTACTGTCAAGCCTACACCTCTCAGTTTGCGGGTACTGAGAAAATCTGACCACTCGAATTACACGCTTCGAGCAGGCGTACCTTGACCTAACCTTTCTGGGTTTGGGTTTGGGTATAGGTTTTCCAACTATGAACGAGTTCTTACAATGAAGAATAAGGAGTATGATGAACTCGTTCAAACTAGGCTTAAGATATTTCTATTCCAATCTATTCTGCCTATGGCTGAATATGTGAACAACTAAGAACACAGCTGACTAGCTGGGTGTTCTTGAAAGATTTGGCTTTGAAGATCGTTGTTCATTTTTCTGTTTGCTCTTTTATTTCTTCAGTCGTCTCACCAGTCTCTCTTCTTCAATGGTGAGGAGATATATATAGGTGAAGATTCAAACTAGCCGTTGGAAGAGAGCCGTTTGAATCTTACCTACTCTCATTGACTTCTGGCCTTTTGCCTACGAAGTAGGTCTGCATCTGCAGAAGCTATTTATTCTCTGATTTGACTGCGTCAGATAAGATCTTCTGACATCGGGATATTGTCTTAGAGAAGGTCTTCGTCTTCGAGCTGCTAAGCGTTTCTGCTGTGTCTTCAGCGTCTTGGACTCTGCTGTGTCTTGACTCTGAGCTGTGTCTTAGACCTGTGATGTATCATTAACATGAGCTGTATCTTCAACCTGAGCTGTGTCATTAACCTGAGCTGTCTTAGACCTGAGCTGTGTCATTGACACTAAGCTGGGTCTTTGAATGGGTTTTCGTCTTTTGGATCTTGATGCCGGGTCTTTGACTCGCTTGATGCCTTTCTGCTAAATTCCTCAGCTGTGTCCGCTTAGCTGTGTCTTCTGCTGTCTTCAGCGACTCTACCTGTAAACTTAGAAACTCTATAAGCTCAAACAGGTGAGCTGAAAAACGCTTAGGCTTGTGCAATCATCTACTCGGTTGGGGTCAGCTGGGTTTTGGTATTGTTGGTCCTAAGACGGATACCTTGGTGTAGAGGGGGGGTGAATACACCAAGGTTTAAAAACTTTTCCAAGTTAAAACTCTTTTCGAAGTTGTTGTGTTCGATCCAAATTTGGATGGCGGCTTGATCTACAATTGTGTGTGTGTGTGCGGAATGTGGTGGATTTGGAAAGTCCGTCTGTTGCTTCAAATATATTGCAAAGCTCTGTTTCACTTTTCAGTTAGTCCGTTTATGCAGATTGAAATGTATGCTCATGAAGGTTAGTAACATGCATAAAACAAAGCCATAAATAACAGAGCATTTTTAACGTGGTTCGGAGTAACCCCTCCTACGTCCACGACCAGATTCACTGGTAATTCACTACCACTTGGTTTCCAAGTACCAAGAAACTTCACAACTCTAACCCGAGCTGTGTTCCAACAGTTTGCGGGCACTGTCAAGCCTACACCTTCAGTTTGCGGGTACTGAAGAACCTAACCACTCGAATTATACGCTTCGAGCAAGCGTACCTTTACCTAACCTTTCTGGGTTTGGGTTTGGGTTTGGGTATGGTTTTCCAACTATGAACGAGTTCTTACAATGAAGAACAAGGAGTATGATGAACTCGTTCAAACTAGGCTTAAGATATTTATTCTGATCTAATCTGCCTATGACTGAATATGTGAACAACTAAGAACACAGCTGACTGGCTGGGTGTTCTTGAAAGATTTGGCTTTGAAGATCGTTGTTCATTTTTCTGTTTTCTTCTATTTCTTCAGTCGTCTTGTCAGCCTCTCCCGTCAGCAATGGTGGAGGAGAGATATATATAGGTGAAGATTCAAACTAGCCGTTGGAAGAGAGCCGTTTGAATCTTACCTACTCTTGTTGACTTCTGGCCTTTACCTACGAAGTAGGTCTGCATCTGCAGAGGCTATTCCTTCTCTGATTTGACTGCGTCAGACAAGATCTTCTGACATTGGGATCTTATCTTGGAGAAGGTCTTCGTCTTCGAGCTGCTAAGTATCTCTGCTGTGTCTTCAGCGTCTTGGACTCTGCTGCGTCTTGACTCTGAGCTGTGTCTTAGACCTGAGCTGTATCATCAACCTGAGCTGTGTCTTCAACCTGAGCTGTGTCATTAACCTGAGCTGTGTCTTAGACCTGAGCTGTGTCATTGACACTAAGCTGGGTCTTTTTCACTGAGCTGGGTCTTTGACACTGAGCTGGGTTTTCGTCACTGAGCTGGGTCTTGATACTGCTGGGGTCTTTGACTCTGCTTGGTTTGCTCTGCTGAGTCTGCTCTGCTGAGTTCTTTAAGCTGTCTGCTTAGCTGTGTCTTCTGCTGTCTTCAGCGAATCTACCTGTAAACTAAGAAACTTTATAAGCTCAAACAGGTGAGCTGGAAACAACACAGTTTGTACATTCATCTACTCGGTTGGGGTCAGCTGGGTTTTGGTATCCAATCAAAACTCTATTAATTTTCCCAACAATTTCCCCATTTTTGATGATGCCAAAACCTTTACAAACTTTTACAGAAAAAAACAAAACAAAAATCCTAACTAAACCCTTCCTTGGCTGCTCCACATGCCTTGACAAGAGTTTGCGCTCTTTCTCCAGTTGCCTTTCCAGCTCGCCATTAGCCTCTCTTAGATTCCTTTTCTGTTCAATCCTTTCCCCCTTTTTATTTTTCGTTTTTCTCTTCAATCCTTTCCCCCTTTTTGGTTCATCAAAAAGATATTGGGAGGAAGGAGAGTCGAGGTCTGGCGGCGGCGTTCTGGCAAGCTTCCCGTTTTTGGTAACTCCAGTCAGCTTGGAGTTGATACCAATTGATGCACTTTTGGCTCTTCCTTTTCAGCTGATACCAATTGATGGTCTTTCTCAGCTGTATGACTCAGTTTGGAGTGAGTCATCTTGACCTTCTTCCTCTGAGGGAAGGCACCGTTTGCAAGGTTCCCCCTCAATTGGATAGCCCAATTGTGTTTTATCAGCGGGGTTTGATTCCTCCAGGCTTGATGACTTCATCTTGAGATCTTTGGGGTTTCTGCTGAGTTGGTCCAGCTGTGTCTGGTTCCTTCTTGATGACACACGATGATCCAGCTGGGTATATCCTGCTGGATGCTCTGCTTGACGATTCTGCTGGACTGAGTTCCCCCTCAATTGGATATTCCAATTATTTTATCAGCTGGGTTTGATTCCCCTGGCTTGATGTGGAACGAGTTGCAACTGATTATTTGATGGTGAGAGATCGCGAAAGGGATCGTCGTCGGCAGAATTTAAAACAAACGTAACTTTCGCTTCAAGGATCAGAATTTCTATTATAATACCATTCTGGAAGCGGAACGACGATTCGGATTGAACTCATCGCGCTCTGCGCGATGACCTAAGTGGTCACGGGCCCAAAGTTGGTCCCTGAATGGATCATATCCTCTCTGGACCTTGTTGACTGCTTGAAGTCTATTTCCCAGCTGGAGTCTGTCAGCTTTGACATCCAGCTTGATATTCCGTCTGCTGGAATCTTGAAGTTAAGCTTGGTTGAATTCCAGCTTTATGTCTAGTTGAGATCCTCAGTTGTGTCTTTTTGGTTGACCTTGATGTACGAAATTTGAATGACCTTCTGCCTTTGATTTTGATTCGGTCAATTTGGATTTATCTGCTTCTTTTAGCTTTGTGTCCATTAGGAGCATTTGCTTTTCTTAGACTTTAGATTGCTGAGCAACTTGTATTCTTTGGCAGGGCAGAGCTTTGAAAGCTGGCTTGATGATGTTCGATCTTTTTGGAACATCCTTGGCATTGGTTCCAGCTGTGTTTGAATTGGCTGGAGCCAGTCTGTTCTGATTCAACTCTGGCCATCTTCAGCTTCTTGAACATTCTTCTGCTTGAGCTCATTCCTTAGCTCCAAATTCTCAGCTGGCTTGATTTCAAGGATTTCTAGCAATCTCTTGAAGTCGCTGAGCACTTTTTCGAAGAGGTCTCTTTTTAGCATGCAATCAGCTGTGCCATGTCCAGCTGGGCATTCTACTTGATTTTGCTTTCTTTCCAGTTGTGTAGAGTTCCTCCTTGATTTGATAATAGGTGGCTTTTTCTTCAGCTGCATCCTACTTCCTTTGATGAGGTCTCCATTTGTATAGCAGGTAGACAGCATCCCAAATCCGAGTGATTCATCTTCTTCTCGATTCTTTTCTTGAGACCAATGTACTCGGCGGTGTATTGGTGAGTTTTTAGTTTTGTATCCAGTGTCTTTATTTCACGGTTGGTCCCGATCGACTAATTTGGGTTTCTTCATTTTCTTCATCAGCTGGGTTTAAGAGTCCCATGAAGCAGTCATCTTTAATAAAATGCTTCATCTTCTGAGTCGGAAGAAAATACTTGATCTTCTTCTTTCTTGCTCGTCTTGAGCTCTTTATCATTTCTTCGGGAGGTCGACTCAGCTGGGTTTCTCTTTGGGTAGAGTTGTTTGTCGTGATGAACCTTCACGATCTTCTTGTACCTTTCCTTGTTGTGTTCCAGCCTATTGATGCTCCGTACAAGCATGGCAACTTCTTCGTGCAATTCTTCTTTGCTCTTATTTTTGAACTCCTTTCTGACTTTTTCAGTCTGAGCTGATTGAGCTGATCTTCTTGACTCTGCACTGAGAGATGTCTCCTTTGCCTTGGGATTCAGCTCTGTTTCATTTATCCGGCTGGATGATTCTCCGCTTCTCCAGATCAAATTCGTTGGCTTTCAAGACGGAGAACAATTTTTCCGTCTCCATGCTGCCAAGATCATTTCTGTTTTGGTGAACCACCTTGTGTGTACACCATTCTGAGGAGAGAGCTGCAAGAACTTTCAAGTTCTTATCTCGAACTGTATATTTCCCAGTTCGGATCGTCTCGATCTCGATGACGAGGTTGGAGAATCTTAGCTCCATTTGATCAATGGACTCGTAGGGGAGTTGCTTGAAGTTGTCGAACTTCTGGCATGCAACTGAGAATTTGTTCTCTTGAATTTCCTCTGAGCCTTCACATAGCTTGGCTAGAGTGTCCCACATCCCCTTAGCTGTCTCGCAATTGATGATCTTGCTGAGATAAGCGTCCGTCACTGTTAAGGAGATGACGTTGCGAGCGTAGCTATCCAATCCAACTTGTCTTCTTTCTTCTGGAGAGTACTCATTCCTTGGCTTCACAACTTGCCGGAGTACTAGTTCACCTCCAGGTGTGGTTTCTGCTTTTCTTTCTGACTTCATGATGATGATGGGTCCGTCTGTGATAACATCCCACATCATGTCGTTTTGCGCGCACAGAAAGCTTTTAAGTCGGAACTTCCATATCTAATAATCATCGACTGAGAATGTTGGAAGATTCCTGCACAGAGAAGATTCCATGACAGTATGCAATATAATGATTTTTAAAAAAAAAATTGTAACTTTGAAGGATCTGTTCAGGTGACCACTATCAGCAATGAAGCTGACTTGACAGATACAGTGATCTTTTGAACCACTGCTCTGATACCAATTGTTGGTCCCAAGACGGATACCTTGGTGTAGAGGGGGGGTGAATACACCAAGGTTTAAAAACTTTTCCAAGTTAAAACTCTTTTCAGAGAAATTTGTGTTCGATCCAAATTTGGATGGCGGCTTGATCGACACGGTAGGTGTGTGTGTGCGGAATGTGGTGGATTTGGAAAGTCCGTCTGTTGCTTCAAATATATTGCAAAGCTCTGTTTCACTTTTCAGTTAGTCCGTTTATGCAGATTGAAATGTATGCTCATGAAGGTTAGTAACATGCATAAAACAAAGCCATAAATAACAGAGCATTTTTAACGTGGTTCGGAGTAACCCCTCCTACGTCCACGACCAGATTCACTGGTAATTCACTACCACTTGGTTTCCAAGTACCAAGCAACTTCACAACTCTAACCCGAGCTGTGTTCCAACAGTTTGCGGGCACTGTCAAGCCTACACCTTCAGTTTGCGGGTACTGAAGAACCTAACCACTCGAATTACACGCTTCGAGCAAGCGTACCTTTACCTAACCTTTCTGGGTTTGGGTTTGGGTATGGTTTTCCAACTATGAACGAGTTCTTACAATGAAGAACAAGGAGTATGATGAACTCGTTCAAACTAGGCTTAAGATATTTATTATGATCTAATCTGCCTATGACTGAATATGTGAACAACTAAGAACACGGTATTTGGGTGTTCTTGAAAGATTTGGCTTTGAAGATCGTTGTTCATTTTTCTGTTTTCTTCTATTTCTTCAGTCGTCTTGTCAGCCTCTCCCGTCAACAATGGTGGAGGAGAGATATATATAGGTGAAGATTCAAACTAGCCGTTGGAATAGAGCCGTTTGAATCTTACCTACTCTTGTTGACTTCTGGCCTTTACCTACGAAGTAGGTCTGCATCTGCAGAGGCTATTCCTTCTCTGATTTGACTGCGTCAGACAAGATCTTCTGACATTGGGATCTTATCTTGGAGAAGGTCTTCGTCTTCGAGCTGCTAAGCATCTCTGCTGTGTCTTCAGCGTCTTGGACTCTGCTGCTTCTTGACTCTGAGCTGTGTCTTAGACCTGAGCTGTATCATCAACCTGAGCTGTGTCTTCAACCTGAGCTGTGTCATTAACCTGAGCTGTGTCTTAGACCTGAGCTGTGTCATTGACACTAAGCTGGGTCTTTTTCACTGAGCTGGGTTTCCGTCACTGAGCTGGGTCTTGATACTGCTGGGTCTTTGACTCTGCTTGGTTTGCTCTGCTGAGTCTGCTCTGCTGAGTTCTTTAAGCTATCTGCTTAGCTGTGTCTTCTGCTGTCTTCAGCTGTCTTCAGCGAATCTACCTGTAAATTAAGAAACTTTATAAGCTCAAACAGGTGAGCTGGAAACAACACAGTTTGTACATTCATCTACTCGGTTGGGGTCAGCTGGGTTTTGGTATCCAATCAAAACTCTATTAATTTTCCCAACAGGTATCAAATCAAAACTCTATTAATTTTCCCAACAAGCAGTCTTGCTATTGGGTTTGGATTTTCTTGAGGATCACAAACCTTGGGCAAATAAAGAAGATGGAATGGAAATCACGATTAATGGAAGAAAACTATTAATCGAATGACAAGTCCATTCTCCATATACATCTCTATAAGGATGTTATATGAAAAATATAAGGCAAAATATTTGCTACTTATATTGATTCAGGTGCAGAAATTTGTACTGCAAAACGATGAGCCTTTCCAGCAGAGGTAGAAGAAGATCTACCCCGAATTGCAGGAAGAGATTTTTCAAAGAAGATTTTGCTCTTAGCTAAAGGAGTAAAAGAGACGGAAATTCTAATTGGCGGAGCCAGAGGTACACCTTGGTATAAGGTCAAAACTCCACCAATTTATTTCCATGATACAGGAGCAGATATTCTGTTAGGAAACAATTTTCTACAGATGTTCAAAAGATACATGCAGGATAATGAAAGAAGGCAATTGGTGTTCACAACCATCTGCGATCACAAAATCATTGTCCAGAGGCTCAAAGGGGCTTTTAATCGCCAGATACCCTTGAGTTTTCGCAGCAAGCGTGGTGATGAAGGAAAACTTCGACACCCAAAAATGAAGGATCAAAGGAGATTCAGCGAAGCAGTGCTAAGCTGTATTAGGGAAGATGATCTCAAAGATGAAGAGGTCCAGATCCTCAAAGCATCTTTAATATCTCATCAAAATATTAAGAAAGAGATGCAGGTGTCCATAGAAGATGTCAAAAGGAAGATTAAAAGGAATTACAATGTGAATCATTTGGCATGGTGGGATAGAAATAAGCTCAAAACTACCTTGAAGGTGAAGCCAGATAATGAGTATGAGTTTGTTAGATACAGACCAATCCTGATGAACCTCAAAGATCAACAGGATATGAAGGAGATAATCAAGGAACACCTTGATTTAAAGTTGATCGAACCAGAGAATTCGCCTTACAGCAGTCCCGGATTTCTAGTAAGGAATCATGGTGAGATCAAACGAGGTAAACCCATATTAGTTATTAATTACAAAGGAATTAATGATATTCTGGAGTTTGATAGATATTTTATCCCTAGTAGGGAACACCTTATTAACTGCTTTAGAAATACTAAGGTATTCTCTAAGTTTGATTGCAAGTCAGGTTTCTACCAGATTCGCATGGAGGAAGGTAGTAAGAAGTTTACAGCCTTCTCTACTCCACAAGGGCATTATGTTTGGAAAGTAATGCCAATGGGGTTGGCTAATGCGCCCCAAATATTTCAGAGGAAGATGGATAATCTGTTCAAAGATTATTTTTCTTTTATGTTTGTCTATATTGATGATATTTTAATTGCATCAAAAAATATAGAGGAACATATCAAACATCTTGAAATCTTTGCAAATGTTTGTTATAAAGAAGGTTTAGTACTGTCTGAAAAGAAGGCAGTCGTTGCAACTCGGAAAATGGAATTTCTGGGTATCGAAATCGATTAAACAAAAATTATTCTACAGGACCATATTGTTCAGAAGGTCCAGAATTTTCCTGAAGATCTGAAAGAAAAGAAACAACTTCAGAGCTTTTTGGGAGTTGTTAATTTTGCGGGACCATTCATTAAGAATCTCGCAAAAACACAGAAAAGTTTTCAGTACATTACTGAAAAAAGATGTTCCGTTCATCTGGACGGAAGAACATCGACAGAGAATGAAAGAGTTAAAAGAGGTTTGCAGAAATCTCCCAAAACTTTCGATACCTCAGGACGAAGACGACTTGGTCTTGTATACAGATGCAAGTGATTATTGGTGGGCAGCAGTCTTAACCAAAATCACTCCTAATGGAGAAGAACCTTGTAGATACTGTAGTGGTTTATTCTCAGAAGATGAGGCCGTGCGATGGCATATCAACGAGAAAGAATTCTTTGCAGTCCGAAAGGCGTTTAAAAAATGGCCTTTAGTTTTATTAGCAAAGAAATTTACTTTGAAAGTCGATAATACAAAAGTTAAGGCTTTCTTAAGAAACAAGATGGAATCTAAGCCTGAAAAGGCTAGATTAATTAGATGGCAGGCTGAATGTCAATATTATATTTTTGATATTGTCATTGTGAAATCTCACGAAAATGTTCTTGCAGATTTCTTAACAAGAGATGGAGCAAACTGATGTGAACTTCATTCTACTGGCCCATAGGCATCTCAGAGAAAATCTGGAGATGTTAACGGGAGAGTGGGACGAGTGCGTTCTGAATGCTAAACAAGCAAGAAGATTGCAGACTCTCGACAAGACGAAAGTCACCGAGAGAATACGAGCTTGCATACGGTCTCAGGGTCAACTCTGGGCTGCATGTCAAACACCAATCCTTCAGGTAGCCAAAGATCATTTGGTGAAAGAAGAGTTTCGAGTACATGGCTCTAAACCTGTAGCAGAGGATTCCAATACCTCTTGCCCAAGTTCTAAGGTGGTGGTATCTTCGGAACCATTGCCCCAAGAAAAAGATGATATTCAGGGGTCACACTCTAAACCATCATGTCAACCCAGCACCTCTAGGGTAAAAGAGGAAGAGATTAATCTTAGGCCAATGACTGGCACTTCTAAGATTAATACTGATAAGATTGAAGTTTCTTCTTCTAGGCAGATTTATCAAGCTAACTGGGAGAAGCTCAATACAAGGACGGGAATCAACCCAAAAAAATAAGGGTTGATGTTTCGAGGAAATATCCTCGGGTGTGGATGATGCCAAATTCAGATCCACACGAAGTCAAAAGATGGTATGAATTTGGAGCACTTGCTTCGGTTTATACCACATCTCCACCATTCGCCGAAATCAAGAATCTACCTAAATGGATTCAAGAAGTAGTGTATGACACTTGGGCTAACAATCCGCAGCTTAGACGAGGTGATATTTTGGAGCTGTATTTTATTAGTGCAGCCCTAGAACCAGCGGGAAAAGGAAACCATGAAGCCTTCCACTATATTAGGCTTCGAAGACCAGATGCACGTGCCCTCGAAAAAATCAAGACGCCTACAGAGAAAGAGACTACTCTAGTCTCTACATTACCTGAAGACCTCATCTCCACCAGAAGAGCATGGGGATTATGGGTCTGTCTCACAGAGATGGACAAAGTCAAGTTTCCGTTTAAATTCTTTCAGAATTCAGTAAACAGATCATTCCTGTTAAACACTATGACAGGAAAATCGACGAGATTTGTAGAGGAAGCTTTTGAAAGAAAGAGGACTTTGCTCTGGGAAAACAAGATTGCGACGAGCAAATAAACTCATCGCAAATACTGCAACATAGCTCATTTTGAAAACTGGTCTGAGCGAGTTTGTTCAAATTGTCATAACCAAAAGGAACCAGAGTTTGAGTGGTGGGGTTTGAATCCTATACCAAACTGCTTACAAATTAAAACCGTACCGTTTGGATGTCCCAAGGACTTGGGGACAAGAGTTCAATTTATTAAAAAAAGAAAAGGAATTAGTTAAAGTTATACCCTCCACTCCAAACATTCCAACAACTTAATTTCGAAATAAGACAAGCTCTAAAAATATATTACAAGAAGATATGTAGGAGTTTATAAAGGCGTTATGAGATAGGAATTTCCATTCTGCAACAAGGGCAGTGCGCATTGGCCTCTAGCCACGGCAGCAAACATTGAGTGTGGAACCTATGCCCACACCGCAACTGCATTAGAGTTTCTGGCGCTGCCGCCGCCGCGGCGATCTGCTCCAAGCACACCGCGCACTCCTCTTCTTCCGGCGACTTCCACCTCAGCTTTAACCATTTCAGCCTCTTTGATCCACTCTTCTTTACTTTCTCAACTTCTGAACCCTTACCCCTGTCCACCAAACATGTCATCTTCTAATAAAGACAAAATAAATCGAGCCCGTCACACATGATTTGATTAGTGTAATTTTGTCACTCTTACGTGCTGCTAACATTCTCCTAATAAAAAAAAAAAATCATATTTTGCGTAGTTAATTAAGTTTATGAAATTATGCAATATTTTAAGCTTACACGTGCCAAAATTAACAATAATCCAATTATTAAAATAAAAGTTCGAATATAATTCTGAAATATTGAAATAAAAGTTGGAAATTACGTCCAACCATGAACGAACTAATAGAGGTGGTTGAGTTTCCTAAAAAAATAATAATAAAATGAAAATAAGTGATGGTTGATTACTTGATCACTGATCAGTGGATTGTCGTCCGTTGATGGATGAAATGTAAACGTTTTGAAAACGTCAAGGACGATTTTGTCAATATTGTAAAAACAGAGGACTGATAATGAAATTAATTTCCCATGACAAAGACAAGTCGAAGATACAAAAATGTCCTCGCTAGCTAAGATGCGGGAAGGAAATTCTAGTCTAGGAAAGTTACCGGAAGGAACATCAAGAATAAAATCATTAAATTTCAGACACCACTCCAAGAATAAGTTCAAAAAAAATCAAATTATTAATTTCGGCCCAATATTATCAATAATTACATATTGCACCTGGTGGTTTCTGATCTCCACTGCGCTTGCAGCCTCTCATCCAATCGCTTCTTAGCTTCTCTCGCCTCCGCGCCAAGCCTGCTCTCATCACACATTATCTGGTTTCTCTGCTTTTTCCAGATTTATACGTTCAAATCATTCAACAACAAAAAACACGTAATATTTTAAAAAAATATATACAGGAAAATGATTCAAAACAGAAAAATTAATTTATTAATTAATTATCTGTTGTTGCTGTATTAGAATTAATCTGTACCGTGAAAGTAGTTGAGCTGCAGAGATGGAAGTCATGGCTGCTGACGTATAAGCAGAAAGACGACCGGCGCGTGGAGTAGCCGGCTGCGGCCGGCGATGGTTCGGCGCCGTAATAGTGATTGCTTTTCTGGTGGAATCTTCGTCTTCTTGCAGCTTCAACTCCGGGAAGCATACCTAGCTGTGTGTTTTTTTGTTCTTAGTTTCTAGTATTGGATGGTGTCGATGGAATTTAAGGCGGAGAAAATGAGTGAGTCACAAGTTAAAGCTGTGAAAATAGTTCTATTTATTTGTTATGTACTTTAGTGTTAGCTAGCTAGCTTTTTTTTTTTTTCCTGTGCTTTCTCTTTTGTATTTTCTTACTAGTATTACATTTCGTACATACTTGATACTATGATTTATTATAGTAGTATAATATACATGTGGCAATAGTATTAATCATAATTTTCAAGATGATGACTTTGATTTTTATTTTATAATGAGTGTAACTTGCAACGGCTATTTAAGGTGCGTACAACGTATTGAGTAAACTTCCAAAAATTCAAATCTAATCTAACAGGGCAATAATATGTAAATTATATTGAGAACTAAATTGTATTAGAAAAATCTAATGTGATGGATGAAGTTCAAACTTAAATCTTGGGCATGCACAAGATTATCCTATACCATAAGCGTAACTATCCAGTCTACGATAATGGAGTTCAGTGGGAAGTGAGGCAGATTAAACAGATCTTGAAAGTTGCTAAATAATATGATTTCTTTTAATAAAAAAGAAGATCATCTTGAAAGAAAATGGAGAAGTAAATGGTGGATGAATAATTGAGAGAATGGCCGGGGCCCACCATTAATGATTCTGATTGTATCTCTCTCATACGTATATTCACTCGCATTCGCCAAGCATTTGAGATCCTCTGTTTCAAAATTAGTGTCCTACTGTTTTCCATAATTTATATTTAATTAATTTTTAGATTTAATAGTGTGAAATGGCCCAACAAGATAGTGAAAATTAAATTTTGTCACACAACTTAATTTTTATAAATTTTGTCATTGTTTCGGAGAAACTACCTATATTGCCCTTACTTTTTGACCAAACCAATCTCTCTTACTTTTTCTTTAATTTTTGAATCTGACTCTCTCTTCTCAAACCTTCCTCTCTCTCTCTCTCTTCAAACCTTTAACTCGTTGTTTCTCTTCCTCTCATATTTTTTTACAGCATTTTTTCAGCTCATTTTTTCTCGTCGCGATCGTCGGCGATTGTGTTCCGTTTATCTTCTTCTACGTTCTGCTTTGGTGGCTAAATCTGCGTTCGGTTGTTTTGCGATTTAATTTCGGAATTTCAGCTCCGGTGTCTTTTTTTACTCATCGAGATCGTTGGCAATTGTTGTTTCGTTTATCTTTTCCGACATTCTGCTCCAGTGGCTTAATCTTCGTTGTGTTATTTTGCGTTTTTTCAGTTCGTGATTTCTGCTACGGCTTACTTCTGCTGCATTTTCTGTTTCGTCTTTTGTGTTCCGATGGAAATAATGCAGCTTTAGAGTATTTCCGGTGATAATGTGTGGTGTTATAATTTTGTTGTCGGTGAATTGACTTGAATATATTTTCAGTTTCAGTTTTCAGTCTGAATATTACGTTGGTGTTATTAACATGTTTGGTGTAGCACTCCGGCGTGAAAATCCCAAATTCGTACCAGTATACAACGCAAGAGAGTGGTACTCCGGTACGAATATGGTATTTTCGTACCAGAGTACCATTTAAGAGAGTAGTACTCTGGTGCAAGTAGACAATATTCGTACTAGTGTATCACGCCAGAGAATGGTAATCCAGTACGAATATAGGAATTTCGTACTAGGGTACCATTTAAGAGAGTAGTACTCTCGTGCGAATAGACCTTATTCGTAATAGTGTATCACGCAAGAGAGTGGTACTTCGGTACGAATATAGGAATTTCGTACCGGTGTACCACTTTCTTGGGTTGTACATGAGTACGAATATAATGAATTCGCACTGGATTACCATGCAAGAGAGTGGTACTTCGGTACGAATATAGTAGTTTTGAATAATCGAATCATTGAATTCTTGCTTTTGTAATAAAATTGGATGTGCACACACATGATATACGCTTATTCGTACCAACATGCCATGTTACATGCCTCTGTATGATGGTACGAAATATGTTATATCGAGTTGTTCGTACCAAGACTACATGTATTATTTTCATGCAGCCGAGACCATTTTTTTTTATTATTGTACATGGAGGAATATGAAATAACAATATATACGAGAATTTGTTTGATAATTATTTTAAATTGTATAACACGTTTGTTATTTTTATTTTTGGAATGTTCCGATGAAATTAATTTTTTTGGCATAATAGGTTCATTGATGCCAATTGTACCAAGAAACTACAAATCTAAATTAGACAAATTACAAAATACATACAATTTTGACAAAATGATAAATTAGAGCATACGTACTAATAATACTAGTATTGTATAGAAAAATATATACAAATCAGAAATTGTAGCAAATTATTTATAAATAAGAATTGTTTATTCACTAATCCTTAATCCAGCTTCATCCCTACGGTAAGTACTCTTTCATCCGTGTTGAAATAATAGATGCTCCCAGCCAAAATATTGATTTATCGAGTTCTTGTAGGACACTATGGCCGATTCTTGAGTTCTTTCATACCTCTTGTAGGTCCATTGTACCTTGAAAAAAATGAAGGTAAAAAACAGTTTAGGATATGGTACTAATATAAACCATTCGTACTAATATATCAGGTACAACTGGTACGAACACACAATATTCGTATTAACGTACCAAGGTTAGATGTCGCGATTTCATGGAACGCCGGTAAGAACTCATCATATTCGTACCGCAGTACCACATTACGGCGTGGTATGCTAGTACGAAAATACGATATTTGTACCGAAGTACCGAATCTTTGAATTCATGACCACGTTAGGACGTGGTACGCCAGTACGAAGATACCATATTCATACCGAATTATCCCGTTAGGCCGTGGTAAGCCGGTACAAAAATACCATATTCGTACCGGAGTACCACGTTAGGGCGTGGTCACGAATTCAAAGATTTGGTACTTCGGTACGGATATCGTATTTTTCGTACTAGCATACCACGTCCTAACGTGGTATTGCGGTACGAATATGGTATTTTCGCACCAGCTTACCACAGCCTAACGTGATACTCGGGTACGAAAATGGTATTTCGTACCGACGTACTACGCCCTAACGTTTTCATAAATTTAAAGATTTGGTACTTCGATCCGAATATCGTGTTTTCGTACTAGCGTACCACGCCCTAGCGTGGTACTCTGGTATGAATATGATATTTTTCGCACCGGATTACTATGACCTAACATGATACTCTGGTACGAATATGGTGTCTTCGTACTGGCGTACCACGCCTTAATGTGGTCTTGACGTAAAAAATAAAATAAAAAAGAGAGAGACAAACACACCAATTCGTACCAACGTACCACGACGGTGCGCTACCAACGTGTCAATTTATACCAACGCACCCATAAATCAACAAAAATTAATACACCAAAGCGAAAAACAAGCCAATAATAAGTTGTAGACTACTGGTACGAATACATCAATTTCGTACCAACGAATTTTGACAGCAAACAAAAACATGCTGAATCAACACAAATGAACCAGAAAATCAACAATAATACACCCAAATCGTCCGGATTTAAACCCAAGTCACCAAATACCATAAAAAACAATATGAAAACACATAAATCACAAGAAACAAAACGAAAAAGTATAAATTAACAAAAAATTCAAAAAACAAAACTCACAAAATGCCGATTTCATATTTGTACGAATTTTTCAGATCTGGACGGTATTTGATTTGAACTTTGACCAGTGAAGAATGACAAAGAAACGATGATGGACGGCGAGGAGCTACACGATGGAGATGAACGGTGCGGCGGCAGAGATCTAATATTTCTCGACAGAGAGAAAATCACGAAAGAGAGAGAAAAGAGAGAATTTTCAGAAATTGAGTGAATGAAAATGGGGAGAGGGACCGGTCAAATGTATTAAAATGTGAAATTTGACTCTCCACCTTTAGTAAGGGCAAAATGGTCCGAAATTTGAAAATATTGCCAAAATTTATAAAAATTAAGTTGGTAGACAAAATTTAGTTTTTACTATCTTGAATGGCTATTTCTCATTTTCACTCTAATTTTTATTATATTTGTCTTCAATTTTAATTTATAATATTTTAGTATAATTTTATAATTATTAATTAGGGTTCGTCCATTGGAATAGGGTTTATATATTTTTTTTATATTTAATTTGCTCTTTTTAAAATTTTAATTAATTATTATGATTCTAACATTAGGGTATATAATTTTTTTAAATTCCAATTTTTTGTAATAAATGGCAATTAAGATTAATTATATATTACTAAAATTTTAATTTTTAATAAATATTTTAAAATAATAAAATTAATAATAAAACATGAAGTATGAGACATAAATTCGGGATAGAGATCATATCTATCCATCTGATAAGTAAGTCATGCAACTATTGTCATTCATTATGATTGGTAAAATGCTATTCTATCTTTTTTTGGGGGGGATAATTACTAATACTTTCCCCGTCCCCCAAAAGTATGATTAATTTGTTATTTTGGGACGTCCTCAATAAGTATGGTTTGTCATTTTAAGACATGACCCTACTAACTTTTTAATATTTTAAACATCACAACAAATCAAATAAGTGAAATCCTTACTCCACTCAAAATACATCTGCCCAACACTATCTTAAAATCTGTACCGCCCTTCCCATACCGTATATACTTTTGAAGGATGGAAGGAGTATTATTGATTTTTTGTTTACTTCTGAAAAAAAAAAAAAAAACCAATATCTCTGAAAAGCATTCTATTGGAGGCCTTATCCTTTCCATCTAAAAAAAAAAAAAAGAGGAAGGTGCGATATTCCTTTCAATTGCCCCAGCTTTACAATTTGTAATGTTTTAAAAATTAATCAGTAAGATGTCCCTTAAAATTTGACGGGAAATAATTCTACATTACTGTTTGTGTTACAATTAATGATATGTTCGATAACGAGCTTGGTCAAACCTTCAATGGATTTTTTAATTAGTCTCTATTTTCCAGATGAATTTACTTTATTTTATGTTTTATCTTTTTTTGAGTTGGGAAAGGGGACGGTACGGCTTGAACATAGATTTCTATGTTTACAAATGAGATTTTCACCGTTTAGATGTCCCCCGAAAGTGTGTATGATAAAATATCAACGAACTATTGTTCTACAATGACAATTCAAGATTAAGTTAGGAAACTATGTATGTTTTCCAGATTTATATAATTATTCTTTTAGTAAGCAAGAGTCATTAACATTGTCTCTTTACATAATTTGAGAAACTATGGAACAATAAGCAACGTTTATTTATAACATAACGCAACTTATTTTAAATATTTATAGGAATAAGCGCAAATATGAAAACTAACGAAATATATACGTGTTTGGCCGGTTGGCACACGGTTTCATATTGGCTTGGGAGCTTAGGATAGATTCAAGATTCACAAAGATTTGTGTGAGACGGTTAGGGTTGTACACGAGTCGAGTCGAGCCGAGTCGAATACTAGCTTGCTCAAGCTCGGCTCGTTAGAAAATTCAAAGGCTCGAGCTCGGCTCGAGCTTTATGTTTCGAGCTCGAGCTCGGTTCGAAAAAAATAAAAAATATAATAATTAAAAATAAAATTATTTTTTATTTATTATATAGTAATTATTTTAATTTATTATCAAATTATCATGAGCATTAAAAATAAAAATATATATATATAATAGTTAAAAAATATTAATTTATCAATATATATAAATTAAATATTGGTATTAAAAAATATTAAAACTAAAATATATATATATAATAATAATTAGAAAAATTCGCGAACATGTTCACGAACATGTTCGTTTAAAAGGCTCGCGAACATGTTCACGAGCTGGCTCGTTTAGTATCGAATTCGAACATGTTCGCGAGCTTTTCGAGCCGAATATAGGTAAGCTCGAGCCGATTATCGAGCTCGATTCGAGGCTCGAGCTCGGTTTGATTAGTAAACAAATGAATTCCAAACGAACTTTTTTCGAGCCGAGCTCCGAATAGCTCACGAACTGTTTGGCTCGTGTACAGCCCTAGAGACGGTTGTAGATATCAAAATTTTCATTTAATTTTTTATTAATTTTATATATTTATTTCATTATGGGATCTTATGAAATCCACATTAAATAAGTTATTTAATTAATAAAGATATCTTATTTAATGATAAATATCTATTTCTGTGGCAACAAGTTAATAATATATATCAATTTCTTAGAGTCAATGAGATCGCGCCACCTCACCCCTAGAGCCCATAATGGAGCCCAAAAGCCCACTTAAACCTCTATCCCTACAACTACGAATAGAGGTCTTCATATCACTTCAAAATCACACCAAAAAATCATCTTCAAGAGCTTAATAATTGGAGAGAAATTCTTTAAGATTTCTCTCTCAATATTCAAGGTCCTAGTGATATTAAAGGCGTTCTTCAACAGAAGCGTCCAAAGTCCAACGTTTGTGTTGGAAAATTAATAGAGTTTTGATTTGATTCCAAAACCCAGCTGACCCCAACCGAGTAGATGATTGCACAAGCCTAAGCGTTCTTCAACTCACCTGTTTGAGATTATAGAGTTTCTAAGTTTACAGGTAGAGTCACTAAAGACAGCAGAAGACGAAGCTAAGCATACATAGCTAAGGAACTCAGCAGAGCAGACCAAGCAGAGTCAAAGACCCAGCAGTATCAAAGACCCAGCTCAGTGACGGAAACCCAGCTCAGTGTCAAAGACCCAGCTCAGTGTAAAAGACCCAGCTTAGTGTCGATGACACAGCTCAGGTCTGAGGCACTGCTCAGGTTAATGACACAGCTCAGGTTGAAGACACAGCTCAGGTTAATGATACAGCACAGGTCTAAGACACAGCTCAGAGTCAAGACGCAGCAGAGTCCAAGACGCTGAAGACACAGCAGAAACGCTTAGCAGCTCGAAGACGAAGACCTTCTCCAAGACAAGATTCCGATGTCAGAAGATCTTGTCTGACGCAGTCAAATCAGAGAAGGAATTGCTTCTGCAGATGCAGACCTACTTCGTAGGCAAAAGGCCAGAAGTCAATGAGAGTAGGTAAGATTCAAACGGCTCTCTTCCAACGGCTAGTTTGAATCTCCACCTATATATATCTCCTCTCCATTGAAGAAGAGAGGCTGGCTAAACGACTGAAGAAATAAAAGAGCAAACAGAAAAATGAACAACGATCTTCAAAGCCAAATCTTTCAAGAACACCCAGCCAGTCAGCTGTGTTCTTAGTTGTTCACATATTCAGTCATAGGCAGAATAGATCAGAATAGAAATATCTTAAGCCTAGTTTGAACGAGTTCATCATACTATTTGTTCTTCATTGTAAGAACTCGTTCATAGTTAGAAAACCTATACCCAAACCCAAACCCACGCCTGCTCGAAGCGTGTAATTCGAGTGGTCAGGTTTTTTCAGTACCCGTAAACTGAAAGGTTAGGCTTGACAGTGCCCGCAAACTGTTGGAACACAGCTCGGGTTTGAGTTGTGAAGTTGCTTGGTACTTAGAAACCAAGTGGTAGTGAATTACCAGTGAATCTGGTCGTGGATGTAGAAGGTGTTACTCCGAATCATGTTAAACTTGCTTTGTTCTTTACTGCTTTGTTTTATGCATTCTGCTAACCTCTCACGCATACATTTCAAGATGCATAAACTGACTAACTGAAAAGAGAAACAAAGCTTTGCAATATAATTTGAAGTAACAGACGGACTTTCCAAATCCACCACATTCCGCACACAGCCAGCTGTGTCGATCAAGCTGCCTACCAGCTGGATCGGACACAGCCAGCTCACTCAAAAGAGTTTTTAAATTGGAAAAGATTTTAAACCTTGGTGTATTCACTCCCTCCCCCCTCTACACCAAGGTATCCATCTTGGGACCAACAATTGGTATCAGAGCAGTGGTTCAAAAGATCACTGTAACTGTGTCAAGTCAGCTTCTTTGCTGATAGTGGTCACCTGAACAGATCCTTCAAAGTTTCAAAATCTTTTTAAAATTATTATATTGCATACTGTCTTGAGAAATCATGAATCCGGGCATATGTCCGAGATGCGAATATTACAGGAACTATCTCCATGACTTGGGGGTATGAAGAACAAGATACCAAAGTATTTTGGAGCACTGGAGAGAGGAATTTCACTCAGCAGCAAACCGGATGGACTGTGATGAAATCGTCTCAAGCCACCAGGAGATGAGAAGAACAAAAAGGCTGATTGACGACTTGAAACGTCTCATACTCAGAGTATATGACACCATGAGAGACAACCATCAGAGTCATCACAATATCTGATGGATTTTCTGAATAATGTCCAAGAGATGCAGCCAACAAAATTGATCTGGGGGTCACAAGAAGAAGAATCATCTAGCCAGATGAATGAAACAAAACTGACTCCCAAGGCAATAGAGACAGCCTTCAGAGTGCAGAATCAAAAAGATCAGCTCAATCAGCTCAACTTGAAAGGACCAATAAAGAGCACAGAAATATGAGCAGAGAAGAATTGCACGAAGAAGTTGTTATGCTTGTACGGAACATCAATAGGCTGGAACACAGCAAGGAAAGGTACAAGAAGATCGTGAAGGTTCATCTCGACAAGCAAGTCTACCCAAAGAGAACCCCAGCTGAGTCGACCTCCCGAAGAAAAGATAAAGAGCTCAAGTCAAGCAAGATAAGAAGATCAAGTATTTTCTTCCGACTCAGAAGATGAAGCATTTCATTAAAGATTCCTGCTTCATGGGACTCTCAAATCCAGCTGTGTAAAGCAAACACAGCTGGACACATTGCTGAGTACATTGGTCTCTAGAAGAATTCAGCAGCAGCAGATGAACCAGCTGGATTTGGGACAGCTGACTTTATCAAATGAATGAGCCAATGATGAGAAAACCGCTCAAAGGAAGTATGATGCAACTGAAGAAAAAGCCACCTGCTATCAAATCAAGAAGATGAATATAGCTGAGGTGGAACTCAGTTCAGCAGACTCACCAACAAGTGGTATCAATAATTGATCTCATCCCAGTCCAGCAGAATTATCAAGAAGAGCATCCAGCAGGAAATACTCAGCTGGATCACCGTTGATGGTCCCTGAGCTGGGTACTTGGTGTAGAGGGGGGGTGAATACACCAAGTAGATTTTTCGAAACTTTTTCAAGTTAAAACACAGAGTTGGTGAGCTCAGTTATTGATCCAGCTGGGGAGGGTCAGCTGGGTAAATAACTCAGCTGGCGGTGCGGAAAGTGGTGGTTTGAAAACTTAGCTCAGTTACTTAGAAAAACTCAGTTTGAAAATATTAACTTAACGTTTTCAGCTTAGTCAGGTTGTGCAACTTTTCGAGAGACACGGAAATGTCTTTGGAGAAGCGGTATGTGTGCGATTTTTGAACAAATATGCAATGATATGAAGGAGTTAGTACACAGCTGAATATAAAGCAAAAGTAAAGAGATAGAGTAAGAAGCACGCGAGTTTTTACGTGGTTCGGAGTAACACCTCCTACGTCCACGACCAGGTTCACTGGTAATCCACTACCACTTGGTTTCCAAGTACCAAGCAACTTCACAACTCTAACCCGAGCCGTGTTCCAACGGTTGCGGGCACCGTCAAGCCTATACACCTTCGGTTACGGGTGCGAAGAACCTAACCACTCGAATTACGCGCCGAGCAAGCGTACCTTTACCTAACCTTCGGGTTTGGGTTTGGGTATGGGGTTCCAACTATGAACGAGTTCTTACAATTAAGAACTTCGAGTATGATAAACTAGTTCGAAATCTAGGCTTAAGATATACAATGAGTTTGGCCTAGGGAACGGACGAAAAACTAAGCGCTTAACTAGAAACACTTTAAGATAAAGTGTTCTTTGATCTATGTAGAATCGCTTGAGAGCTTTTGAAAGAATAATGATTTCAGATAATGAAAGCTTGTAGAGAGTTTTTCGTATCTGATCCTGAGGTTGAAGACGGGTTTATATAGGTAGAGATTCAAGACCAGCCGTTGGAGGAGCCGTTTGAATCTTACCTACTCTTCTTAAATACAAGATCTACCGTTGGGCGTATCTGCACTGTCTTCATTTGTGTCACATCCTAGGTTCGAAGTCTAGGATGCTGATCTCGGCAATCCCTCATTGGTCGAGGTAGGTTGACTTTCTGCGATTCCGGATCTTCGCCTTTAGAGCCGGCTTTTGAATTCGTAGCCGGACTGCCGTCTCAACGTGGAGTCTTCGAGATAGTTCCTTTGTTCGTTGGACCAGCCGTGTTTTGAACTCGGCTCGAATTCTCTTCGCCTTGATCAGGCTCGCCGGATCACTCACTGAAGGTTGACGCGCTCTTTCTTTTGCTAGGCGACTCCGGTTGTGAACACGGCTCGGGTCGATCTTGTCTTCCGCTAGGCGACTCTGCTTCGTAGACACGGTGGGTCATTCTTCGTCTTCCGCTTCCTTAACTGTAAACCTAGAACATCTAAGGCTCAAACAGGCGAAATTTGGAAAACACTATTTAGGTTGACGCGATCATCTATTCGGTTGGAGAATCAGTTGGGTTTTGGTATCAAATCGAAACCATATAATTTTCCCAACAATTTCCCCCTTTTTGATGATGCCAAAACCTAACTGAGACAACTTATGACGCAGAAAAACTTGTGTTTTATTAATGTAAGAAAATACATTATAACACAGGAAAAAGAAAGAAGGAAAAAAATCTTCAAATCTTCAGTCTTCAATCCTTCAGTCTTCAGTCCCAGTTGGCTGGGTCTTCTCTTCTGCATCCGTTGTTTCTTTCTTTTGACTCGTCTCTTCTTCAGCTGATTCTGATTCAGCTGGTTCCTCTAGCTCAACAGTTTGCCTCTTCATTGACTTGTCTCTCTTCTCCTTACTTCCCTTTTTGGCATGATCAAAACAGGGTGGGAGATATACACCATCGGCTGTTGCGATGTTTTAGTTTGGCGAAACTGTGGTTTTCAGCTCTGAGCAGCGAGGTTTAGAGTCTAAGTGGCTCAGCTGTTGTATTAGCTGGCTCTTCTTCAGTTGCATTAGCCTCAGCTGTGATTGCAGACACAGCGTCCTTGGCTTTGATTCGGTGGGCGATCCGGTGAGTGCTTGGAGGGATGAGTTAGCACGGGAGATAGCATCTTCTGAGTCGGGCATAACTTCATTCCTTGCAATTTTGCTTCTTCAGACTTCTTAGATTGAATGAGAAAGTCTGATTCAGCACTTGAGGGACTTGTATTCAACTCATATCATCATCATCCAGCTGCAGGTGATCGTTGGCTGGGTGATGTTTCTCATTTGAGCTTGGTGCAGGGACTTGAGCATCTTTTATTGAAAGATCTCGAAGAAGGTGTCCATGTGGAGCTAAAGGAAACTGAGGAGAAGGCGGTTGAAGTATCCCATCTGTCTTGGGGTTTAAGCTTGGTTGTTCAGCTGGAATACTCCGTTGCGGTGTTGGTGATGATTATGTTCACGCAGGGATGTGAACTTTTCTTCCACCGAAAGAAACGACCGCTTGTGGGCCTTCTGCTCCTCGGAGAGTGATTACGAATTCTCTCATAATGTCAGCTGGCTTCTCTGCTGACTGACTGAGCACCTTTGACTTGAGTCTTCGGTTTGAAGACAGTGCTTCAGTATATTTTGTCTCCTCAAGTTGTCTCCGATTCCCAGCTGGGACGGAGTTAGATGCATGCTGCTTTGTCTCCTGCATCTTTTTCTGTGCCTCCTGTGGCGGAGCAAGAGCTTTGACATGACTGCTCTTGAATATTCCGGTTTTATCAACATCTGGTCCAGGTCTGTTGACGTTGATTTTTGCATCCCAGGGAGTTGTGTGTCCCGTTCTCTCTTTTATGTTGAGAGAAACAGTGGGGCTGAGGAGGTCTTTTTCCTTTGTCATTCCCAGAAAGTTTTCTGCACCTTCCTGGTGGATGACGTTCTTGAGCTTTGCAGTCTCTCTTGCCGGCCTAGTTCTGTCGATGGGCTTCACCTTCTTCTGGACTTCCGTCTTCTTTGAGGTTCCTGAGAGTTAAGCAACTCTTCTCTTGAAGCTTTGACAGATTCTTCAAGTTTGATCGGCTTCGGGAGATATCTTTCTGGATTCCATGTTCTTTTTCTGCATCTTTTGTTAGTAGAAACAAACAATACCAATTGATGGAAATAAGAAAGAATGCTGAAAACCTTTCTAGGGTTGATGCGTATATCTTCTAGCATATTTAAAGAGTTTTCTTGATGAATGGACGATCAAGATTTGTCTATTGATAAGAGATCTACGACTGGGAGTGATTCTCGCGTCATGTCAATTTAATGCGCGAGAGAGAACGGTTGAGGCGTTTTGACTTTTGCCTCGAAACTCCCATTATTCAAATCTTTGCAGAGTTTTAATTAAGATTGATTAGAAATGACAAGATGTGAGTTGACAGAAAACAGATTGAGTAGATGTAATTAATGTTGTTGCAAACCTCTCAGCTGATCATTGTAGTCAGCTGATACCTCGGTTGAGTGGGTGTGCTGGGTCATCGTGATTCCAGCTGGTTCCCCCTCAGCTGAATAATCCTTTCCTTTCAGCATCTGGTTTAGCTGAATTCTTTCTTAGCTGATATCAGTGACATTGATTCTGAATTTCAGTTGACTGCTTGTATTCGTTGGATTCGTCCTTCCGTTCGGTAGTGCTTCCGTTCAATTGGTCTGCTTCCGTTCGGTGCAGTCTGCTTCCATTCAGGTTGGGTGAAGCATCGTACGGGTTGAGAAGTCCAAGTAATCCGCACGCATTTTGAATCTTGCTTCTATCGGCGGTTTGTGAGAATATCGGCCCATTGTATGTACGTGAATTTTCTCAACAATCACATCCTTCTTTTCTACGTGATCTACGATGAAATGATGTCGTACGTCTACATGCTTGCATCTTGTGTGAAATCTTGGATTCTACGAAATGGCAATCGCACTAGAGCTATCACGGAAAATTGGAACTGTCCAGCTTTTACTTCATAGTCATCCAGTGATGTTTCAGCCGGAGAATTTGCGAGCGGCGGCTTCCGGCGGCCATATATTCGCACGTCGTGGAAGTTGCGACGCACGTTTGTTTCTTTGAAAACCATGAAATCAACTTACTTCCTAAGAACCGACAAGTTCCCGAAGTTGATTTTACGTCCAATCGATCTCCAGTGAAGTACGAATGCGAGTATCCGGTCAATTTAGATTGTCTTGTTGGGTACCACAGCCCAACATTCTGAGTTCCTTTGAGATATTTGAGAATGTTCTTGGCTGCTTGCATGTGTGCTTCCTTTGGATCAACTTGAAATCTGGCACACACTCCGACTGCGAAGAGATGTCTGGACGACTTACTGTTAGATACAGCAGGGATCCTATTATCCCTCTGTATTTGCTGGAATCAACTGACTTCCCTTCAGTTCCTGGTTCAATCTTCCAGTTGGTGTTCATTGAAATCTTTACAGTTCTGCTGGATTGAACTCCATACTTGGCGATCAAATCTTTCACGTATTTGGATTGATTTATGATCCCTTCTGAAGATTGCTTGACTTGAAGTCCAAGGAAGAAACTCATTTCTCCCATCATGGACATTTGGAACTTCTCGGACATTATCTCTCCAAATCTTTGGCATAAGAAGCTTGATCTTGATCCAAAGATGATGTCGTCTACGTAGATTTGAACAACCAGGATATCTTCTCCTGACTTGATGGTGAAGAGAGTTCTGTCTACTGAGCCCTTCTTGAATCCTTTGGATATGAGAAAATTTGACAGAGTGTCATACCAAGCTCGAGGTGCTTGCTTTAATCCATAAAGGGCCTTCTTTAGTTTGTAGACTTTATTTCCTTCTACTTCGAATCCTGGAGGTTGTTCAACGTAGACATCTTCTTTGATTTCTCCATTTAAGAATGCACACTTCACATCCATTTGATAGACCTTGAATTTGTGATGTCTCGCAAAGGCGAGAAATAGTCCGATTGCTTCCAATCGTGCTACTTGGAGCAAAAGATTCTTCGAAGTCAATTCCTTCCGTCGAGTGTTGCCTTCTTGGCAACGAGTCGAGCTTTGTTTCGATGACGACTCGTGGTATCCATCTTGTTCTTGAATATCCATTTGAGTCCTATGACTTTGACTTCTTGAGGTCTGTCGACTAATTCCCAAACACAATTTCTGAGGAATTCGTTCAGCTCTTCTTGCATGGCATTTGTCCAAGGCACACTCTTGAAAGCTTCGAGAATTGATTGAGGCTCTGGCACTTGAGCTATGTAACACGCCATTAGAGCTGTGTCTTCATCATAGACCGTCAGTTCTAGCTCTACTGAGAGTTGAGCCGTGTCGACCTCTTGATGATCCGATGAAGCTTGAGCAGCTGAGCTTCTGGTTTTGACTTGGTCAGATGGTTCTCCAATGATTGCTGATGATGGATGATCTTCAATCCATCTTCTCCTCTTACGAATTTCTTCTTCCAGTTGATTGATGCTTGAAGTGGCTAAATTTTGTCTGTCTTGGAGTTGCTCTGGAGTTAAGTCTTGAGAGATTGATTCTCCTTGATTTGGATTTTGAGGTGACTTCTGAAGAGGCTCAGCTGGAGATGGAGCTGGAGACTCAGCTGTGTTTGGATTCCCAGCTGATGATGTTCCCCCTTGATTTGGCGTTGAAGCTTCTTCTCGATTTCCAGCTGGTGGAGCTTCTTGGTTGATTTGAATTTCCTCCTCTGGCTCATTGTCCCAAATTAATGGTTCGGCCAGATTCCTGATTCTATTCTCTTGAGCCCTTGTCTGAATCAATCTTGAAGATTCTCCTTCGCTTCTTCGTTTGATAGAATCTCTATATTCGAAGGAGGATTCGTCAAAAGTAACATGTGGAGTTACTTCGACTATTTGAGTTCTTCTGTTGAAAACTCTGTATGCTTTACTCACAGCGGAATAACCAAGGAATACTCCTCGGTCTGTCTTTTCGTCGAACGTCTTGAGCTGTGTCTTCCCATTATTGAGAATGTGACATTTGGATCCGAATACCTTGAAATATCCAATGTATGGTATTCTGTTGTTCCATAGCTCATACGGTGTCTTTCCTTGCCTTGATGTGAGAAGGGAGCGATTCGAGTGAAGCAAATTTGTGTTGATTGCTTCGGCAACTTCTTTGGAATGGCGAGAGCTAGCTAGCATTGAGGTAGCTGCTTCCTTGAGAGTTCTGTTTCTTCTTTCTGCTACACCATTCTGCTGAGGTGTGCGAGCTGCAGATGTTTGGTGTTGAACTCCGTTCTTCTCGCAAAAAATCATAAATAGTTTCATTTAGAAACTCCGTTCCACGATCTGATCTTATTGCCATTATCTTGCACTCCTTCTGTGTTGATAATCTTTCCAACAGGATAGGTAGCTTAGTTCTCGTTTCGCTCTTCTGGTACAAGAATGATACCCATATGAATCTTGAGAAATCATCCACAACGACCAGAGTATATTTTCTGCCATTGAAGCTTGCTGGAGTAACTGGACCAAAAAGATCCATGTGAAGAAGTTGAAGAACTCGATCAGTTGACTGAGCTGGCTTGAGAGAGAATGAAATTCTTGTTTGCTTTCCTTGTTGACACGCGCTGCACATATGACTTTTGTCATATACTTGATCTGGAATTCCATTAGCGAGCTGATTCCTAGCCAGTTTGTTGATTGTCTTGAAGTTGAGATGATTCAGCCGTCTGTGCCACAGCCAGCTGACTTCATTGCTGCTTTTTGATACAAGACAAGTCTCCGGAGGGCTGTTGTTCCAGTCAGCGAAGTACATATTTCCTTCTCTTTTCCCTCTTAGGAGTATCTGCTTGGTTTCCCTGTGCTTCACTGTGCATCCCTGTGCATCAAACTTGACAGAAAAACCGTTGTTGCAGAATTGGCTAATGGAAAGCAAGTTATGTTGCAATCCTTGTACATAAGAACATTTGGGATTATAACATTTCTAGTTTTAAATGTACCATAACCTTTGGTTAGGCCTTTGGAGTTGTCACCAAATGTTACTTGTGGACCTGTACGCTCAATATACTCCTGGAGTAGATGCTTTAGGTGCGTCATGTGCTTGGAACATCCACTGTCCAAGTACCAAAGCGTTCTCATCGACTCCTCAGAGATGCGTCGATTCCTTGCAACCTAAACAAAAAGTTAAAATTCAGGTACCCAGTTTTAATTGGGTCCTTGTGGGTTAGACATAGATCCTTTGACGACCCAGATCTGCTTGATGACTCGAATTGGGTCATTTGATTCGATAATTCTCCTACCGAGTCGATATACACATTCTTTGTGTTCTTCTGTTGTTGCTGGCGGGGTCTTGATCTTCGTGTCTTCTTGTTTTGTTGTCTGGATTACTTTTGGTTTTCAGCTGTGTGCCTATCTGAGACGTTCCTTAGTATCTGCTGTCTCATGTGATACTGTGGCTGGAAATGATTATCCAGCTGATACTCGTATGAGTGGTATCCAGCTGGGTATCTCTGATATCTTGGTTGATATCGATCAACGTGCTGGTGATGTGGCTGGTATCTGTAAAATCCAGCTGTGGTCTTCGTTGAGGTTGAGCACGTTCTTGTTCGAGTTGGGCTTGAGGTTGTCGCACGGTGACCTTCTTGATGTCCGCCGTGTTCTCGACGGAGTTTGAGGCCATTTCACGCCGTTCTTCTTGACGTCCGCCGTGTCCTCGACGGAGCTTGAGAATGTTTCACTGTTCTTCCCGACGCCTTTTCTTTGTGTCCTCAACCGTTGATCTTTGAGCCGCTTTGGGATTGAAGGTTCATTTGCACGTACAAACATAACCTTTGTTCCACTTGTGGAGGCAATGTTTGAGGCATCCTTTGATTCGTTGTATCCCGGTCCCGCTTTGAGTCTTCTTTGGACGCCGAGCACTAATGATCTCGTCCATTGTTGACGTGGCTTTGATGAGAGCTACTATCTTTTTAGATAGTACCTCTTCGGTGCTTTTCGGCTCAATGATCTCGGTGACTTCCTTTCCGATTCAGCTGTGACCTTTTCCACATCTTCTATCAGCTGTTTCTTCTCAGTGTTGAATTTCTTCATCAGCTGATCTTGTTTCACTATTTTGTCTTTTAGTGAAACGACTTCCTGTTGGAGCTGAGTTGTATCAGCTGTGTCTGATACTTTTGTCTTTTCCAGTTCCGCCTTCAGCTCGGCATTCTCACACATAATGACGTCAAGGATCTCTTGAAGCTCCTTGGAATCGTTCATTACTTTCTCTACTAGACTCCAATCAGGTAGTCCAGATTCTGAGTCCTGTGTAGAGTGATCGTGTGATGGTGAGATGTTAGATAGATTTAGAGTTCGAGACGTTACCTCATCTTCATCGATGCCGTCTGTTTGTCCCATGAAGCATGTATCCCAATCAGGTTCATCATGGGCCATCAGGGCTTCTTCCGAGTCTGAAAATGGCATGTCATCCATTTTCTTGCACTCTGATTCTTCATCAGCGATATAAGCTCTCCTTTTGTCTGCTGCCTTAGCTTTTAATTGGTCTTTGTCTTTCTTGGACAGCTTTGGACAATCTTGTCGGTAGTGTCCTGGTTCCTTGCAGTTGAAGCAACCTTCACCTGTTCGTTGGTCAGCTGACTTCTCATCAGCTGCTGCGTACTTATCTCTGTAAGTCCTAAAGAACTTCTTGTATTTGCCCTTGTTGGTGTTGAGTCTGTTATAATTTTTCACCATCATGGCAATTTCTTCGAGTAGCTCCTCTTTGCTCATATCCTTTTTGTCCTTCTTCATCTTGGAGGACTCAGCTGACTTGACATGAGCTGACTTCTCAGAGTTGGCTCTGAAAGCTATTTCTTTTGGAGCTGGGGTGAGTTCTCCGTCATTCTGTCTGCTTGAAGATTCTTCTTGAGTGATCTTCAAGTTGTATTCGTTGGCTTTTAAGAGTGAGAACAACCTTTCTGTAGATAGATCACCCAAGTCACTTCGACTTTGGTGAACTACCTTGTAAGTGTTCCATTCAGCTGAAAGGGCTGAAAGAACCTTTAGATTCTTTTCCCGCTGGGTATACTTCCCAGTTCTGATTGTCTCTATCTTAATGACTATGTTTGAGAACCTTAGCTCCATCGCTTCGATGGACTCGTTGGCTAGCTGCTTGAAGTTGTCAAATTTTTGGCAAGCTATTGTGAATTTGTTTTCTTTGATTTCTTCAGATCCTTCACATAGCTTGGCAAGTATTTCCCACATCTCTTTGGCTGTCTCGCACTTGATGATCTTACTCAGGTAGGCGTTTGAGACTGTTGATGAGATGGTGTTTCTTGCGAAGGCTGTCCGGACCCGGCTTACTTTCGTTCTTCTGACGAGTAATCCTTCTTTGGCTTGAGAATTGGCCGGTATTCTGGTTGTCCTCCATCATGAGCAGGTACGAGTTCATTTCCTTGTTTATAGATAAGGATGGGTCCGTCTGTGATGACGTCCTACATCATGTCGTGATGTGCACAAATGAAGCTTTTCAATCTGAATTTCCAGATTGCATAGTCGTCTACCGAGAAGGTGGGGAGATTCCTGTTAAGATAAGAATCTATAGACATGTGCAGTATGTAATAAGATGAGTTTTTCTGAAAAACGGATCTGTTCAGTTGACCACTGACACAGAGTGTCAAGAGAGACCTCTTGATACAGAAACGGTGGTCTTTTGAACCACTGCTCTGATACCAATTGATGGTCCCTGAGCTGGGTACTTGGTGTAGAGGGGGGTGAATACACCAAGTAGATTTTTCGAAACTTTTTCAAGTTAAAACACAGAGTTGGTGAGCTCAGTTATTGATCCGGTGGGGAGGTCATTTGGGTAAATAACTCAGCTGGCGGTGCGGAAAGTGGTGGTTTGAAAACTTAGCTCAGTTACTTAGAAAAACTCAGTTTGAAAATATTAACTTAACGTTTTCAGCTTAGTCAGGTTGTGCAACTTTTCGAGAGACACAGCTGTCATTGGAGAGCAGCTGTGTGTGCAGTTTTGAACAAATATGCAATGATATGAAGGAGTTAGTACACAGCTGAATATAAAGCAAAAGTAAAGAGATAGAGTAAGAAGCACGCGAGTTTTTACGTGGTTCGGAGTAACACCTCCTACGTCCACGACCGTGTTCATCGGTAATCCACTACCACTTGGTTTCCAAGTACCAAGCAACTTCACAACTCTAACCCGAGCCGTGTTCCAACGGTTGCGGGCAGCATCAAGCCTATACACCTTCGGTTTACGGGTGCGAAGAACCTAACCACTCGAATTACGCGCTTCGAGCAAGCGTACCTTTACCTAACCTTTCTGGGTTTGGGTTTGGGTATGGGGTTCCAACTATGAACGAGTTCTTACAATTAAGAACTTCAGAGTATGATAAACTCGTTCGAAATCTAGGCTTAAGATATACAATGAGTTTGGCCTAGGGAACAGACGAAAAACTAAGCAGTTTCTTAACTAGAAACACTTTAAGATAAAGTGTTCTTTGATCTATGTAGAACTGCTTGAGAGCTTTTGAAAGAATAATGATTTCAGATAATGAAAGCTTGTAGAGAGTTTTTCGTATCTGATCCTGAGGTTGAAGACGGGTTTATATAGGTAGAGATTCAAGACTAGCCGTTGGAGGAGCCGTTTGAATCTTACCAACTCTTCTTAAATACAAGATCTGCCGTTGGGCGTATCTGCACCTGTCTTCATTTGTATCACATCCTAGGTTCTGAAGTCTAGGATGCTGATCTGGCAATCCCTCATTGGTCGAGGTAGGTTGACTTCCTCTGATTCCGAGATCTTCTGCCTTTAGAGCTGGCTTTTGAATTCAGAGCTGGACTGTCTCAACGTGGAGTCTTCAGAGATAGTTCCTTTGTTCTGTACAGCTGGACCAGCTGTGTTTTGAATTCAGCTCGAATTCTCTTCAGCTTGATCAGGCTCTGCTGGATCACTCAGCTGAAGGTTGACGCCTGCTTTCTTTTGCTAGGCGACTCCGGTGTGAACACGGTAGGGTCGGCTTGTCTTCCGCTAGCCGACTCTGCCGTAGACACGGTAGGTCGGCTCTCGTCTTCCGCTTCCTTAACCTGTAAACCTAGAACATCTAAGGCTCAAACAGGCGAGCTGGAAAACACTATTTAGGTTGACGCGATCATCTATTCAGTTGGAGAATCAGTTGGGTTTTGGTATCAAATCGAAACCTTATAATTTTCCCAACAACCGTGTTGGACTAACTCAACAGAAACCCCAAGGACTTCAAAATGAATTTATCAATTCAAAGGAAAACTCCACATAGCTGGAAAGAGTCAGCAAAATCAAGAAGAATATCCAGCTGGATGCATTCACAAAGACAGACTCAGCTGGAATCACCAGCTGAAGAAAAACCCGATCTAGCGGAGGAATCAAGCTGATTCTCTAACCCAGCTGACAACATGAAAAGCACCCAAGAGATTACTCAACATCTGAAGGACACCGTTGTTGGGAAAATTCACACAGAAGCACAACATGCTGAAATCGAAATCAAGATGATGTGTGAATTACTTGGACTGCTCAAACTAGATGAAGTAAAATCGTCCAGCTGAGGGGGAACAAGACTCAGCTGGATAATGAAAAGCTAATGGGACATCAGGGTAGAAGAATTCAAACCCAGCTGGATCTTTTCAACTCAATTTAACAAGGGAAACCAGCTGAGGGGGAATCAAGCTCAGCTGGATAATAAAACTGAAGAAAAGCATACAACATAAAGAAAACACAGCCGTGGTATCAGCTGACTACAATGATCAGCTGACAGGTTTGCAGATTCTTTATCTTTTTCCCTGAAGAATTTACTAGTTAAAGATAAAAATATTTGAATTTAACTCAAATACCCAGACATTCCTTAAATAGATTAGTCAGTAAAGCCATCCATCCCATCGAATCCCATCGCATTTAATGAAAAGCATGGAGAATACTGTAGCTCGGGAGAACTGAGGCAGAAGTCAGAACGGTTCGACTACCTCACGCGCGCGTGACCTACACTCTATAAACGTACGACATATGACGTGTTGCGCAAATCTCTCTCAGTCGCAGATCTTCAATTCTTTTGCCAAAATCTCAACCTTCCATCAAAATGAACAGTTGATATGTACATCTAAAATATGCAAATCTTCGCCATATTTTCTATCGCTCATACTTATCTCTGAAATTCATATCTCAGATTCTTGATTATCTCTTTGCAAACACGCTCCCCTAGTATCTTCGTCTTTCTAACCTCTTGCCACAGAAGAAGATCATGGCCCCAAAGAAGAAGACACCAGGAGCAAGCCAGATTGAGAATTTGATGTCAAAGCTTCATTTCGAGAATTGTTTAACTCTCAAGAACTACCAGAACTCAGAGTTCCAGGAGGTGCTGGATCTCATCGAGAATGCCGGCCTGCTGCAATGGGCAACTGCAAGACCTAAGAACATCTTCCGCCGGAAAGTGGCAGAATTCTTCCTAGAGATGACTAACCGAGATGATCGACTCCGCTCCAACATCTCTCTGCAAATTAAGGAGAAGACAAGACATACAACTCCATGGGATGTCGATATCAACATCAACCGGATGTTGAACAAGCTGTTCGGCCTCAAGACTCTAGGGGACCGCTCCCCAGAAAACTACACCAGAGAAGAAATCCAGGTCGAACTGGATAAGATGCTGTTCAAACCGGAACCTTGCAGGGCGAGCATGTCCAAGCTCCTGCTCAAGCCCAAGTTCAGACTACTTCTGGATGTCACCCAGAAGTGCATTCTCGGTATCGCTGGATCTCAAGGAGAGATCAGCATACCCAAGCTGAAACCGATGATAGCCATCCTCAGGAATGACCATATGGATTGGTTCTCCTACTTCATGGGAAAATTGGAAAAAGAATCTAAAAAGATTCATTTTGAAGATGACAGCTTCACCTGGTACAGCTGTAGGGAGACAATCTATCTATGCACCAAAGTGGCGTGCATAATAGAAAACTACACTACCGGACGGCAAATCAAGTGGCACGACACAGAAGAATTTTCTGTGTCCAGAATACTTTTTGAGAAACCAAGTCAGCTCACTGACTTATTGAAGAAAGCAGCCCCTGAAGGGAAGAAGAATGTGCAAGAGGCAAAGCAGCATACTGCCTCTCCCTCTCAAGCAGGAAAAAGGAAGCAACCGGAGGAGACACAGCCAGCTGGATCTCCACCTGCCAAAAAGAAGCTGAAATTTCAAGGCAGCCAGCAAGCCAGCTGAGGAGGCAGCAGAGAAATCAGTTGATGAGCCAGCTGAATCTGAGTCCACCCAAACAGTATCCCCAATCCAAAATAAGAAAACTGAGTGGGGACCAGTCACTGAGGAGACAACTCAGGGATCCTTCTCCAGCTCATACAATGGAAGGGAGTTCTTGATTACATTACGAGAAACTGAAGAACCACAAATAGTGTTCTCCCACTCTGACCCAGATGATGCTATTCCCCTTCGTCAATTTCTTCAAGCATCTTCACAACCCGCTCCAGCTGATCCCACATCAGCTGGAACCACTCAACAAGGCTATCCTCTCATTCCTCTTCATTCTCAGGTACCTCTCTCAGATTCCCCACCCACTTGCTCAGTACCTGAAACCGATCAACTCCAAATTTCATCACCCAGCTCTTCGCCTAAAGAACCCCATCCAGCTGATGCTTCTTTGCAGCTGGATGATGAAAACCAAGCTGAACCTACAAGCCTTTCTGAGGAATTTAAAATCCTCAGTCCCAGAGCCGTTGCACGTGCTGCCACTATCATGAGATTCGATGACCTTAGGCTTCAAGGGGTAAAGAGCGCACTGCAACAGTACCCTTCTCTTACTTCACTCCCCGCCGTACTAGTCACCGTCAGCGACTTCAAATTTTACCTTGCTACCAAGATGACTACTTGGTACGCAAATGAAGAACTTGTGGAGTTCTACTCCTTCGATAAACTCAAAGCCAAAGAAGCAGCTCTGCAGGAAATCTTTGGATTTGGAAATCTTCAGGATGCATTCGTGCATCAAGACGAGCTGATCCAAACTATCATCCAGAAGGCTAAGCAAGATGAAGTACCGCCGTCTGAGGAGGTAATCACAAGAGCCAACTCTTACCTCCACACTCTCAGCTGGATTGTTCCAGTTGAGAATGCCAAGGAAGCTGCACCTGCCGACGCAGCTGAGGCAATGGTGATTGAAGACGAGGCAACTACTGTAACAGTTGAGCTCGTAGAAACTGCCCCACCAAGTCCAAGTGCCGATGACACTCGCTCACTGGTCGAGATCGAGGCAGAGAAACCCAGCAAAGTCGAATCCGGGATCCAGATGGATCCTGATGTCGTGCTTTCTGATGCAATGAAGGACGAAATCGCCAAACAAGTTGAGGAAATCCTATTCCAGGATAGACTCAAATCAAATGTTGACACCCCTCTGCGCATCACAGCTGTAGAATGGCAAGTCCACTGTAATGGACAGTCCATTGATGAAGTTCACATATTTGCCCAGAATCTACAGGAAAGCACCAGTCAAGATCTCAAGCAATCTCTCGTCTCTCAACGCATTGATCAGTCAACTCATCTAGAGAAGAGAGTCCCTAAGATCATTTCAAAACTTCAAGCTCCACTGGAAAGCAGCATCAGTGACCTATCCAACCAGATGCCAGCTCTCCAAAAGCAAGCACTCTCCAACAAAACTGACATTCAAACGTTGTTCAACCTCTACAAAGAGCTGGACACTCAGTTCAAAGCTGGAAGTAACAGTACAACACAGCTCAACCTCGTCACAGCAGACAACACAGCCAAGATTGCTGATGTTGACAAAGCCCTGGCCCAGCTAAATGAGACAGTCGTCAACCTATCCTCCACCCTTGTTGATAATGCCAAAAAGGGGGAAGGTAAAGGGAAAGGAAATGACAAGAGAAAAACATCAAGGGCAGGCAAAGGGAAAGCTGTAGCCGAAAATAAAATCCAAGTACTGCAGTCTGAGATTGATGAAGTTGTTGCTGAGCTGGATGCAGAACAACCAGCTGAACGGAGAGGATAATGGAGCAAAATGATCATTCATCTTGCCAAAGCAAGCGGAGCCACGCCAAAACAAATCAATGATACTCAATGGCTCTGCAACTTTGTAAATCAACAAAAGCAAGAGATGAAAAGCTTTCAAGAGCAGCAGAAGAAGAAGGAAAGCTTGCTCAATGCTGAGGAAAAGAAGCAGAAGAAGAAAAGAACAAACATCAGAGCATCGAAGAAAAAGTCTCAGGTGCCAATGAACTGGAGAAGAATAGATGAATGGATCCCAGAAGAGTTAAACGACGACTGGGAACATACAAAATTCGAGTTCATTGAAGATTACTACTATCTGGGAGCCTACCCAAATATGCCACCAGAAGTAAATTATCGCAGAAGTAAATAGATGGGCGATCAGGAGAAAAATTTCCAAGGTAAACAATGAAGAAGAATACAGGAAGCTGGAACGGATGATCTTCAACCGGTACAGGTTGAGAACGGATGAGCAACTGGAAGAAGATAGACTGAAGAATCAGCAGCAGCAGCAGAAATGAAGACCCAACCAACTGGGTTTAAATAGTTTTTGTCTAATTTCAGTTTGTTAATATTGTAATTCTTGTAATCATCTTTGAGAATTAATAAAAATGAAATGTTTTTGCTCTCAATCTCACCCTGATGACAATAACTCTTTCTCCAGGCACTGAACTCTGAATATAATTACCTGCTGTGAATGTTTATTTCTTTTTTAAACCCCGTTTCCTGTTAAGGGAGAAGTAAATTGTTTTTCTCAGTTAGGTTTTGGCATCATCAAAAAGGGGGAAATTGTTGGGAAAATTAATAGAGTTTTGATTTGATTCCAAAACCCAGCTGACCCCAACCGAGTAGATGATTGCACAAGCCTAAGCATTTTTCAGCTCACCTGTTTGAGCTTATAGAGTTTCTAAGTTTACAGGTAGAGTCACTGAAGACAGCAGAAGACGCAGCTAAGCATTCATAGCTAAGGAACTCAGCATAGCAGACTCAGTAGAGCAGACCAAGCAGAGTCAAAGACCCAGCAGTATCAAAGACCCAGCTCAGTGACAGAAACCCAGCTCAGTGTCAAAGACCCAGCTCAGTGTAAAAGACCCAGCTTAGTGTCGATGACACAGCTCAGGTCTGAGACACAGCTCAGGTTAATGACACAGCTCAGGTTGAAGACACAGCTCAGGTTAATGATACAGCACAGGTCTAAGACACAGCTCAGAGTCAAGACGCAGCAGAGTCCTAGACGCTGAAGACACAGCAGAAACGCTTAGCAGCTCGAAGACGAAGACCTTCTCCAAGACAAGATCCCGATATCAGAACATCTTGTCTGACGCAGTCAAATCAGATAAGAAATAGCTTCTGCAGATGCAGACCTACTTCGTAGGCAAAAGGCCAGAAGTCAATGAGAGTAGGTAAGATTCAAACGGCTCTCTTCCAACGGCTAGTTTGAATCTCCACCTATATATATCTCCTCTCCATTGAAGAAGAGAGGCTGGCTAAACGACTGAAGAAATTAAAGAGCAAATAGAAAAATGAACAACGATCTTCAAAGCCAAATCTTTCAAGAACACCCAGCCAGTCAGCTGTGTTCTTAGTTGTTCACATATTCAGTCATATGCAGAATAGATCAGAATAGAAATATCTTAAGCCTAGTTTGAACGAGTTCATCATACTATTTGTTCTTCATTAGAACTCGTTCATAGTTGGAAAACCCATACCCAAACCCAAACCTAGAAAGGTTAGGTCAAGGTACGCCTGCTCGAAGCGTGTAATTCGAGTGGTCAGGTTTTTTCAGTACCCGTAAACTGAAAGGTTAGGCTTGACAGTTCCCGCAAACTGTTGGAACACAGCTCGGGTTAGAATTGTGAAGTTGCTTGGTACTTAGAAACCAAGTGGTAGTCAATTACCAGTGAATCTGGTCGTGGATGTAGGAGGTGTTACTCTGAACCACGTTAAACTTGCTTTGTTCTTTACTGCTTTGTTTTATGCATTCTGCTAACCTCTCACGCATACATTTCAAGCTGCATAAACTGACTAACTGAAAAGAGAAACAAAGCTTTGCAATATAATTTGAAGTAACAGACGGACTTTCCAAATCCACCACATTCCGCACACAGCCAGCTGTGTCGATCAAGCTGTCTACCAGCTGGATCGGACACAGCCAGCTCACTCAAAAGAGTTTTTAAATTGGAAAAGTTTTTAAACCTTGGTGTATTCACTCCCCTCTACACCAAGGGATCCGTCTTGGGACCAATAGTTTGATCCGAAAACAAGGCAAAATTAAAGTCCTCATCCACGTCAATGTTATAAAGCTCAAAGCTCAATGTTTACTTCGGAAACATGGCGAAAGTCCTCCGCATTAACGTTATAAAGCCTAAAGCTCAACGTTTACTTTGGAAACAAGATAAAATTCATCTGCGTCAACGTTATAAAGCTTGAAGACGAAGTCCAAAGAGATCAATGAGACACTAATCTCTGAAAATCTCAAAGACTAACTTGAAGATCATTCGAGGGTCAAATTGAAGAGAAGAATCAGATGATCAAATAGAGATTGAACAACCCACATATATTTGAAATTCAAAAAATTCTTATATTTGAATGCAATTTTGTATTTATTGAATTAAATATAATACTCATTGACTCGAAGAAATTGATATATATCATTAACTTGTTACCAAAGAAATATATATTTATTACCATATAAATACATATTTATTAATTAAATAACTTATTTAATATGGATTTTATAAGATTCCATAATCAAAAGTTATAAAAATATATTAAAATTTCGATATCTACAACGGTCTCACTATTCATAATTTGTGAAACGATATCTGGTCGAGATTTTATAAATGCATATATGTTTGGTATTATTTATTGGCCTTTTTAATCATAAACTCTTTTGAATTTAAACTTTTTATTAATTTACAATGTTTCCATTTACTAAAAATTTCACAGTTTCATATTTGCCCTCAATGATAACGTAACATAATCAAAACAAGATACACTAAGAGTTTTATTTAATAATTTATCTACCTTTTTAAGTTATACAAACCTTTTAAGGAACATGACAGATCGGGGCAGATGGGATATGATTCTCGTTTGTATAAAGCTGCTGATCACATGTGATTAAACTAACTTTAGTCAGTATTTAGCCAAATACAATCAAACACGCATTTAATTATTCAATGTTAGGGGGGAAATTGATATATTTTTAATACATAAACCTACCTATTCAGTTTCAAAACCAAACTCCAAGGTCAGTCTAATAAACACTTAATTAATACATGATATTGACAAGAACATTCATTTCAAATGATCTACAAGAAAAAACCCAAGTTTTTATTTGAAGTACGTGAGACGAACAACAGCAAATCAAGTGATGAGTAATTGAGAATAAAAACTAAGAACTGATCTATGATTGGCCATGTGAATAAAGAATATCCATGTACTTCATTCAATTGTTTTGTGTGTGTATAATATACTCTATAATGTACACAAAAACTTGTATGAAACTGTCTATATATTTGACAAAGTATGGATATTTCATTAGGCGTGCCCATATTTGGATCCAAACTCATATTCGTTAGCATATTTGTAAATTTGCTAATGTTTTAGTACTACTTGGATATGGGACACATTAGACCGTTTGAGTACAAGACTTTCCAAGTACATATATATCTATACATGTGCGTACATATATATTTCAATTAAAACATCTTGATCAATTTGTGCCTTCCACAAATACAATTAGGCCAATTAGTTATGAGTAGGCCCAATCTGATTTAGTGATCCAGTCTAGTGATTTTGAGTCTTTGACATGTTGAGACAGAATTTCTTCACCAACACAAATTGGACTAATCGAGTCATGGACTATCAATTTCTAGCTGAACTCATTTACTATATATGCAGATGATTGTGATGGTAAAAAAAAACAAAGAAGAAGTTTTTATTAGAGATAAAAAGAAGAAAAATAACTAGTTAAAAAGACATTCCATAAATATCATGGATCCATGTATATTAATTCATATTCACTGATTATTGATAATATAATTTTTTTTATCAGTTACACAAAGCCTGTAAGTAAAAAATAAGTATTCTATCAATTAATAGTTTTTTATTCCCTCCGTCCACGAAATATAGGTCACATAAGTTGTGGCACGAATTTTAATAAATATTAGGTGGGTAGTGTTTGAGTGAAGAAAGAGACTCACTATAATAAGTTATTGTGATGTATAAAATAATGAATGTGTTTGGGGTATTGTCCCAAAAAGAAAAGTCATATAAATATAGTAAACACCCTAAAAAAGAAATTGTGTCCTAAATATCGAGGACTGAGGGAGTATTAGATTCCATAACACCTCCTGAAATTCTTGAAAAAACAGGAGTATTTTAGTCATTTCGTGTGTAATCTAGAAAATAATGATAATATGAAAAAAAAAATTACAGTATATGTTGTTCGGCCGAGTTGGTCAAAAGTTGTCCCACTATCTATATATATTTTACGAGGAATTTTACATTTCTTAATAAAACTGGCGAGTTACATCCGCGTGAGAAAGGGCCAAAAAATTTAAGGAAGCCGGCAGATTGACACTTTTAGTAATAACCATTTGTTGAGCTCTCATGTCTCATAACTTAGATTTTATTTAAAATTTTCTTGAAAATCTTCTTAGAAATTGCCGCACCCATAGGCTATGAGTTAAATATTCATTCCTTTTATGTCATATTCAAGGGTAGCGATAAAGACACAAGGGGTGACTGGTACGCAGGAATGAGTTTGGAATGGAATGATAGTTCATAAAGTTATTCCTAATCCCATGACTGTTATCATTTTACTGCAAGGAATGGTCATTCCCTTAGCAATGACTAATCCCATGAACATGGGTTTAGCCATTCCTCCCTTCCCCCTTGGTATTAGCTATTCCTCATCTTAAGGAATGAACTTTATTATTATTATTATTGGTATAATATACCAATAATAATAATAATAATAATAATTTTATTATTATAATTAGCATAATAATAATAATACTTATTATTATATTAGTATCAATATTATCATATTAATTATTATGAAAATAATTATAATAAAAAAATAAAAAAATAATGATAGAATAATAATAATTGATTAAAGTAATAATTATAATTAGTATTAATATTATTATAAACCTGATTATAATAATTATAATGAAACTACTAAATAATAGTAATATTTATTAGCATTAGCATTAATATTATTATAATAATTATTATTATCTTAATATTAATTATTATAATTAAAAAATAATAAACAATAATAATTATCATTAGTATTATTATTATTAAGATAATTATAATAATTATAATAAAATATATTAAAATAATTAAAGTATAAATATTATTTTAATTATTATTAACCTAATTATAATAATTAAAATAATAATAAATAATTATTATTAAAATTATTTGTATTATTAAGCTAATTATAATCATTATAATAAACATAATAAAATTAAAATAATAATTAATATTTATTATTATTAGTATTAATATTATTATAATTGTTATTAAAAAACTAATTATAATAAGTGTAATAAAAATAATAGTAATAAACCTACCATTCCATTCCTGATGTATATCAGCCATAAGAATATCATTCATTGATTCATTCATTTCCTATCTTCATTCCATTACAAGTGTCATTCCATTCCAACTAAATTTCATTCATGTCTACCAGTCACCCCCAAAATGTTTTAAACAAAATGAATATATTTTAGTAATGTTATATAAATCTAATTAAATTACTTCCATATTAATAAAAATCGGATATTATGATTTATGAATTGACATAGTTACTTTTTATTCCAAAATTAAGAGATAGAGCAGTTTATTTATTTTGGATTTTGAAAATCATATTATATATTTACCATAATTAAAAATAGATTATATTTCTATATATTGATTTGATTAATCTTAGCAAAAATTAAGCCAATTCATCTATCCAATCTATTCTCAAGATTAAGCAAATTATTATTATTTTTAAATTTTAGTATAAGGAAAATATTAGTATTCTATTAATATTTTCAGGTCACAACACAATCAATCTAAACCCTAAACACATTAATATAACAATTTCCACAAAAAATTTTTTTAACAAATTAGCGTTAACATTTTAATTTCTTTAAAAACGTAATAGAAATCTTTAACTGAAGTTCTTACATTTTGACGCCTTCTAATATTATATTTTTGCATTTTGAAGTTTAATCATTCTGCCGATTGTACTAGATATTATTGTCAAATTGAAAATCTTTAATATTTCTCTTGGCATGATTATATGAATGTGAATTACTCCATAAAGGAGATGATATATTAGATAATCATGATAAGGTTTATAATGATTTTATTTGTGTATATAAAGGAGATGATAATTTTGGAATGATTATTTCCTTTATTGTTGGATTCATATCAATATAAATTAGTCAAAGATTTGTTAGCACGTTTTTCCCCCCAATTCCAAAACACTATAAAGGTAAATTAGTAACAACAATATATAAAATAAAATAAAAACAGTTTTGGTGGTACCGGATTAAGAAAACTAATTTAAGGATGATGAAAACACATTCTGTCTAAGACATTTTGTCAAAAAAAACTTATTTTTCCAATATTTTAATTGGTTTGATTCAATTATCCCCAAAAGCCAAAAGAAATGGTCAAAAAATTATTTTTTTCGATTTAGTTAATTAGTTCCCTATTGAAGGGTTTTATTTTATTTGTTTTATTTTTTTTATTTTATGTCCTCGGTTGAAGCTACTATAATTAAGTTGCACTTCTCCGATATTTCTTTCCATTTTCTTTACTTGTTCTTAGATATTTCTCCCTATCCCTAACTTCAATTTTTTTCACACGCACACACACACACGCAACACGGCCACAACCCCCCACCCTACACACACACACACATATATAACTTGAATTAGAATTGCACACACTACACATATTCCTTCCAAACTTTGTAGTCTCATATTTGAACATGGCCAAGCATCAAGAAACACCGGCCCTCCCATCAACGTACGACGCCCACGATCGCTACGACGACACGGCGGCTGCCAGCGGATGCGGCTGTTTCCGGCAGTTCTGCTTCGGGCGGGACGAAGACGAGAGCCATACCTCTCTTCTTCACGAGAAGGAAGGCGGAGCGCCGCCCCAGCCGGAGTCTTGGCTCTTAGCAAAACTGAAGAAACTGAGGGAGTTGTCGGAGGTTGTGGCGGGGCCTAAATGGAAGAATTCGATCAGAAAGGTGGGCAGAATTTGCAATACCAGAAAACATAGTAAGACCGCCGTGGAGTTTCACTATTCGCCGGAAAGCTACGCCCTCAACTTTGCCGGCGCCGATCGTGAAGAGGACGGCGAGTTGTTGCACAGTTTCTCCACGAGGTTTGCGCCCGCTTTTTCCATCAATGATCAGCAAAGGCGGCCGGCGTTGAGATTATCGTAAATATATATTTTTGTTGAATTTTTCTTGAATTCGTGGATACTATAATGTCTGATATTGTTTTATTGCTCTTTTAATTCATTTAACTGAATGAACATAATTTTATTTTTCTGACGTTGTGAACTCATATATACTATCTTTGGTGTGCATTGTGTAAGCTCCCTTCCTTGTGCAATAACTTGCAAAGCAGAAATGGAAGATAAATCACATGCACCAATGCAAAAGTAAAAAGAATTCCAAAAGACTAGATGAGATACTCTGTCTCGAACTTATGTTTCATCCGGTTTTCTAATGTTAATTTTACTATTTTAAAAATATTTATTTCAACATAAAATTACAGTAATATATAATAAATATTAATTAACATTTATTACAAAAAAATAGAATTTAAAAAAATCATATACCTTAATTTTGAAATAATGAACCTTAATAATCAATTACAAATTTAAAAGTGCAAATTAAAGATGAAAATATATAAATAATTATAAAATTATACTAAAATATTATAGATTAGAATTGAAGAAAAAAAAATGAGAAAAAACTAGTAATTAAATATTATCGATTATGGGACACGGGTCGACACCAAGTTTGGGAAGAGAGGATCCCAAGTGCCAAACGATTAAGGCTGGTAATTACATGCATAACACTCTTATCTGACTTTTCTTCTATATGCATCTATAGATTTATGCTCGTCATTCCAAAAAATAAAATAAATAAATAACAAGATAAAGAACAAAAACAAAAACAGAACAGCCGACCTGCCGACATCTTCCCCTTGATAAGAAGAACGTGTTGCAGAAATTTTCTAAAATGTGGTTGATTCATGATTATCCAATTATCTAAGCAAGGCCTTAAAATAAAAAATTTATACAAGAGTCAATATGCAGAACAGAAGAAAATTTTCATGCACCAAAGTCCAAACTATCATCTACCATATACCCTAAGCTTAATTTTCTCAACACTAACACTATAGTTGAAGTGTCTACTCTTATGTTTGAAGGATCTAAAGCATCAGCCATCATATTGGCATCGAATTTTGGTTGTTAACTGCTACCCCAATCTTCTTCTGTTGTTGTTATCATCCTTAGATATGCAGCTTTCGCGCCTACTGCTGTAAGAACCAAATACGTAAACTGTATGCTGCTTCATCCACCAAAAATGCTGGTTAATTGTTTTTGTCACCTGCAGAACTGTTACATCCCGATATCAGGTTGGCGATCTTATAAATAGGTCTGAACATCGATAAAGGAGAGATTAGCTTACCTCTTGCGCTTGCTTTTCTGAGAAGATGAAGACGAAGGATTGCTGTGCCAATTTCTTTTCCTTTGGTTGATAAACCAATTATTAATCTGTTTGAGCTGTAACCCAGTTTCCTGCACTAGTCTTGCCTTATCTTCCTCCTAATAGAACAGATTATACAAACATTGAGAAGAAGGGTATTTTGCTTCATATTTCATGCAAAAAAATAAAATTAAAAACAAATATTTGTGGGGCTAATGACTTACTGTTGGATATGGCCACTTGGAATGTGACTGCCACCAAGCTTTCAACAGGGATGTAGTATCACCAGGCAATTTTCCTGCTCTCCTCTTTCTTAGTATTTCTTCTCGGATGTCGAAAATCTTCTCCTTATAACCCTACAAAGAAGAGCAGCAATGAACTGAGTTAAAAGAGTTGATAATGGTACAGCACCATTGTTGAAGGTCCATGATTCTATACCTGTTTAAGCTCGTGTTTCAGTTCTTGTTTCACACGTTCCATCAAAGATCTCTCACTTTCAGTGGGCACGAGAGGGCCGTATCCCATGCTATCTGGTCCATCCATACTATCATCGAACAAGTTAATCTCGCTGTCTACATGGTCCTCATCATCATCGGACATGGTTGCTCCCGTACCTTCACCTGGTGCTACCCCTGTCAAGAAATTATTGAAAAAGAATCAAGATATGCATGAGGCTCTGCAAACAGTAATCCCACAAACAATGATTGAGAATGAGTAGGATAAAGATTAGGTATAGTTGCATATTCTGATTGTGTGTTGTTATGATAGTTAAATAAACTTAATAGGATTCTTTTCCTTTCACAATACAGGAAGGGAATAACACATCAAATTCTACACCTCAACGGCTAGAATAGTGGATTAAGTTTGGGGGTCAATCATACGAGATCAATAATCCCGAAGCTCTGTATGGAGTAGATACAAAATTAGAGAAGTAATCAGATTATAACCTGTCAAGCTCTGCAATGATTGTTCAAGCTCCCAACAAGCCATGACTGCTTCCATGGCATGGACTCGGACATGTTGTTGAAGTTGTTCTTTGAAAGAGGAAAGCAAGAGAACGTAATGTGTCTACACCAAATGAAAGATGAAACCCGAGGGCAGAGATGATTGAGGATCATTAAGTAAAACAATAAGAAAATGCGTGATATATATCATCATATCATACACAATTGAGCTTACTTGCATGTAATCCTAAATGCTAAACCACAAAGCATATAAAATCTCATTATGTTCGTGGCCTTATATACGTATAAAACAGTGAACACCTCTATAGTCATTCCCAATTTGAAACAAAATCCAAATCTAAGAGAATTATCCATTTAAAGTAGATTTCTACATGCCAATAGCAAATATTAATCACAATTCTAATCCAATTCATATACAAGACACACAGATTTTCAGCTGCTAAGTTCAGTTTCTAAATTTTTACCATTTCTGGAAGAAAGAAACTTCAAGAACCAGAAGGAGATAAGTAGTAAGTGGAGCTACATCAAGAAAGAGATTCTCCAAAGCACTAAAATATAGAGTTTCAATTATTAGTTGACCAAGGACAATAAGATTCCTCTTTTGATGCGACAACCAGATATTCCTAACATTAAAGGAACCGAACAGCAACCATATTCCTCCAAGAATCACGGCACACACAAATATCATCAAACCAAGCGGCCATCGATAAGTCCCTATCTCCCATATATCCTCCTCACCTAAGGCATTTAGTCATTTCTAGTTACAGCCTTCTACAGTCGACAATGGTTGAACTTAGAGCTTAATTTGACTAATCGAGAACAAGAACAATAGTGCGAAAAATTATTGTCGAAACCATCCAAGGGCGACTTAGTGTAGAGAATATGTTCTTAGTTTAAACCTCTTACTAATTATCTCTTGTCTAATTCATTATTTTGATAGCTCAGCCTCAAGCAATAGAGTATTTCTGATCTACCACTTGAGCAATCTTAAACATGCTGATTTCTGCTTCTTAGGTTGTCTAAGCTGCAATCATAAATTACGACCAAACCATCCTAAGTCCAAAACAACTATATATGATAAAAGATAGGATTTTGAACGCTGAAGACAGAAGATACTTAACCGTAATTCATCTCATCAGAGAAATTAACTAATCCATGGAAAATATAAGGAGTAACTAATTAAGCGACATATATAAAGAAAATCTGGAAATCGATCCTAACCCAGATAAATCACGTGATTTCTTTAATAACTTTCAATCTAGTAAATTAGGCAAAGCGCCTCTCGCTCCAAGAATGAGGGTTATAAAGATTCAATGTGGCAGACAAAAAAATTTCAATCTTCCGGACAATACGTCATAAATTTCCATATGAAAACCAAAATCAGTCGTAAAATTGGATCAAACCAAAAGGCAAAAGTAGTAAAAAGAATTACAAATTCAAATTCCTTTGAACAATCCAATTTCAAAAACCCAAGAATTAAACAAGAGCCTAGAGAGGAAAAACAAGCAGCCGACAACCAAACACGATTTTGACGACAAAGACAGAGAGGGAGAAGTAGAGGCGTGTATGTATAGTATACCATGAAGTGGTCGAGGTCTTTGTCGTCGAGGGGGTGGTGGCCGTGTCCGAGAACAGAGTACTTGGCCACCATCTGGTGCGACTGAGCCAGCTGGGCGTCAATCTTGGGCAGCTGGTCCACCGGAGTGGCGATGCGGAGACACGCCACGTGCGCCGACAGCAGCTGCTCGTAGAGGGGGTGGTTCAGGATGTCCGCCTTGCACCTCTCCTTCTCCCAGGCGGCGTCGTTACCGTTGCTGGTGTTGCTGTTGTCTCCGCCGCCGCCGCCGCCGCTGTCCTGGCGGTGATCGCTGTTGTCCGGGTGGGCCGAGGGGCTGGGTTGACTTTGGGTGGGGAGCCACTGGTGGTGGTGGGTGGAGGCGGCGTTGAGCCACGTGTTGGCGGAGGAGGTGGGAGGCGGCTTCTCGTCCGGGGAGTGGTGGTGATCGGGTAGAATAGAATGGAAGACGGCGGCGGAGGAGGAGTGGTGGTGGTGGTGGTTATCGGCGTAGCGGGGAAGGTGAAGGGGAATTTGTTGGGAGAGGTCGTGGTGGTCCTGGAACGCCATGTTTGTGTATTATGTTTTCAAAGCTGCAGCGTTGCCGTGAATATATATATATATATACAAATTAATATCTGTATATATAGGAAGGGTGGGGAAGGTGGGGATGCACTGCACTACACTTGCACATATATAATCACCATGCTCGTTGAAAATAACTATTCATTACATGTCTTTGTATATAGATTAAATCAATTTCAAATAGTCTCAACTTCGAATTTTACAAAACAAATATTATATCATCATTATTTACTATTCATGTGTGGTTTTAAAATTTTTCTAATGTGATTTTATTTTCATGATCAGGATTTTTCTCATTATAACAGTTCTAATACAAACAAAATATAATTAATTATTTTTTCAATGAAGAGGGAAGTCTGCCGTCCTATTACGTTACGAATTGAATAAATTCTATTCTTATAGAATTATTTTAGTTTTGTTTATTGGATTACTTAGTAAAGAAAATTAACCTGAAATAATTTGGGTGGTTGTATATACGAAAAACACACTCGAAGTTAAAGTTAATAAGTCAAATTTACGACTTGTCTCAATTTAGATATTTGACAGACTTGGGGGTTGAATATTACTCTATTTGTTAGGCTCATTTTATCTACATTATTTTAAATGTAAGTTTCAATGAATTTGTCTACTTTTCAAAAAAGAAAGAATTAATACTTCAAAATCCTTTAAAAGTGATACAACCTATCTACTCCCTCCGTCCCATTCATCTTGGCTTGTTTTCCTTTTTTGGCTGTCCCACTCATCTTGGTCTGTTTCCTTTTATAGAAATAATTAGGGCTCAATTAGTAAATTAATTAAGCCCAAAAGTCAATAAAAAACACTGCATGATTGAAAAGTCAATAAAAAACACTAGAAGTCAATAAAATAATGTATACAAACTACACTAAACATAACTTTTACACTTAATATCTTTCTTCTTCTTTCTTTTTAATACCCGTGCCGAAAAGAACTAGGCCAATATCAACGGGACGGAGGGAGTATTTTTTTTCTAATTTCTATCCTGCCGAATGCCGAATAGTAAGTAAACAAAATGAACGGAACGAAGATAGTTTATTTAGAACAACACAGCACTTATTCCCAAATAATAAACGAATAAAATACTTAGCATTTAATCACATGTGATATCTTGGGATGAAGGCCATCGGAGAATGCTTAGGGTGGTTCCAACGGTTGGGTTCCAAAAAATGGAACTCAACTCCCACAGTTGGAGTAGATCCCAAGATATGGAAGCCAAGAGCATGGGTGCGAAGCTGGGAAGTCCGCTTCCAACCAGAAGGTGGGCCAGGAAAGCGCGTGAGGTGATGAGGGAGTGAATGAAACGGCGACAGTATGGACATGCGTGTTTCCAAGTGCGAGTGGGGGAGGGGGTTTGACGGAATGGTTTGCAGAACTTTGGCAGAAAAGTTTTTCTTTTTTTTTTCAATTTTTTTATATTTTCTTTACATTTTGTAGTTCATTTAGTTTTTCGGTATTTCGATGTCTAAAATTCCAATAAAATATATTCAACATATATCATATATTAAAGATCACAACGAGAGCTTTCATTCGACATAAAAATCATAGAAAACGAAGTTCAAACGAATTAGTTATAATATTTTAAAGAAAAAAATTCATAATTTATATTATATAAATTTTATTTTATTATTTTGTTATATTTAGAATTTAAATTTAAATATATAATTGAAGATATACAATTAACATAAAAATAGTTGTGCAAATAAAACTAATTGGAAAAACATATATATAGAGATATAAAATAGTATGTATTGTAATGGGTCCCTTTTTTTATTGGAAGCTGAGTTCAGTATTGGAGTAGATTTATGAAAAAAAATTGTTGGATTCCAAAAGCTGATCTAGCAGATTGGAAGCTGAAAATTTGAGCTAACCATTGGAACCCCCTTGTAGAACTAGAAAGTGAATAAAATAAAGTACAATCATGTCAGCAGAGGGTACAGCATTAAAAACCGGGACTTTTATCTTGTAAGCAGTAAAAAGGACCCCAACAACAGAGACTGGCGGAACTTGGGAGTGGATCTGGGACTATCGGCCATCCTGCTCCTAACGACGTCGTTCTGACCGGTTCGCGAAGGTACAGAAGAACCGGAGTGTAAACACTGAACAGAACAAACGCCACGTCAATGGATATAACTTTTTCTTTCTTTCTTTTTCTTTTTTTTTTTTACTTTTTATTTTTTGTTTGGGAATCCAGTCGGTGGTTGATTTGTTGTATTAGCCTTTTCCAGTCCTATGTGCAGTGGGGTGTTTTTCTTTCTATATTAAATACAAGTGTGAAATAAGACAAAATTTTGGATGATTGATTTAATAAGAAATTAAATTAGAAGAAACTAGCTAGGCTATTTAATTTAATAATTTTATCTATTTGAGTTGTTGGAAAAAGAAGAAATGAGAAACGTGAAGGATGGAGGGAAATGACTAGTGATTGACGTTGGGGCATATGGTTGGTTCTTTTCTTTGTTTGATATTAGGGCTAATTTTTTGGATTTTTCTCCATTTCTTGATTGGCTTTTTGCCTTTCTAGTCCAACAAAATTAATGACAAACAGCCAATATTCTATCCCTTTTACGATTTTTCTTTTCCAATAGCTTGGAAAATTCTTTGTATTTAATATGTATCCATTTTTTTTATATTCTCAAAAAAATATGTATACATTTTTTAAGTGAAAATACTGATCTTTTATTTAAATAGTCTCCAAGATATCAAGAAATCACAATATTTCGAAGCCAGACAAAAAATGTGAAGTCCACTTACAATCTGCACTAGTACTAGTAGCAAGTCTAGTTAAGGAACGAGCAATACAATTGGCACTAAAATAAGTGTATTCAATTACCAGGTGCGATATATTCGATCTATAAATATATTGATTGGATTCTAACTTGAGATCTTTGATTTTAGGATTGCTACTCTATCATTAGGCCACTTTCAATGGGTAAAAGTCCCTTTTAAAATATGTGAAATCATCCTCATGGTGATTGTATTCTATTTGATTATATGGTATCATTTCCTAGCAAGTTGATTTTAAATCAATTTAGATTTGTTGCACTTTATTTTGAGTTGTGCTCAAGATTCAACGCTCAGTCATTTTAACACAAATGATTGATCTAAAAAAAAAACACAAATTAATACAACGGCCGGCGTGATGCAATTCAAAGTACAGTGGTACAATTTTTCAGAAGTCGGTAGTACAAATTGCTATTACATGAAAAGAGAAGTAAATTAATGAAGACAATCCCTTTCCCTAGCTATTTTAAATCTTTATATTTACATATATATCCAAAGTACAGGGTACTTATTGCATGAAGGAATGAAGCTAATCCTTCTATCTTTAGTCATTATATTTTGCATATATATTCAGCAATGTACATATAGAAAGAGAGAACATTATTGACAACGTTATGATTATATTTAGAATTTTTTTTAAGAGGAAACATAAAATGCAAATAGACAAAATTGATTTAATTTCATGCCAATCAGTAGACATGAATCATGATATTTAACATGTGGAGAGAAAATGTTTAATTTAAAAACAGGATGAGAATAAACATATGAAGAATTCGTAAATGCAATGTTAGTTTTTTTTTTTTTCTTCGCATTGAATTCAGAACTCAAAAGATATTACTTAGTTCCTTTTCCCTTTTTTTTATCTTCGCAACGCCTTTTCTCCTTTCGGTTATGGGTCATTTGAAAATTCTTTACTTATCCCAGCACATTAATTTCATATTTAAATAAAAACGATTTATTCATTAAATTGCGAGCCAGAAATTGTTGTTGGATCAAAATTAGCACAACCATTTTAAAGGCAGGGTGAATTATCATGCATTGCATTTTAGTGGCTCTCGTTATCAGAACCTAGGAAAGTAGAGAGAGAGAGAGAGAGGAGGGGATAACATAACATAACATCACCCGCGACACTGACAACATCTCCGTACATCTTCCACGCGTCAGACTGTCGTTCCATGGACCACAAACAGACAGGGGACCGCATCAAAGCACGCGCCACCCCCACCCCCGCCCCCAACTCGGGTAACAATAATACCAACTTGCGTTTCTCAACCTCCAATATCTGAACTCTGAGCTCTGTGGCGGTGGCAGGCAGCTGATCTCTGCGGCGGAGGCGCCGGCAGTGGGCGAGGGCCACCGTAGAATGTAGGGCCCACTGACACTGTGGAGGAGGAGGAGGTGGGGGAGGTGGTGTTGCTGTTCTTGGGTTGGGTTGGTCCCTACCCTACCCTATACCTCCCATATTTCCTGCTTTATATTTATTTGATTTCTTGCTACGAATGAATTGAAGCTGCCATCAATAATACTAGTGCGATTGACGTGTTTGGGGGGTCGCCCCCATTTCTTTTCCTTCTTTTAATGTTTCAAAAGTTCTATTATTTTTATTTGGTACAATTCAAATAATTAAATAGTTTTATCATATGTTATACAGTTAAATTGAATTGAATATGCGCGGACAACCATCCGAATTCAAACAATTAAACCAAAATGGACGCTTCTATACCAATGTCTTGTAAATTACTATTGTAAATGAAACATAGAATAATAATCCAAGTAGTTGGACTGAAATAAAATTAGAACAAGAAGATGCTCATACTAGCTATTGCAGTCTGCAGAAGTGAGTAACATTGTTGCTTTGTTGATTAATTGATTTTTTTTCTCAATTATTGATGTATAAATATATACATATTTGACTTTTATTGTTTTATTTAATTTTCCTCAGCATGCAGGAATTTCAAATCGGATAATGGAACATATACAATAAATAAATAAATTTTGACACCATTATTGAAGTAGAATTTTAGAATGAAAGAGTTGCGTGCACAAACGAGAATTTTGAAAATTCTCCACCTTCAGTCTTATCACTGATACAAGGCATGAAAGGTTTTTCTTTAAAAAAAAAAAGTGACACCTTAATAATTAATCATATAGGAAAAAAATCCATCATATAGAATTTGTCAAGTTTCTCAGCCAAAATCTCACATATTCTCACAAGTGACGGTTATGGAATGAATAAGAATTATTGCATCCTTCTTTTTTTTTAATTGGATTCTTATAATTTAATCATTTTCTAATCCAAATCACAATTTTAAGATTAACATCTCATATTTATCGTATTACTTCATTTGAATAATCTATAATGATTTTAACAAGATGTTACTCTATTAGAGCATGTATATCTATTAGAGCATGTATATCAATTGCGTCGCCGCGATCACCGCGCCTCCCAACTAGCAATCGCCCACTATTGATTCTTTATAATTTTTTTAAAATATAGATAATAAGGAGAGATCTCTACCCGCCAGAAGTGTTTTTCGAAGTGATCTCTCTCCATTTTGGAACCTCACATATATAATATAAATAATAGAAAATGACCTTTTTGGTGATCTCCCATTGTACATGCTCTTATAATAATTTTTTTTTTTCATTGTCATCGCTGAAACCCAATTTAGATCTATTGGTTAAAATCCTAACATTTAATTCAATTAATAGAAAGCCGCATTAGATATCTAATCAAGAAAGCCTGCATATGCAAGGATACAAACACACATCCACGTGTCCATGTCAAGTTAGTAGGAAACTTAATAATTAACACTAATTATGATTAATTAAAATAGTCCAATAGATTTGACATTACAATTAGGTGTGTGTATATATAAATTGAAGTCATGAAAGCAAAATAATGTGGTTAGAACAAGCCAATAAGGTAACAACATTGTTCCCTGTCTCGTGTTTTTGGTGGCAAATCTTGGATATAATCATGCTCGTGGTGATTAAAATAATGATTTCTGCTGCAAAAATAATAAAAGTAATACTTAAAAGATTATCCATAATATTAAAGGGGTGAGATTAGTATATTGCATTGTACGTAGTCCATTAAATTACTAAAGATTACAATCGATTTTCTTGGTAAAATATATTGATTATATTCGTTTTGTGATGCAAATAATGATTGTCTAATTATGTTGAGAAGTAGATAATTTTGTGGAGATAAATGTTGATTTTTATTTTAAAGAATGGATAGGGCCACCGAAGAATCATTGGTCAAAATGTCTTTTAAGTCACCAATAATGGCTTTTTATTATCTCACAAACTTTATGATATATCTTCATCAAAATTAATTAGGTATGAAATCATATTTATATCGAGTCTAATCATATAATGCTGTCACTTTATATATAGACTGGAAAAAAAATACGAATATCAATTTTAAATGGATTTTTTTTTTAAATGATCATTTTAAATGGATTAATTGTAATTTAATATCCAATATTATGGGTGCTTTACAATTTAGACTCAATTTTTAAAACGTTGCAATTTAATATCCAACCTTCATGATTCTTTGTAATTCAGACCTAACCAATTTTTTTGGACGAGATTGAAGTTGAGATCTAGATATCTATGTGACATCGAAATTCAAAATTTACTGAGAGTTTTTTAAGCACATTTTCAGGATTGTCGTTTCGTTTTTGTCAATTTCATCATCCGAAATCTGACAGTTGAGTAATTGAGTCGGGACATAGTCTCAATACTATCACACCAATTCTCGACTCACTTATTCACTCGTCGGATGTCCAATGATGAAATTGACAACACAAAAAGACAATCCAAACAATGAGCTTCAAAAATCCTATATCAATTTTAAGTTTCGATGTCAAATAGATGTTTGAATCGCAACTCTAAGGTCGCACAAAGAATTGAGTTATCATGGATTGCAAAGAACCATGAATGCTAGGTATAAATTGCACATTACCTCAAACGTTGGGTACTGAATTATAACCCATTTTAGATATAAGATACTTGTAAAAATATATTGTTAGTATAAACAAAGTGCTCCTCTTGTGTATTGCTTTTTATTATTGGCGAAGAAAAAATACTATACTCACTATTTATCAAATATTTTATACGACGGACTCTACTTAAAACTTAAAAGAGGGTGATGAAATTTGAATTCGTAATTTTTTAATATACATACATCCACTCGTCTACTAAATCATCCTCCAAATAAAGAAGCTGTATCATTGAAACTTTAACTCTCACATGACAACAATTCAGTCATATTTCGTATAACGAAAAGGTGGTGAACATGCAAACGAAATTGCTAGATGTCACCAACTTTTTATGTCGACTATTGTAGCCTGCAGTCAATTTTTTTTACTTTAGTCTGTTTGGGAATCCTATAGCTTTTTTGTGGTCCTCGGGTGAAACTGCATTGGTTAATTTTCTGTGGTTAGTACTTAGTTACTAGTAAATCTGTTTGACAGTAATTACACCTGTCTGTAAATTTTCAGGGAAGGACCACCAACAACTGCTGCTTATATGATCAACAAATTCCCAACGCCATATCCCGTTTTGCAATTTGCCGATAAGGCATAGTTCAAATGGCTAACTGAGTTACTATAAGTCTCTCCTTAATGAGAGGTATTGGGTTAATTCCTCATGTGTGCGGTGTAGTATTTTCCCACCTTCTTTGGTGGTGTAGTGGGCACCGTCCGCCTGCCTGCGTGGGGTGCAGTAGTCTTACTTTTGTGTGGCGTAGAGGTTCTACCTATATGGTGGTGTAGTGTTTTATTTGACATTATATATATATTTGTAATTCTCTCTCTCAAAAAAAAAAGAATAAGATTTATTTATTACATAATTTAACGTGATGCTTCTATTAATTATTTGTTTTTTTTTGGGGGTTGCTATATATAATCTTCTGTACCAGATATACATCCAATTTTTAACCTCCATTATATTCACGATTTTTTATTATATTTTATTTATTTTATTTATATGATGTCTTTTTGAAAAGAAAATAAAAATAGTACTCCGTATTACTTATATCTGGTGTATAATGACAAAAAGTTTAGGCTATTAGGCCAGGAAAAAAAGATGCCGACTCTCAACTAATCATTTGATGATTGATTGATCTCTTATTAATAACACGGTATCACGTGGCGCCAAAAAATATAATACAAAATATTTTTCAACTTATCCGATAAGGTGTATTATAATTTATACATCCGTAATAATGTAAGTTAAAAACTTTACTATTTTGTGTAGCATATATATCTATGCGTGTTTTCAATTTGGGCATGCTGTAGTCAGCTGGGCCCATTGGACATGATATAAGGCTTGTCAGAGTTAAATGGGTTTATTGGACAATGGCCTTATATTTGCTCTACAATTTGGGATACCAGAAAGGATATAAATTCTTTTCTCCACTCTACGAATAGAATTACCCTTTTATTTCATTTGGTATTTAATTAATGGATAGCTATATTTTTTGAATATGAATATTAATATTTAAGTTTTTCTAAAAATAATTCTCTTTTTCGTGTCCGAACTTTTTGAAATTAGACATTTTAAATGTTTAGATTTCTTTATAATAACTAGGCAAAACGAATTCTTAGGTAACAGGAAAGTTAGCATTTCCGGTAAATAAGGACGCATTAAAATCGAAAATCAAAATAGAAGGACTTAGTGAAACAAAAAAAAGTGTATGAGGACCTAATGAAACAAAAATTCAAAGTATAGGGATCTCAAAATGTATTTTGCCTTTTAACTAATAATAACTAAAGTTTATTATGATGACGCGCGTAATTATCATTCCCTTGAGATTTATATATATATATAGCACAGAATAAGTCGTCCATGAGAATAGGTCAAAAAGTACATTGAGTCGGTACATAAATATCTAATTTTCTTTAAATATTGTTCACTAGTTTTAAAAAACTTGAACCCGCCAATAATTAATTTTATTCTTAATTTTATTAATTTATTAAAGACATTCGTAATCTTCCTTCAAATAACAAGCTAGACATTCCGAGTCCAATTAGTTTTGAATAATGTGTGGATGTTATATGCGTTGCTAAAGATGAGAAGAGGATGACTGGATGAGCAGTAGACAACGTGTTCTACAAGACAAAAAAAAAAAGAAGACTATGGTTTGGAGTCTGTATTGTACATGAAAATAATGTAAATAATTTGCACTTCCGATAATGGATGTGAGTTATCCCATCACACGAAAAAAAGGAAAAAAGAAAAGAAAAATGATTCAATTGAAACTTTACTGAATAAAAAACTATTCCGACAAAATAGATTTGCTAATATTATATCTTAACCTTTCGATCTTGCTATAGATTAAACGCAACATTAAAAAATTTTAATAATATTTTAACCTTTCGATTTTGTATGAAATTCGTCTCCTTATCTGTGCGAGTTTGGAGATAAAGTTTAGACGTTATGAAACGTTGAATTCAAAATTGATCGAGAGCTTTAGAAGCCCACTGCATGGATTGTCTTCCCATATTGTCAATTTCACCGTTTAGCGTCTAGCGATAGGTTATAGATTTCAATACTATGGATCGGAATAAACAAATTTACTACTCCCTCCCATTCTAAATATTAATCGTTCTAGTTATTAACACACACTAGTACTACACCCATGCGATGCATGAGAATCATGTTAAACAATGTTCGAACACTTTTTCCATAATGTCACATACCTATTGGTACACCACGTTTTAATATTTTTTTTTCAATAATATCATAAGCTCCAGTTTATGGTGCCGAAATTCATATGTTGCTTGTTGGGATTTCAAATTAGATCAAAACGACGTCGTTTTAATCTGTATAAATTAAACAACAAATATATTAATTGAAAGCAAAGAAAATCTAAATCATAAATTAATAAAAGTAGAGTAGACGAATTGATGATTGTACATTATCTTCTCCATCCCTCGTTTTCACCACCACTCGGACTACATTATAACTCATTTATATTCTTTCCTTCCAACCTATGTCATCTCCATAATAGTCTTATGCTCAAGAATATTCCTCACTAAAAATAGCTCTCCATCGCGTAAATATAACAACATGCATGATTGCTTCCACAACAATATTATGGTTGAATTACTCATTAACATATAGAAATATACATCTTAATATTATGTTGAACTTTATGCAAAAATATAGTTGCATTTAAGATATGAATAGCTTTTTGTTTTATTCTATTATGTCTAAATATGTAAAATTATACATCTAATTTAAGTGGATAAAAAATTGATAACAAACGTTTTATAAATAAATCTTGATAAGAAAAATTACTGATACAAAGTATTCATAATCAATATTTAAATTCCTTTCAAACAAAGTAAATAGATCGAGAGATATTTCTTATTTATTTAAAATAAAAAAGATATAAAAATTTATGTCACGAATTTCAAAAATAAAATTTGTATGATCAATAATTTTTATTTTTCATATGCTCACAAATATTAGATCTCTAAGTGGCTTGTTGATATGACATGGGAGATTAAAACAACATCATTTTTATCCGAATAAATTATAATTGCTATCTAAACTTAACTAATAGCAAAAAAATCTAAACATAAAAAACCAAATAAAGTAGAAGAATCAACAATCGCATGTCGTCTTCTCCACTCCCGTCTTCTTCGTCATCATAAGCTACCCGGTCCCTTACAACTGTCGTCTTATCCATTATTGGCGAATGCTTCACTTCAGTATCCACAACTCTCGCATGTATAATTAAAACGAATAGTTATGATATAAATTTTCTAATTTCATCCGCATGTATACTTATCATTCACTAAACCAATTACAACAATATCAAAGTACATACAATTATTTTGATGCCTTTGCCAAAAAAATTCACATCATAATCTCATATTTTCTCAAGCATGGAAGATGGAAAGGAAAATGGAAAAGATTAAATTCTCTAACTCATTTTTCACCAATTCAAAGATGATTTTTCAAGGAAACGGAGAATTAGAGAGATGAAGAAATGAATTTGAGCTTCGGGCTAGCTATTTGGAACCAATAATTAGCATAATAGGTGATTAATTGGAAAAATCATGGATGTGATTATGAAATGTCAAGATTTGAATGGTGAACATAGCCATTTTTTTAATTTCAATGGCAGATATTAAGCATAGATTTTGGCTAAAAATTATTAATGTAAAATTATATCATTCCATTTTTATATATTATTTCTTGAAATAGTATAAAAATGGAAAATTTAATATTATTAATTAAAATTTTACCACTAATTATACTTTTGTAACGTCCGACATTAATTAGTTAATTGGTAAATATTAATGAAGAATTAAGATAATAACAATTAAATATATTATTTCTAAAAGTGGAATAAAAAATAACTGAAAATGAAAGTTACTAAAAGTGGCAAGCCGTGCTTGCTTTTATATATTATAAAAATTTTAATAAATAAAATTTATGTCCAAAGTAACCCTAGTATGATAGTTTTCTTGTCTTCTTTTTGAGTGATTTTACGGGAGATGAAAAATGAAATTAAATACAATTAATGAAAGAGATTAAATCAGGGTAATTTTGATATAATACCCCAAAACGACAAATAAAACTCACATAATATAAAAGAGTAGGACGACAATTATTTCGGATGGGAGGGAGTATAAATCAAAAGTTATGACATTATTAAAATGCTTTAAAAGTTGTGTTTAATTTGCAATAATATTGAATGATTGTGGGTTAATTAGCAATTAACCCTATATATATTCATAATTATTACTTAAAATTTATATATTATAGTGGAACAATGTGATATGGATAAGAGGATTTCGTGTGGTTTTGAATGTGATCTTCAACACATGACGTCAAGAAAATGTGTCACATAATTCCTGCTAGATTTTCCCCAACGCCTCTACCTCAGAGTCATTTTTGTTTTTTTTTTTGTTTTTTTTCCTTTTTCTATATGGTTCCGATTTGATTGGACGCAGAGACGGAGCTAGGGGTGGCTGGTGGTGGCAGCCGCCCCCCTCAAATTTTCCAATTTACTTATATATATGTACATATTATAAATATTTATAAATTTGTGTAATTAAAAATATATATTTATATATATATATATATTATTAGACTAATTATAAAGAAATTTTTAAGTTCATTATTCAAGCTCAATCTTAAAATGATTTAAAATTTCTAATTTAAATAGATTGGATTTTACTTAATTAAATAACATATTATATCTTTGGATAGATGGAATCAACAATGAGATTTAAATTGGAGAAGGAAAAGTGATTTTGTTTGGAACATTTTTATATGTGATTGAATATGGTGGAGGGCGGCAATGGTGTGGTGTTGAATTGATTAAGTGAGAAATTCATGTATATTATCTAAAATTAAATTGTCAAATTTGAAATTAGAAGTTTAAACTAGAATATTAACCTTATGTGTTTACTCCGCCATTTCTGTATAATTGGTCAGATTTAGAATTAGTTATTTTTATTAATTATTACTCCCTCCGTCCCAATAGCACAGTCTCATTTCTTTTGGGCACGGTTATTAAAAAACAGTAAAAAGATAAAAAGTGGTAGGTCTCAAATCTTTTGAAGAGTTAATTATTTCCATTTTTTGAATGAGACCTTGCTATAGGGACAGACAAAAAAGGAAAGAGAAACCTTGCTATAGGGACATACGAAAAAGGAAAGAGAAACCTTGCTATTGGAACGGAGGGAGTACTAGTTAATTTATCTTTATAATGTTTTTTGAATGTTTGTGTATAAAATATGTATAATATTGTGCGGAAAATATTATTAATGCTTTGAAAAAGTTCTCCCCCCTATATAAATTTCCTGACTCCGTCCCAGATTGGACGAAATGCCATCAATTTAATATCATTAACAACTTTTTTTTTTGGAAGAATAATAATAACAACTATGATTGAATGAAATGAAGAGACACGGTCTTAAAAGAATTAGTTCCAATAAAATGTTTAGCCTTTTCTCGTAAGAGACGACTATTGTTTTGATTGTACAATTATATTTCTTCTTCTTTCTTATCATTTCAATTTCCAGATTTTACTTCAGTTAGTTGATAACTTCGGATAGAATTACAAACTTTCAAGTACTGTTGTTGTATTTTCAATACAATTTTATTATAAATCATTTTGAATCTTTTTGATGGATTATTTATTATATAGTAATCTTTGAAAATTACTCATATAACACGAATGTGAAATGGAACAATAAAACAAATAAATAAAAAAAGGAAAAAGCATTGAGATACTCAACCAAGATATAAATTATACCATATATATAGGGAAATGATCATATACAGAATACTTTCACTACAAAAATCTCGCACTTTACCGACGGATAATTCCGTCGGTAAAGTCATCAAAATCCGTCGGTAAATCACTTACCGACGGAATTACCGACGGAAATACTCCCTCGTGATTTCATTCGTAGCTAAAGGATTTAGCGACGGAAATCATATCCGTCAGTATTTTACCGACGGATTTGTGATGGAATTTCCGTCAGTAAATTCTCGTTTGACGAACTGGTTCCCCAAACGGATTTGTGACGGAAAATCCGTTGGTAAATACCAACGGAATTAAATCCGTCGATAATGTTTGACGAATTGGTTTTCGTCAATTTTCAATTTTACTGACGGATTACTGACGGAATTTCCGTCAGTAATTACTGACGGATTTGAAATCCGTTGGTAAATTACTGACGGATTTGAAATCCGTTGGTAAATTACTGACGGATTTGATATCCGTTGGTAAATTTTGACGTCTTCAATTTCGTCATGTTGGAAATATTGTGACGGTTTTGCAACGGAATTTCCGTCAGTATGTAACGACGGATTAAAATCCGTCGGTAATAATTTTTTTGTTTTAATTTTATCCGTCGTTAATTTTCTGATATTGTTTGGAATAATTAATTATTTAATATTTTAGCCCGATTTTTACTCATTAATTTATTAATATTTTAGGCCCAAATTTTAACATACCAAACAAGCAATTTATAATATAAAACATAATATAAAAGTCGCTAGGTAATATAGTAATAAGAATCTGATATTTTTGGTAACAAAGTACGTACAAATATGAAAGAAACATTAATTAAAAGAGTGTTTGTTCTACACTAACTAAAAGTCACGGACTAGGAGGGCGGTTGCAACGAGCCATGAAGTCCTGCATCATCTTCTGTGTAGCCTCAAACTGGGCCTGTTGAGCAATAAATTGTGCTTGAAGAAGGTCTCTGCCCTCTCTTTCCCGGCGCAGCTCCTCCTCAACTTACGTTTTTCCTCGAATCATTAAACACACCCAATTTCAAAAACAATATTGTTGAAGACAGAGAAAAATTTCAAGAGCTGTTGTTAGATAAATCAATCAACCAACCTTATGAATGGATGCATCCTTTCATAACAACAGAGCAATTGCATATATTAAAATCACAAATTTGTTTCACTGGAAATAGAAAGAAAGAAATGAAAAAGAACTCTTCCTCTATAATCATCTGCAGTATTTGTATATTTGAGAAAATATACATATGTGCAAATGTCTGCACAGCAACACATTTACAAACAATTTTAATTTACATCAAATCCTGCATCATCACTACCACCAATCCTTCAATAGCTGCATTCAATCAATAAACTACGACATAATCCAGTTATTAGTGATAAATGCAAAATGATATATTACACCAAACCATGTCTGGAGCACCTACTTAAGGATCCAAATTTTATCAAAATCTGCATCATCACTACCATCAATCCTTCAATAGCTGCACTCAAGCAATCAACTACAACAAAATCCCAAAACAAATTCTCAAGAATCACGAAATACGTAAAATGTATTGAAATTCAAATGTGATTCGCATACACTCCATCGAAACAGAAAATAACAGAGAAGACGAACTGACGAAGGTTTCAAAAATCATATAAAAAATATATATATAAAAAAAATATGTTAATAAGCTAAAAATCGAAGCTTCAAACAAATTAAGAACGAGAGGGAGGCAAAGAGCTTACGTGGTGGTGGTGGTTTCCGGCTGCCTGTTTGGCCGAAGGGAAGGCAACGGCATTCCAGTCGAAGACACAAGGTGGTGGTGTTTTTCTCGCCGGAATTTAGAGCAAGAGAAAGGAGAATTTCAGATTCTAATTTTAGGGTTTTCAATTTGGGGATCTAGGTTTTTGATTTGGGGCTTTTTGCTGCAGGCTTGAGCAAAGGACAAAATCGAGTCGACGACAATGGGACGGAGGCGGCAAACGGTGAGGTTCACCGGAGAAAAAACCGGAGTCGTGCTACTGCAGCTGCCGTCGGATAGAGAGAGACAAGGCAAGAGGGGAGAAAGATGAGAGAGTGGGATGGAGAGAGAGGGCGGCAGCAGCGGTGTGAAGGTGAGGCGGTGACTGGCGAAGTCTCGCCGGAGAAGAAGATGAAGGGAGGTGGTGCTGCTGCTGATGGTTTTGTTAGAGAGAGAGAAATGAAGAGAGCATGAGAGAGCAGAAGAGAGATCGAGAGTTGTGAAGAGGAAGTGAGGGAGAAAGGAGCTCGCCTGTGAATTAAGCATTCAATTTTACCGACGGATACCATCCGTCAGTAAAATCTGAGCCGCAAAAATTTACTGACGGAATTTCCGTCAGTAATTACTGACGGATTTGAAATCCGTTGGTAAATCCTAGGTAACATTAATTATTTTTAATTTATAAAAATAATTTTATTAAATTTACTGACGGATTACATTCCGTCACTAATTATCCCTCACTAATCCGTTGGTAAATCCGTCAGTAAATCTATAAATAAAAAATTATATCGAAATAAATTAAAAAAAATTACCGACGGATGACAAATCCGTTGGTAAAAGTAATTATTTTTTATTAATTTTTTTTTTGCATAATTACTGACGGATTTTATTCCGTCACTAAATATCCCTCACTAATCCGTTGGTAAATCCGTCACTAAATATATAAATAAAAAAAATTAAATCGAAAATCTATTGAAACATTTACTGACGGATACAAATCCGTCGGTAAATATATTTTTTTATTTTTTTAAATAAATAGTGAACATTACCAACGGAAATATCCGTTGGTAATTTTACCAAGGGAATATCCGTTGGTAAATCCGTCGGTAATTTCGGCACGAATTACCCCGCCAAATGTCCGTCGGAAATCTGTCAGAAATCCGTCTGTAAATATTTTTTAGCCGACCCGCTTTTTTTCCGTCACTAATCCGTCGGTATTTACTGAGGGATTTTGAATCCGTCAGTAATTCCGTTGGTAAATCTTGGTTTTTTTGTAGTGTTTTTCCGTAAGAAATGAAAAATGATCTGGATCATTGATCTTTATATATCTACGATTGTCATCGACCGATACATTATTATTAAACATGAAATGCATTATCATTACAATGCTTTATAGTAACCGAAAAATGCATTATTATGACGATACATTGTAATAATACGTAAATACATTTTTCTCATTTTTTACAGAAAAAGTGTTTTGTATTTGAACCACCCCTATATACATATACATGCTTATATTTTATTATACTTTTATTTTCAACTAATTGAAAATAAGCATTGTTACATTTTTTTTAAAGAACTTCACGCCATGTTCTCAAACACCCAAAAAACCCTTAAATATTAAATTCATGACATAGGTAGCTAGAGCGACTGATGCCTACTTACCGAATTTGTTGCACTTGCACGAAACAACTGTAAATATTAGCTAGAGATAGTAATATACTCCCTCCGTCCCGTTGATCTTGGCCTAGTTCTTTTGGGCATGAGTATTAAGAAGAAAGGTAGTAAGTGTAAAAGTTATGTTTAGTGTAGTTTGTATATATTATTTTATTATTGCTAAAGTATTTTTTATTGACTTTTCAGTGTTTTTATTGACTTTTGGGCTTAATTCATTTACTAATTAAGCCCTAATTATTTCTATAAAATGAAACATGCCAAAATGAGTGAGACGATCAAAAAAAGAAAACAGGCCAAGATGAGTAGGACGGAAGGAGTACTAATATTTAAATACTCCCCAACATGCAATTTCCCGATTTCTTTTTCTAAGTCAAGTTCTTTCTTTAAAGCGCACTAAACTTTATCCCCCATCGTACACAATTTGTTGAAAAATATAGCTGGAATAGGATTCCACTATTAACAATAGAATATAAATTTCTGAAAAAAATTATCATAAATAATTGACATTTTGAGAGAAAAAAGAAAAAAGATCAAAAGTAGCTCACATAAAGTACTAATATCCCTTATGTATCATAAACTCCGTCGATCAAATACATTCCATAAAATATACTATAAAAGAAATTACATGTATTGTCACTAGAGATGTCAATCGGGTCAACCCTTTCGGTTTCGGGGCAACCCTATCGGGTTATCGAGCTATTCGGTCCGGGTTAAATCGGGTTGATTTTTTTTCGGGTTGAAAAAACTCAACCCTAACCCTAACCTTTCGGTTTTCGGGCTGGCCCGTCGGGTCACAATTAAAGTTTGTAAATAAAAATTAAAATGTATATATTTTCTTGACTATTCAATATTTGTCGCAAAAAAACTACACATAAAAAAAATTAAAAAGTAACAAAACAAGAATACGAGTGGCCCAAAAATAGAAACTTGATTAAATCCAAAAAATAGCATCCAACAAAACAAATCTAGTAGCACTACACGACATGAAAAATAACAATAATATTTAACATTAATTAGTTATCTCACAAATGAAACTAAACATTTGAATGACATTCATCTTCTATGATTTCTGTGTAGAGCAAAAGAGTGTGCGATATACAACTACTACAAGTAATTAGTATTATGTATTATTTATTTTATTTTTTAAAAAATACATCAGGGTTATTCGGGTTGACCCTAACCCTGATCGGGCTAGCCCGGATAACCCTTCAACCCTAGCGGGCCAGCCCAAATAGCCCGGTTATGTATTCGGGTTGTAAAAAATCAACCCTAACCCTTTATTTTGTTCGATTTATTCGGGTCGACCCGTCAGGTTCGGGCTCAATTGACATCCCTAATTGTCACAATGCTTTTATAATTAATTACACATAATGTTTCGATATTTTTATTATAATATCATTAAACCCAAAAATAAATTTATATTTCTTTTTGATGAACGGAAATAATGATGTGGATGTCAGTTCCTTGATGTTGACATGATGTGTATCACCATATACCAATAGACAACGTTTTATTTTTTTGCAATCAAATGACCGAAACATAAATTACTCGATTTTTTAATTTAGATTTCATAATATTATTATACTAAAATTCATTGAACATTGTGACAGTATATAATATCATAATTATGGACTTTTCAGTATACATATTCCAAATTACTTATAAATATTCTCAGGTCAGAATCTGGTAATTAAAGCTAAGTTTATTACAGTAATTAATGACCACCACCACCAGCCATGTACCGTATAATACTATTTGCCGTGGGTTTTACGGATGTGTCCTTCACGCGCTAAAAACAACACAGAACTAAAGCTGACATCAGCAGAAGGGCAGCACCTCTATATCAGTTTGAAAAGGCCAGCAATCATTCTCTCTCTCAATAAACATATATAGAATAGAATATTCTAGCTAGGTTGTGCTGATTCATGAAACTTAGAGAGGAATTCTCCTCTTGTGAGCGATATTTTAGTGATAAACTCAAGGGAAATTAAATAGGTTTAAATAGCAGAACATAGGCGCGTCCCCACCACTCTTTCTTTCCCTCTTCTTTCCTTTCACCCCAAGAAACACTCACCTTCTACTTGTATCTATATAATAACATCAGTCTTCACCCATGATCCCCCATTTTCTCATTCCAACAACAATTTTTTTCCGTTACGCATAATTATTTAATTACTTGTAATTAATTATATTAATTTAATTGTGTTGCTAAAAATGGAAGCAGCAGCAGCTCCGTCGTCCGTCGAATATGAGTTAGCATCATCAGGTGTGGATGGGATGCCTGCAGGGTTCAGATTTCATCCCACCGATTGGGAGATTATAATTCACTATCTTCTCAACAAGGTCATCGATCCATGCTTTCGAGCTGTAGCTATCGGAGAGATTGATCTCAACAAATGTGAACCTTGGGATTTACCTCGTAATTACACATTCTTCTCATTTTAATTTTCGAGATTTTCTTTCATGAAATATACATATATGAAACATACAACTATAAATGAACTACTACTAGTAATATATTGAATGGAGTATATATATGTTTTGGTTTGTTTTATTAATTATATTGATTAATGTGCAGAGAAGGCGCGGATAAAGGGAGAAAAGGAGTGGTTTTTCTTCTTCGAGAAGGAAACAAAGTACCCAACAGGAAAGAGGACAAATAGGGCAACAGCATCGGGATATTGGAAGGCAACTGGGAAAGATAAAGAAATACTATACAACAAGGGCAAAATGGGCAATAATATTATTGTTGGGATGAAAAAAACTCTTGTTTTCTACAAAGGGAGGGCTCCTAAAGGGGACAAAACTAATTGGGTCATACACGAATACAGACTCCATGGCGATTTTTCTGCCTACAATCTCTCCGACTCCAATCATGCAAAGGTATTTAATTAGATATAACTTCATTTATTTTATCTTTAATTTTTGCAATTTGATATAATGCAGTGTTGAAGAATCACGTCTTGGTTTTTCTGGTCTTTCTTTATTTTTATTTTTAATGTGAAACTGATTTGAGTTGTTTTGTACGTACCACGTGATGCCAGGAAAAATGGGTTGTTTGCAGAGTTTTCCACAAGCAAAACGCCACAAATCAAGGTGTGGAAATTTCTAGAATCGACTCAACTGTGGATCATTATCTCGTGGACAGTCCTACACCGCTGCCACCATTGACAGACGTCGTCTATTCTTCTCTCACTAGAAAACCTAGTTCAAGTTCTGCAACTCTAGATATCAGACCAACTACTTCCTCATCAACTTTGACGTTGAACAACAATATGTTACAAGAATTTCAGCAGCATCACCAAAATAACTTGTTGCTTCCTCATCTAGAAATAAATACCTACAACAACCAATATTTTTCTTCTACTCCCAATAATCCCAATTACTCTACCCAAATGGATCAAATGATCAATTCAATCTTACCTTACGAATCACCGTCTCTTGCTTACCAGCATCAACACGGGCTAAGTTCGTCGACGCTGGAATGGTATCTCACCAACTTTCCCATCAGAGGAGATGATGATGATAAGCCAAATTCAAGAATTCTTGCACCTGATCATATTTATATAGGTGGAAAAGAGCCAGAGATCAGAATGTGTAAAATGGAGGCGATTTCATTTAACAACTCTGCGATGAGTCCTTCACTCGGAGTCAGTACTGAAATGGCAGCAGCTGCTGAGATAAATTTCGAGAAAGAGAGAGAAAGCAAGAAGCCAGATGATGCAGTAGTTGCTGAGGGTCTGTGTTTCAGCCCTAATATTTCAGATTTGGATTCCTTATGGAGTTACTGATCAATACTAGAATAAAACAATATTGGTCAATTTGTATATTACTTATTAGAGGAAATATGTGTGTAATCATTGATATTAGGTTATATGTAGATGACAATATATGATTTGATGGTTTCTAATATATTGGTGAATATGTGTGTAATAATTTTCTATGTCTACTGATTTACTTCCGTTGTTGTCACATTAGAGTTGATGAAATTGTCTAATGCTTGTACTCAATTATTTCAACTTAATTCAGTCTTTTAATGAATGCTAGCTTGTTTCAAGAATTATTTACTATTTATACTGTGTGTGGCATATATATTTACATATGATTTAAGTAAATATTAGAGTACATAGTTATTTTAAGGACTTTAACTTTTGCCATTTTACAAAAGTAGGACACATTTTTTCGGGCTTCTAATTATAGGACAAAATTTAAAAAATTAATCATCATCACGACAGATTTGGGCCCGATTTATGATGGTCGGGCTAAGTTCCACGTGTGCTCAATTAAAGGGCCCGATGCCCATGTGTCTGCCCATGTGTCAATTTCATAATAAAATCTAAAAATCAAAACTAATTAATTCAAAATTAAAATTAGTAAATTCAATATTAACTCCCATAAAAAGAAATCACGCTGCAGAAAAAAAAAACCCCAAATCATATCTCACCCCCAATTTGAAGAACCCTAGTCCCAAATCGATTGCCCAGACTAAATCAAAGTGATATAATCGACTCTAAAACAAGGTGAAAGCAAGGCACGAAAAATCGGGCCCTTTAATTGAGCACACGTGGGCATCCACATGGGCAGACACATTTTACTAATTTTAATTTTGAATTAATTAGTTTTGATTTTAAATTTTATTATGAAATTGACACATAGGCATCCACATGGGTAGACACATGGGCAGCGGGCCCCTTAATTGAGCACACGTGGAACTTAGCCCGACCATCATAAATCGGGCCCAAATCTGTCCTGATGATGATTAATTTTTTAAATTTTGTCCTATAATTGAAAGCCCGAAAAATGTGTCCTACTTTTGCAAAATAACAAAAATTAAATCCTAAAATAACTCTCTAATCTAAATATTACTACTTGTTATTATAAATATAAGTTCATTTTTACTTGTCAACTTCATCTTCAAAAGTAAGAGAGATAGTCGTCTCTCTCCTATTTATACTGTGTGTGGCATATATATTTACATATGATTTAAGTAAATATTACTACTTGTTATTATAAATATAAGTTCATTTTTACTTGTCAACTTCATCTTCAATCGTAAGAGAGATAGTCGTCTCTCTCTATATTCTTTATTTTTATTTTCTTGCCCCCTTCTGTTTTTGGACAAGTTAATTTACAAATTTTGGATGTGAGCGTCAACTTGATCAATCTCTCGATCTTTTGTCTTTTAACTGTCGAGTACATATCTTGAACATACTGTATTCTTTATTTTTGTTTTCTTGACCCTTTTTTTTTGTATATCGAACTTTTTATATAGTTTTTCTTAGTCGTTGATTTCTAAGTGGAATAAACCAACGATTCATGTGAAATACGATACATGTGGAGAAAAAACATTAATATTGAATTCAATTTGATCAAAAATATTGTTAAACATCATTCCCACGCTGGCTTTGATATCGAGTATCCGAAAAGTGTAATCTTGACTATTTTAAACACAGAAGCGTCTTCTTTCTGTCAAAAGGGTTCGTGAAGACGGGGCTCGGCAATTGCACTACAAAAAAACTCTCTTTTACCGACGGATTTTTCTGTCGGTAAAACTAAGGAATCCGTTGGTAAACAGCTTATCGACGGGTTTATGCCGTCCTTAAATACGTCGACGAATTTATTTCGGTCGGTAAATTTAACGACGGATTACCGACGGAAATTCCGTCGGTGACAATCTATTTTTTGTATTCCGTTGGCTGAAATAGCGACGAAATACTGACGAATTATCCGTCGGTAAGTTTCGAAGAATCGAATCACATATTACCGACGGATAAATATCCGTCGGTAAGTTTTGAAGAATCGAAACACACATTATCGACGGATTTAGGTCCGTCGGTAATGTTTTTAACAATATTTTTTTAAAAATTATATATATATATATATATTTATTTATTTTTGCAATATTTTTGTTGAATTAAAATTTCCAACAAAAAACCAAACATCAAACAAAATAATTAATTTGCATTAAAAGCTTATTGTCATATATCAAATAATATCATGTTCGACAGATATAAATGTAAAATGTAAAGTAGTTTAAATATTCTAAAATAATAAAAATACTAAATAATTAAAAAAATATCCAACAAACAAGTTAATCATACATCAGGATTAGGGGGTGGAGGTGGACGAAAAAACTGCCCTGACGCCAGCATCTGTTGGAACTCGGCAAACTGCTGCTCCAGACGTGCACGTGCCTCGCGTTCCGCCTGCTGCTCCTGTTCGATGCGGACACGTGCCTCTCGCTCCTCCTGTAGCTGCTCCTCTAAGCTGTCGATTCGTGTCTGAAACATCTCTTGTGTCAGAGCAGCCGTAGAACCGGAGCTACCACTGGATGCAGTCTGTCTGAGCTGGCTGCTGTCGAAGTTTCCAGTGCCGTAGCGCCTCTGCTTCGTGGGTTGTGTGATTTCCAAATAGATCTCGTTCAAATCGGATTGTCCCTCCGCAGCAGCCCGACGATGAACCTCGGCTTAATTCATAAATATAAATGTGTTAGAAAATATATTATCATCAATTATAACAATTAGAAAAACTTAATTAAATACTTACATCAATTTTTCCATCCCTCGGCGTTCACGTGCAGTCGGCAGAAACTCGCATAATTCAATGCATCCGGTGCGACCCCTTGCTCTGCTGCCTATTCATGCATTATTACAAAATATCATATATAAGTTTTAATTATAAATTAAAAAATATAATATATATATATTGGTTCACTACAAAAATCTCGCAATTTACCGACGGAACATTCCGTTGGTAAAGTCATAAAAATCCGTCGGTAAATCACTTACCGACGGAATTACCGACGGAAATGCTCCCTCGTGATTTCATTCGTAGCTAAAGGATTTAATGACGGAAATCTTATCCGTCAGTAAATTACCGACGGATTTATGAAGGAATTTCCGTCGACAAATTCTCGATTGACGAACTGATTCCCAAACGGATTTCTGACAGATTTTTGACGGAAAATCCGTTGGTAAATACCAACGGAATCGGATCCGTCGGTAATTTTTGACGAATTGGATTTCGTCAATTTTCGCTATTACTGACGGATGAATCCGTCAGTAATTACTGACGGTTTTCAAATCCGTTAGTAATTACTGACGGATAAAAAATCCGTTAGTAAAGTTTGACGTACTCAATTTCGTCGGGTTGGCAATATTGTGACGGAATTTCCGTCGGTATTTTAGCGACGGAATAAAATCCATCACTATTAATTTGTTGTTTTAATTTAATAAATATTTTGTTTTAATTTAATTTTCTGATATTTTTGAAATATTTAATATTTTAGCCCGATTTTTACTCATTAATTTATTAATATTTTAGACGTAATTTTGAACATAAACAAGCAATTTATAATATAAAATATAATATAAAAGTCGCTAAGTAATATAATAATAAGAATCTAATAGTTTTGGTAAGAAAGTACGTACAAGTATGAAAGAAACATTAAAGTAAAAGAATGACACTAACTAAAAGTCACGGACTAGGAGGACTAGGAGGGCGGTTGCAACGAGCCATGAAGTCCTGCATCATCTTCTGTGTAGCCTCAAACTGGGCTTGTTGAGCCAGAAATTGTGCTTGAAGAAGCTCTCTGCCCTCTCTTTCCCGGCGCAGCTCCTCCTCAACCGCCAACCTCCTCTGGCCCTCCTCCTCCTCGTGTGCAGCCCTCCTCTGGCGCTCCTCCTCCAACTGCTGCTCTAAAGACCCAATGCGGTTCTGAACAAACTCCTGTGTCAGGAGCTGGTGAGAACTACCCCCACTATCACTCGAGCCATCACTGAAAAGGCTCGATCCGTGTGTTCCAAAGGAGTACACCCTCTGCTTCTGAGCTAGTTCGTACTCCTGCACCACAGCCTTGTAGATCTCGTTCAGATCTGCCCCATCTCCTTGTTCAGCAGCAAGCTGTTTAATCCGTCTCTGCAAGATACATTTTAAAAATTATAAGTATTATGAATATATAACTTAGTTAATAAGATGTAATAATTAGAAAATATTTAAGAATACTTACATCAATTTTTTTATCCTTTTTAGTCAATGGAGTTCCATCAGTTTTCATGTGATGATGTAGGAAAACGTCATCCAATAACTTGGTTGGTGGGACCCCTCGAGTCTGGGACTATTCATGTAAGATAAACAAAATATATGTTTAGTTAGCAAATATATATAAGTAATAAATTAACAATTAAATAATAATTTACTAACCATCTGGTCAAGAAGTCGACGAACGGGCCTGGAACCTTCCTTGTGTTTGCTAATACCGGTTCCTGGCCCATCTGGCTCCGACAACCGGTTTCTACTGGCTTTTTGACTCTTCTCAACGACCTCAGGACGATCCCAATACTCACACAAACCATCCCACATCTCTTCATTGATATATGCCGGCTTATCTGGGCGCTCTCCCTTCAAATAATTAATCCAGCCGCTGTATCTTTGACGTGCCTTGGACTCCCATCTCTTGTACACCTGAGTTTCTCACTCAGGTTCCCACGAGTAATATTTCTGTTTAAAAAAATTTACAAAATTCAATAGTTATATAAAAAAAAAAGTTAATTAATCAATAAATATGAAATATTAATTGTTATTTACCTTAAATTCATTAAAGTACTTATCTTTCACCTCTTTTGGTGTCAACTTCCAATTGAAGCTTGTGGGATTATCTACCCTCTTAAAAATTGCAGTGCACGTCTGGGCAATGTTTCCATCATCTAGTAATTCCCTGTGGAGAGAAGCAATTAATATTTAAGAAATTATAATAAATCAGTAAATTAATTATGAATAATTAATACTAACCCATTAGACCCAAGCCAAAAAGCAGCCCTTGCTGGAATGCCTCGTGACGGTGCACTAGACCCAGTCTCGATCGCCCACTGGCGTCTCTGGTGTCTCAGGTACCGTCTGTGAGGAGGACGAACTACGGCGGCGGCTCGAAGACATATCTGCATTATTAAGTAACATACAATACAAGAAATCCAACTTGAATTAATATATATATATATATATATATTAATAAGAAAAATAAGTGAGGGAATATTTCTACTCATCATCATCATCACTACTACTAAAAAAAATATCTCAAAAAAAATTACAAATTAGTGTATGCTACTACTCATCATCATCATCAGTGCTTTCATCATCAGACGAAAATATTTCTTCGTCATTAGATTCACCCTCGTTCTCATCGATTTCTACCATCCCACCTCTTAGATGATGAACTGTTGTAGTTTCATCATCCTCATTAGTAGTGTCACTACCCCTCTGGCTCAAAACCACATCATCTTCTTGGAAAGGTTCATCTAATGTTGAAGCTGATGTCGTGACTTGTTCAGGTAACTCTACATTAGATCTTGCTTTGATTTTACACACTTCCCACCAAGACTTCTTAGCTTGATTCATGCTAGGATAAGGACAATAGCATATCTGAGTGGCTTGGTGTGCTAGAACAAATGGATCGTACTTTTTGTATCTACGGGTGTGGTTAATTGAAACCAACTTGAATTCTGGATGCACTGAAGTCCCCAAAGGTGACATGTCAAATCATTCACATCTAAACAAACTAATTGTTTTCTTAGGATGACCAGGATACTCCAGCACACAGACCTCCAACAAGCGGCCATAATAGTCTTGCACATCACTGCCATAAACTGAGCCTTTTATGCATACTCCACTGTTCATAGTCTTCTTATCTAAAGCATGATCTATCGTATGAAACCTATATCCATTAACATAATATCCAGAATATGTATCAACCCTTAATAATGGCCCTTCTGCAAGATCCTTCATATTTCGGTTCACCGATGTAGAAGGACGTCTAACTTGTGATAGTTAGATGATTAGCATTGTTTAAATATATACAAGTTACGTACACTAAATTATATTTAAACTTACATATTCTTTGAACCAACTGGCGAACTCCTCATCAAACTTTTTATCTAAATCGGTTCCTGAGATTAAAGGCAGTTTTTCTCGCACTTCATCTTGAAACAATCTTCAAAAGTTACCAATTGGTTTTAGTTAATAATATGTAAGCAATTCATAATATTTATTGAACATGCATGTTCATACTCACTTCACATATGTGTCTGTAACCTCGATGCAATTGGATAGAATATACAGATGTGCTGCATTGTTCTCTTTACTATCCAAGTATCTTTTTGTCTTTGTTCCAAGAGGACGTCCTACACCTTTAAAAATGGACAGCAAATCAGGATCATCATCAGCTCCCCCATCATCATTACGAGGCACGACCCTCAACTTTGTGGTCACATTATCCTCAAAATAATAGGAACCAAACGTTGATGCTTCTTCCATTATGTAAGCATTGCTGATGGAGCCTTCAACTCTTGCTTTATTTTTGACATTATTTTTCAATGTTCTCAAGTACCTTTCAAATGGATACATCCACCGATAATGAACCGGACCAGCAATGCGAGCTTCTTCAGCTAAATGGATTGGTAAGTGCTCCATTGAATCAAAGAAACTGGGCGGGAAGATACGCTCAAGCTTACACAAAATTTCAGGTATTTTTTTGTGCAAAATTTGCATGTCCTCTTCTTTAATTGCTCGGGCTGTTAAGTCCTTGAAGAAGAAACTTAGCTCTGTGATCGACTTCCAAACAGGTTGAGGAAAAAGTTCACGAAATGCAATAGGTAACAAGAGTTGCATGAACACGTGACAGTCATGACTTTTCATATTAGTCATCTTTAGCTGGAGCATATCTGGACATCTAGTAATATTAGATGCATATCCATCAGGAAATCTAAGATTTGTTACCCATTGCAGTAAGACCTTCTTCTCATTTTTATCAAGCATGTAACAAGCTTTTGGATACATTCCAGTCGTCTCATTACGCATCAATTCTGGTCTCGAGCAAATTGTGTTTAGTTATTCTCGAGATTTTGTTGTATCCTTCGTTTTCCCTTGGACATTGAGAACAGTGTTGAACACGTTGTCAAACACATTTTTCTCAATGTGCATGACATCCAGATTATGTCGAATCAAAAGTTTTTTCCAATAGGGGAGATCCCAAAATATGCTTTTCTTCTTCCACCCAACATTGGGATCCTTAGATATTTTCGTGTTTATATCATCATAGTCTTCTGTTACCTTGCGAAAACCCAATCCTTCTATTTCTCTCAATTGGTCTTCCCCTGATTTTGGTTCGGGTGGATAGGTCTTGCACAATTTATTCTTTGTGAATGCAGTTTTATTTTTGCGAAATGCATGATTAAGAGGTAAAAACTTGCGATGGTTGTCAAACCATGACTGTTTGCCACTCTTCTTTAGACTGAATGCTTCTGTATCTTCCATGCAATGTGGACAAGCCAATCGTCCAGCTGTGCTCCACTCAGACAACATAGCGCATGCTGGAAAATCAGAAATTGCAATATTGCTCGCATCTGGAAGTTCTGCTTTAGGAACACATCATACGTTTGTTCACCCACCTCTCACAAAATTTTCAACTCTTCTATGAGCGGCTGCAAAAACACATCCAATTTCATCTTGGATTGCGTGGACCAGGCACTAGGACGGTGAGGAACATAAATTGTGCCTTCATGCACAACCAAAGAGACAAGTTATAAGGTGTGACAATAACTGGCCAAGATGAATATTTCCGTCCTGCTTGGTCAAAGGGAGCAAATCCATCTGTTGAAAGACCCAATCTGACATTTCGAGTCTCTAATGCAAAATCAGGATATTCACTGTTCACGTGCTTCCATGCAGGAGAGTCCGTAGGATGGCGCATAACCCCATCATTTGAAGAAGAAGTAGCATGCCAACGCATGTGTTCTGCTGTTGCTTTAGATGCATAGTGCCTCTGAAGTAGAGGAGTTAGTGGAAAGTAGTGCATCTGCATGGTTGCTACACGCTTCTTCTTACGGCTTCCAGATGCCCGATGGCTCTCCTTATAGCGTGATGTACCACAAAACTTACAGTGTTCCAAGTCTTTATCATCTCTCCAATAAATCATGCAGTTATTGGGACAAGCATCGATTTTTTCTACTGGCAGACCCATGCCACGTAGCAATTTCTTCATGCTGTACAAGTTATCGGGAACCAAGCTATCATTAGGAAGAAGTTGTTTCAACAACTCTGTGATCTGGTTAAAGCATCTCTCCGAAATGTGGTTCTCCGCCTTCATGCTCATAAGACGAACCACGAGGGACAACTGTGAATGCTCACAATCGCTACTGGAAGAAACCGGCCTATCTGCAGCCTTCAACATGTCATATATTTGTTGAGCTTTAGCATTCGGCTGCTCTTCAGTACTCGGCATCTCCCCAGTATTATAATTGGGACCAGCATGATCTATAACCATCTCATGGTACGTACTACTGTACTGCTGTTGTTCAATGTCCATGTTCTCATTCGGTCTATCTATTACTCTCTCTCTCCGTGAAACCTCCAATTTTCATAGTGCCATATGAACCCATTCTTTACAAGGTGAGACCTTACTTCATCTGTTTCTCTGTACCACAAATTCTTACATTTCCTACACGGACATCTAATCTTATCTCCATCCCTACACTCTGTCTGTGTAGTTGCTTTTTCAATGAAGATATCTAGTCCACTCAAAAAATTCGGATTAATAGCATAGCCATCAATCTTACGTCGATACATCCACTCACGATCATCACCCATTCTTATAAATTGTAACAATAAAATGAAGTAAGGTGATGAAGACAAGAATATTATAAAAATGCAGTAATTTTAAAATTCAAACAAAAATTGGGCAGCATAACCCCTCTATCTTAACTACCAAGTGCTCGACTCTACCAGCTATGTTAACCATAATGGTTCTAAACGTCTATATCTACCCCCAATGTGAATGTCTTTAATTTAGATGTAATTAATTTCTATCCCAAAGGGAGTAGATCCTTAAGAAATTAATTACATCTTTCACCAATAAAGTTCTAAGTTCATCCCCAACATATAATGATAAATAATTACATCAATATATTGAAATAAACTTTAACATCACATTGTTGGTTCTTAAGATGTAATTAATTTCTATCCCAAAGGGAGTAGATCCTTAAGAAATTAATTACATCTTTCCACAATAATATATATCCAAAGACATACAAAACTTCACAATAACTTATAAACTCATAAATTTCATGCTCTTATGCTTCGATCACAAAAATATAAAACATATAACCAACTCATTCATGTATTGAATGATATGCATACTACAAATTATAACATGGACAAAAAACATACTACCAATATATACATACTTCAACATGGACAAATATATATACATACTACAACATATAACATATAACATAGGTACTTAACAAAGCAAAAAAATATTTAATTTGTTCAAAATAAACTCATAATCCTAAATCCTAATTAATTTGCAGCACCTAATTAAATTGAGAAACTGACTTGGAAGAGGGGGAGGGTAGCAGTGGTGCGATGGCAGGGGAGGGGTGAGATTGGCCGGCGGCGGAATCCGGTGACAACAATAAGGTCGGTGGCGGCAACTGAGGTGGTGGCGGAGGAGAAAATTGCCGGAAAATATAGAGTGAGTGAGAGAGAAACAAAAGGGGCAAGAGAGAATGAAAAGAAAGAGAGACTTACTGGCCGGCGGCGACGGGAAGGAGGAGCGACGGCGGAGCTGTGGCGACACTGTTCAATAAGGAAACGGTCAGAGAGAGAGAGAGAGCGAGAGAAAGAGAGCGCGCGAGAGGATTTACCCGAAGACGGAAACGGGACGGCGGAGTGGAGGCAAAACGGCGGCGGAACGCCAACGGCACTATGGATAGAGACAACGAGAAAGAGTCAGAGAGAGAGAGAGCGCGTGCTCGAGAGAGAGATAGCGAGAGGACTTACCAGGGAGCACAACGACGGCGGCGGCGGGACGACGACAGCACGACGACGGCGGCGGGAGTAGGAGAGGGAGGGAATTAGGGTAAAGAGAGAAGTGAGGGGGAAGGGACGCGTACGCTGTACTAATTCAATTTTACCGACGGAAACATCCGTCGATAAATTTTTTTCCCGTTATGTGTAAATTTACTGACGGAAATTTCCGTCACTAAATATAAATTTAAAAAATTAAATTTATAAGTGATAAAATTAGGCCTGAAACGACCCTGTAGTCGAGTCACCATCTAACTTGATCTCTACGACACCCTCAATTCTCACGGACTTTGTGAACTAATCACCGCTCGACAGTCGAGCGTACACAAGTCAAGATTAGTCAACATTAATATTGTATCTCGCGATCTTCTCGTTTCTCTCAATTCTCACATACATTGTTTACTAATCACAGCCATTATTCGAGAAACGAGTCAAAATCATAATTCTAGAAACAAGGCTCGCAACCTATATATTGATCGGGTGAAGATTAATTACTCAGATTTGTCTAACTCGATCGATCTTTGTTTCCCTCGACTTTCACGGACGTTATTAACTAATCACCGCCATTAATCGAGAAACAATTAGCGCACATCGAGTACAAGAAAGTCAACTACTTGGTAATCTTATCGATTCCCTCGATCAATACGGAACATTGTTAGAGTCGTTAACTATAGAATTTCGATTTACGGTTTAGGGTTTACCAACGGATATGAAAATCGTCACTATTAACCTATTTACCAACGGATTACCGACGGATAATTCGTTGGTAAAGTTTTATTTTAAATAAATTTTAAATTTTACCGACGGATTCAGAATCCGTTGGTAAAAGTAATTATTTTTTATTTTGAATTTTTTTTAACAAATTTATTGACGAAAACCAATCCGTCACTAAATTTCCGTCACTAATCCGTTGGTAAATCCGTCACTCTATAAAGCAGAAAATTTAAATCGAAAATATTTAAATGAATATTACCGACGGATGCAAAATCCGTTGGTAAATAAAATTATTTTTTATTTTGAATTTTTTTTAACAAATTTACTGACGGAAATTAATCCGTCACTAAATTTCCGTCACTAATCCGTTGGTAAATCCGTCACTAAATCAATAAATAAGAAAAATTAAATCGAAAAATAAATTAAAACATTTACTGACGGATAAAAATCCGTAGGTAAATTTATTTTTTTATTTTTTAAATAAATAATGAACTTTACCAACGGATATTTCTGTTGGTAAGTTTAACAAGGGAATATCCGTCGGTAAATCCGTCAGTATTTACGGCGCGAATTATCCCGTCAAATGTCCGTCAGAAATCCATCGGTAAATATTTTTTAGCCGACCCGCTTTTTTTCCGTCACGAATCCATCGGTATTTACTGAGGGATTTTGAATCTGTCAGTAATTCCGTTGGTAAATCATGGCTTTTTTGTAGTGGTTAACAAGTTAATTAAAAATTACGTACCAACGACTAAACGAGGAGACGAGTGGATCTTGATTCTCCCCTATGCTTGCTAATCCCTGTGCCGGGTCCATCGGGCTCAGCCAACCGATTTACACGAGCTTTTTCTGATCTAGCAATCACATCTGGATTCGCCCAATACTCTTGCAAACCCGCCCAAAACTCATCAGTCAAGTAAGAGGGTTTGGTGTCAGGGTTTTTGATCCACAGTTTCTTCATATCGTTCACCCATCCACTGTATCTGACACGTGCCTTGGCCTCCCACATTTTATACATATCTGCTTCCCACTCAACTGGCCAACTAAAATATTTTTGTTGAACAAAATATTAATTAATAAGTTAATCACATTTTAATGATAATAGTAGTAACAAACTCCTGAAATTTTATTACCTTAAATTCTTCAAAAAATATAGCCTTGATGCTATCTGGAGTCAATTTCGAACTAAACCCTCCTGGATTTTGAATACTCTTAAAAATCATTGTAGCAGTATGAGAGATCTCAGGTACCTCTAGTAGATAACTTTCCATTTGTAAAAACAAAAACAAAAAAATTAGACAATTAACACATAAATATATATATATATATATTATATCATATATTATAATAAATTTTTTAATATTTATTATATATATTAAAAATTTCAATATTTATTATATATATATATAATAAATATTGAAATTTTTAATATGAATTAAGATAAATAAATACATACCCCTTGTCGTCTCTCTGAAAAACCACCCTCCCCGTACTGTCTCTCTGGAAAACAACAGGTGGCCTACTGGAGCTGGCAGGTGCTGTCTCCAATTGGATGGCCATGTTCTACATAAGGTGGTTGGGCAAGCGCATGTTAGGGTTATTCCAATGATAAATACTTCATTTGGCGCTTGAATTGAACTTTCATGAGTTTAAAAATGAAACATTATCTCTTTCCATTGATGAAAACTTACTTCCCAAAATTTTACGATGTTAAGCACCTTTGGTTAGAAGCTATGCGTCCAGAAAGTTGCAAACATTTGCACATTAAAACTAACAACTTTAATACTATTGTAGTCTAACATCTAACTGAGTATAATGGTAAGCTATTATTGAAGAGCATAAATGAAAATTTAAAAAATTAGTCTATTATTTGTACTTTGATTTGATTTTACTGTTTGCATTTTAGAAACATATGTATCTATACTTTTAGACTACTCAAATCAATGATTAGAATATTTTAAATACACATTTGATCAATAAAAATTATTAACTAACTATAAAATTCTAGAAATCTATTTACCAAGTCCGAATTCATTGACTTTGGGCGGACCAAAAATCTATCCGATCTAAATAAAAATATATGGTGAGGTTCATATTATTTATTGCATCATGCCAAGCCGAACTATAATGATCATCCATCTACTCGTAGCCAGAGGCCCATTTATTGTATCTTCTTACTTTGTTAATCACAATGTCGTCTTATATGGACTTGTTATATTACTCAAGGCGTGGTTAGAACTGAGAATTTCCTTGATATATATATAAAAAAAAAAAAAGATTAGCCCAGTTTCCTCAAATAGTTAGATAATGGGTAATTCTAAACATAATCCCTTTTTACACCTCATAACCCCTTATTTAAAAAAATAATAAAATCATTTTTTAATATACTATTTTATAATAAACCACAAAATTCAAAGTCTTAATACACATAACTATCCAGTATGAAGATAGTGTGTACCACACATACCCACTTTTGGTGGCATGTATAAGCCATAACCACTAACAACTTTTTGAGATTCTTTTTGTACTTTTCGGCTGTTTTAAAATAGCTTAATTGTCAAATTCATGCATTAATTTCCGTGTCCGATCATTGTTCAAATAACTGTTGACTTGCTTTATGAATGAGGACAAAAATGATTCCCAATGTACTATGTACAGATTCAGCGCTCTGAATATTTTCATGCATCATTCACGTCAAGACTTTAATATAAAGCTTGTCATGCATGCCAATGTACGAAATTAAATAGTGCCAATGCACGCGTAAAATCTTATCGGTACATCTATTTAGTTTCATTGATTCTTCTGTCTATATATATATCACACACAGAAGCACATGAAATTACACTTCAGAAAAAAAAAATGAAATAGATAGAATCACAATACCACAAAAACAAGTAAATATCACTCACGTTTGCTAGAGAAATCACATAGCAGACGACATTTATTTTTCAAAATTATTATAGGTGAGTTTAATTTTATTTTTAATGATGGTATCGAAGAGAAATATATTGTACCGATCGTGTTTTTATTGTACCGACCGTACACATCACTTATCGGTACAACTAAAACATCGATCGGTACAATGTTTTTTTTGTCCACACACTATTTCATTCAACTCTCTTTCATTATATGCTATTTTTTTTAACCTTCCCATCGTTGTTTTGTAGAAACGAAGTCACACACGTACCGGTATTTTCACTTGGGGTTAATCGAGATATAGAAGGAATTTTCATTCGTATATTGAATAGGTCAGTTGAAATAAAATTGTAAATGAGTACCGGAACAAGAAAAAACTGTACCGATCGGTAATATATTTGTACCGATCGGTACAGACAAATTTTCTGAAATACTCTATGGTACAATATTTTTACCGAGCGGTGCAATTTTTTTTTTTATAATCTTATTTTTTTCTAATAATATTATACTTTTGCAGATGGAGTGTAGGAGATTCATCGTTAAATACAACGGGACATGGGACGATTGTGTGTATAATGGTGGGGAAGAACGAACTTTCTACCTTCCAGTGGATACGATAAGTTTCTCTAGCATTAAGGAATATATTGATTTCATAATGATGTCGAAATCGTTAAGTCTTGAGTATGAAATATTCTATTTATTGACATCTAGAACTGGTCGAAGTGTTAAACATAGTTTGAGTAACGATGAACAACTTCGTCGATTGTATGTTACCGAGCCTGAGCCTACATTGTATGTCGTGCATATTGATGTTGTGTACAGGCCGTCATTTGATTTGAATGAATCTTCGCCGTATGTCTATGACGATCAAATCCCTCAGTACTCGCAGTACGACGAGTCGCTCGTACATTTGGCTTCATCTGATTGGCTTGATGATACTCAATGGGGTGCTAGTGGTGATACTCAATGGGGTGCAAGTAGTGGCGCGAACATTCCTATGCAGGGGGAACGGCAGTCGCAGGTACCCGATGAGGCTGAATTTACCGCCGATTCCGACGAAGATGATGAGGAGAACGAACTGTCACAGTCTATGCATTTGACCCTTGGTACTTTTGCAGACTTCATTACGTTGGTGCATACTGAAGGCGGCGTGAACAAGCTCTTGTCAATGCTGATGCAGAGTAGTCGTATGCCCCTTATTGAAGACACAGACTGTGCCACTGAAGCGGAGGCACTACAGAATTGGTTAGTTCCAATGATTCCACTAGCTGCTATTGCTTCGCTCGTTGTTAGTGATCTTGACAGGCTGCCAGACGGTCCATTGAATAAGGGCGAGATATTTTACAGCAAAGACGATTTGAAAGTTGCTGTTGGATTGTGGCACATGGAACAACGAGCTGAGTTTAGTATTCCACGTTCAGATACTGAACGGGTTCACTTCAAATGCAAGTACGGAAGTAACTGTTCTTTTGATTTGCGTGCTCGGAAACAGAGCGACTATTGGTATATTCACAAGTTCATTGGGAGACATACATGCAATCTTAATATGGACCGTTCAGCTGTCAGGAAGGTCAGTGCTAAGGTTATTGCACCTCATTTTGCGGGTAGAATGATCAATGAAGGTGAAATCACTAAACCGAAGTCAATTCAGGCATATTTGCATCGAGAATATGGCTGCGATGCAAGTTACAGTGTATGTCTGCGAGCACAGAATCGAGCCCTCGAGATGATATATGGTGGATATACAGACTCGTGGAAGATGCTTTCCGGCTATCTCCACATGTTGCAGAGAGAAAATCCAGGCTCGACAATTTACTACAGTGTTAGCCCGAATGATGATCGGTTCGAACAAGCTTTTGTGGCGTTGTCAGCTTGTATCGTGGCATTTCAGTGGTGTCTTCGACCGATGATCGTGGTGGATGGAACACACTTGAATGGAAAAAATAATGGCATATTATTCGTTACGGTCGCAAAGGATGGAAACGAGCAACTGCTATCACTGGCATGGAGGATCGGTCCAATTGAAAATTGTTGGGAAAATTAATAGAGTTTTGAAGTGATACCAAAACCCAGCTGACCCCAACCAAGTAGATGTTTGCTCAAACCCAAGCGTTTTTCCAGCTCACCTGTTTGAGCTTATAGAGTTTCTAAGTTCAGGTGGAATCGCTGAAGACAGCAGAAGACCCAGCTGAGTACACAGCATGGTAAGCCAAGTCGAGTGATAAGTAACGTTATCCAGATTCAAGACGATAAAGTTCTTCCAGACACAGCTGTAGGAAAGACCCAGCTCGTGTGACAACTCAGCTCTACGTCAAAGACCCAGCAGAGTTCAAGACTCAGCTCAGCGTCAATGATCCAGCAGAGTTCAAGACAGCTCAGAGTCACCAACACAGCAGAGTCGAAGTGAACTTTAGATAAAGTCAGATCTGATCTGGACCATCAGGAACTCGACACCTCAGCACCTAGAAGTCAAACCTAGGATTGCTTTACGAGGAAATCAAGGAAGAAGACAAGTCAATCCTGTCAGAAGTTAGGTAGAGATTCAGAACGGCTCTTTCCAACGGCTAGTTCTAAATCTCTCCCTATAAATAGAAGTCTTCTTCATCATCAGAAAGAGAGAAGTGACGATAGAATATATTCAAGAGAGATCAACATACTTCATTGAAGGAAGTCTAAACCAAAGATCAAGAGATCTCTCAGAAAAGCTTCAAAGATCCAGCAGCCTTCATACTTATGAGTGATTATTTATTCTCAGGCTGCTGAAGCTCTCTCCCACAAGTATCTAGGCATATAATCCTTCCCATCTTTAGCCTAGTTTGAACGAGTTCATCATACTCAAAGTTCTTCATTGTAAGAACTCGTTCATAGTTGGAAAACCCCAAACCCAAACCCAGAAAAGGTTAGGTAAAGGTACGCCTGCTCGAAGCGCGTAATTCGAGTGTTGGTTCTGTAGTACCCGTAAACTACAGGTTAGGCTTCAGCTGTGCCCGTAAACAGTCTGGTTACGTTTCGATACAGTACGCGTAAACTTGTATCCAGCTTGAGGAACCAAGCTGCAACGCTTGCTGACTGCGCGAAAAGTCAGTGGTATCCTTAGTGGATTACCAGAGGTTTCTGGTCGTGGACGTAGGAGTAGTTTCTCCGAACCACGTTAAGTTGCTTTCTTTTTTCATGTTTATTTATGCATCCAGCTAACCCTTCATAAGCATTTTTCAAGCTGCATAATCTGATTAACTGAAAAGAGAAACTAAGCTTTGCAATATATTTGAAGCAACAGACGAACTTTCCAAAATCCCACCACATTCCGCACACAGCCAGCTGTGTCGATCAAGTTGTCTTCCAGCTGGATCGAACACAGCCAGCTCACTCAAAAGAGTTTTAATTGGAAAAGTTTTTAAACCTTGGTGTATTCACCCCCCCTCTACAACAAGGTATCCGTCTTGGGACCATCAATTGGTATCAGAGCAGTGGTTCAAAAGATCACTTTTTCTGTGTCAAGTCAGCCTCTTTGCTGATAGTGGTCACCTGAACAGATCCTTCAAAGTTTCAAATTTTTTTAAATCATTATATTGCATACTGTCATGGAATCTTCCTTGTGCAGGAATCTTCCGACATTCTCTGTCGATGATTATCAGATCTGGAAGTTCCGACTCAAAAGCTTTCTGAGTGCGCATCACGACATGATGTGGGATGTTATCACTGACGGACCCATCATCATCATGAAATCAGAAAGACAAGCAGAAACCTTACCTGGAGCTGAACCAGTACTCCGGCAAGTTGTGAAGCCCAAAAGGGAGTACTCTCCAGAAGAAAGAAGACAAGCTGGATTGGACAGCTACGCTCGCAACGTCATCTCCTCAACGGTGACGAATGCTTATCTCAGCAAGATCATCAACTGCGAGACAGCTAAGGGGATGTGGGACACTCTAGCCAAGCTGTGTGAAGGCTCAGAGGAAATTCAAGAGAACAAATTCTCAGTTGCATGCCAAAAATTCGACAATTTCAAGCAACTCCCCTATGAGTCCATCGATCAAATGGAGCTCAGATTCTCCAACCTCGTCATCGAGATCGAGACGATCCGAACTGGAAAATATACAGTTCGAGACAAGAACTTGAAAGTTCTTTCGGCTCTCTCCTCAGAATGATGTACACACAAAGTGGTTCACCAAAGCAGAACTGATCTTGGCAGCATGGAGACGGAAAAATTGTTCTCCATCTTGAAGGCCAATGAATTTGATCTGGGGATCACAAGCAGAGATTCATCCAGCCAAATGAATGAAGCAGAGCTGAGGATCAAGCCGAGAAAAGAAGCTCAATCAGCTCAGCTTGGAAGGACCAACAAAGAGCTCAGACTTATGAGCAAAGAAGATTTGAAAGAAGAAGTTGCCATGCTTGTACGAAGCATTAATCAGCTGGAACAAAGCAAGGAAAAGTACAAGAATATCGTGAAGGTTCATCACGACAAGCAACTCTACCCAAAGAGCAACCCAGCTGAGTCATCCTCCCGGAGAGAGGATAAAAGGATCGAATCGAGCGAATTGGATGATGATCAAATCTCCTTCTCCGACTCAGATGGGGATGATTGCTCTGATTAAGATGTCTGAAACATCTTATTGAATCAACCGATGAAGAAAATAAAGAAACCCAGCTAGCTGACTGGGACCAGCTGTGAAATAAAGACAGCTGGATACAAAACTGAAAATTCAGCCAGTCATACAGCTGAGTACATTGGTCTCAAGAGATGATTAGAGAAGCAGCATTTGATTCAGCTAAATTTGGGACAGCTGTCTACTTGCTATACAAACTGAGATCTCATCAAAGAAATGAACTGATGTAGGATGCAGCTGAAGAAAAAGCCACCTATTATCAAATCAAGGGGGAACTCTACGTAGCTGGAAAGAGTGCAAATTCAAGTAGAATACCCAGCAGGATGCACTCATCAAGAAGATTCAGCTGGAGTCCTCAGCCGAAGAGAAACCTGATCCAGTGGTAAAATCAAGATAATTCTCTAATCCAGCTGACAACTTAGAAAGCATCCAAGAGACTTCTCAACATCTGAAGGAATCCATTGTTGGGAAAATTCACACAAAAGCACAAACTGCTGAAATCCAAGTCAAGATGATGTGTGAATTATTTGGACTGCTCAATCCGAGTGAAGAAAAACCATCCAGCTGAGGGGGAACAAATTCAGCTGGACATTAGTCGAAGAGCTAAAGGGAACTCAGCTGACTAAAATTCAAGCTAAATCTTCAAATACTCAGCTGAGGAGAACTGTCAATCAAGCAAAGGAGAAGACCGCTGTGATATCAGCTGGATACTGTGTCCAAGCTGACCGGTTTGCGTCTCATGCAATAATTGCTCTGAGGAATATGCTATATAAAGTCCAATTATTTTGAATTCATATGTTAAGCGGACAGACATTCCTTAGTTAAATTGTTTGATAAGTTTCCTTTCCCATCGCATTAATTATAAAGTCTGCATAGTACTGTAGCACGGCAGGATCGAGGCAGAACGTCAAACGTTTGAAATGCCTCACGCGCGGTTGTAATACACTCGCCGAAAGCACGTCAGCAAAACGTGATGAGTGAATCTCTCCCAGCCGTTGATCAGAATATCAACTGATTCAATCTCAACCGTTGACCCTATATGGCAGTTGATATATATGGAAAAGATACGCGAATTCTTTCTTCCTTCATCTTTATCTCTGCAAATTTCAAAGATTCAAAATCTTCATCTATTCTCTGCAAGTTCTTCGCACAATCAAATTCACCAAGTTGCAGAAATGGCGCCCAAGAAATCAACCGCAGGGATGAACCAGTTTGAAGCTCTAATGACAAAGCTATCATTTGAGAGTATTCTGTCAACCTCCAACCTCCATATTTCAGAGTTAAAAGAGATGGTGGATCTAGTTGCAGACTCCGGTCTCCTGCTGTGGGCAACCTCCATGCCCAAGCTTTTGCTAAAGAGAGATGCCGCACTTTTCTACCTCAACATTATTGATGAAGACGGCTTCTACTCATCTTCATTTGACATGAGCGTCAAAGGCGAAGACGGAAAGTTTGACACAGCAACCGTCACCATCAAACTCAATAAGATGCTACGAAAGGTGTTCAGCCTTCCCAGAGAAGGAGGATTCATCCCAGATGATTACAGCCGTGAAGAAGTGGATGAATTCCTCAGCAGAGAGATGCTTATCTCTCCAGAGCCGTACAGAGCAAGCATGTCAAAGCTCCTGCTCAAGTCAAAGCTCCTGCTCAAGCCAAAGTACAGGCTGCTGCTGGATATTACTCAAAAATGCATCTTAGGGATAGCTGGATCTCAAGGAGAGATCAGCATTCTAAAACTCAAGCCGATGATTGCCATGATCAAAGGCGCAAACGTCAACTGGTTTGATTTCCTACTCAACCGACTGGTCAAGGAGTCAGAGAAGATAAAGTTCAACTCCACCAGGACGACGTTTTCAGCTTCAGAGCCACTGTATCTCTGCTCCAAAATTTCTTTCTTAATAGAGCAAGCAGTGAAAGAGCACACAGTAAAGTGGGCTGTTTCAGAACCCTTTCCAGAAACGAAGATTCTTTTCCAAAGAGTAAATCAAGTCAATGATCTTCTGAAGAAGCAGCCTGCTGTGAGTAAAAGCAAGAAGCAGCTGGAAGGAACAGAGGCAGAAGTTCCAGCTGAGAAGAAACAAAGAAAGAGGAAGGCAGCTGACCCTAAACCAGCTGGATGTCCAGCTGAGAAGAAAAAGAAAACAGCTGTCATTCCAAGTCAAGCTATGGTGATTCTCTCCCCACAGCCAGTGTCGGCCTTCGATCAATACGGATCAAACATCCTGGCCGAGATGGGATTGAATGATGGATTGTCATCCAGCTCAGATGACGAGCTGGATAATCCAAGAAGCTCACCCCAGCCCTCACCTCCTCACAGCTCTCCACCGAAACAGCCTTCCCCTCCACCCAGCTCTCCAATCAAAGAGCCATCTCCTGCAAGAGAGCAGGAAGATATTCAACTGGCTGAAGCTCCTTCACAGCCAGCTGACACCCATGCTGAACCCTCTTCCACGAATCCCAGCTCACCCCCAAAACAACCATCACCCAAAGCTCAAATTCCCACGCAGTTGGCTGATACTTCTTCACAGCCAATTGTGAACCCTTTTGAACCTATTCCTCAAAACACCTCAGAATCAGAAGAGAGTGATTCTACTACCTCTCCTTCTCTCAACTCTACTGGCTCAGCCTTTATGGAAGCCATGTACGAGGACTTGCGCATTGCAGGGATCAAGAGTGTTCTAACTCAGCATCCGATTCTGGCGCACCTGCCCATTGCCCTCGTCAAAGTTGGAGATCTCAAGTTCTATCTGGCTACCAAGATGGCAACTTGATACCAGAATGAGCAGCTGATAGAGACTTTCTCCTTTGAGAAATTGAAGACGGATGAAGCACGCCTCCAGCACACGTTTGGCTTTGGAAGCTTGGAGGATGCATACTTACACCAGAATGATCTCATCAGAGGAATTATAGAAGTGTCTCAGCAATACCCCAAGCCGCACCCAGCTGAAGTATGGGAATCTGCCAACAAGCTTCTTATAGCAGCGGGATGGGAGACACATTCTGGAGCTGACAATTCTAAAGAAGTCTCAGCTGAGATTACCAAGGAAGCTGTACCTGATGAAACAGCTGAGGTAATGATCATTGAAGAACCAGCTGTTGCATCAACTGAACCAGAGGAAGCTGCCCCACAGAGTCCAATTGCTGATGACACTCGCTCACTGGTCGAGATCGAGGCAGTAAAACCCAGCCAAGCCGAATCCGGAACCCAGAAGGATCATGTTGAGCTCTCTGATGCAATGAAGGACGAGATTGCCAAACAAGTCGAGGAAATCCTTTTTCAGGATAGACTCAAATCAAATGTTGATACCCTTCTGCGCATCACAGCTATAGAGTCGCAAGTCCATAGCAATGGACTGTCCATTGACGACGTTCACAGATTCGCTCTGAATCTGCAGGAAAGCACCAGTCAAGATCTCAGGCAATCTCTTGTTTCTCATCAAATTGATCAGTCAATTCATCTAGAGAAGAGAGTCACTGAGATCATCTCAAACCTTCAAGCTCCACTGGTTGACGACATTGCAAATCTTTCAAGCCAGCTGGAAGCTATCAAAAAGACCACTCTCTCCAACAGCGCTGACATCCGCCAACTCTTCAACTTATATAAAGATCTGGATGCTCAGTTCAGAGCTGGAAGCAGCAGCAATGCCCAGCTGAATCTCGTCACAGCTGACAACTCAGTCAAGATCGCTGATGTTGAAGGTATTCTCTCCAAGCTCAGCGCAACAGTTGCCAACCTCTCTGCCTCCCTTGTTGATAATGCCAAAAAGGGGGAAGATCAGAATGAAGCTGGAAAAACAAGTGAGAGGGAAGCTGCAGCCAAGGGGGAACCTGTACAAAGAATTCGAGAGGAAATCGACGATTTTGCCAAAGAGCTGGATGAAGAAGAGACAGAGCCAACTGCTCCAGCCAAAGCAGTCAAAGAGACATGGAGAGAGAAAATGGTTGCTCTTGCCAAAACATGTGGACACAAGCCTGAAGAATACAAAGACTATCATTGGCTGTGTAACTTCCACAACGAGCAAAGAAAAGAAATGCAAGAGCTGGATAAGATCATTAAGAAGAAAGCTGAATCGCTCAAGCCTGCTGAGAAAAAGCAGAAGAAGAAAAGGCAGAGCTACAGGCAAGCCAAGAAGAAACAAATCCAAGCAAATTTCGGTGACAAGAAGAACCCGATGATATCAATGAAAACCAGGAAAGATGCAAATCGAATTCATCAAAGAATTCTACTACTTGAATCGGTTCAAAGGCATGGATCCGTGTCGCTTTCCAGGACTATTTCCTCGAACTTCATGAGACAGATCCAATGATGGCAAGGTCAATTGCCCTCTATGCCAAGAGTAACAACATCCAGCTGAAGGCTCCAAAAGTCAAACAGCTAAAGCCTCCATTTCTAGCTGGAACGAACCTTCCTGACAAGGCCCAAATCATCAAAGAAATTAATCACTGGGCTGGTGAAAGAGGAATTTCAAAATCGAAGAATCAAGCTGAATGGAAGGAGATGGAAGAGTTCATCTTCAATAGATATGGTCTAAAGACTGACCATCAGATTGATGAACAAAGGAAGCAGCAAAGCTGAAGACCCAGCCAACTGGGAATTTTATTTTTGAACTTTTGTATTTAGATAATTGTAAAAATTCTTCCTATTAATGAAAAGTTCATTTTATCAAAATCAACCTGAAGACAATCTCTCTTTGTCCAGGCTCTGAATATGTTTACCTGCTGTGATTGTTTAATTCGTTGAAACCCCGTTTCCTGTTAAGGGGAAAACAATTTTTTTGTTTTTCCAACTTGGGGTTTTGGCATCATCAAAAAGGGGGAAATTGTTGGGAAAATTAATAGAGTTTTGAAGTGATACCAAAACCCAGCTGACCCCAACCAAGTAGATGTTTGCTCAAACCCAAGCGTTTTTCCAGCTCACCTGTTTGAGCTTATAGAGTTTCTAAGTTCAGGTGGAATCGCTGAAGACAGCAGAAGACCCAGCTGAGTACACAGCATGGTAAGCCAAGTCGAGTGATAAGTAACGTTATCCAGATTCAAGACGATAAAGTTCTTCCAGACACAGCTGTAGGAAAGACCCAGCTCGTGTGACAACTCAGCTCTACGTCAAAGACCCAGCAGAGTTCAAGACTCAGCTCAGCGTCAATGATCCAGCAGAGTTCAAGACAGCTCAGAGTCACCAACACAGCAGAGTCGAAGTGAACTTTAGATAAAGTCAGATCTGATCTGGACCATCAGGAACTCGACACCTCAGCACCTAGAAGTCAAACCTAGGATTGTTTTAAGAGGAAATCAAGGAAGAAGACAAGTCAATCCTGTCAGAAGTTAGGTAGAGATTCAGAACGGCTCTTTCCAACGGCTAGTTCTAAATCTCTCCCTATAAATAGAAGTCTTCTTCATCATCAGAAAGAGATAAGTGACGAGAGAATATATTCAAGAGAGATCAACATACTTCATTGAAGGAAGTCTAAACCAAAGATCAAGAGATCTGTCAGAAAAGCTTCAAAGATCCAGCAGCCTTCATACTTATGAGTGATTATTTATTCTCAGGCTGCTGAAGCTCTCTCCCACAAGTATCTAGGCATATAATCCTTCCCATCTTTAGCCTAGTTTGAACGAGTTTATCATACTCAAAGTTCTTCATTGTAAGAACTCGTTCATAGTTGGAAAACCCCAAACCCAAACCCAGAAAAGGTTAGGTAAAGGTATGCCTGCTCGAAGCGCGTAATTCGAGTGTTGGTTCTGTAGTACCCGTAAACTACAGGTTAGGCTTCAGCTGTGCCCGTAAACAGTCTGGTTACGTTTCGATACAGTACGCGTAAACTTGTATCCAGCTTGAGGAACCAAGCTGCAATGCTTGCTGACTGCGCGAAAAGTCAGTGGTATCCTTAGTGGATTACCAGAGGTTTCTGGTCGTGGACGTAGGAGTAGTTTCTCCGAACCACGTTAAGTTGCTTTGTTCTTTCATGTTTATTTATGCATCCAGCTAACCCTTCATAAGCATTTTTCAAGCTGCATAATCTGATTAACTGAAAAGAGAAACTAAGCTTTGCAATATATTTGAAGCAACAGACGAACTTTCCAAAATCCCACCACATTCCGCACACAGCCAGCTGTGTCGATCAAGCTATCTTCCAGCTGGATCGAACACAGCCAGCTCACTCAAAAGAGTTTTAATTGGAAAAGTTTTTAAACCTTGGTGTATTCACCTCCCCCCCCTCTACACCAAGGTATCCGTCTTGGGACCATAAAAAATGATGTCTTGTGGACATGGTTTCTCACTCGTTTGAAGGAGGCATACGGTTGTCGTTCGGATATGGTCATCATCTCAGACGCCCACTTAAGTATCGCGAATGCAGTTAGGGCAGTCTATCCTGGCGTAGCACACGGTCTGTGCTACTATCACATCCTCAAGAGCATGGTTAGTTTTGGAAAACCTATCACCAAGTTGTTTCAAAAAGCAGCATATGCATATAGAAAGTCGGCTTATGAGAAAGCAATGAATCGCATTCTTGATGGGAAGCCTGAAGCGTATAATAAGCTCATGAACATTGGTCCAGAAAAGTGGGCTCGATCAATGTGCCCTGTTCGACGATATAGTTCCCTGACATCCAATGCTGCAGAACAATTCAATAATGTATTGGTGTTTGCTTGACGCTTACCAATTTGCTCATGCTTGGAGACAATTAGACTCACCGTCGAGAAATGGTTTGATGAAAGACGTCAATTGTATTCATCGTCTACTGATTTTCTCACGAAGGAGGCAGAGCGAAAGCTCCGTACAGAGGTGGAACTCTCAAGATCTTACACTGCCACGCCCGTTAGAGACTTGATCTTCAAAGTGAATGATGAAAAATAGAATCTGAATGTCGATCTGCGTGCGAGGACTTGCCCGTGTCGTGTATTTGAATTTGATTTGATACTGTGTTCTCATGCTGCTGCAGCCATTCAGTAAGAAAACCTCAAGTTTTTATATTTAATTTTATATTTATTTCTGTTGCACTTAATCTAATGATTATATTTAATTTTATATTTATTTCTGTTGCACTTAATCTAATGATTATATGTTATATGTATGACAGGCGAAATGGGCAGCATGTATACAACTATCTGGACAATTACTACAAGAGATCTACACTTTTACAAATTTACTCCCAACAGGTGAATCAGGTCCCTCCCCAGACTGAGTGGTCTTTACCTCTACATGTTGCGGCAATAATTGTTTTGCCACCACTGCCCGTCAGTCAGGCGGGGCGCCCGAGGAACTCCCGTCGTCGATCTGCAGTTGAGAATTTGTCCTCCAGCAGACGTCCAGTCACCGAAGATGAACCTTCCAGTAGCCTCAACGGGCACCGAAAAAATGCAGAATATGTCACGAGACTGGCCACACAAGAAGAACATGCCCGCTCAGAGATCAGTAGAAGTAATTTATTACTAATTTAATGTTAATTTAATGTTAATTTAATGTTAATATGTGTACTGGACATTTAAATGTTATTATTAATTTAATGTTATCATTTTAATGTTTATCCTAAGCAATTAAATGGCTCAGGCAATTAGAATAAGAAATGATTAACACTTATGGCACAAAGCAATAATATTTGTCAAACATAATCGACATGGCTTTGCAAAGCCAATAAGAAAACATCACGAGCTATTTTACGTCTATACAAAGCCACACTTCCCTCTTCGTTGCCCCATGCAATGGGTGGCCGGGCACTGATATGCGCTCTATACTCATCAGCGCAAAAGGACCACAACTGTGACTGTCCCACTGGATGTGCTGCCTAACAGGGTCCCGTGGTGTAGGCTTAGTCAAAAAGACCATCCTCAATGCTTCCGGCGTGCGTGGTGCCTGGGTTAGGTCTATGGTATCCCAATACTTTCCTTCATTCAGCACAGTTGAGAATTTTTGCTGAAACGGCTTCAGCTGCCTCTTACGCGCCTCCTGAACTCCTGCCTTGTGCAGCAAAGAGTCGTGCACCTCAACCGTCCATAACCTTGGCAGTATACGGACGACATAGGAATGCTTGCCGGATAGCACTGGAACGATGATCTGCATAAAAATCACGTAGATGTGGGTCATATGTTATTAAAAAAGTTATAATTAATATAAGATGTAAGTTACCTGCTCAGCTTGCCTCCAAGATGTAATATCTGCATTGACATCCAAATTAGTTCGTAGCGATGCCGTAAATTTTTTGCTACTCTTGATCTTCTTGAAGTAGAACTCGACGTCCCTCTGTGTGAATAAAAAGCACGAAATTCACAAAAAGAACATATAAAATCCGTGAACCAATTAAAACATAATGAATTAGTTACTCACAAAGAATTCGGCATAACAGATGATTGTGTTCGTAGCATTTCAATCGGGGAGGACATGGTTCCTTTCTTCCAGACGTCCACACAAAACATCAATATACCTCTCGAACACCTGCACACAAAATAAATTGGACAATTAGAAGAAGAAATAAGTATAAAAATGAGAGTATATTTAAGAATATATTTGAGAGATTATTTACAGTATAATCAAGGTCAATCTCTATGTTCTCAATTGTGTGGAAGTACGGAAGATAGACAGCGGAGCCACCGATGATTACGCAAGCATCATCTACTGTTGGGAAAATTATAAAGTTTTGATTTAATACCAAAACCCAACTGATTCTCCAACCGAATAGATGATCGCTTCAACCTAAGTAATGTTTTCCAGCTCACCTGTTTGAGCTCTAGATTTTCTAGGTTTACAGGTTCAGGAAGCAGAAGACAGCAGACGATCCAGCTGTGTCTACAGCAGGAAGCAGAAGACAACAGACGATCCAGCTGTGTCTACAGCAAGAGTCAACCTTCAGCTGAGTCTTCCAGCAGAGCATGATCAAGCTGAAGAGAATTCGAGCTGAGTTCAAAATACAGCTGGTCCAGCTGTACAGTACAAAATGAACTAACTCTGAAGACACCACTTCAAGTCAGTTTGCCCAATCCAGCTCTGAATTCAGAAGCCAGCTCCAAAGGCAGAAGATCCCGGCGTCAGAGAAAGTCTACATGCCTCGACCAATGAGGGATTGCCGAATCAGCATCATAGACTTCAGGACCTAGGATGTGACACAAATCAAGACAGGTGCAAATTCGCCCAACGGCAGATATCGAATTTAAGGAGAGTAGGTAAGATTCAAACGGCTCCTCCAACGGTTAGTCTTGAATCTCTACCTATATAAACCCGTCTTCAACCTCAGGATCAGATACGAAGACGAAAACGAAAAACTCTCTACAAGCTTTTATTATCTGAAATCCTATCTTTCAAAAGCTCTCTAGCAGTTCTACATAGTTCAAAGAATACTTTATCTTAAAGTGTTTCTAGTTCAGAAACTGCTTAATTTTTCGTCTGATCCCTAGGCCGAAATCTTTGTATATCTTAAGCCTAGATTTCGAACGAGTTCATCATACTCTGAAGTTCTTAATTGTAAGAACTCGTTCACAGTTGGAACCCCAAACCAAACCCCTCTTTACCCAGAAAGGTTAGGTCAAGGTAACGCTTGCTTGAAGCAGGAAATTCAAGTGTTTGTAAGGTTTTTTTCAGTACCCGTAAACTGAAAGGTTAGGCTTGACAGTGCCCGCAAACTATTGGAACATAGCTCGGGTTAGAGTTGTAAAGTTACTTGGTACTTGGAAACCAAGTGGTAGTGAATTACCAATGAACCTGGTCGTGGACGTAGGAGGTGTTATTCCGAACCACGTAAAAATCTCGTGCTCTTTTCTTTATCTTTAAATTCAGTTTTAGTACTAACTTTATTATCTCATTACATATTTGATCTAAAACTACATACACAGCTGCTCTCCAAAGACAGCTGTGTCTTTCTGAAAGTTGCACAACTTGACTAAACTGAAAACATAAAGTTAATCTTTTCAAGCTGAGTTTTTCTAATTAACCGAGCTAAGTTTTCAAACCACCACATTCCGCACCGCCAGCTGAGTTATTTGTCCAGCTAACCCTCCTCAGCTGGATTAATAACTGAGCTCACCAACTCTATTATTTAAACTAGAAAAAATTTTCAGAAATCTATTTGGTGTATTCACCCTCCCCTCTACACCAAATACTTAGCTCAGGGACCATCAATTGGTATCAGAGCAGTGGTTCAACAGACCGATGTTTCTGTATCAAGAGATCTCTCTTGACAATCTGTCAGTGGTCATCTGAACAGATCCTCTTTGTGAAAAACTCATAATATTACATACTGTGCATATCTCCATGGATTCTTATCTTAACAGGAATCTTCCCACCTTCTCGGTCGACGATTATGCAATATGAAAGTTCAGACGGAAGAGCTTTCTCTGTGCGCATCATGATATGATGTGGGACGTCATGACAGACGGACCCATCATAATATTTAAACAAGGGAACGAGCTTGTTCCAACTCAAGATGGTGGTCAAACAACATATCAGCTCATTCCCAAGCCCAAGAGTGAGCATACCTCAGAAGAAAGGAAGCATGCTGGACTAGACAGCTTCGCGAGAAACACCATATCTTCAACGGTCTCCAACGCCTACCTCAGCAAAATCATCAACTGCGAAACCGCAAAGGAGATGTGGGAAACCCTAGCAAATCTATGCGAATGGTCGAAGGAGATAAAGGAAAATAAATTCACTATTGCATGCCAGAAGTTTGATAACTTCAAGCAGCTGGTCAACGAGTTCATCGAAGGGATGGAACTCAGATTCTCCAATATAGTGGTGGAAATAGAAACCATCCGAACTGGGAAATACACCCAGCGAGAAAAAAATCTAAAAGTTCTTTCAGCGCTCACAGCTGAATGGAACACATATAAGGTGGTACACCAAAGTTGAAGTGACTTAGGTGATCTTTCAACTGAAAGATTATTCTCCGTGCTCAAAGCCAACTAATATAACTTGAAGATTACCATGAAAGAATCTTCCAGCAATCAAAATGATGGAGAGCAGACACTTGCACCAAAGGAGATTGCGTTCAGAGCCAACTCTGAAAAATCCGCATACATGCAGTCAGCTGAGTCATCGAAGAAGGACAAGAAGGACATGAGCAAGGAAGAGCTACTTGAAGAAATAGCCATGCTGGTCAAAAATTACAACAGACTCAACACCAGCAAGGGCAAATACAAGAAGTTCGCAAGAACTTACAGAGACAAGTACGCAGCAGCTGATGAGAAGTCAGCTGACAAACAAACAGAAGAAGGTTGCTTCAACTGCAAGGAACCAGGACACTACCGGCTAGATTGTCCAAAGCTATCCAAGAAAGAAAAAGACCAACTGAAAGCTAAGACAGCTGACAGAAGGAGAGCTTACATCGCCGATGAGGAATCAGAGTGCAACCAAATGGATGACAACATGCCATTTTCAGACTCGGAAGAAGAAGCACTGATGGCCCACGATGAACCTGATTGGGATACGTGCTTCATGGGACAAACAGACGGCATTGATGAAGATGAGGTAATGTCTCGAACCCAAAATCTATCTAACCTCTCACCATCACACGAACTCTCTACACAGGTTTCAGAATCAGGGCTACCTGACTGGAGTCTAGTAGAGAAAGTAATGAACGACTCCAAGGAGCTTCAAGAGATCCTTGACGTCATAATGTGTGAGAATGCCGAGCTGAAAGCGGAGCTGGAAAAGAAAAAGGTATCAGAAGCAGCTGATACAACACAGCTTCACAAGGAAGTTATTTCACTAAAACACAAAATAGTGAAACAAGATCAGCTGATGAAGGACTTCTACTATGAGAAGAAACAACTGATGGAAGATTTGGAAAAGGTCACAGCTGAATCAGAAAAGAAGTCAGCCGAGATCCTTGAGCTGAAAAACACCGAAGAAGTACTATCTAAGAAGATAGTAGCTCTCATCAAAGCCACATCAACAATGGACGAGATCATAGGTGCACAACGTCCAGCAGCACTCAAAGCAGGACTGGGATACCATGAATCAAAGGACGCCTCAAACATTGCCTCCACGAGTGGAACAAAGGTAATGTTTGTACGAGCAAAAGAACATCCAATCCCAGCAACTCAGCATCAACCATTGAGGACACAGCAGACGTCAGGAAGACCAGCTGTGAGACATCCTCAAGCTCCGTCAATGACACAGCAGGCATCAAAAAGGCCAGCTGTGAGACATCCTCAAGCTCCGTCAAGGACACAACATGCATCAAAAAGGCCAGCTGTGAGACAACCTCAAGCTCAAATCAGACAGCAACATGCTCAACCTCAACAAAGACAACAAGCTGGACATTACAGATACCAAAGAATAAAGAATAAAGACGTTGAAAGATATCAACCGAGATATCAGAGATACCCAGCTGGATATCACTCATATGATTACCAGCTGGAGAACCATTTCCAGCTGAAGTATCACAAGAGACAGCAGAGACAAAGGAACGTCTCAGCTGAGTACTCAGCTGGATACCAAAGAAGACCAAGACATCAAGTCAGGAAGACACTGAGATCAAGACCCCGCCAGCAACAATCGAAGAACACAAAGAATGTGTATATCGACTCAGCTGGAAGAATTGTCAGATCAAATAACCCAATTCGAGTCATCAAGCAGATCTGGGTCATTAAAGGATCTCTGTCTAACCCTCAAGGATCCAATTAAAACTGGGTACCTAAACTTTGATCTTTTGTATAGGTTACAAGGGAACGACGCATCATTGAGGAGTCAATGAGAACGCTATGGTACTTGGACAGTGGATGCTCCAAGCACATGACGCACTTAAAGCACCTACTCCAGGAGTATATCGAGCGTCCAGGCCCTCAAGTAACATTTGGTGACAACTCCAAAGGCCTAACCAAAGGTTATGGTACATTTAAAACTAGAAATGTTATAATCCGAAATGTTTCGTATGTACAAGGATTGCAACACAACTTGCTTTCCATTAGCCAATTCTACGACAACAGTTTTTCTGTCAAGTTTGATGCACAGGGATGCACAGTGAAGCACAGGGAAACTAAGCAGATACTCCTAAGAGGGAAAAGAGAAGGAAATATGTTTTTTTCTGACTGGAACAGCAGCCCTCCGGAGACTTGTCTTGTATCGAAAAGCAGCAATGAAGTCAGCTGGCTGTGGCACAGATGGCTGAATCATCTCAACTTCAAAACAATCAACAAACTGGCTAGGAACCAGCTCCCTAATGAAATTCCAGATCAAGTATATGACAAAAGCCATATGTGCAGCGCGTGTCAACAAGAAAAGCAGACAAGAATTTCATTCTCTCTCAAGCCAGTTCAGTCAACTGATCGAGTACTCCAACTCCTTCACATGGATCTGTTTGGTCCAGTTACTCCAGCAAGCTTCAATGGCAGAAAATATACTCTGGTCGTAGTGGATGACTTCTCAAGATACATATGGGTGTCATTCCTGTACCAGAAGAGCGAAACAAGGACTAAGCTGCCTATCCTGCTGGAAAAACTGTCAACTCAGAAGGAATGCAAGATAATGTCAATCAGATCAGATCGAGGAACGGAGTTTCTAAATGAAACCATTTATGAATACTGTGAGAAGAACGGAGTTCAACATCAAACCTCAGCAGCACGCACACCTCAGCAGAATGGTGTAGCTGAGGGAAGAAATAGAACACTCAAAGAAGCGGCTACCTCAATGCTAGCCAGCTCTGCCATTCCAAAGAAGTTCTGGGCCGAAGCAATCAACACAGCTTGCTTCACTCAGAATCGCTCCCAACTCATATCAAGGCAAGGAAAGACGCCGTATGAGCTTTGGAACAACAGGATACCATATATTGGATATTTCAAGGTCTTCGGATCCAAATGTCATATCCTAAACAACGGAAAGATACAGCTCAAGACGTTCGACGCGAAGACAGACCGAGGAGTATTCCTTGGTTATTCTGCTGTGAGTAAAGCATATAGAGTCTTCAACAGAAGGACTCAAACAGTCGAAGTAACTCCACATGTTACCTTTGACGAGTCATCATTCGAATATAGAGACTCTATCAAACGAAGAAACGAAGGAGAATCTTCAAGACAGATTCAGACAAGAGCTCAAGAAAATCGAATCAGGAATTTGGCCGAACCATTAATTTGGGATGATGAGCCAGAGGAGGAACTTCAAGTCAATCGGGAAGCTCCACCAACTGGAAATCAAGAAGAACCTCCAACGCCAAATCAAGGGGGAATACCATCAGCTGGAAATCCAGACACAGCTGAATCCCCAGCTCCATCTCCAGCAGAGCTTCTACAGAAGTCACTTCATAATCCAACTCAAGGAGAATCAATCTCTCAAGACTTATCTCCAGAGCAACTCCAAGACAGACGAAATCTTGCCACTTCTAGCATCAATCAGCTGGAAGAAGAAATTCGTAAAAGGAGAAGATGGATTGAAGATCATCCATCATCAGCAATCATTGGAGAACCATCTGACCAAGTCAAAACCAGAAGCTCAGTTGCTCAAGCCTCATCGGATCATCAAGAAGCAGCTGACACAGCTCAACTCTCAGTAGAGCTAGAACTGACGGTCTATGATGAAGATACAGCTCTAATGGTGTGTTATGTATCTCAAGTTTCGGAGCCTCAATCAATTCTCGAAGCTTTAAAGAGCGTGCCTTGGACTAACGCAATGCAGGAAGAGCTGAACGAATTCCTCAGAAATTGTGTCTGGGAATTGGTCGACAGACCTGAAGGAGTCAAAGTCATAGGACTCAAATGGATATTCAAGAACAAACTGGATACCCTGGGAGTCATCATCAGAAACAAAGCTCGACTGGTTGCCAAGGGCTACACACAGCAGGAAGGAATTGACTTCGAAGAATCATCAGACTCTTTCTCGCCTATGCAGCACATCACAAATTCAAGGTCTATCAAATGGATGTGAAGTGTGCATTCTTAAATGGAGAAATCAAAGAAGATGTCTACGTTGAACAACCTCCAGGATTTGAAGTAGAAGGAAATAAAGTCTACAAACTAAAGAAGGCGCTCTATGGATTGAAGTAAGTACCTCGAGCTTGGTATGACACTCTGTCAAAGTTCCTTGTATCCAAAGAATTCAAGAAGGGCTCAGTAGATAGAACTCTCTTCACCATCAAGTCAGGAGAAGACATCTTGGTTGTTCAAATCTATGTAGATGACATCATCTTCGGATCAAGATCAACATTCTTATGCCAAAGATTTGGAGAAATGATGTCAGAACAGTTCCAAATGTCCATGATGGGAGAAATGAGCTTCTTCCTAGGACTTCAAGTCAAGCAATCAGAAGAATGGATTGTTATAAATCAATCCAAGTACATGAAAGACTTGATCGCCAAGTATGGAGTTCAATCCAGCAGAACTGTAAAGATTCCGATGAACACCAACTGGAAGATTGAACCAGGAACTGAAGGGAAGACAGTCGATTCCAGCAAATACAGAGGGATAATAGGTTCCCTGCTGTATCTAACTGCGAGTCGTCCAGACATCTCTTTCGCAGTTAGAGTGTGTGCCAGATTTCAAGTTGATCCAAAGGAAGCACACATGCAAGCAGCCAAGAACATTCTCAAATATCTCAAAGGAACTCAGAATATTGGGCTGTGGTACCCAGCTGAAGACAATCTACAGCTGACTGGATATTCAGACTCAGACTTCGCTGGAGATCGGTTGGACAGAAAATCAACTTCAGGAACTTGTCAGTTCCTAGAAAGTAAGTTGATTTCATGATTTTCAAAGAAGCAAACGTGCGTCGCAACTTCCACAACTGAAGCAGACCCAGCTGAATGGAAGCAGACCCAGCTGAATGGAAGTAGACAGCTGGAATTCAAAACCGACATCACTGGTATCAGCTGAAAAAGAATCAAACTCAACCAGACGCCAAAGTTGAAGGATTATTCAACTGAGGGGGAACCAGCTGGAACAACGTTTACTCAGCACAACCACTCAACCGAGGTATCAACTGACTACAATGATCAGCTGAGAGGTTTGCAACAACATTAACTACACCTATTCAATCTATTATCAGTCAAATCATATCTTGTCATATCTAATCAAAATTTAAGTAAAAGTCTGCAAAGAACTGAATCATGGGAGTTTGGAGGCAAAGGTCAAAGTGTCCCAACCGTCCTCTCTCACACATTAACTCGCAATTTCTGAACAAGAAATTGACATGACGCGAGAATCTCTCCCAGTCGTAGATCTTCTTATCAATCGATAAATCTTGATCGTCCATTCATCAAGAAAGTTATATAAATATGCTAGAAGAGATACATAAAACATCGCATCAATCCTAAAAAGTTTTTCGGCATTCTTTCTTATTTCCATCAATTGGTATTATTTGTTTCTACTAACAAAAGTTGCAGAAGAAGAACATGGAATCTAGAAAGATATCTCCCGAAGCTGATCAAACTTGAAGAATCTGTCAAAGCTTCAAGATAAGAGTTGCTTAACTCTCAGAAACCTCAAGAAGACGGAGTTCCAGGAGAAGATGAAGCCCATCCACAGATCCGGTCCAACGCAGTGGGAGACTGCAAAGCTCAAGAACGTCATTCACCAGGAAGGTGCAGATATCTTCCTGGAAATGTCAAAGGAAAAAGACCTCCTCCGCCCCACTGTTTCTCTCAAAATAAAAGAGAGAACGGGACATACAACTCCCTGGGATGCAAAAATCAACGTCAACAGAACTGGACCAGATGTTGATAAAGCCGAAGTCTTCAAGAGCAGTAGTGTCAAAGCTCTTGCTCCGCCACAGAAGGCACAGAAAAAGATGCAGGAGACAAAGCAGCATGCATCTATTTCGTTCCCAGCTGGGAATCGGAAATAACTTGAGGAGACAAAACATGCTGCAGCACCGTCTTCAAACAGAAGACTCAAGTCAAAGGTGCTCAGTCAGTCAGCCAAGAAGCCAGCTGACATTAAGAGAGAATTCGTAACTACTCTCCGAGGAGCAGGAGGTCCTCAAGCGGTGGTTTCTTATGGTGGAGAAGAAGTTCATGTGCCAGCGTGAACATCGTCATCATCAACACCACAACGACGTATTCCAGCTGATCAACCAAGCTTAAACCCCACGACAGATGGAATACTTCAACCGGCCTCTTCTCAATCTCCTCAGCTCAACTGGGACACCAGCTTTGAGATCTTCAGATGAAAGTTGGAGCTCAAGCCCCTGCACCATGCTCAAATGGAAAACATCATCCAACCGATGATCACTTGCAGCTGGATGATGATGATATGAGCTGAACCCAATACCCACCACTTCGAAGTGGAAGGAGAATACTCAAGTCCCTCAAGTGCTGAATCAGACCTTCAAGCACACAGCTGGACCGCCCTAGCTAAAACAGGCCAAGGACGCTGTGTCTGCAATCACAGCTGAGGCTAATGCTATTAAAGAAGAGCCAGCTAATACAACAGCTGAGCCACTTAAACTCCAGACCTCACTGCTCAGAGCTAACAACCACAGCTTCGCCAAACTAAAACATCGCAACAGCTGATGTTGTATCTCTCCCACCTTGATTGATCATGCCAAAAAGGGGGAAGTAAGGGGGAAGAGAATGAGACAAAGAAGAGGCAAACAGAAGAGGAAAACTGTTGAGCTAGAGGAATCAGCTGAATCAGAATCAGCTGGAGAAGAAACAAGTCAGAAGAAAGAAGACTGGATGCAGAAGAGAAGACCCAGCCAACTGGGATTGAAGACAGAAGAATTGAAGAATTTTTTTTCTTTCTTTTTTTTCTGTTTTATGATGTATTTTCTTACATTAATAAAACACAAGTTTTTCTGCGTCATAAGTTGTCTCAGTTAGGTTTTGGCATCATCAAAAAGGGGGAAATTGTTGGGAAAATTATAAAGTTTTGATTTAATACCAAAACCCAACTGATTCTCCAACCGAATAGATGATCGCTTCATCCTAAGTAGTGTTTTCCAGCTCATCTGTTTGAGCTCTAGATTTTCTAGGTTTACAGGTTCAGGAAGCAGAAGACGACGGACGATCCGAGTGTGCCTACGGCAGAAACGAAGACAACAGACGATCCAGCTGTGTCTACAGCAGGAGTCAACCTTCAGCTGAGTCTTCCAGCAGAGCATGATCAAGCTGAAGAGAATTCGAGCTGAGTTCAAAACACAGTTGGTCCAGCTGGTCCAGCTGTACAGTACAAAAGGAACTAACTCTGAAGACACCACTTCAAGTCAGTTTGCCCAATCCAGCTCTGAATTCAGAAGACAGCTCCAAAGGCAGAAGATCCCGGCGTCAGAGGAAGTCAACATGCCTCGACCAATGAGGGATTGCCGAATCAGCATCCTAGACTTCAGGACCTAGGATGTGACACAAATTAAGACAGGTGCAAATTCGCCCAACGGTAGATATCGAATTTAAGGAGAGTAGGTAAGATTCAAACGGCTCCTCCAACGGCTAGTCTTGAATCTCTACCAATATAAATCTGTCTTCAACCTCAGGATCAGATACGAAGACGAAAATGAAAAACTCTCTACAATCTTTCATTCTCTGAAATCCTATCTTTCAAAAGCTCTCTAGCAGTTCTACATAATTCAAAGAACACTTTATCTTAAAGTATTTCTAGTTCAGAAACTGCTTAATTTTTCGTCTGATCCCTAGGCCAAAATTTTTGTATATCTTAAGCCTAGATTTCGAACGAGTTCATCATACTCTGAAGTTCTTAATTGTAAGAACTCGTTCACAGTTGGAACCCCAAACCAAACCCCTCTTTACCCAGAAAGGTTAGGTCAAGGTAACGCTTGCTTGAAGCGGGAAATTCAAGTGTTTGTAAGGTTTTTTTCAGTACCCGTAAACTGAAAGGTTAGGCTTGACAGTGCCCGCAAACTGTTGGAACACAGCTCGGGTTAGAGTTGTAAAGTTACTTGGTACTTGGAAACCAAGTGGTAGTGAATTACCAGTGAACCTGGTCGTGGACGTAGGAGGTGTTACTCCGAACCACGTAAAAATCTCGTGCTCTTTTCTTTATCTTTAAATTCAGTTTTAATACTAACTTTATCATCTCATTGCATATTTGATCTAAAACTGCATACACAGCTGCTCTCCAAAGACAGCTGTGTCTTTCTGAAAGTTGCACAACTTGACTAAACTGAAAACATAAAGTTAATCTTTTCAAGCTGAGTTTTTCTAATTAACCGAGCTAAGTTTTCAAACCACCACATTCCGCACCGCTTTGAGTTATTTGTCCAAATTTAACCCTCTCAAATTTGGATTAATAACTGAGTTCACCAACTCTGTTATTTAAACTAGAAAAAGTTTTCAGAAATCTATTTGGTGTTTTCACCCCTCTCTACACCAAATACCTAGCTCAGGGACCATCATCTACTGACATAAAGGCTGCATAGCGACGCCATTTTTCCTCCTCGGCGTAATCGGCAGGAGGTAACGAACCAATAGGCTGTGGAATTTCTTCTTCTGGCTCAACTTGTATAGCCGACTGTTGTCCTTCCTGCTGCTCTGCTCAGTTGTCATTTAAATATTCAAGTCTCTGCCTCGAGTATACGTTGTACAACTCAGGATTGTGCAAAATGGAGCCGTAGTCAAGGTCAGGAGGGACAACAGTAATGGGCTGAGCATCAATATACTACACACAGATAAAATAATTAAAGTCAATTAAATTTAAAATTTTAAAAAATTAATAATTTACTAACTTATTATTTACCTGAGGTGGCTGACGATATATCTCGGGATTTGGTACAGAATGCCGAGGAGGGTCGTATGCATGCTTAGGACCGCCCATGCTCACCTACTCGGTGTAACAAAAGCGGGAGTGGAATGACGTGCTGGGATGAACTCAGGATCGGCGCTTGTACCTCCAGTCTCCCCTCTTGGACTGACGTGTGGGGAATGCACGGGGGGTGGTGTGTCACGACGCGGTGGTGGAGGTGTATCTCGACGCGGTGTGGAACGGCGGGAACTCTTACTAAAAAGGTCTGTGAAGAAGGCCTTGATCTCCGGAAAAAATACATTTCTCCATTGTGAAGTTATCTCTCTCTTCACAGTTGCTGCTGTCATCTCCTGCAGCTCCTTCATAAACTGCCTATCACGAGATCGTCCACTAGTGTCGGCGCCGCTGCTCGATGACGACGATGGAATGTTTTTCCGAGCACGCTTTCCCTTGCTTTTGAAAGTATCTTTCGACGGGGCCTGGTCACTCAAGTCGTACGTGTCACGATCGGTGCATGGCTCTGACACGTGGGGGGGACTGCTAGGCTTCTGAACTGGAGGACGACGTGCAACTGGTATTCCTTCTTTTATTGGGTTGATAGGCCTCACGTAATGCACTCCGAGCACGTCGTCCATCAGTAGGGACCTCCAGTACATTACTCCTCCTCTGCTGCCTCTGGCTCAATGGAGTTGAAACAGACGACTCCTGCACGAAACTGATCATCAAGATCCACCTGCAACGCTGCTGCCATTACCCATCTCAAACAACGAGGAATGACAGTGTCTGATACGGGAGTAGAAATCAAACGAGCTAAACCAGGAATAGGCTCGAACATCCAACACTGCAGTACCCACACAGGGCCGTAATAATGTTACTTGGACATCATTTTCGACCCCTTCGTTTCCAGATTCTTGGTGTAGTTCCTCAAGTTTTGAAATGTATACCTGCCCCACGGGAATCTGTTCCACGCGTCGAGATCATCCACTAATACCCAAAGCCAGGGCACCACATTTCTCCGATCATCGCCACCTATCCCGAAATAATAAGCGATGATAACAATTGCTGCCCGAAGGTGGAGCTCGCCTTCAGGATTAACTATTCCATACCCTGTAACAAACCGGTCCCGCAATTTTTTGGCAGTTATTGGCTTCCCGTCACAAAATCTCTGATAAGCCTCCACATTATCCGGTGTGTGATCCGCATGTGGATCAAATGAAGCAGCTCCAAAATACAATCCCGAAATTAGGGCGTACTCCTGAGCCGAGAATCGAATATTTTTGTCGCCGATACGATACCATGTATCGTACGGCAATTCACCGTACACCTCTACCTCTCTTGATACGAGCATGTGTAGCGCTTTGCCGCACGCTTTGCCCAATGGCCATCTCATAAGATGCCCGAAACAGCCAGCCATGAATCTATCCAACAGTGCTCGATCCCCAACAGCAAGAAGTCTCTGCCTAATATCTGTTATAATCGAAACTTTGTAGTACGTGTTAATCCTCGGAGTACAGTGTTGAGCATCTTCTCGGATCCAGATCCAACCATACTGAAACAAACACAATACGATTCAAAAATAAGAACACAAATACACTAGAGAAAAAAAAATTGTACCGCTCGCAGTAAAATCAACACATGATTTTACTGCGAGCGGTACGGAATTTTCCCTGATCGGTACAATGTTTTCAAAATTATCACACATCTACGTAATATATGTCAATTGATCATGATTTTCAAATTTATAAATGAGTTATAAATAAGTGAAAACGTAACACCAAATGATCTTATTTGTTAAATTAACTATTAAGCGTGCCAAAAAAAATATAATAAACATAACAAAACATCCAGAATAAGAACAGAAACACACTGTATTAAAAAAAATTGTACCGATGGGAATAAAAAGTGTACCGATAGGGTTTATATTATTATCTATCGGTACAATATTCTACACGGTCGGTACAAAATTTATGAAACATATAAGGCATCGTCGTAATTATCTTAATTAGCACGAAAATTAACATAATTAGCACATAAACATAGCCACCGAAAATATCCTAATTAGAACGAAATTTAAATAATTACCAAGAAATTAACATAATTAGCACGAAATTATCCTAATTAACCATCATATTTTTAACAAAATATCAATAACATGTTCTGAAAATTGTACCGGCAGTCTGAAAAATCTGTACCGACCTGTTCAAAAAAGGTACCGACCGGTTCATAACCTATCGGTACAAAATCATGCCGGTCGGTACAGTTTTTTCAGCCGTCCCTCTTCACATCGGTACGAAGAACTAACCTCTTCCAGACGTCGTTGATTTTCACGTTGTCGTTCATCCTCAAATTGATATCTTGAACTTATGACGCCATGGATTTTGATGAGAGAAGAATGATATGGGGGCTGATTGATGAGAGAAGAATGATATGGGGGCTGTGGAAATTTTTTTGCTGCCTTTGAAATTATTGCATCGGTATGAATTGTGTACCGCTAGGTTTTATTTATTGTTGAAGAAGCATAGAGTGTACCGCTAGATTAGGGTTAGGTTTTGTCTTCTTTTGTTTGTTTTAGAATTTGAGTCAAAGTAAAAAATAAAAATTCCTTCGCATAGAGTGTACCGCATGTGAGAGTCAAAAAGATTAAATCCCAAACTTCAAGGGAGTCAAATCAGCATAAATATATATTTTTTTTCTTTTTTTTATCTCTGAAAAGTGCAAAAAAAAAACAAAAAGTTATCAATGGATATAGCTTATACATGCCACAAAAACTGGGTATGGGTGGTACACACTATCTTTATACTGGATAGTTTTATTTTCCTCTCAAATTCAAACCTATTCTCAAAATATTCCGTTGTCGCTGCTACTATTTGCTCTTAGTTTATATTGAAAAATTATAATTATGCAGTACTGCTTTGCTCTTCTACTCTCTCTCTCACTCAAAATCTGATTTTTTTTGTTCTTGCTTGCCATTCCAGAAAATTATTTTCTCCAAAGCCGTCGCCTGCTTGCTACTCATTTTCCCTGTAAAAGTGCTTTGCAATTGTAATTAATTGGGTACATGACATTTGGTTGTTGATGTGAAACAATTTTCATACAAATACCACAAACATAACTCTTGTGATTAACAATCCAACACAAAAATGAGTGTGTGATTATCAATTAATCCTATAAATTTCGGTGTCATTCTTAGTACTCCGACAACATCATATTTCAACTAGTTACTGTTGTATCTGTATACTCAAGGGAAGACTTAACCAAACCGAGAAGCTTTTTCGATTTAGAGGGTGTTTGGCTAAGCTTATTTTAAAGACCTTATAAGATATTTTGCCTCAAGAGCTTATAAGCTATTAAAGTGTTTAGATAATTGTACTAATAAGCTCCCTCCATCTCTCTCACTTTCATACCTCTCTCTCTCTTCAGTTTTGATCATAATAAAATTTTATTTCAAACTATTTTTTTTACACAATTGTGCAAAATTGACAAACCTCAATGGCATAAACATATTAGATAATTTACATATCACCCAGGGTCGGCCCTGAGGGTGGGCGAGCCCGGGCGACGGCCCAGGGCCCGAAATATTTAGGGGCCCCAAGTTATAAAATTCCTATATATATGTATTACGTATAAAAATAAAACATTGTAGCATCTTAAGCTCAGTTGGTGATTTTCTTATGCGTCAACTCTTAGATCCAGGTTCGATTCTTGTTCGACAGTTTTTTATATTTTTTACGATTGTCAATTTTGTGGGTTGTTTTTTTCTCTTTTTAAATGAGCCTCAATTCATTTTATACGCCACATATACATGGGGCCCCAATTTTTCTTTTAGTTTTCTTTTATACATATATCAACAGTAAACTTGAAAAATATACTTAATTTTTTAAGAAAAAAATATAATAATATAAAATAAGAGGATTATGAATTAAATTTATTCAAAATTTTCAACAAAATATATACATATATTTTGGATTTCTTAAATCTCTACCTTTATGTTTAATAATTTTTTTGTTTCTACAAAGTGTTTTAGACACTATCACCCTTTTATTTGTATACATCATTTTCTTGAGAATTTATTTCTATACAACATTATTATGACATCAAATACAAAAACGTACAACATATTGATTTAATTTTTGGGTTGGTTTCTTTTTTTGGGTTGGTAATATGTTTATGTATTTATTATTAAATTATAAAAAATTTAAATAAATCCCCAGCAAAAAAAAATTATAAAACAAATAATATTTCAAGTAAAAGAGCTAGAATAAGTTATTTTTTTATTAATATATATGAGTGTAATATTGCGACTTTATATGAAAGATAGAGGGCCCACTTTTACTATTTCACCCAGGGCCAACTTTTTGTCAGGACCGGCCCTGATATCACCTGTGTTGCTGTAACTTAAGGGACGGTAGAAAGAGAAAGAGAAGAGAGATAAATGTATTGGTGAGAAATAGAGAGAAGAAGAAAAGGAAAAGAGAGAAAACAAAATTAGAGAGGGAGAAAGAGAGAGACGACGAAGAAAGGAAGAGATAGAAAGGAGAGAGAGAAGACGAAAAGAGAGAGAGAGAGAGGAGAGACTGAAAAAAAAAATTAGAGAGCAAAGACAAATAGAGGAAGAAGAGAAAAAAAATTACAAAAAGAGAGAGGATAGAGAAAAAAAATTATAGGGAAATAAAGGTTTTTTAAGGACACTAATTAAGGGCGTGTGCGTTTTAAGGATACATTTATGTGCAGGCCTAACTAAAAGGACATAAACTCTTAAATCTTGCATTTATAGGACTATTTTTTGCCCGAACGGACTGAAACGCACGTGCTTAGCACGTGACTGCTTATGTGGAGTCGAAATTCTTATGTGGAATGCCACCTCAATAAAAAAATAATAAAAATAGTAAAAATAAAAGAATTCTCTTAACTCTCTCTCTCCTCACTTTCTCTCTCTCGCCCCCTCTCTCGTCTATTTCTCTACCGCAAAACCCATTGCCTCCGCCGCCGCCCACCACCACCACTTCCAGTAAGAACCCTCACAACTCATTGACAACAACACAACGAACGACGATTCAGCGGGTGAAGGGTTGCTGCTATGGAAGGGCTGCAAATCAGGAGGCGTGGACGGCGGAGGTCGGCAACTTCTTCTTCTCGAATCTGCCTCCATGGGTTGGCCACCGCCGCCGCCACCAATCTCTCGAAATTCAACCTCTCAAACGTTGCTCCCCCTCCATTTCTATCCCTCATCCTTTTAATCGGCGGCTCCCTCTTGTCGAATTTGCCTTCATGAAATTTTTTTCTTTTTCTTCGTTTTAATTTGTGATTGAAGATAAGTTGAGAAGGATTGTTGGAGATGGTGGTAATTGTATGAATAATATAATAGTGAGAGATGAATCTACTTTGGGGTTGTGCATAAAGTGACAGTGGTGGTGGTGGGCGGCGGCGGCGGTGGGTGACGAGAGTGAGGGAGAGGGCGAGTGAGAGAGAGAAAGTGAGGAGAGAGAGTTTGTTTGATTTTTTATTTTATTTTTACGATTTTTTTTATATTTTTTATTTATGTGGCATTCCATGTAAGTATTTGGGTTACACATGGGCAGCACATGCTAGGAACGTGCGTTTCAGTCCGTTCAGGCCAAAAATAGTCCTACGAATGCAAGACTTATGTCCTTCTAGTTGGGCCCGCACATAAATGTTTCCTTAAAACGCACCCGCCCTTAGTTAATGTGCTTAAAAAACCTTTATCTCAATTATAGGTATAATTTAGAAAAAAAAGTTGATTTTTTAAATTTATTTTAGATTATAAATTAAAAAGATAAAATAAATGAAAAGTTGTGAAAATAAGGAAATTTAGTGTTGTTCATAACATCTTTACAAAAAAAATTGGGGTAGAGGTACTTTTTTTTTAAGAGCTTATAAGCTTTTTTTTAGAGCTTATAAGCTCTTGAAGAGCTTTTTTTGTCAAACACTTTGCAAGGGCTTATAAGCTCTTAAATAGCTTATAAGCTCAGTCAAACACCCTCTTAAAGATCATTTGTTTTCAATGAGACATTTGGGGAAACACAGCGCGAGCACAAAGCAATGCAGAAAATCTAAATAAAAGATTTTCAGGTTAAGAAAATAATCAACAAACAGATTAGGGGTGCATAAACGGGTACACATGGATACTTTACTCGTTTTTTCCGGGTACCCGTACCCGGATAAGCTAAAATTGAATACCCGTACCCGTCCCGTTGTAGCAAATCGGGTATCCAATACCCGGTCGGGTATATCCGACCCGGATAACGGATACCCGGTCTACCCGTTTTAAGGGAAAAAAAAGGCCAGCTCCATTTTTAATGGTCTGCTAATATAAAATTTCACAAGTCCGTCCAAGTACGGATCTTTCTTCATAGTTGCTTGCCTATTCCCTCCATTGAAGTAATCAAGAAACTTATTTAAAATTGAAGGCTTATATCTGATTGTTGATATAATTCCAAAGAAGGGTGTCGTAATATTTAATTTTGGGCCAAAAAAAAACTAGAGAAAGAATAAAAGTTCCCACCTTGCAGCAGGAAAGCGATTTGAGGGAGAGACGGCGAAGTTAGAGGAGCGTTGCGGCGGCGACTGCGACAAGGACGACACCACGACAGGGACGAGGAGTGCTGCTATGGGCGACACCATGACGGGACGAGCGGTGGCGGGCGTGTGACGGCGTCGGCCGTCGTGGATAGAGGAGGCGATGGTGAGAGCACTGAGAGGAGTCGTGGAGGTAGGCTGTGGAAGTCTGTGGACTGTGGAGGGAGGGAGGCGGACGGGAGGAGGGATGGATGGAAAGTTGGAAAATGGAAACTGTGGGTGGTGGACGGACAAATGGAGTGTGGGAATGGAGTGGAGTCTCTAACCGTTTTTTTTTTAAATAATATAATAATTTTTTGATCGGGTATTGACCGGATACCCAATACCCTAACAGGTATACCCGGTACCCGGAATTTTGGAAAAACTAATACCCGTACCCAAAAATTACGGGTATTAGATACCCGTTACCCGACTGGGTACGGATCGGGTACGGGTTACCCGAAAACCCATTTTTTGTTTATTCACCCCTAAAACAGATGATGAGATGATGTTGGAAAAGATAAGAATTTTTAAATGAGAGGAAGAAAATAGAGTTGTAGCAGCGGCGATAAATTTTGAGAGCAAGAAAGAGTTGACAATAAGCAGATTTGATATTGGGGCTAAAGGATAAAATAGTAAACCCTCTATCTACAAGACTGTAATTTTTGGTGGGTGATACGGGTTTTAAGATAAGTAAGATAGATATTGTTTGAGTGAAGAAAGAGACTGACCATTTTGAATTTGTGTGAGGTTTTAAATATAAGAGAGTGTGTGTTGTCATTTCCTTAAATGGAAAAACCACACTCTTGGTGAACGGACGAAAAGAAAAAATATGACCACACTCCTTATGGACGAAGAGAGTATATTCAATAATATTTTTTGTGTGCATGTGTTTAGCCTAGTGGTAGAGTGGTTATTGCCGGGGCCAAAGGTCATGGATTCAAGTCCACTGTCACGCGGCCTTTAAAATTTTTTGTAATATTTGTTCAATAATATTTTTTATTATTTTTTAATTAAGGGGATATGAAGAGAATTTGTGTGTGCGTAGGCTCAAGCCCACTCCCTTGCAACTTAGCTATTAAGCCCAGTTCGATAACTAATATACTAGCATATTCAGTGTTAAGTAGGGCTGGGGAAAAATACCGAATATCATTATACCGCACTTATCGTATCGAAAAATACCGAATATACCGAAATTCTGGTATACCGTAATTACGGTAAGGTATGATATTGTACCGAAATTTTTCGGTACGATAACGGTATTGATTTTCAGATACCGGAGGTATACCGTATCCTACCGAAAATTCGGTATATATTGTACTCCCTCCGTCCCATTAGCAAGGTCCCATTTTTTTTGGCACGGTTATTAAGAAACAAGAGTAAGAAGATAAAAGGTGGTAGGTTCCAAGCCTTTTGAAGGGTTAATTATTTTCATTTTTGGAAGGGGACCTTGCTATTGGGACAGACGAAAAAAGAAAGAGAGACATTGCTTTTGGGACAGAGGGATTAATACTGGTATATATCGTAATATCGGTATATATCGTACTACCATACCGTATTAAATTAATAATAAATATTAATTATTAATAATAATAGTTATAAGTAATAGAAAATATTTGCTTTTTTATATTTGTTTGAAGTCGTCACATTAGGTATAAACATTGTTGGAAGTTTAATTGTTAAAATTCTTATCATATATGTATGCACAGATTTTTCAAACATATAAATTTTCGGTATGAAATGATATACCGATATACCGTAAAATTTTAGCATGAAATAGTATATCGGTATAATGGTGTACCGGAATTTTTCGGTATACCGAAAATACGGTACGGTAAAGTTAGGTGGCTCTATACCGAAATTTCGGTATACCGGACAAAGGTATACCGAACGGTTCGGTAAGGTAAAGATATGAAATTTCTAATACCGTTACTTTCGGTATGGTATAAGATATAACGAAAATTTTACAGTATACCATACCGCCCACCCCTAATGTTAAGTATTCAATGTAGAATACTTCATCAACGAAGTCAATCTTATCCCTCTCACATAACACCCATCTTCAACATCTTATTTCCACTCACCAAAAATCAGTTTCGAGAACTTGAGAATATTACGATAGTCTATTCGACGCGTAGATTAATCTTACGATATTTAATTATTATTGAATTAAACATTCTCAACCATTTTCCAACACAATTTGCTTGAATTTAATCAGTTTTATTCATGTTTGTTCCATTGCAATTTTTTATATGTGGTTGGGTTTGATGATGTGGGAATTATTGGATGTTTTCTCAAATCTTTAGATGTTCTTTGTGTTTGTTTTCTGTCTAATTTTGCGAATCTCCACCACAATTTTCTTTTAGCTGTTGAAAATGTTGCAGTTTCAGCAGACGAATGAGAAAGAACTTTATGTTTGTTTTCTGTCTAATTTTGTGGATCTCCACCACAATTTTCTTTTCGCCGTTGAAAATGTTGCAATTCAGTAGACGAAGGAGAAAGAAATAAAGCAAGGGAAGAATAGGGAGTGAGAGAGGGGTGGGAATGATGGCATGATTTCATTTATTTATTTTTTTATTATTATCAAAACGATATCATTTTGTCTATTGAGCTCACCATGTCATCCTTTTCCGGCACCACATCAGTTTTGAATTTGGCTGGAATCCGATTTTGGGGGAAATTTCAGAAGAACTCAAAAATTTATAAATTTAAAGACCAAATTAGAAGCTTATGGGAAAAATTAAAATTTGAGTATTCTTGATGGATTGAAACCAAATTAACTCTTATAAATATTTTTTTTTTATCTTTATTCCAATATTTGTACCCCTTTATAAGAAACAACAGACAACCGAAAAAACAAAATCCCTTTACTTAGTCGTCCGTCTTCTCATCAACCGTCCCACATCCATCTCCGTCGTCAGCTAGAACAAGTTGTTGTCCCCCCTTTCCGCCTCGAGCTCTTCCATCTAAGGCACTACTACACCTTCTTCATCTAACTTATGTTTAATATTAAATATTTTTTAAATTTATTTTTTTATAGTTATTTATTGCACACCAAATAAAAATGGGAATATGTATAAATAAAAATGGGAATATGTTTAGGAAAATAAATAAAAATAAAATATATTATGAGGGCCATTTATTGTATCATGGGCCGAGCCGAACTATACTGATCATCCATCTGCTGTAGCATGCGGCCCATTTATTGTATCTTTTTTTTTTATAAATTAACAATTAAAATTTTTAAAGATCGGGTCATGGTAAACTTGAACTCAACATTTGACTTCGGAAATTAATCTCTCTAAGCTAGACCAATATACGTGCACACAGTATGTTTTTTTTTTTAATCACATTGTGTCTTATATGTAATTTGTTAGACCTACAAGTCTTCCTATTACCCAAGAACTGAGAATTTCCTTAATATAAAAAAAAATAAAAATTAAAAAACATAGAGAAATGACTCTCGATCAGTGCAATTTCATTTCCTTTCAGAAGTTCCCTCGTTCACAAATAAAGTGTATATGCTCAATAATTATACATGAGCCTCAACGCAGAGAGAGAGAGAGAGAATGTGAATGTGGTCGGTTCGGTCAGGGAAGAGTAGGGGAAAGAGTAGGCTTTGCAACTTTGATTACTCCGCAATCACTTATGTAGAGAGTCTTAAGAGGCCTGTTCCATATTGCACGAGCGCTTTTGGCTCTTCCATCTCCCAGAAACTCTGCTAAATCGTTGTACTGTCGGATCCTTTCACCTGGTTTATATGTCGGAATCGAAGCTATACCTCTCACAACATCCATTCCTGCATGCATGTATATATATACATATATAATTAAACATATATATATACTCCTATCATATTAATTTCAATCCTTCTACAACCACAAATTAATCAGTATCAACACAATCCAAACTTCAATTAATTTTATTTTATTTTTTCCAATTCAACTAGTCATCTGTCATCTAGCACAACCGATATATATGTGGTTGCTTCTAAGTATAAACTAGTGACACGTTATTTAACTATAAAGAGTTTAAGAGAAATGATTCACAAACAAATCTATAGACCATGACTATATATTCAATGGTGAAATCTCACCAAGATTGTATTTTTTAATACTTTCATCTCAAGAGCATGAAAATGGGTTCCACTGTTTTGATTAAGAGCTTTCCTTGAATGCAAAAGCTTTGACTGAAGGAGACCTTTATTTACTTGAATTTTCAGTAATTATTTTCCCATATGAGCATTATGGGTAGCCTGCATCAATTTAACAATCAAAATCTTTTTTTCTTGTGGCATCAAATCATCGCTCAAACTGATAATTTCGTGTCACACAATTTAAGAACTCGCAAAGAAGTCCCGCAATTTGAATTAAAATTCGAATTTATGAAGAGAAAAAAAAAATGCTAATTTAAGGGCAACAAAAGAATCCTAAAAAAAGTTAGTTATTCTCCCCATCACTCATAAAATTTCTCCAATTCACACAAAAAACAGGTATGCAACAGTTCATCAAAATAAACAAGACATTTATACATGAAAAATAAGTACTAATTACAATCACAAATTAAATAATCGTGAGACATATATTAAAAAAAAAAAAAACCGAAAAACATATATAGGGGGAGGACTCACCTTCAAGAACAGAGCCGAACACAATATTCTTGCTGTCAAGCTGCGGACACGGGCCGGGCCCAGTAGTGATCAAGAACTCCACGTTATGGTAATTCGGGCTGAGCTTCAGATCGTCGTCGTCATCATTTTCGGACAAGCACAATGAAAGCACACCGGGCCTCGAGTGCTCCAGCAAAAATGCCTTTGAATCAACGGTCTCGGTGTTTCTAATCAGCTGCGCCGGCGGCCTAACATCTCCTTTATCGCGGCGGCCCTGGCGGCCCGCCATGAAGAACTGGCCCGGCAATAATTTCTGGACTAAAGTGCCCTTGTATGTTGAGCCCGAAGAGCCATTGCACATGGATTTGAAGTTGGCGACGGTGATGGGGACGAAGTTGCCGTAGAGGCCGAGTACGACTCGGCCGAGCGGCTCCGACTCGGCGCAGAGGGAGAGGTCGGACTCGCCGAGGGTGCGGTTGAGGAAGTAGGAGGGGCAGATGCTGAAATCGAGGAATACTCTGTCGGTGATGGTGGTGTCCGGCGGCGGAGGAGTGGCGGCGGAGGTGGTGAGGGGGGTGATGAGGGGGAGGGTGGTGGAGAGGAAGAGGAGGGAGCGGCGGTTCAGGGGGAGGCGGTGATGGTGGTGGTGGTGAGGTGTGATGGGGTTTGGGGGGAGATTGAAAGTGGCGGAGCAGCCCATGGCGAGTGGTGTTGCATGGCGGGGACGGCGGAAGGGGAAATAGTGTGGGTATGTGGGATATTTTGATGCCACACAAAGTAGATTGATTGTGGGGTAGACAATTTGTAAATCTGAGATTTTTTTTTTTTAATATTTTCTTTTTCTGGATAATTAGAAGATAAATAAATTCAAGATACTAAAATGCGAAATTCTATCACGCGCGGTTTCACCACAGCGGTAAATTAAACTGTGAAATAAAGTACTGTTTATCCCATAATAATGATATATCATAATACTTTCTAGCAGAAAAAAAGGAATGCGAAATTATGTAGAAATAAATTTAGAGTGTGATTTTTCTATTTAAAAAAGAATTAAGAGTGAATTTTTTAATAAATACTAGTACAATATACTAAGATGGCGGATTGAGCCTTTTGGGCCGTGAAAATATGTGGCCCATGGATCCAAATCGATTAGATATTGGAGCAAGCAGACAAGCCCATTCATTGAAGAGTTGCACTCAGCAGTTGTACAGCTGGATTCAAGATCCAAGATCCAAGCTCAGAAATACGTACAGACAGGAGTTTTTGTCTTCATTGTATATATTAGTTGAATTAGTCACAAATTATGCGAAAGCAAGTATGAAAGATTTATATTTTCCCATATTTTAGTTAGGTTTTGTTTAGAAAAGTAATTCATATTTCTTTTCCCCAGAAAAAACATATACATAAACATCCTACATGAACATCCACTGATCTATTCTACCTATCCTGAATGCATGGTTGTCTTGTTTATTCCTTTGAAAAAGAGGAGAATGTTCCACCGACAAGGAGCAGTGGTACCATGGCTTCTTCATCATTGTAACGTTTCTGTGATGAAAACATGGGATCGCAGTAGCATCTTCCGATTTGTGCAGGGCACAGTTGCAGTATCTATGATACGGCCTTCGCTCTTTATCAGCTTCATTGCACGATATGCTCCCTTTAAGCCATTGCAGAAACACATCCTCTGCAACTGCAATGCTGTTCATCTCTCTCTCTCTCTCTCTCTCTCTCTCTACAGTTGTTTGGATGTTGAAATATGAGAGGAACATATATATAATGCATATATTGAATGGAAGAAATTAAAGAATTTGAGGTCAGATTTAATTCAGTTGCACTAAGGAGGAGAGTAATATTAAAATGGAAACTTCCAGAATTATAATCAGAGGATGTTTTTGTTGGTATGATTTTGGACAAACTAGAAGCCTCATGCGACTCTCAATTGGCATACCTTGACTTCAATATAACTTAACGGCCTTCAAAGTAGAAAGACTGTTGACTCTTTGCATTTCAGTTTGCGGTGTAATAAGTCTTTTTTAATGCCCATTTCCATTATTAATTTAAGGTGCGCACTAAGTAAAACTCTCACTCTTATGAAGTGATCACAAACTTTTATGCTTATAGAATATAGTACTATGAGTATCAGTTGTTACAAACTCATAGGCTTTTACCCCATATATTAAGGGAATTTTCGATCTTTAGGTCTTTTGGTTTGTTTTATTAATTGTAGAGTACTATTCTTTTGTGCATATATAATTTCAAGAGCTCAATTTGATTGACTTCCTTGACTGGTATCATTCACTTTAATGAAATAATTTTGGAATTATTCTCTACTGCACAAGTTTCTAGGGGTGCATATCCAGAAAACGGGTTTTCGGGTAACCCGTATTCTACCCGTACCCGGCCGGATAATGGGTACCCTATACCTGTAATTTTCGGGTACGGATATTAGTTTTTTCAAATTTTCGGCGGATATACCCGTTAGGGTATCGGTTACCCGGTCAAAAAATTCTTATATTATTTATAAGAAAAAAAAAAGTACTTTATTACTTAGTTTCATTTTCAATTTTTCATCATTGACTCCTATGGTGTGCGCGAAACATTAGCATAGCAGCTCCTCCACAATTCCATTTCCATACTTGATATATAGTTGATACTTGCACCGTTCCACGACTCGCTCACCATCGCCTCCTCTATCCACGACGGTTGACGTCGTTATACGGAGATGAAGTGTTTGAACTACGTATTTGGTATTGATTTTTTGTTGTTTTTAATTGTTGATGGTTATTTGCATCGTTGAAATTGTCGAAAAAAATGAGTTGAAAACAGGTGGAAAATTGAAAAAACGGAGCTGGCCTTATGTTCTTTTTTAACGGGTAGACCGAGTACCCGTTATCCTGGTCGGGTATACCCAGCCGGTATTGGGTACCCCCGGTTGGTTAAAACGGACAGGTACAAATATTCAATTTCAGATAATCCGGATATGTGTACCCGAAAAAAACAGGTAGGATACTCATGGGTACCCGTTTATGCACCCCTACAAGTTTCTGTGCTGAAATATTAATTTTTTATACTTAATCAAAAACATCGATGCTTTCCAATTACTACTGTGTCAATTACTAATCCGCTTCTTTTAATTACCTGTCACATAAACTATCATTTACCAACTTGAGTTAACTATTTTGACAAAAAAAGAAAAGAAAAGAATGAATATTAAAATAGTTGTTGACGGAACATATTGTGTTATCTAAGCCCCATCTTATTCATTCCATGCGTTACAAATAGAGCGGTCAAAACCAGCCACGGGCCGGGCTGGGCTCCAAAAATCCAGGCCCGATAAAATTTTGGGCCGGCCCGGTAAATTTACACTATAAAAGGGGTTTTCGGGCCAGGTTGGGCTTCACATTTCTTGGCCCGGAGGATTTTCGGGCCGGCCCGGCCCGATTTTTCCAAAAAGCCCCGCGGGATCGGGCCGGCCCGGAAAATTGCTAGCTCTAGTTACAAATGATATCAGAGTCTGGGTGCTAAATTTGCTGTGAGCAATTTTGCTACAGAACCTAACAAATATCGTGAGGCTCTCATATGACCGGTCTTACTGGTAAGACCGGATCCGAGTTGACCCGATCCGGTCAAACCAGGTCAAAACGTAGATTTTTTTTTTAATTCGATTTTTTTTTTATTTCTTCTCCGCCTTCGGCTCCGATTTTAATTTATAAATAATGATTGTGGCAAAATTAGGGCTGTCAAAAAAGGCCCGGCCCGATCTCGGGCCGGGCTGGGCTCTAGAATTTCAGGGCCGGAGAATTTTTGGGCCGGGCCGGGGTAAAAGCCCGTTGGACTCGGCCCGGCCCGGTAAAATTACACTATAAAATGGTTTTCGGGCCGGGCTGGGCTCCAGAATTTCAGGCCCGGTGAATTTTCGGGCCGGCCCGACCTAGCCCGAATTTTCCAAAAAGCCTGCCGGTCCGGCCCGGCCCGAGATTTTGACAGCTCTAGGCAACATTAATGTTTTTAGCTCGCTCCGGGGCCTTCGGCTCCCCTCGCTTTACTCTTTAAACAAAAAATTAATAAAAAAAAAGAATAAAAGAATAAAAAAACTGAAAAAAAAAAAGAATAAAAAATCAGAAAAAAAATTAAAAAGTCAGGTGTGTGTGTTACACGCGCCTATTAAAAAAAAAATAGTTTGACGCGTGTGATACACGCGCCCAACTTAAGGGTGGATAGATAGCGCGTGTGACGCACGTGCGTTCGGTCGTACGTACGACTTGTCTTACTGGAATTTTTGTCAATATCGTCAATCAGTTTTCAACTTTGCAAACTACTTCACTTTTTATTAAAGCTATTTGGTGCAATTGTCTTATGCGCGTGCTTTGCTATGTACTACTAGTAATTACTTACACGCTCTACTTCCTGCATAGTCTTTGTTACTTGTCCCCAATAATATGTAATTTCATAGTATATTATCTTTCAGTAACAATTTGTAAATTAATCATCTATAATTAATTTCTTTCCTTTTTTTTCACTAATCCATAATGGTCATCTTCAAAACTAAATGGAAAAATAGGCATGGAAATTCCTAGGGCTGTCTAAACGGGTGGCGGGTAATCGGGTAGTGTTGTACCGACCCGATACCCGACGGGTATTAGATACCCGATACCCGATACCCGCATATTCGGGTAAACGGGTCGGGATACGGGTTGAGTGTTTTTTAAAAATTTCGGATATCGGGTATACCCGACACCCGATTCGGGTACCCGAATATACCCGAATTTTGAATTTATACTATATTATATTACTTTAAATTAAGTTAATTAACTTTTAGGATACAAACTTGAGATATATTTATGGTTTTAGTTTATGATTAATAGTGTTGGTGACATTTTTTAATTTTAAATTGCTATACATTTCTTGTTTCTTTTGGTTACATATTGTTATGGTCATTGCTACGAGTTTAGTAGTTTATAATTTAAATTTGATATAATGTGATCCGACTTTATAAATCAATAATACCTCATGATGTATGAATATATCGTATTGTTCTTCTATATATATTAGACATTGCATATATATAGTGTAAGCCATAAATTGAATAATTTATTTTAGGCATAACATAGAACATAAATTAAATAATATCGGATAATTCGGGTACCCTAATACCCGATTGGGATACCCGCTTCGGGTATTTGGATACCCGATTTTTAATATAGGGTCGGAATAGGGTATAATAAATTTGAAAAAATCGGGGTCGGGTACCCAATATTTTCGGGTAGGGTACCCTACCCGACCCGTTTAGACACCCCTAGAAATTCCCATGAAAGATTCTTACCCCCAAAATAATGTGAGGAACTGATACAAACAGCAAAGAAATACTAGTAAATTTAGATGGGATTATCATCAAATATTTTATTAAACATTCATATTATGAATTGATACCAAAACTCGTTGGCGACAAGATTGGTCATTAATTAAATTAGTATCGCTCAATGATAAATTAAAATTAAATAATTAAAGGCTTTTGTTCTTGTTATTCAAAGATTCATGTGGTAGTGCATCAATTAGTAAAGCTTATCATGATAACATGCGCCAGTAAAAATTGAGATTAAGACAACTCTGATTGCCGACATAAGAAGAAATAATCACTGGTGAATTAATTAAAAATAAAATAATTAGTCGGCGTACAGACCGCGTGCCTAGCACATGACAAATATTCATTAGTGCATCCCATGTTCTGCATCTGCCCAGTGCCGACCACTCTCCACATTCTTATTGTTGTTGTAATAAGTTTTTATTTTTTTCTATTAATTTCATTCATGGTCATTAAAGTACGTAAAGTTGAGATTAATTATAATTTGTAAATTGTAATGGTACCCGAAAAATAGTTTCAAGTATAAGATAATAAAGTTGAGATTAATGTAAATCCTAACCTGGCCCCTACCCTATTGCTGTCCCACCGCATATGATATTATATAAACTAGTAAGTAGCCCGTCGAAATTCGACGGGAAAATAACTTTATGTTTTAATTTATATGTATATATTTTAAAAATAATTTTATATCTTATTTAAAAGTTGTGATATTGTTCGCATTAATTATTAATCAAACTTAGAAAATTAATTATTTCACGTATCTAAATTTATAATTAGGAATGATAATGGATCGGGTATACTCATTCATTATGTATTTTTTTTAAATCTAACTTTATTTAGAATTTTTCAACATGTTCGTTCTAATCTCGGTTAAAATAGTGACTTTACTGTATATACGCGTCTGAAATCCGTTGAGTAATACTCGATAAAAATATGAACACTCCAAGTAAAATTAATTAAAATTTGTAAAAATCATTCTTTCTAAGTTATTTGAACCGTCTCGTTGGTTTATGCTAAATTATTCGATAAAAATCTAAACAAAGTTAATATATTAATTAAAATTATTAAAAATCCTTCTTTTTAAATATAATCATTCTTTCTATGTTATTTGAACCGTCTCGTTGGTTTATGCTAAATTACTCGATAAAAATCTAAACAAAGTTAATATTAATTAAAATTTGTAAAAATTATTCTTTTTAAGTATATTTGAATCGTCTCGTTGGTTTATGCTAAATTGATATCTCTAATCTTTGCCAAAATGAGGAAAAAAATCTTAAATCCGTTGAGTAATACTCGATAAAAATATGAACACTCCAAGTAAAATTAATTAAAAATTAGTAAAAATCCTTCTTTTTAAGTATATTTGAACCGTCTCGTTAGTTTATGTTAAATCGATATCTCCAATCTTTGCCAAAATGTGGAAAAAAATATGTTTACATCTTTAAGTTTTTTTTTGTTCTTTTCTTTAGCTACCTATCCCACATTTGATTCAATGTATATATAATCTAGAAAGCACTAATCGAAGTTTTTAGAAAAATATGAATGAAAAACGAAAAAGATTCCATATAGACATGTTGATTAAATATATTTATTTAGTCTTCATAGGGATTTTCATTTACAAATTTTCTATAGATTATTATATATGAATTAAGAATGTATAAAATAATGATTTATAAGAATGCATTCCGAAATTGTTATTATTTTAATATGCATAATAGAAGAAATTAATTAAATAGAGGGAAAGATAAATATGAGATGTGATCTATAGATAAATATGTGATATTTAAGAATGTGAAATTAATAAAATTTTAATTAATAAAAATTAAAATTAGAATATATATGAATTAAAATTAGACAAATTACCAGAATAAAGAAAAAACTGAACAGAGCATCGTAGAAAGGGCAACTTCAAACGTTACATTTTAGGTCTTCATAATTTAAGATAATCAGATAAAGAGGGAAAAAGTTTATGTACGAGCATAACGAAAGAGTAATTAATGCTTTCATCATTTACAGTAACTTCGGAGATAGTTCAACAATTAAATTTAATATGACACATAAAAGTCCATTAGAATTCAATAACAACATGGATAGATCAATACTACAATATTTAATAGTTTATTAATGTCATTATACACAAAAATATAAATATAAATAAATTACAAATATAAATTAAATACATATATAATGAATATAATAATAATCATAATGATAGATTCGAATTAGAATATATGAATATATATATATATAATTAATTAAATTGATTGATTAATACTTTTCGAGTACTTACAATTTTATACATAATCTAATTGACAATATAATTTTATAATTGTATATAATATAATAAAGGAAACTTTAATGAATATATTACCACATAATATGAACGTAAAATTTTTTATAATATTAAATATATATATATATATATTATATATGAATTAAGAATGTATAAAATAATGATTTATAATAATGTATTCCGAAATTGTTATTATTTTAATATGTGTAATAGAATAAATTAATTAAATAGAGGAAAAGATAAATATGAGATGTGATTAATAGATAAACATGTGATATTTCAAGAATATGAAATTAATAAAATTTTAATTAATAAAAATATATATGAATTAAAATTATACAAATTACCAGGAAAATCTGAACGGAGCACCGTGGAGGGGACAACTTTATTTTCGTATTAGTAATAGAATATAGATATATAAACTCGTCATGTTTATCTTTTCGAAATGTTGATTACTACAATTTTCGTTTGTTAAATAGCTCGTCTAGGACTCTATGGTAACCTTCTCCCCTAACTAAAATTCCCACACAATAAAATAAAAATAAAAATAAAAATAAAATAAAATAAAATAATAAAATAATACTTCCTTTCGTACCAAATTAGTGTGGTTCAACTACTATTTTATACTTTACAATAAATTAAATATATACCACACTTTTGGGGACGGATGGAGTAATAAAAAAGAACCTTTTTATTCGAATAATAATCAATTTATCATTTATGTCCTCATTTTTCGGATCATTTTCCCTTTATTGCGGTAGTTTTTAACTTTTTTACAGTCGACGACTCGTTTTTTCTTATAAGTTTGTAACAACGTTTATTATTTATTATTGTAAGGGTCAATTAGAAATATATATTTAAAAGGTAAATTTGGAAATTTAATCCGTTCAGAGAATACATGATTATTTGTATTTTGGAAAGATCTAGAAGTGAAAGGTGAGTTAATGTCGATACTTTTTGATAGATAATTAGATATACAGTATTTGTTGGATTTATTTTCTTAATAAATGCCGCATGTATTGGTGCAAAGAACCTTAGTAGGGAGACATGACGGGTGAACCTGTATAAGCAAGCGCAGTTTTAGTGCAGCAGCTACTGGACTTCATTTGACTTAAGAGAGTGGAGAACAATGAATGTGGGCCTTAATTCGCCAGTTCTATCACACTCCTTTACAGATCAATAATCCCATTTGTTGATCTGTCCTAGTTTAGGTTATTAGCTGGAAATTGGTCAAAGATAATACTAGTAAAGATTTTGTTGTAATTCTTTTAAAAAAAAAAAAAAATTTGTTGTAATTATTGTTATATTATTATCGAGTTACGTATCGTGACGGGTATTTCAAAATGGTTATAAACAAATTTACACTAAGATCGCCGTGAAGGGCAAATTAAAGACGCAGAATCCAATATTTCTGGGAATAAACGATTCTTTATTACCAACAACAATTTAATTGTTATCTTTTCTGAAAATATAAATAAAATATTATCGAGCATCCGTGATTGCTATCTCACTTACTTAAGATTGAAGAGAATATTTGGCTCAACATATTTTCAAAAACTTGTGGCGTTAAAAATAAGATCTTAACCTGAAAAGATCTTTCAATATTGTATTCGAAAAGCCCAGAACATTTAATCACTTTTAAAAGCCTATAAGCTCACCCAAACAGCTCTTAAAATTGTACCAACTTAATTAAATCGGTTTTTATGGTGAATTAAAGTAAAGAATGTAAAGTAAAGAATTTCAAGGGACAACAATAAGATTATAGGATTAAAAAGATGCAAAAAATATACACGCAGATCACGAACAGACTGACGAACTGAAGTATCATTGAATGTATTCTGTAAATCTGAATTAAAACTGCTACTTTGTCGAGAGCATGGATCAAAATTCAAAACCCAAAACCCCCAAATCAAACAATTTCGTTCACCAAAAATCAATGAATTTTCTCTCCTAAATAAAAAAGGTCAAGTATATAAAATCAAAATAAAAATCTTGACAATCGGACCAATTTCTCATAATATGCCCCCAAAAAATGTCAAAAAATAAAATAAAATCAAATCTCATAAAAAAAAACCTAATCGACCTCTTCGTCCTCCTCCTTGCACAAGACCAAATGCGTGTGCGTCCTCGTCATATCTCCCTGTACCGCGGCGGCGGCGAAGGTGGGGGAGGACTGGCACGGCGAGGTGGCGCCGGTGGTCGGAGAAGAGTGATTCATCAACGACAAACAACCCTCGCTCCACGTCCTCCGAATCGGATACGAGACGTTGTTGTATCGAGAGGGGTGGCTGCAGTGGCCGCGCTCCTTGTGCAAGGCGCACTTGCAATTCTTATGATACGGCCGCCGCTGGATGTCCATATCTCTGCCGGAGATGCATCCTTCGAATATTCCCCGGTGGAGACCGTCGCCGACTGCACCCGCCGACATATCGACCGGTCGATCGATCGAGATTTTCTGATCTGGAGATGAACTGGCGTCTTTTGTATGAGAGAGAGAGAAGGGGGGAGAATTTAATGGCGTATGTTAAATGAAAAGGAATTGGTGGTTTATAAAGGGTTAGTTAGCGGCGGAAGCGGCATTAAGAGGGATTCTGTTTCTAATTAAAGTAATTAAACTGCCACTAAGTAGGCGTCGTAGTTGTATTATGGGCCTGGCCTGGACCTATGTGATCAGGCCCCTACAGCTAATTCACTTCTCTTGTGGGGCCTACCTCCGTCAAGCTTGGACTTTCCAAAGATATTTGATTTACCAACAAAAAATTTGTGATTTTCTTTTTGAATAAATTTTTTGAAGAAAATAAAGAAATCCTATTACACGCTGCAGTTGAGAGGATACTTTGGAGTTTTAATTGTATATCTAAATTATACATATCGCACTCAAACATGTAAAAATTATAGAAACATAAGGGTTCTTATATAGTGTATCTTATATTAAAAATAAATAAATTATTATCGTAATATTAAAGAATTTTAGATACAAAATGATTCGTATATATCTTATGCCAAAATAATATAAGTTTTAATAAGAATATTATAGGTTATATCAAGATTATAGGAATATACACTTTAATAGTAATATATAAATAGATAATAGATGTACAGTATATGAAGTTTAGAACCTAATCTCGATTACACGTCAAATCTAAGAGGATATTATAACTTTAATTGAATACACATCGAATATATATATATTTTTTTTTTCAATATGAACAACACTTTAGTTCCAGCAACTACTATAGAACCTTAGCTTCAATGTAAAAGATTTAAACTTTTTGAAGTTTCCATCAGATTATGAGATTTCCAATAATTCAATCAAATAATCTTATTTTTATTTTATTTCAAAGGAAGTTGAACAATATAATATCTTTTGTTATGAGCTGTATTCTTAACATTGTACACGTACAAGTTTTCAGCAACTTAAGTTACATATGCTAAACTTCAAACCTACCAGATTAATTGGCTCAAACCAATTCAATTCTATCACCATGCATATAGATGTTATTAGACGGAAAGAAATACATATAGCAATTGTTTTCTTCACGGGTTTCCTTCTTTAAGTTGAACTAACTGTAAACTTCTCGCCTAAATAATTTTATTAAATATGTGACCGGCCAAGGGGACAAGATGATTCTCATGCTCGAATCCAAACACAATCATCCATCAACAAATTTATAAAAATATCATTATATATGAATTTGAATTAAAATATGAATGCCATTTTGCAAATTTGACGATTCTATGCTCGGATCCAAACACAATTAACCGTTAATAAATTTATAAAAATATCACTATACATAAATTTGAATTAAATTTTTTTTTGTGATTATATTAACATTAATTTTTCAAGATACTATATATAGTAAGTTGACACGTTATTTCACATGATGTACATTTTGGTGTTTAAAATATGAAGAAGAAAAAAGAAAAGAGAACCACGTCACATCAAGTCACTTTGATTCTCTACTTGCCAACCGAAGAACGATCTCGTGTGTGACTCGTGTCAATAGCGAAGCGTTTCTATGAAAGTGATCCACCAAAAATTTCTAATTTATTTGTATGAAATGGACTTATCATACATTTCCTCCAAAAAGAAAAGAATCGTATTCTACATTTCCACTACTTTAATCTTTCAAAACATGTGTTTTTGTATGGGGATATCTTAGGTAGGCTTGATGTATAATTGCTATATATCGTCAAATTTGATTTTTCTTTTTCATTTTAAGAGTTTAAATCGATCTTAAGGTCCCCAACAAACTTTATTTTGTTTAGTAACCATCAAATAATACATGAGAAGTAAATCACAATATACAAATCTATATGATGGAGTTGACATAATAGGCCTTTCGGTTAAATTCAAGTGTTGATAGAATGTTCTAACGACTTCCTTCTTTTTCATTATCTATCTTACAACTTACAACAAACACATTATTGTTCAATTATGTAACGTCCGGATAGATAGTATACTTTAATTAGTGGATGGTGTTAAAATAATAGCCTATTTCATGATATATGTTATATGTTTAAGGAAAAGCCAAGCTAACTGCATAACAGCTATATCTTTGCTGTTGATATCATTCAAGAATATTTCAGGTACAACATTACTCATAAACTTATAATCATTAATCACTAATATATAATACTACTATCAAGTATTGAAATTAGGACTGGTACCACAATCCATTATATATAAGATAAACTTAAATACTTGAATGACAGACTGTATGTTTTCAAAAATATTAAAAGGATACAGCAGCATAAATATAATCTGATCATATTACATTCAGAAAGCATTCTTGTTTCCAACTTCTAGCTTCAATACTTCTAAGCTATAAATTCAGTTATATATTACATTAAAATAACCAAGCAATCAAGCTATAATTTGATCAACCACTTCTTTTGAGCTTCTCAATAACGTTACATTATCAAAAACTAAATAATCACAGTGGTGATCATATCAAACACATGATGGATTGGTTCATTCATTTATTAGTATAATTCAAACCTCGTATCCAAGACACTGAGTACGCATATTTTAGTCGACTGACCTTCACAAAACAAGAAAAACAGGACATAAGAACAAATGCATGAGTGATGCATTAGGTTTAGTCTGACCTTGATCACCAATGGTTGATTGCAGTGAGCACTTGAAAAGGCGAAGAGACGGGGAACTACTCAAGCTTCACCGAAGAAAAGAGGTAATGCACGAACCAGAACGAAGAAAGGAAGCCGACAGTACCAGTTGCAAGCATGATTGCAAGAGCCATGAAGAGTGAATAGCCAAGGTAAAGTGTGGCAGAGACAGGTCCACTCAGACTCTTGAGGTCGAACACGAGGTAATTAACAGAGTAAAGGAAGATGTACATAGCAACAGAGGCCGAAGCAAAGAAGGATTTCCACCACCATCTCCAGTCCTCCACACACAGATGCATGTAGGTCAGAACAAGGGATACCTCAGCACAAACCACTACCAAAAGCATCAGAACGATTAATAAGAACCCGAAAACATAGTACACGCGGCCCATCCACAAGCAAGACATTATGAAGAAGAGCTCAATGAAAAGTGTCCCAAAAGGAAGTGTACCGGCCCCCAAAACCAAAAGCCAAGAAGGGTACTTCTGAGATGGGATTTCTCTCGGGATTTGGTTGGTTCGAACAGGATACTCAAGATGAGGTGCTTTTGCACCGAAGTAGCCACCAATGAGGGTTAGGGGGACGGAGATACAGAACCACAACATAATGAGGACGACGAACAATGAAAAAGGGATAGCTCCTGTGCTGTGACTACCCCATAATAAGAAGTTCAAAATGGTGAAGATGAGGAAAGAGATTCCGGGGAAGAAACAAGCAACTTTCCATGAGACGGAACTCCATCCCTTGTGATCTCCATAAGAGATAGTTCTCCACAAACGAACAGCAACATAACCAGCTGCAACTCCAAGAATCATGTAGAAGAACAGCATACCGGTAATTAGTGTCCCTCGAGAAGCAGGGGACATGAAGCCGAGGGCAGCAAACAAGATTGTGACAACTGCCATTCCAAGAATCTGCACTCCATCTCCAACCATCACACACAGAAGTGATGGATTAGTAGGTGCACGAAAGACATCACCCACGACAAGTTTCCATCCCGACAACTCCTCATTCATCTGGGCTTGAGCTTCCTTGTCAAGCTCCTCGTACTGAGTAAGATCCCGCCTGACAGTCCTCAAAAAGATCACAAGCACAATGCCGGCCAAGAAAGTGATCACCATAAGAGAGTTGAGGATTGAGAACCAATGCACTTTAGCTCCCTCCATCTTCAAATATGCATCCCACCTCGATGGCCACTTGATATCACTCTCCACAAATGAAACCTCGTATGTATAAGCCACTGGCTCGTTCTCCTTGATAGCCATGGCAACCGTGCCTGGATCACAGGTAATCGGAGATGGATACTTTTCGTACATTTTCAATTTCTTTAAGGTGTCAGCATTATGCTGGAAACTACAGGGCACCACCTCAAAACCAACAACCATGTAACCAGGTGCATCTGATCCCTCATTTTCAACCGTGGAAATCACCTCAACTGCATCCCCGGTACCCATAACACGAGCCACGTTAGTCTCCTCGTACTTATGAACAAGAACCGTGAACTTTAGGTGATTGAACATGTAATATGCATCCTGCACCTTGACACCAACAGGATAACCAGTCCACCACAGCATAAAACCATCCTTCTTAGTATACCGAATCGCGGGGAGGTTATCTAGTATCACATTAACCTGGTACATCTCATCGATCCTCTTTTTCAATAGTGTGAACTCATGGCCAGACAAAGGCTTTGTTTGGCACAGGAATATATCTGTCTCATTTGTATACATCTTAAACCTATAAGGAGAATTCTCTATCCTATCCCCCATAAGGAGCTCACCAAGATTTTCTGCACTATCCTTAATCCCCTCTTTGGGCTGACAGAAGGGCAAACTATAATAGCTGAAG